>OW388084.2:15453081-16074425 GCA_936449025.2 Sarcophaga subvicina
ATTTTCATATATTTTAGAGTCCCGTGGAATATCCCAAATGGGTGGATACACTGAATGCTTTTGAGGCAAAACCGGATTGTATACAAAAAAATTATTTGCTGCCTTCACATCCAGTATCGGGAAGCGAGGATTGTTTGTATTTAAATGTGTACCGGCCATTGGTAAGTTTTAAACATTTTTATTTTCGTTTTTTTATGGAGATCAGTTAATGGTCTTTAGAATGTGTGGGTGAAGATAGATTTTAAAATCTATCTCCCCAGACGCCAACCAAGTCAGTTCCACTGTGAACCTGTTTTTCTTTCCCAGCCTTAAATTAAATGTTTAACAGAGTTCTGTTAGTAACATAACAGAGACAGAGACAGAGTTTTACAGAGCGAGTTTTCATAGTAGATTTTAAAATTTTCTGAGATTTCAGATTTTAAAATCCACTGTATGTCTTTTTGTGAGAAAACGGGACTGAGTGGGCGTACAAAGTAAATTATTTTTAAAGCATTTTACGTCTCTTTAATTAAATCAATAGCCAGAACCCTTAACAGCGCGAATTTTCATAGCAGATTTTGAAATTTTCTGAGATTTAAGATTTTAAAATCCACTGTAAGTCCTTTTGTGGGAAAACAGGACAAAATGGGCGGACAATGAAAATTGTTTTTAAAGCATTTTACGTCCCATTTTACGTACAGCGCGAGTTTTCATAGTAGATTTTGAAATTTTCCGAGATTTTAGATTTAAAAACCCACTAAGTGTCCTTTTGTGGGAAACCAGGACAACATGGGCGGACAATGAAAATTGTTTTTAAAGCATTTTATGTCCCTTTAACCAAATCAATCGCCAGAACCCTGAACAGCGCGAGTTTTCATAGTAGATTTTGAAATTGTATGAGATTTCAGATTTTGAAATCCAAATTTTTGCCAAATACTTTATTGTAGACGGTATATAGAGTATTTATGGTGCATCACCGTAGTATAATAGGTAGTGTGTTGGGTTATTATACGTAAGACCCCTGCTCAGAGATAAAAGCAATTTTTTTCTTTTTTTTTCAATTTGATATGTATTAGAAACAATTAAAAAAAGAAGAAAAAAATCAATCAAAAATGCCTAAATAGGGATTGAATTCGGTCTTGATTGAGATTAAGCAATTGAATGCATCTTTAATATTTACAACTCTTAACAATAATCTCAAACATTTCAGTTCAATCCCTGTACAGGATTTTTTTCTTTTTTATAAAATATATACATATTTATGTATTGTATTTTTATTTTATTTTCTTATTATATATGATATAATATAATAGACATATATATATATATAAAATATAAAAATAAATATAATATATATATATATATATATATATATAAATTAAAAAAAAATAAAATAATTTAAAAAAATCTATCAAAAATCGCAACTAGGAATTGAACTTGGTAATGATTGAGAATAAGCAATTGAATTTTAAATTCACTTTTTTATACTTATTTTGTGCTGCGTGTATATGTTGAGTTATGGAGAGTGAAAATCAACAACATCATACGTGTTGTTAAGTATGAATACAATGAATACTTCAAACTTTGAATATGAGTAGAGGTTCCATGATATTAAAATAATTATGAATGCGTATAGTATCCGAAATTATGAGTATGATTCGATTCTACTCATCTTTTTGAATACTCATTGCTGATCTCTGATATGTACGTATTATTGAATATTTTAGCCCAGCAACTGTGCTTGCTATATAGCAAGTACAACAGCAATCAGTTCCCGTTAATTTTTTGACAAATTTTTCATCGTAAACTTCTTAATTTGAATATTACGGCGTTAATTATTAATTTACGCTTTTTGTTGTTGTTGAAAAAAATATTAAAAAATGTTGGTTAACTGAAACGGTTTCTCCGCAACGAGTCTTTAATATTTTTGTGCTCCGAACGAATATTTTTCTTTGTTTACATACTTACTTGTATTATTTATAATCAAGATTTATTTTAAATAAAATAATAAGTTATTTGTGTATCATATTTCTTTTATTAATAATTAGAGGAAGACAATTAAAATTTAATTTCCGAAAAAATTTCCTCATAATTTTTACATTTATTTTGTACCATACCATGGGGATAATAAGCAAACTACTTAATTTTAGTTTGAATCTAAATTCAAAGACTAATTTTAATCAATAATTTAATTCAATGAATTAATATTTATTATGTTTTTTTATAATGAATTATTCTTCGTAATCGCACATTACCATGTAGGATGGACAGAAAATATTAAGAGTTGTTTTAGTTTTAAAGAGCTCAAATGAAGAGCTCTGTTCACTTTATTCAATTCAATTCATTTGGTCTCGATATGGGAATAATTTCCTCTTTTATACAGTTTTTTAGCTGATCCGACAATTTCGAATCAACTCCCTTAATTCTATATAGTTCTTAAACTTATTACATATGTTTGCTTAAATGTTCTAGTGACCTATATTCTATCAATTAAAAATACATGTGTTTGTGTGTATGCAACACGATCCAAGCCTTCAGCCCAACACCAGTAATGCAAACAAAGCATAATTCCCACGCTAGCCAGCGGAGAATACACAACAACAACAACATGCACATAATGTATTGACGACTTGAGCACGCGTCAAAAGCAGCGAGAGTCAATGCCCAGAACTATGTTAATGACACACTCGCTTATGTTATTTGATATTCGTTTGTTTATACATGTTGTGTCGTTAACGATCATTAGCTATACAGAACATTGTGTTGGCATAAACGGCAGTAGGGTCGTGCTACACCTCCCTTTTTCGGAAGAATGTTCATATAACCTGAGGGTTCTATGGACATTCTTTTACAATAATAAAAATTAATTCTTAAACTAAATTTATTACTATCTTATAATTTCTTAATTAAAATTTTGTTCGAGCGTACTATGCTCCTTACTTATAAATATACATATACATATATTTTATTATTATTATTATTATTATTATTATTATTATTATTATTATTATTATTATTATTATTTCGCGAGCGCTCAGTTATTTAGTTAGATATTTTATTATTATTTTATTTAGCTTAAGTCTATTCTTATGTACTATTTGTTCTTTATTAGTTTTCTTATCCACTATGGTTACATTATTTTTTAAAATTAATTTCTTAATTTTATACGGACCTTTATAAGATTGTTCTAGCTTATGTCCATTGTCATTTTTGAGTAAAACTAAGTCACCTGTTTTAAAATTGTAGTCCAATATATCCTTATCGTAATTGATTTTCTGCTTAATTTAATTTACATCTAATAATTGTTTTGCTCTCTTAAGTGCTATTTCTAACCTACATTTTGCCTCTTTGGCATAGTTATCCACATTGTATAGTGGTGCAACTCTATCTATTTCACCAAAATCTTTAAAACTATTTGGTATTTTACTGAAGATCAACTCAAAAGGACAGTAATTGCGCACAGTTGATGGTGTTGTATTAAAACAATATGTAAAATACTTGAGCCATTCATCCCAGTCGTCTTTATCTACTGATATACATATATGAGAGTACGTATTCATTAAAAGTTCTATGATTTCTTTCTATCGTACCTAAAGTCTGGTGATGATGTGCTGTTGACGTTAGTTTTTCAATCTTGAATAGGTTGCAAAGTTCAGTCAGTATAGAATTCTTGTATTCTGTACCCATGTCCGGAATGAACGTCTTCATCGGACCATAGGTAAGTACAAAGTTCTCAAATATCGCTTTTGCGACAGTTTTTGCTGATTTATCTGGTATTGGTATCGTTATCAAATATTTGGTTAGGTCACACACTAGCGTGACTGCGTGTTCATTTCCATGAAGTGATTTTCGAAATGGTCCGATTATGTCCACATAGACCGTATCAAATGGTTTATTGGGTGTCTCTGTGATAATCATTGGACATTTAATGTGTTTGTTTGTTTTTGCTAATTGACATTTGTGACATGCTTTAACGTATTTAGTTATGTCTTTTGTCATGTTTTTCCAGTAGTAATACCTTTTTATCTTTTCAGCGGTTCTGTATATGCCGCAATGACCTCTTTCAATGGGATCATCATGATATTTCAGCATAATATCAATAATTGCCTTAGCATTCTTCTTTTCAATTACAGTTACTCTGTTTAATAGCGCTATTCCAATTTTCTTCAATATTTTATTGCCCGTATCATTCGAAAATCTTCTCACTAGGTGCTACTTGTAATTTACTGATATTCAGGTTACCGGCCACTTTTTCAAGCCTAGAGAAAAATTGTCCTAAGTCAAATCCCTCTGAAGTAAACGTATCATTCATTTTTATGCTAGCTAATATCGATTTTCCTTTCTATATGTGGCATTTGTTAGGAAAAATCTTTAATTTATAAAATTTTCTGACGTCACTATTCTTAATTGGTATATAAATGTTGGGCTTCTCTATTTTATCTTTTTTATGCTGATTTTTTATTTCACCACTGGTTTTGTGTTTAGTCATCGATCTTGTCGAGACTCTTAATACGCACGATACCTTTTTATTTACGTTTTTAAAGTCCTCAATTGTAATTCGCGACAATGCATCCTCGACATAGTTATCCTTTCCAGTGCCTTATTTGTCATACATTGTTGTTTTTGTTATTTATTTCTCTAAAATCGTTAATTGTTGCTGTCCAAAGTCTAATACAGCGTCTTGTCACTATTTACGAATTTAGTGACTGCTTTGTTCTATATTTTTTTTTCTTTTTTTTTAACATGACTAATTTTTTTTATAATTACATACAAATTGAAAACAATTTCTACTTTAAAGTATAGTGGCTAGATTTATATAAAAAAGTTTGGCTGGGTGACGTTGGTATTGGCTCCATCAAATTCTTCAATGCTTTGTTTGTTCTTTATGAACATGAAAGTGGACATGTTGGAGATGTTGTATTCTATGGCAACATCCTCGTAGTCATCAATATCAACCCTGATAAAGACAACTCTGTCAGCATAGTCCTTGGAGAGTTCCTCCAACCTGGGGCCATCACTTTGCAGGGGCCACACCAGGTAGTACAGAAATTGACCATAACCAACTTATCACCAGCATTTTCCAATTGCTGATTGAAATCGGACTTGTTCCTGACAGTATAAACCATTTTGTTGCGATGAAACAAGTTTTTTACTGCGACCACACGCTTTAACCTCTACTTTAGTAATGCTCTGGCTTGATTAATTCTATATCTATCTAAAATTCTGGTCTATTAAAGTTCTATACATTGTTAATGTTTTATTATTCTTTATTTTCATAATATTTTTCATAAGCTATAAGCATAGCTATTATTTCTTTTTCTCCTATATCTATTTTCCTACCATAAAGGTCCATAATTCTTAAAATATCTTACATTTTACTAACAAAATTGTTTTATTATAATTTTTTTGAATTGAGGTTATCATTTTTATTTTTTCTAATTTTTTAATTTTAAAGTTTTTCTTATCTGTATTTTTTTCTTAGATAATATTTTGGGTAACTTAATTTTCTAATAAAACAATAAGACAATTACAACTAACTTTAAAAAAATCGTAAATAATTAATTCCTTATTTTTTTCCCGTCGTCCCTCGGGACGGTGTGAGGGACGGTGTGAGGGACGGTGTGAGGGACGGTGTGAGGGACGGTGTGAGGGACGGTGAGAGGGACGGTGAGAGGGACGGTGTGAGGTACGGTGTGAGGGACGGTGTGATGGACGGTGTGAGGGACGGTGTGAGGGACGTTGTGTGGGACGGTGTGAGGGACGGTGTGTGGGACGGTGTGAGGGACGGAGTGTGGGACGGTTTGAGTATGTAATTAATAGAATCGTAAACTATGCATTTGATCATGTTGTGATCTTCAGCAAAGTTGTTGCGCATGAGCCGGGGAAGGTTCCTAAGTTGGTATGACCAATTTCCAACAGGTGGCGCCACTGAAAATTACTCAAAATGAATTAAATCGTAAACTGTGCATTTGATCATGATATGAACTTTAGCAAAGTTGTTGCGCATGAGTCGACGGAGGTTTCTAAGTTAGTGCTATTAATTTCCGATAGACAGCGCTACTGAGAATTATTCAAAATAAATTGAATCGTAAACAATACAAATACCAGACATTTTAGGATTCATCATTTATGATTTTAATAACATTTAGTATAACTCATTACCGTAAAATGTCAATCACGTTTGCAACATTTTAATTTTGGAAAATTTTTAAAAATGCTGTTGGGTTCAATTGGATTGGGTACATTGTGAGATTCTAATAAATTTAAACGCATTTTTCACGTCGTTCCCGTACAATCATGCCTCCAAAGCGACAAGCAATTGGTCGACCTACACCTCAAGAAGCATTGAGACTGGAAAATCTTCGAGCCGCTGAGACGCGTTTGCATGAAGCACTTGAACAACGAGAAGTGAGATTAGAAACTGATCGAATGCGTACTACTCAGGCCCGTTCGTCTGAATCATCTGGACAACGGGAAACAAAATCCATAAAATGATTCAAAATTAATTGGATATTTGTGTAATGTCTTTCCTCCAAATTTATTTTTGTTGGTGGCGCAGCAACATACGCAGGGTACAGCTAGTTTAAAATAAATCTTGATTATAAATAATACAAATAACTATGTAAACAAAGAAAAATATTCGTTCGGAGTACAAAAATATTAAAGACTCGTTGCGGAGAAACCTTTTCAGTTAACCAACATTTTTTAATATTTTTTCAACAACAACAAAAAGCGTAAATTAATAATTAACGCCGTAATATTCAAATTAAGAAGTTTACGATGAAAAATTTGTCAAAAAATTAACAGGAACTGATTGTTTTTGTACTTGCTATACAACAAGCACAGAGATCAGCAATGAGTATTCAAAAAGATGAGTAGAATCGAATCATACTCATAATTTCGGATACTATACGCATTCATAATTATTTTAATATCATCGAACCTCTACTCAATCATGACCAAGTTCAATTCCTAGTTGCGATTTTTGATTGATTTTTTTAATTTTTTTATTTTTTTTAATTTATATATATATATATATATATTATATTTATTTTTATATTTTATATATATATATATGTATATATATATGTATATATATTTACATATAAATCCTGTACAGAGATTGAATCGAGCTGTTTGAGATTATTGTTAAGAGTTGTAAATATTAAAGATGCATTCAATTGCTTATTCTCAATCAAGACAGAGTTCAATCCCTATTTAGGCATTTTTAATTGATTTTTTCTTTTTTTTTTATTTTTTCTAATACATATCAAATTGAAAAAAAAAAATTGCTTTCATGTCTGACCTGGGGTTTGAACCGTGGCCTTACGTATAATAACCCAACACACTGCCTATTATACTACGGTGATGCCCAATAAATATAGTGTATACCGTCTGCAATAGTGTTTGGCAAAAACCTAATCGCGTACTGCTCCATTCCTTAGAAACAATGCTGCTTTCTAACAAAAGGACACTTAGTGGATTTTAAAATCCGAAATATCGGAAAGTTTCAAAATCTTTGAATTCTTTTTGAAGATTTGAAAATAATCAAAAAGAATTATTGAAAACAATTTGATTACTTTTGGATTACTTTTGAATATTTGGAAATAATCAAAAATAATTATTTAAAACAATTTATTTATTTTTTAGACTACTTTTGATTCTTTTTGATTATTAGACTAATCGCCAGTAATCCTGATTATTTTTTGATTATTTTGTAATCGTAATCAATTATTAACTATTTTAACCAATAATCATCATCATGTAATCATTATTTCACCATTCAAAAAAAAGTTATCAAATTACTAATCATTACGATTACTAATCATTACTTAACAGGTATGATTAAAACACAAGTTCTTTCTCTTACTTCTCTCTTTCAGAATCGTTCAAATTTCGATAAACTTCCCGTCATGGTTTATATATACGGTGGCGGTTGGTTTAGCGGCACAGCAAATCCTGCTATTACTGGTCCAGAATATATTATGGATACAGAAGAAGTCATACTGATAACATTTTCATATCGGCTCGGTGCATTTGGTTTTCTTTCAACGGGTGATAACAGTATACCAGGAAATTTTGGCTTAAAGGATCAACTATTGGCTCTAAAATGGGTGCAGCGAAACATAGCAGACTTTGGAGGTGATCCGGAGAAAGTGACAATA
The DNA here is from genome assembly GCA_936449025.2 of Sarcophaga subvicina. Lineage (NCBI taxonomy): Eukaryota > Metazoa > Arthropoda > Insecta > Diptera > Sarcophagidae > Sarcophaga > Sarcophaga subvicina. Next base: position 15,461,226 of record OW388084.2, read on the forward strand.
TTTGGACAAAGTGCTGGCGCCATATCGGCCCATATGCACATGTTAAGTTCTCAATCACAGGGTTTATTTCGGGGTGTTATTGCTTTAAGTGGTACCGCCAATGTACCTTTTGCTATAAACGAAAACCCTCTAGAACAGGCCACACAAATAGCCGAATTGTGTGGCATAGAGAATGCTGAAAACATGACCACTCGTCAATTATTAGAGGCCTTAAGAACGGTTGATATGCACAGTTTAATAAGGGCTGGTGATGGTTTGAAATTTTGGAATGTCGATCATATAACAAACTATAGGCCGGTGGTGGAACATAAGGATGTGGAAGATGCCTTTTTTACAAAACATCCACTAGATATTATGAAAAGTGGCGAATATCAAGCTGTACCCTTCATGTTGGGTACAGTGCCCAATGAAGGCGCTGTACGGGTAGTAGCCATAATGGAGTCTCAACAGCTAAGAGATTCATTTAATCAGGATTTTTACAATTTATTACAAACCTTATTGGAGTTTCCAGCATATATGAATAATAAAACAATAGAAAAGAAAATGTTAAGCATTATGAAACATTATTTTGAAGGCGTACATCAATTAAATGACAACACGACACAAGGATTTATGGATGTAAGAGAATAATTAAAATTAAAAAAAAAACTTTTTTAAAATTTCATAATTTTCATTATTTCCAGCTGATAACTGAAAGGGGTTTTCATCATGGTTACTTCAACACCATTAAATATTTCATAAACACAATGGATACTAAAACCACGCCTATTTATTTGCTAAGTTTTAATTATACCGGTCCCTATACATTTGCTTCGATATACTCTGGTAGCCAAACCTCAAGGCATTATGGTGCAGTGCACTGTGATGATCTCATCTACTTATTCAGATCACCTTTATTGTTTAATGACTTCGAGAAAGATTCTTGTCATGCCAAAGTTTTGCAATTATATGTCAAAAATTTTGTGCATTTTGCTAAATATCTGTAAGTGTGTATTATTTCTTTTTTATATAAAAAATTTTCAAAATTAAAATTTAATAAAAAAAATGTCCTTTCAGGGAACCATCTCCCGATGTTGCAATGAAAAAATGCAACAAATCAACATTTAATCGTAGACCTGAAACCATCTGTGATTATCAACTCTTTGAAAACGATGTACTGACTAGCTCTGGGCCAATCCTAAAGACTGACAATAAATTTAAAGTGTCTCGCATGAAGTTCTGGGATGAAATTTTAAGCGTATAAGCGGCACTTAAACGTTCAGATATTCGAATACAAATCTGCATATCACCCGTTATAATGAAAAGGGGTACCAATAGAGTATTACATACAGAGACATTTTTTAAAATTTAGCATATATTCTTAATTTAATTAATTATTTATTATAAGATTAGTCTAAGATTTATACAAAGCATAGCATTTAAGGAATAGGTCATAGATATCAGAATAGGTATCAGAAATCTTAAATATTTATTCATTATTATTCTATTATTTTTAATTTAATCAAGATCTATAGACATACATATGTACGTGATGATTAAACTGTAGGTCCCCCTATTCATCGATAAAATTAGCACACAGAGCGTGGATGATGGAAGAAGTGAATAATTATAAAAGAAAATAACTATTGGGAGTATATAATTTAATACGTTGTATTTGAAAATCATTTAAATATAAATTACAAAAAGAAAAATAATTTTTTTACTTCACACAAATCTGTGTCCTTCACCTTCTCCTTCATTCAATATCCATTTCATCGACACGTGAACGTACGCGATTTTTTCGTTTGCCTTTCTTGGTGGGTGGTGGTAGAAAATTTTGTAGAAATTCAATGGTATTCGATATGGTTTCAACGCTAATATTGCCTATATGATCACGATCGAAATAAACGACGGGAACGGGTGGTTCAGTGGCAATAAGATTTGCACACTGGCATCTTTGATTAGGTATAGTGACCACATCCAGAGAAGAGGCTGTAGTTGTGGTAGCTGTGGAATAAAAATCATTTCATTATTTTTTATATTTTTTAGAATTATTTCGTATGAAAGAAAATCAAATGGTTAATGAAATATGATTTGCTTTCTTTTAAAATTAGAAGTATGTAGAGAGTAAAAGTTATTAAACAATATGTCCAGCCATTCATGGATAAAATTAACAAACACAACATGGGTGATGTGAGAAGCTAGGTTGTTATCCTGACTAAATTGTAGTAATGGCCAATTGTGGAAATAATCCTAGTAATCTTTTCGCAAAAGATAGAAATATTTTCTTTATTTAAAAACTTTTATTTAAAACTTAGAGACTTCAATCCATCTATGAAGCCATTTAAACTGACATTATGTTGTGCGTTGAATGAATCACTCACTCAGTTAGTCCATAAACCATCTATTTTATATTTGTAGTCAGGTAAACAAAAAAAATTATAAATTTTAGACTACGTATGCTTATGCTAATCATAAACTTTAAACGATATTTTGTGTTTCTACGTTGAAACTGATAACATTTTAATCATCAACTCTCAATCTCCATCAAAGATCTGAGATTATAAATTCAATATCAGTTCCTAGTAGTAAGTAACACTACGTGTTAAGAAAAGTTTTAAAAAAGAAGAAATCAAAATTGTTTCAATAAAATTGGTAATTGAAAATCGATTAGTAAACCCATTAACGTCATAGTAATAAAATAGTTGAATAGCTTTTTCCGAAGAGCACAGAGTTAAAATTTGTTGTTTGATAAAATTTTAGGTTGTCGTTTACCGTGTGTAAAAACAATTTGATACCGTTCGTATGCTTAATTATTAAAATTTTAGCATTTAATTCACTACCTGTAAAAATATAATTTGGTACCTTTTCCAACACTTTATGAAATTAAATATGCCAACAAAGTTTATAATACCTACTAATTTTTTTCACAAAATTTTCGGCTCTTTTGACAATTCAGGTAAATAATTAATTTTTTAATTGTTTATGGTATTTTTTTGATCAATCATAGAGCGCAACGCCCATTATTCAATAAAGGCATTAAAAATGCACAAAATTTCTTTTAGATCTCTGTTCTTGTTTATTGTGCAATCTTCTGAACTTGGCAACCGTGCCTTCTGTTCCTATTGATCATTTCTAAAATAAGGTTGTGGTATTTGCTAAGCATATGTATTTACTCGGGTGATGTTATAAACTTTTTAATCTGGCAGTTTTCTTAACATATACAACAGCCTGGAGTAAATAAATTTCGATAGCATTTCCTTTGTCTCAGAAACTTTTTACGTTATTTATAGATCTACTAGGCCTGTATGTTTTCTTCCTGACTATCGAAAATTAAACCATTTAAAGGAAGCGCTTATGGAGCGTAGTCTAGTAGGTAGTGTGTTGGCTTAGTAGACGTAAAGCCAGGGTTCGAGCCTCAGGCCAGACATCAAAGCAAAATACAAAAAGTATTTCTTCGGTGACTTCCTCTCAGCAGATTTCTGGCAAATACTCTGTGAGTAAATAAAAATTGCCATGAAAAGTTTCTCAAAAAATCTGTCGTTCGGAGTCTACTTTAAACTGTAGGTCCCACCACTCATGTATAAAATTAACAAACACAACATAAGTGGTGTTAGAAACTAGGTCGTAATCCTGACTAAAGGGTTGTAATGACCAATTATGTATGTATGTTTATGGAGCGTCCTTCCTGCGGAAGTTGTTCCTGGTAGTTATGACACAAATAGATTCAACTCTAGCGTCATAAACACTACTCCTTCTTTTATTTTTGTTTTTTTTTTTTCTTTTTACTTACAAAATAGCGGTCGAAAACATTCCTTTATTTGAATCCATTTCTGACAAAATTGCTTAATAAAACTATCGTTTTGGCTGAATAGTGTGCGGGCAGCAGCATCGACACGATTTTGCATAAAAGGCGGTATAAATGGCCATTTTCCTTTGGCCGCAAAAAAGCAAATGATGTCTGAAATGGTGATGGAAAGAAGAAGAAAAAAACAAACAAAAAAAGAAGAAGAGAAATGCAAAATATGGAATATGATTGAATGGACTTGTGATAAATGATAATGATTACTTTTTACGGAATGAATTTTAAAATCCAACAAAAAACAAGAATATTTAGAATTCAAAATGAAACTTACAGGGAATATTAAAGATTTTCAAAAAACTTTTATGCTGATCCAAACGTTTTCCCGCATAAATTCCAGCAGATTTCTGAGCCCCTTCTGGCCTTAACGGTGTAGCTTCACGAGTTTTATTTAACATTTTCATCGACACAGCGAAGGGTATCTCCTCGATGCGTACACTTTTCATAAATGCCTGGGTATAGAGTAGTTCATCGAAAACGAAAAGCAAATAAATCGGCAGAATAACGCAGACAATTTTCGTTTTGAATTCCATTTCATTGTCCGTTGCGTTGTAAACGTTTTAAGGACTTTAAATAAACTGACTGGGCACAGACTGTTTAAAATGGCCAGTGAGACTATACATAGAGAGGAAAGATTTTTTTTAATTGTTTTATTATGTTGAATTGTTGTTTTTCTAATACGTGTTAAAAAATATCCTGTTGCATGTCTAAAAGTCCTTATTTCATTCCGTTGCACTTTAAATGGGTTAAAATAATGAACATGAAAAAAATTTATGAAACTAAAATCGTTTTCATTTGAAACATGTGTAAATCATAGTCTGGTAGGTTCTAGAAAGACATTAAAGGCGTCGTTTTTATGGGAGTAAGTTTGTCACACAATTAAATCATTTAAATCGTTGTACTCTAAAACAAGATTAATCCACAGAGATAGCAAATTGGAGAATTATTATTAGGACCAACCATCACATCACCCATAGAGTGGAATTCCAGTCTAGCAAATGTAGTAACCATCTCGTTCCTAAGTACACCACTATGCCACTTAAAGTGACACCAAACCAACCCGATCGCTGTAAGGACAGTCTAACTGTGAACGAGAATTACGTATTCGAAGAAGGTGAAAGCCTTAAAGGTAGCAAATATCTTCACCTTCCCATCAATCCTCGACACTCTTGTGAAGATTGGTGCACGGAAGTTTTCCACCGTTGCTCACGGTCCTATCCAGAAAAACTATATCCAATCTCTTTATACTCCTTCTTGAAACTACTTCCCTGTTTCCAATGACAGATTTTATTAGAAACATATTTCACCATTTTAACAATTTTTTTTCCATTTTCAGCCCAAAAGGATAGCGTAGAAGGCATTGTAGTTTTATAAAAAGGACATTGAACTTTTCATTTTTATGACACATTTAAAATGACAAATACTGTCCAGTATTTCTCAAAAAAAAAAAAATAACAACAGGACACTAAAATCTATATGCAATATAATATATGTATATACAATATATTCTATATATAGAAACATTAATATATTTTTATTGGCTTATTTCTTCGTTTAATTGATTATGCTTACAGCCCGATTTCCCAATTAGTAAGATTTTCAACTATTGCGTAAGGAAAAGAGAGGCTTCCATATAAAGCCAATAGCTGTTATAATATATTTACTAAAGTACTTAAGCTAGGTTAGGTGGCGAACACAGCTAGATGGGAAAAGTCATGCATAGGTTCGAGGTTGGGCCCATTGTTATTCGCAAATCAATATCCAAAACGGAGATCAAACATTCATCATATGAAATTATACCTACTACAATATAAATGTCACTATCACAGTAATCTTTATTTTTGGAGTACCGAAAGAAGCATTGACTCTAGGCTAGACTATGAAGTCGATTTAAACGTTTTGGTTATGGCAAGACAAGACAAATACCATACCAAGTGTTACTTGTAGTATAAACCTATAATCTAAACTACAAATGCCTTAGAAAATGCAAGTCATTGAGAAATTTACTGTAGAAAATACAAGCTATCGATAAATTTACAGTAGAAAATGCAAATTATCGAAAGTGCAAGTCATCGGAAATGCAAGTTATCGAGAAATAATTTACTGTAGAAAATGCAAGTCATTGGGTCTTTACTTGTTCATTTAAAGACAATTTTTGATTTGTTTTTTAAGTCATTTCATAAATATTTTTTATTTTAAAAATATTTTTTATAGTTGTTATGGTGGGCTTTTCTTTTTTACTAGATTGTACATACATACATACAATTTTTTTTTAGATTAACAAAAATAAAAACATTTAAAATTAAAGGCACCATGTGATTGGCTCTTTTCGATTTATGGTTTTATACAAAAAATAAAAAAACATATTTTCTAACATATAAGCTAAATAATTATTAAATTAATGCAGTTGTAATGCTATTTGTTTAAATTTGCATTTATAATACTATAAATATGTCTACAAGGCAACAATAGTTCTCATTACAAAATGTACAAAAAACTTAAATTAAAAATTAAATACAATTCTTTTGTTTTTTTTTAATAATTAAGGTTTCATTTATAAATAGTTTTAGGAGTGATTTTAGCTTACAACTAATTAAAGTAAATGTAAAATAAAAAATTAATTTTTACAATAATTTTAGGCAGTATCACAGCATAACAGTTCATCGTTGTGATTACAGTGAAATTCTTTCTCCTGTTTGTTGATGGCATTCTTTGGCGAAATAACTAAACTTTTACGGTGAATGGCGGCTGCTCTCAGTTTTTTATTTCGTTTTTTACGCCGTCGATGCATACAATACCAGATCACTGTAAATAGTTGACAGAATTGAAAATTACGAAAATACATACTTGCAAACATTGTTGACTTACGTAGTATCACGATCAATACTCCACCCGTACAAGCTGCTATAAGCATCCACATACTTTTCGCTTCGGCAATTTTTACCGATGTTTTGCAGGCCAGAAATGTTGGCGAATCAATGGTGAAGTTATACGGCACTGGACATATGGATGGATCTAAAATTTCTGGAAAAAGAGGGAAGAGGCTTTTAAGTAAAATTAATTTTAAAAATATGAAACTTAAGGTCATAGATCAAAAATATTAACAGAAAGAGTTGTTTTTAATTTTCAGTGTTGTACTTACCAACACAAACTGGCACAAATTTCGTTTTAACAGCCAATGTTCTCAAGTGATTATTGACCTGCTGGCATTGGCATTGTGACATTTGGGTGCGAGTTAAATCGATGCTCTTTAAATTACACAAATTGGCAAAACGTTCAATACTTAAGTCCATTAAAGGATTTATGGAAGCATTTATGTGCCAAAGCTCTAGAAAAAAAATTAAATTAAGTTTATTTATGTATATTAGCTTCGGGCTAAAGAACTTACTTGGTAATATACCAAAATCGGGTATATCTTGTAGACCACAATCGGCCACATTTATATACTCCAATGGTGCCTTAATAGGCGTTTCTAAAGCCTCTAAATCTCGCTCTAGAAATGTCAATTCATTACTGTCTATATAAAGATTCCTCAATGACGACAACTGTAACAGTTCCAATGGTATGGTCATTAAGGCATTATTCGATAAATCGATTTCCTACAACAATAACAACAGTGTTAAAATTATAATCATTTATTACAATCTGTTAAACGTTATAAAGAAACCGTTATATGAAAACAAAAATTTGATAATTTATAATCATTCATTCATTAATTATATTGACAAGTAATTTGTTAATATGACAATTGCATGTTTTTAAATGATTTGTTTAATAATTAAACTTTTTTTTTTTTTTTCGATGAATTGAATTACAACGAAATGTAAAACGAAACGAAACAATTGATCAGATAATTGAAAAAATATATTCGAACATATGCATACGTACACATGTACATACATATATTTTAACAGTTATTGCAAAAAAAAAAAAAAACAAATTGCATTGTTTATACAATAGCAATAACAATAAATAAAGAAAAAAAAACAGAATAAAATGTCAATTACCTGTAGTGATGTAAGATGTGAAAATGTACCCGGTTCTACGGATTGTATCATATTCTCGTAGAGTAATAAATAACGAATACTTGAATAGGGTTGAAAAGAGCTGCGCTTTAGCTTCTTAATGCGATTGAATGATAAATCCAAGACCTGTAACAAAAGAAGACGAAATATTGAATGCAAGCAAGATACATAAGCATTTAATAATACGATGGAGGAGCAATAAGCCCATGATATTTTTCCATATATAATCCACTTTGAGGTATGCCTTGCAGGCCACAATCGTTTCTCAATTTTTTATCTTCTATCACTTTCTCATACCAAAATAATGATTTTAAATTGAAACCAATGTGCCATGTTAGATGTCTATAGCTTCCACAAGCCCTCGTATTTACAGTCGCGGATATCGATTACAATAAATATCCTTAAATATTGTGATAGTAGTTTGTGAGGTAGATTTCAGCCTGAACAAGGAAGGCTAGCTTTTAAATTTTATTATGATGAAACATTGACATCCACTAAACCAGAATTCGATATGTTAAATACATTTGGCAGCATTAATACAGAACCAGACATTTTCTCTCATTCTGTTTTCAACCTTACCGTCGGTCTACAAAGAACCAAGAAAATCGAAGATGTAGTGCTAGGAGTCAGTAACCCTCATTTCTTTTATTAAACGGACCACTTTATCAACCACACTAACATAAATATCCGTGATAATGCAGTATGATACGGGTTAGACAAAGAGTGTCGCAAATGGATGCAATTATTTAAGTTTTGAGGTCTAGATTAAGAACCTAACACAACATTTCTCTCACTATTTATAATGATATTCAAAGTCACTCTGCCATTGGCTATTAATTCTGCTGTTTATAGCCCTCTTCTGCTGGTAGTTCTGTTCTTTTTTTTTTCAATTAAGCTCAATTGAGTCTCATTTATGTTTTAAAAATTCTTTATTATTGTTATTGTTGTTCAGCTACTGAAGCTACTGAATATTCATAGAATTTCCAATAAACAAACCTCAGTTAAGTTTCAATCATTTCATTGAAATAAATTGTAGATGTCGTGGCAAATAATACCAGTCAGTGAATTCCACAAAATAAACTCCACATTGAAAGGAGTTCTTTAAATAGGGAATTTCAAAAGGAGGTGTTAATTTGAAAAACGAAGAGCTTCTGAATCGTCTGTAGTGATTAAAGGTGACTGGGCAATATATCTAAAATCATAATAATGTGCCATTATGTCTGGTATAGACCCTAAAAGTGAATGCTAAAGTTCCATTTCACTACTCTTAATCCTGTTTCTGTAATATTAAAAAAAAAATTTGAGTGTTTGCTTAGAGCTTCTTGTTCCCTAGCTATAATTAAATTTTGTTTCCCCCATCCATTTAAGGTTTAAGCCTAAGATATGTGGCCATATGTTTTAGATTAAGAACATATTTTCCATTGCTGTAGCCAGTGGTTCTTCACATAATTAACACTCGTTTTTATATCACCCTTTAAATTGTTTTCTGCCCATTCGTGGCTTTAAATTCAATTAAGCCAAGAATTTATTTTAAATTATTCCGAACCCTGGTTGACATTTACAGCTATAGCTACAGATACAGTTACTGCATTCTATATTTATGCCCTCCGTTACTTTCCTCTCTGTGTCTCACTGAATTGAATTCAAATCCATTTTTATTTTCACACACTCACTCATCCACTGATTCACAGATTTCTTTGTTTGTTAAAGAATGACACTTACTAGTCTATATTAGCTAAGTGACACCAAATCAAGTTCAAATAAGTTAATAGGCCTCTTTCTCACCCTCTCTCTTTCTCTCTCTCTCTCTCCCTTTCTCTATCAGTCTGTACAATTGCGAATGGAAAATCTAATTCAATTAAATATTTAAATACTAAAAAATCTTCAATTAAATTTATTTCTTGTCTCTTACCTCCACTGATGTTTTGAGATATTGCGGCACCTCCTTCAGGTTCATATCGTAGCAGCGTATCTTCAGTAGTTTATCGACCCTTAGGTATTTGCACTTTCTCTCTTCGGGACCGACAAAGCCAAAGGCCAACATTTTGCCAAAAATTATGAGAAACGAAATTTGCAAGATCACTGAACTGAGTTCCATGCTAAAATGAAAGTGAAACAGACACGATATTATTAAATTAGTGGTACTTTTCAAATTGTTGTTGTTGTTGTTGCTGTTGTTGTTGTTTACTGTTGTTGTATTATTTTCATTGCACAAAAAGTAAATATAGGATCAATTATCAATGAATTCAAGACGAGAATGCATGCATGTGAGTATTAAACGAATTTCATTTGAGCTTTATTTTAAGTGACAGTCCAGCAACACTGGAGACTTGAGGCAATCTTCACAGACATGTTTGCAATGTAAACCTTTATGTTCTGCATGTTTCATGGGCGAATTTTATATTTTTTATAAAATAGTTCCGATTCACATCTGGTAATACGTCAGTAATTTCATTTATGAAAGCTGGAGCCACTCAACACTGGTAACTTCAGCAACATATTTAAAATACTTTTAGAGTGTAGGGTCCCAAATTATTTCAACCAAAAAAAAAAAAAAAATTATGCTCTTGACGATGATGAAATCTTCATTGATATTTTCCTTATTCACTCATTTGCCTGGACATTTTATTTAGACGTGCGTTTAAGAGAACGTGTCTGTCTGCATCTGTCTATGTCTGAGTGTTTTAGGAAATATTTTTCGGTCAATGAGTTTTAGCTTTGAACTGTTTTTCAGAAATTTGATATCCTGCTTCAGGATAAAAAAAAAAACAAAAAAAGTACAAAAATTCTTAAGGACTCTGAACTTGTTTTAAATATTTTATTATATTTTTAAAAATCTGTGTTCATTTTTTTTTGCTAGAATACTGGTCATTATTATAAGGAAATATGATGAAAGATTTAAAATAAAATTGTCTGCAAATAACAAACAATTTTAAGAGAATTTTAGATTTCTTAAACTGTTAGTTCATGTACAAATTTCATACCCTTTTAATTGGGTATGTGCATCAATGGAGATAAGAATTCTATTCCAAGATTGTTCGCCGTTATTGTAAAATAATTAATAAACGTGTGTTGGAATTATGCTGTTTTAAGAATAAATAGGTAGTTGATCATTTTCGGACCCAGTCAAACATCAAAACGCCCCTACAACAAATCTCTCTTAATATGACGTCTAAAATGGAACTACTATTCCTAAGAAAACTGTTTTGCCTTTCAAAACTCACGTAGTATCAAGAACTAGATTTTATAAGAATCTGAATTAAGACGCCATCTTAAAATTTCATTAATAGGAAATCCCTCTAATTAATGCTAGATAGAAGGATAATTTGATTTGAATCGCAATTGTTTACAAATTTTCACTTTAAGATTTATTTTTTTGAAAATTTTCTTACCTACCTAACAGAAGTTTAAATTGTCTCTAGACTATCTTTGTCTCTATCTCTCTCTATCTTCCCTTTTGGCCAGTGTACTCTACTCCATAGAAGGATTTTGACTCCACTTAGGTGTGCAGGATGTCCTCCTGGCAAGCTCTCCTACCACCAACTGTAATTATTTCGTTCATCTCTTCTAATGCAACAGAGAACATTTATACACAGAATATATTTATGAAGTCGCAATAGTCTGGTGGGTAGTGAGTTGGCTTATTAGACCTGAGGTTTCGGCTCAAACCTCAGGTCAGACATCCCCAACAAAACGAGATGCGAAAAATATTTCTTCGGCGACTGCTTCTCAGCAGATTTCTGGCAAAAACTCTGCCATTAAAAAGTTTCTCTAAAATCTGTCGTTCGGAATCGACCTTAAACTGTACTCATGTATAACACACACAGCATAAAGTGTGTGACAAGCTAGGTTGTAATCCTGGTTGTAATGATATATGTAAATATGTAAAGGGTTGTATTGATATGTGTATATATTTACGATTTTAAAAGTCTATTCTGTAAAAAAAAAAAAAAAAAAAAACAAAAGAGATACGATCTCACTCCAGCGACTGTCATTGCCTTTCCAGAAGTCTGTTCCTTTGTATACCTATTTTCTAGTGACTAATTTTTAAACTGACTGCACTCGTAATTTTTTTCATAAGCAACAACAAATTAGTAAAAAATATTTTTTTGGCAATATTTTAAAATATTTCAATTTTCTTTTCAAATCATTTTCACAATTACGTGTTAATCGTTCGGTTTTGTTTTTTGTAGTTTTACAGAATAGAATAGAAACGAAACGAATTAATTGATCTTTATTTAAAGATCAATGCCTGGCCTTAATTCTTTTGTAAATTAAATTTTACAATTTTTCAAAATTATTTTCACAAAAATTCATTCATGCCTATCGCCGGCTCTTTTTATTTTCATTTTCAACGTTTTGGGAAGCTTAGGAAAATGGAAAAATATTTTACAAAATTTATAGACTTCGTTTACAATTTCTTATTGTTTCGTATTGAAATACGTCTCGTAAAACGAATCGATTTAAATTATTTTACAATATAATGCCACAAATTAACGAAAATAGTAAAAATGTCATCACAGAGCACACAGCAATTTATCACAAAAGCCGCACAATGCAAAACACAGGCATTCTATACATCTTTTTTTCTATTTATTTACGTCGTGTAGTCAATCAAATATAATCACCGACATATGAACATGGACCGAACGGTGGTGGGTTAGGCAAAAAGAGAAAATTTTCAAGTTCGTTATGCTCATTTAGTTGGACAAAACGAATTGAAAAAGGTGTGTAATTGTGTCTTTCCCCATTCTCTGATTGTGAGTACCCATTTACTTTACTTATATCTGCTCTATCTACTCAATATTATGCTCATGTGTACATGTATGGGGATATGAATGAAGGCTTGTGCTTAATGGCCTTTAAAATTAATTCTCAAAAAAACAAAAAACCAAAACGATTTTACTGCAGTAGAGAGATCATCTAAAAGTGCATTGAAATGTCAACGTTTATAATGAGAATTGGATCAAATGCATTTGGTCTTGAACTGTCTGTCTAGCCGTTTAAGTTTATAAATTGCTAAGGTATTGTAATGACGAGGTTTAGAGACTAGAATAGGGTGATTGCTTTAATTTTCTAATCGAATTTAGGTCAGTTTCCACTTGTTTTGTAAACTTCCACAATTGTTAATGAATACCTTGAGCAACAGGGGTGGGTGTACAGGCAATGTTATAAAGCTTAAGTCGCAACTGTTAAATATCTTTCAGCGAAAGTGTTATTCTTTTAGTAAAAGCTCAATTATAAGCGCATTTGAAGAGACTAGCTGCCTCACAGATGTGATCAGGCCTGTGCAACATCGCAGTGTTGGCACTGTCCAATATACCATTTATGTTAGAGAGAATGTGTCAGATAATCCAAATTCGTCAGTTTCACGGCACTCTTAGCATTTGGCTTATCTTACAGCTCATTATGGCTTAATCTGCAATTGTATTTGCGCCTCTTCCCATATAAACTCCAACTTAAAGTGGGCTGGCTATTCAAAACACCATAGGTATACCAATTTGATGCTAGAACAATTAGCTTTCAATGTTGAATTCATTTTAAAGTCAATATTCGTCAATTTATTGCTGAGATAACGCCCGAGGTATGTGGAAAACTACCTGAAAAAGGACCGACAAAGTGGTAAACATAACGGAGTCCATCCAAGGAACATCATAGTAGTTGCAAAAGGACTCTGATCCCTTCGGCAGAAGTTGTCATGCTGAAGGAACAAAAGTTAAGACTACAGACCTTCTGTGCCTTTGAGCGGCATTTGGTAAACTGAAACGATATGACTAGCCAAAGGTGAATTGAATTGCCAATCAGCACTTCTAGTTCATTGACGGAATAGGTATTATTGAAATGTCAACGTGACCCAACTAAGCTATACCATTTGAGATGGCGATCAATTTAAACTAACTTGACCTAAAGAGAAAAAGTTTTTTATATGATCTTTTCGTGCGGCCATCGATTCTCTTCTTTGGTATGTAGTTCAAACATTGTTTTTCTTAACACCGGAACCGAAGTGAAGTGAACTGTATATGATTCATTATCTTTTGCTTTCACATAAATTAAGTGCGCCCTCCTAAGGTGGTGTATGAAAATTTGTTGATATTTTTTACGAAAACCCTGATTTTTTTCCCATTGGCTGAGGAGAATAATTATAGGGTTTGGTCTCTCTATTAACGTTTTTTATATACTATTTACTTTCATTTCTTGACTTTCAACACGCCTCAATTCTTAACACTTAATCATTATGACGGTAATAAATTATTGTCTAAGAAATCAGACATTTTTATCTGAAAAATTAAACACTTTTACTATTGTTCTTAGCATTTGACTGATATCGAGAAGAGAAATCTTATCTGAAAAACTCTTTCGCTATACAATACAGTATAGACTGTAATTATTTGAAAATAAAATGGGGCCGTCTAAATATTCTATAACTCGGAAAATAATTGATTAAAACAGTCTTTTAAAACTGTTCGATTTGTTTGTGTAATAAATATAGCAGCCATTACAGCTGTTGACTCAATGATAGCGATGGATGGCTATTTGAACTGTCTGAACTTTGACCCATTCTTAAAGAAACCGTATTTCAATCGAGTTAAAGTTTTTAAAAATTTGATTGGCTCTATAGATTCCGTACATGCGTACAATTTCGGAAATGGCATTCGATTGAATGAAAAGAATGAAGTGACTATCTTCCAGCTTAATTCTCAAGCTCTTTCTATGAAGGACCAAAGGTTATTGACTTCTGTTTTTCTGTCATCTCAAACTGAACTCCCCAAAATTGGAATTACTGCATTAGCAAGACTTATTTGGGAGTCGTTATGGGCGTCCATAGGGAATATTTTATATTGATTTGATTTATCAGAATTAGCCTAACATCTGGCCGACATGGGACTTTCTCTTTCGTCAAATTCTGCTCGACAAAGTGTACCTGGCTATTTGCGACAGCTTTCAGCATGCATTATCTTTTTTTTATTTTATTATCATTAATAATAAATTTAATTTAATTTTGCGTTTTTATGAAGACAACCTCTGCAAAGCAGCGGTAGAATTTGACCTTTATCCGTAATCCCTTTTCATTGTTATTTTCTATAATTTCTTAAGTTTACAGTATTATGCTGTATAATATGCTTGCAGCCAATAAATATTTTATTTTAAAACATATTTTCTCTCTTATTAATAATTTTTTAATGCTTTAAATATTATATTTTGGTATTTTAAGTTTTCCAACTCATTTATAAACTGTCATCGCGAGGCTATGTGTGTAGGTGGTGGTGTTAAGACTCTATCAAATTATGTTTTTCTAATATTTTACACGGCATTTATAAGTTTTTGAAGGGACACATTTAATGTTGCATACAAAAATAATGAATTTTGTTAGTTTCCCTCCCTTTAAGAAGACGTATTTCAAAAGGTACCACATTTAAAAAGTGTATTCTGAAGTTGTATTCTTTATTTCTTTAAGACATTCGTTTGAAGCAAATTTATGCTCTTCTCGCTAAGGTTAAAACTGCAATAAATTTTTATTTCTCTCTACATTAATATATTAAAAACTATTTTTAAAAATATTTTTTTTCGTTATGCAATATTAAAAGAGAAGTAAATTTATTAACTTTTTATGAAATTTCAAAATTCAGAAAATTGTTATGCTTTTGATAATTGGTAGTTAAAACAGAATGTTTTTTAAATAGAAATATTTTAGATTCATTGAGTTCTCTTAGAAAACTCTAGTCTATCTTATCTTTTTATTTTCCAAAATAAAAAACAAAAAACTAAACTTCAAAGATCTCCCTCCGAGCAGGTGATTTCTCCAGAAGTCTGAAAATCAAATTTCTTATCGTTGACACATTTATTTTTAGTTGCTTTATGTTCATTTAAAATCTTATCTTAGTCATACAAAATACTAAAAAATAATATAAATAATGTTTGTATAAGTTAGTAGAGAGTTTAAATTTAATAGCAGTTGAAATGCTAAAAAATACTTTAAATGAGTAAAAATTTTCTCTTGCCTAAAACGAAGCTGATCGGTTTTCTTAAATGCAGTTTCTGGCAGTTCATATAGGCTTGAATGTAAAATAAGACTGGACTGCTACCAAGTACACAGGAGTAGTGATTTTGTGTCAGCTAGCCTGCTAGCCAGCTATACTAGCTATGCCAGTCAGCTAGATAGTTACACAAGCCAACTAGCTAGCTACACAAGCCAACTAACCAGCTACAATGGCCCGCTAGCCATCTATCCAGCTATACTAGCTGTTCTAACCAGGCCAGCTATACTAGCTTTAGTAGCCAGCTATACGAAATTGCAGGGTATATCTCAGGCAAACCTCTTACAATTCCTTTATAATTAAAAGATACTAAATGGGGAAGACTCTATTCTATCAAGCAATCACTTAGTCCTGCTGTTCCTTAAAGACAAAACTGACATGAGCGCAGTTTGATCTGAATATCGTATTTATTCGCCAACGCTAAGCAAGATCAGTTGGATGGCACAAAGCTTCAACGTTGAATTTATTTTCTTTCATATGGTTAAAGCTCAATCCTATAGGCAATAAACTAGTCCTCAGCATGAGTAGCTGGAAGATGACCGCTATTATATGAGTTTTAAAGGATCATTGCCCCTTTACGATACAGGATCAATAGATGGAACTGGGTAATCTTTAATTTCCGTAGGTTATATGAAGACACAGAAAAAACTGTGGATCGTATTTTTCTTGTCTACAGGTATGCATGCAGAAATGGCTAGGTTGTCGATTTGTTAAGGAACTGGCAGATGCGAAGAACAGTAAACTTGAGTATCCAATATGGTTCGTAAACGGGATTGACTAGCTAGGGAGATATCTTTAGTTTAGTACTTATCTACTCGACTGTGGATCCCACCGTTCATAGACAAAATTAACACACAGAACATGGATAAGGTGAGGAACCACATTTAATCCTGACTAAAGGATTGCAAAGAGCAATCAATGCAATGAAAGCATATTTTCATGCTGGTTGGATCTGTAACCTCCCCTTTGAATATACATATGTTACCCTGTGACTGTCATCAATTAAAAATCAGCAATTTTTTTCGAAATAGGAAACGATCTAGAATGCATTATTAAAAGATTTTCTCCATTACACTTAGAAAATGATTTCTAGCCAAAAAAATGCATATGAACATGCACAAAATAAATACATATAGGTATGTATGACGCATTATAAACAATAATTGAGGGCATTATATTTTAATAATTGCTGACATTTTCTCTATGAAAATTTTAAGACCCTATTTTCATTATTTTGTTTTTAACTTCAATTTGACTTTCAACAATTATTTGCGTGTTTAGCAATATTTTGCATAAAAATTTTTGTTTTTTTTTTGTTTGATTTTATTTATTTGTTAAAAACAAATTTACTTTGTTATTTAAATACAATTTTTTTTCTGTCATTGTGAAGTTTTGCGATTGAAAAGGAAATGCTTGCCTGTGAAACAATGAATGACAAGACACTTTTGACAATTCTTTAATAACAAATAAATCGCTCATGCCTACCTATGAATTATGACTTTGTACGAAAGTTATAATTTTTATCATTTTTATTTAAACATTTTCCTGTTAATTTTTGTTAACATGGCTATGATTAAATTGGACTTTTAACAAAATAATAAAAACAAGGTATCAATAACAGTGTGACTAACATTCGCATGAAGTACGTGTGTGAAGTTTGCAGTTAAAAATGAAACTGACTGATACGAGTTTCAAGGAACATGTTCTGTTTTTGTAAATTTCAATTCAATTTATCAGCATTTGTTTAAATAAATGTGTGAATAACAGTTGTTTTTACACGGTATTCGCATTACTATTTAACGGCATTTAGTATTATTAACTGTTGTTTCTTTGTTTATTGATTTATTTTATTGTTTTAGCGGCGTCATTAAAAAATAGTTTTAAAAATTTTTTAAAAATTTTTTAAAAATATATGTAGGTCTCTCTCAAGGCTGTTATTTTTTATGTTTACTATTTATTTTTAGTTTTTCATATTTTAATACCAACTCGACTTAAGTTCAACGATGTAAGAAGGAGAGGAAGCTTCTTGTAATGTACATAAGCCTCTTGTATGTACAATTTCCATGATGTGGTTCAAGAGACACAGAATTACCACTGACTGACATTTAGAAGATGAATGTGATAGGACCTCAATGGATGGGACATCTATCACCTCCACTTCTATCTTAGACAGTTCACCGCTATTATTTTAGCTTCTTGCCAAGTAAACTTATACTATATTAGATTATGAAATGCTCTTCATAATATGGAAACCTATCTATAATATGGAAACCTTTCTCCTTATAATATGGAAACCTATCTACGTCCTTTCTCAATGCTTTTTTGCACAATAGATAAATAAGTGTGCCACTTTTGGTAGATTGTAATGTTATAACACCTATAGCATTGACCCGAACTATGCAACTTTTATTTGACCGTAATCTGTCTCTTCATCTCATAATCATCTTTAGTTTACTCAGAAGTTTTCCTGATTATGACTGCCAGTGTCTTAAGTGATTTGAGACTGTAGGAATTCACATAAAACTGAATAACAGTGTTAGTGACGTAGTTTCTCCCTTGGGGGAAGTTATTAACCAATAAAAAAAAACATTGCGTTACATCATTTCGCAGAGGTGCACAAAAAATCCTGGTTATTACAGAACCGTGATCTTATTAACACCAATCTCTTTCTTTAGCGACTCTCTTTACTTCGTGAATGAGTGGCAAAACTGAGAAAGTAATGCATTTAAGGCTGTATCGAAGACGAGATGATTCGTATTAAAAACTAATTTTAGTGGTTTTTCTGAAATTATTTCCCTTGATTACATTTTATTAATCTCCTCGGTGTAGTTTTAATTTAATTTGAAATCGTAAAAACGTCACAATAGACCGCTTCTATATACAAACAAATAAATCAATTTAAATGAAACAATAAATCTTTTCGAAAACAATTTTTAATCCAGTGGAAAATCGAAAAACAAAAAAAAAATACAAAAAAAATTAAAAACCAAAGCACATAAATCCCCTCAAAGTAATATCCACATAAAAAATGTTTTTCATTGATTTTTAAAAGAAAACATAATTGATTACAGAAAAACACCTGTTGGTGATAAAAGTCCACCAGAAACATTATGATAGAAATTTCCAAACCATTTGGTTGGTATATTGATTGAATTTATTTTTATTTTAATTACAATTTTTTTCAGACTTTCAAAATATTAAAAAAAAGTGGTAAAATTTCTATTGTGAAAAAAATTTTAAATTTATTGTATTAAAATGAAACATATTTGTTTGTAAATTTATTACAAATAAAAACCAAAATATTTTTTTTATCGTGTTGGTTTATTTCTAATATTATTTATGAACAAAAGAAATGCCCATGTAATCATATCAATTATAATAAAATTTAAAGAATTTTCTTAATTTTATACCAAAAAAAAATTCAATCGTAAATTAGGGAAAACGAATAGAAAGAATTCAAAGTCGCTGCAGGTGCAAGCCGTCAGTTGCTAAATTGAGAGTCGTTGCAAGAGAAGAAAAAAGGAAATTTTTATTAAAATAAACTCGACTATCGCCCCATGATCCCCTAATTGGGCTTACACAAGTCTTTTTTTAAAAGATTTAATTCCTTGTTTAATAGCTAGTCCTCGTCCAAGAATGCCGAGAAATACTCCGATAAATTTTGAATCATTCAGGTACGATATCTGGTATTAGCTTAAGGGTACATGCAATAATACTAAGCTCTGCTGGAATTGTTTTGGGTATGACTGTAGTCTTTTCTTAAATATCAAGGTCATGCATTGACTATTGCACTTCTCTTAGGTCCTTGCCCTATTTAAAGGCATTCCAATAGGCTTGACGTTTACTTACATGAATTCGGAAAGGGCCGTTGAGGTGAGGATTAGGAAACTATTTTTCACCCGGCTCTTTCTATGAAGTGAAGAAGATTCTTGGCTTCCAATAAACTTCCAACACAACTACGTTACATAACACTTCGCAAAAATATTTAATTAACGCCGTTCAATTTAATTTAAACGCCTTTGGCTTCCTGTAACAACTGCCACATAAATTTAAGCTGGTCAATGTATTAAAAAAAAATATACATAATATTTTCTCAAGAAAACAATTTTCAAAATGTATGCCACAAAGTACCAAAAATAAAATATTTCCCATTCCCAACACTTTTCCGACACCCTCTAAATCCAACCACCAACAAAAACCAGAAGAAAACAACAACAAAAGAAAATCACAACCACTTGATGCAGGAAACGTTAGCATATGCAACAATTTGGCAGCATGGCCACGGGTATGTGTCTTCCTAAAAGGCAACGAAAAACGTCAATGAAAGTGAAATGAAATTTATGGGCCAAACGCAAAAGCATCATGTATTTAGAATTGTACTACAGACAGCTTATAATCTATTCTAATAAGAAAACAAAAACAATAACAACAACAAGAAGAATAGAATATAACACCTACAGACAAAATTTTCAAATAAAAATTTTATCCAAAATGTATGACAGACATTTGAATAGATGGACAAGATAAACACACACACAACAAATCCGATGGATAATATTGATAATAAAAACAATAATAAAAGAATTCCTATTTTCATGGGGTTTATATTATTATAAATCCGTCTATTATTTTTAAATTTATTTTGTTTCAATTAATAAATTTTCGATAAGCCATATGGCTCCAAAAGTTTTTTTTTTCTAAAATCATTTCAAACGAAAATGAAAAACTTTTAATTAAACAAACGTTCAATCATAAAAGCGTATTAAAAAAAACCAACAATTTGTATCCAACAAAAAATACTGGTACTGTAAACAATTTTGGACATGAATTGATTCTTTTTTGTTTTATAATAACGAGGCGTATGATTAATATTCCATGACTTTACTATTATGTAGCAAAACTTTGTTTGAACAAGTTGACAAATTTTATCTAGGCATCTTGGTATTGAGCTATTATTTTGTGGTTAGGTGTTCTTGGTTTTATCGCGTTTTCTTCTATCAAGTCTATCCATCTCACCGAATAGTTCCAAAGTTAGATAAAATGGAAAACTGTGGCAACACATTGAGCCACAAGTGGCTTTTCGTATAGTGGACAGATTTTTCCTTCAAGAAACCAACAAAATTTTCTTATTTGTCGATTGTAGGTAACAAGACTTAGCTCCATACAGAGAGAATGGCTTCAAGAACTGTGGACATAACTTAACTCTTGATTTTGTCAAGATTCCAAATACATTTATTGTTTTTTTACCTTTAGAAGTTAGCATTTAGGAGGACTTAAAGTCTCTGTATTCCAGTAGGTAATGTGTTGTATTAGGCGAGAGTCCGTGGTTCAACTCCCAGCTTAGAGATAAAGGAGAGAACGAAATCTGACAAAAAAACTGAGAGTTAAATAAAATTGCCTCGAAAAGTTTCTCAAATCTGCCTTTTGAAGTAGGCATTAAATTGCAGGTCCTGCCACTCAGGGATGAAATTAACACAATCCAGACTAATGCATTGTAGTAACCTGTATGATAATAATAATATTGGACAAAAGTTCCTTAAGTAATTCAGTGGTTTATGGGTCAACACGTTAATTGTAGGCTATCAGCTTACGCTTACCTGTCTACATTACAGATCCCCATGAGCTACTTCGATGGTTCCCTGGTATAGAGTTGCCATTAAAAATTGTGAATAAAACGATACTATACTTAGTTTCCAGGATAATAGACTTGTTTTCCTTATGGAAGAATCCATAATCCATAATCCAACCCTAATAGAAGAATATTTTCATTGAAAGTATTTTGGGCTAAAAGAAAAATATTAAAATTTTCCGAAAAACAATATTTCATCATGAGGCTTTACATTTCATTTCGTTCTAATTTTCTGAGTGTTTTTTATTCTTCTTGGCCAAAAAATACCATTTTTTTTTTGCCAGAAACCAATACTTTTCGTTCGCATGTTTTTTTTCAGAGATTTTTGCCTTAAAAATGATTTTCACTTAATCATCTCGTTAAGTAGGGAAAAAAGTATTTAAAATAACAAATTATTCATTTTAATTTGCATTCTTCTGTGAAAACTATTTTTTTCTATTTTTGTTGATTTTTTTTATTGTAAGTAGTGTGTGTATGTATGTGTGTTTTTATAAAGTTTCTGTCTTATAAATAGTGGGTCAGTCGTCATAATTATGTTGGGCATTTATATTTTTTTTTTATGCTTCTTTTGAAAAAGAAAATTCGGTCACAAGTTTGCCTGCCTAATTGTTTAAACGAATTTTGCTTAAAATGTTGGGTAATTTTCAAAATAACGGAAATGATTAGACGGGATGAGAGAGATTATTGCAGCTGTATGCATATGTTTTCATAAATAGTACGGGCAATAAAAAACTATGTTTTCGTACATTATATAGCATAGGCCTATAAAATATTTATTGAAGCGAATGAAAACTATGTAATATTAATTTGGATGCTGACTTTTTAAATACTCCGCTCTTAAAGACTCTAATAAGCCAGCACTCTACCTATTTAACTAGGGCGACTGTGATTTTCAAACCTCCGATATTACAATTTATATTCCTAATTAACTATTAAAATGACTGTGTTTAACAGACACTAAAACATTACCGCAATTACTCACCTCACTTTAAAATGTACATAAACATACACATCACTTTTCACTCGTCACTGGTCCTCAAGATAACACCTGCCATTATATGGAAAATGAGTTCATGAGATTATATGGGTTTTGTGACACTTTTAATGAAAGATTACGAAAATATCTACCGTGCGATATGTTCCATTTTTACTAAAGGTATTATAAAGATTATGTACTCATACATACATACATAGATTATGTTGCTCTTAATATATTCGTCAAATTTGTTATTTAATGTGTCCGTATTATGAAAAATTTTTGATGTCTCTTTCACTCTAATAAAAAATACAATAGGGTTTCGTTATAATGAATATGGGCTCAGTTATCACTAAAACCACTAGACATACATATGCCTTCGTTGGGAATATTGTGTTAATTGAAGTTTTTATAGGCAGAACAGAACATATTCTGGGAAGTAGCACTCATACGTAGGAGATAACAAAAGAAACAACGGAAAATGCTGCCCTGATAGTCTATTATTCAGTTAGTTAACTACTCAGTTAATAAATAAACGTGTTTTATTATTATTTTAGAATCCATGATATAATATCAAAACCACTTTTATTTAAAGAACCCGTTAAAAAGTTCATCATTAACGCGAAAGAGTAAAATAATTTCCTTTCGTTATAAGCAAACTTCACTGTAACACAATCGTTTAGTTTTATACAGCTTTGTCCAGTTACCGTTAAATTATTGTGTTTTGAAGTATATAGAGTGTGTATTATGTTGCTCTTGTCTCTTGTCTACTTCTCTTACTCGTTCTGCTTTATTCACGCACACTTATACGCCTAATCTTTTTGCACGATCAATTTAAATCAATTAAACTGTGAAATTATTTATTATTTGCTCTCTCTCTTTCGCTCTTTAGCTCTGCTCTCGTTGTATTGTTGCCATATCTTGGCATTTATTTGCCTTTTTGAAGATGATTTTTATTAAAAATAAAAAAAACACGATTTTAAACAACTTGTTGATTTATTTTCCGTATTTTTTGTTATATTTTTCTTTAAAAAATTAAAAAAACAACAACTTTCAATATTTATCAATAAATATTTGTACGTTTTATTATATGCTTGACGTTGTGTGCTGCTATTTATTTAATCGAAATCTGACGATTTTTTAAATTATTATTCATTGTTTTTTGAATGCGTACTGATAACATTTAAACTATTTTTTATTTTCGGGGGTCATGTGTGTTTATGTGTTTTAAAATTTGTAAAAATAAATCATTTTTAAAGAATTAAATTTAAGAACGACTAGTTTACGATTGAGCGATAACAGTAGGTCCTCGTTTTCATAATTTCCTGGTCTTCCAAAAGAAGGTTTAAAAAATGTTGTTTCTAAATTTTAAGAAATATTAGCAGATATGAGTTTATAAATTTATTTTTCTTAACTGGTGTTTTTATACCACTATATCAAATTGAAAATTTGCTGTTCTGAATGGGTTAACTTCACGGTATAGCCGTAATAAGTAATATGATAGCCAAAAGCTTAAGGAAGAAAACCAGCAGATTATATAGCTATACCTCCATGTCATTAGAAAGAGTATTAACTCTAGAGACTGTCTAACTTTTTAATCTCTTTTCTTTTAATTTGCCTAGCAACTTTCTTATGCCTCTGCTGGGCGAGCTAGTACACTCTCCAATCAAATATCAGTCAAGAATCTGTCACTCGGAATCGGCTTTAAACTTTAGGTCCCGCCACTCATGTATAAAATTAAAAGAAACAACATTAGTGATATGAGAAGCTAGGTCGTAAATATATGTATGTTGTTATGTATGTAATGGACAACTGTTCTCTACAACTTAACTGTGGAAAAATCAGGCTTTGTGGAATTTGCCAATAAAAATCACATTGTATTTATTTTAAAGCAATATTCTTAAACACTTTTGACCTTGAAACTCAAAACTGCGTTCTTTAATGGTCAGTTCTTTATTTATTTAATTTATATTGTATTTGTCCCTTAAAATAAATCTAATTTTGGGGACAATTCTTTAGTCAGCAGATTAAAAATAAAAACCACAATAAAGTGTACAACATCTGTATATACATGTGTATACGTTTATATGTATATTTTGGATGTTGTTTTAATTAAATTAAATAACTTCTCTTATGCCGTTTTTATCAGTCAATTTACTCTGAAATTTAAAATGAAACATAAAAAATATAAAAATTACCGGCCCTTTACAGAAGTGACTCAATAATTTCTTCAAGATACTCATTCGAATGAACAAATTAAAGCAGAAAATAATAACAACAACACTAACAAGAAGAAAAAATACAAAATTTATCACATCAACGACGTAAAGTAGTTTATTTCAATTAAAAACAATTAAGAAAATAGCAGCAACAATAACATCAACAACTACAGCAGCAAAATAAATAATAATAAATATTGGACAAGGAATTATTCTTAAAGAATAATAAACAAACGAAAAATGCGTACATTTCAGTACGCATAATTCTTTCAGTGTAAGAGTGACAAAAAAAAACATGCTCTTTTCCATTTTCTCTTTGACTTTCTCTTGCTCTTTTAAACACCACTATTTACAGTTACATTATTCGATGCAGACATGGGAATTCCTAATTATTTCTCAGAAAAGAACAAATAATGTGATCTTTTCTCAGTAAGTTTAACGTTTATTTAGCGAGTTTTAAATAACAGATAAACAGTGTCTGACATAAGTCTACATACGTATTAACTACTTTTAGCAACAAATACAATGTCATACTTCTTACCAAAGTTCTATTTGAAACTTAGGAAAGTGAGGATTTTCTTACACGAATATTTATATACAGTGTTGGACGAAATAATAGGAACAGTTTCTTTTCTCTCAATAACATATGATCTATTAAATGTTATGGAATGGGAAAAATACAAATGACAAAAAAGGCGGAAAGTTTCTGCAAAAAATTATTTAAAAAAATAAAGTCACCGTAGTCCACTAGGTACTTCAAAACCCATCTCAGTCATTTCGCACAAATAAAATATGAAGAAATATTTCTTCGAAAATTTCCTCTCAGCACTCTACTGGAAAAAACTCTGGCACTGATAGATTATTGTTAACTGCGGTCACACTCTTAATTTATTGTCAACGATTGACCACAAGCAGGTGATTTGTCACTGTAAAAGCTTCTAGAATAAAAGGGTTGCCAGAGTTTTATTGCCTAAAAATAAACCCTCTCAGTGGAACAATATTGTTTGGTTATAATGAGTGTGATAGTAAGGCATTCTGTACATTGAGTTCTGTTATTTCACAAAAGATCGTTGTTGTTTCCTAACTGGGATACCTCAAAAATAATAAAGTTAAAAAACCATTAAAAATCTCTTTTTTTGCTGCCTTTCCCCGGTTATTTCTAGTTTGTTTATAGTAATTTTATAGAAATTTCGAATTTATTTATTACATTCTGTCCTTCTAAATATGGCCTGTTTTTGTTTTAAAAAATCTAGGCAATCATTATGAAGTTACGATAGTTGCGCCTACATGTGTATAAAATTAAAACAAAAATTTATTTCGCACGAACCCAACTTTTTTTTATCAGCTTAAATAATTTTTTTCTGGTTCCTTTTATAGGAAATGAGTTTCTGTATAGTTTTAAACAATTATCAGTTGTAATAACATAAAACAAGAATAAAAAATAAAATGAAATAAAATAGGAACGAACGATCCTCAATATACATATGTATATATGTATGTATGTGTCTATGTCCTAAAACAAATTGTAACTTACCTTAATTATTTTGCAAAAATTGTTTTAAAAAAACAAAAATATAAATAAATCCAATTGCGATAATCCCAAAGAAAAGGTCATAATCGTTGTTAAAATATTTTAAATAAAACACAATAAAAATTTCTTTATTTTTTTTAAATTTTTAAAGATTATTTTTTTTTTATATCAAAAAATTTCCATTAAAGCACTGATTATTTTCATTTTGATTTAAAGGCATTAATATGTTATTCTTAATATTTTATTTCATTTAAAATTTGTTATTTGGTTATTAAAAAAATATATTTTTAACTTCTTTTATTTTATTTTCAAACATTGGTTATTAAAGAATTAAAAGCAATATTTTTTATTTATTTTTGATTAAAAAAATATCACACAAACCGTTGCTTATTTCTACGACCTTAAATGAAAATTCACTTCCTTTCGTATTTTTTTCTATCGAATAATTTGAATTTTCAAATTTAACGTTTATTTAAAGCGATCATTATAACCGTCATCGTCTGCATGTAACCGAGTCGTTTCTACTATTGAGGTTCACACGAGATCTTTTAAAAGAAAATTGTTCTTCGCATTTAAACTCACATACTCATAAACACAAATGTGTGATTTAACAAAAACAATACAACAAATCCCCAATACTGTGTGAGTGTATTTAAAAATGAAAGAACGCAAGAGAGAGTGAGAGTATCTCACAAGCCTATGGAAAATTAAGAACGCTCTCGCTTATAATTGTAAAAAAAATCAAAACAGAAAAGAAAACCAAAAGAAAATGTAAAAACACCGAACAATCGAGCCAAAACAACAAAAACACATACACGCACACAAAAAAAAAACAAATTGAGGAAAATTAAATTATACACCAAACAACAACAACAAAAATGTTTTGTTATGTCTGTCATTTTTCCTGTGATAATTTTCCTCACACACATAAAGAGAGAAAGTAATCAACAGTTGGTAACGCACTGAAAGAGATTTATTTGTGTTTAAAGAGAAAATAATACCAAAACTCTGTCATAATTAAATGAAAATAAAAACGAAAACAGAAAAGAAAAGAGACTGATAAGAGTTCTTATACTCTTTTACTCGTAAGTGTAAGTGAGAGAAATTTTTCTTTCTATAAATGTGTGATGTTATAAAACAAAAACAACAGCAAAAACAATTTGAAAATTTTGTAACACAGTTGTATTGTGGATCGTTTAAATCAAGTATGAGAAAGTTATTTAATATTGTGTTGCAGTTGTTGTTTGTTGTTGTGCTATATTGTCAGTGTAATATAGCACGCTAAGTGGTGATAATAACTACAATCAATATAAAAACAATTTTTTTATTGTTGTAGTTGTCGTTATTTATGTTATTGTCACTCATGCTACAATCACTCACAATTCCTGCTCTTATTTCAATCACTTGTTTTCGGTTTCACGCTATTCTTTGTAAAAATAATTGAAAATTGATTGAAAAATTCCAATAAATTTTACTGTAAATATTTATCGTAAATATTCCTTGGCATTTTAGGTATAAATTTTAGATATAATAGATAAGTACAGTGTTGGAAGAAATAATAGTAACTTCTATGGTTTCTTTTAAATCGAAATTAATGAACTTGAACTTGCTGTTTCAAGAAGCACAATACGAAAAAATTTTAAAAAGCTTAATTTCTGGGTTGTAGCCTGTGTAGCCTTCTCACCAAAGGGAATTTACGAAAAGTTTTTGCCACAGAACACCTGCCTCATAATAGCTTGTACAGTGTTAATGAGACCCTGCTTCTTGCCGCAATGCTAGAGGCTCCCTTAAATCTGTTTTATATACTGTGAGGGCCAGAGCTATGATTAAGATAATGGGAGACAAGTCTGAAAAGTGATGTGACAAATCGAGTTTCTGGCATATGCCCAGTTAACTGTCTTCCAGACAGAATCCGTGAACGTTATAGTTTCTGGGAACGCTTCGCAACGAGACTGAGTAATAAGAGTGAATGTAGCAATTTGGACGCCACATACTCTTTAAGGAGAAGAATAATTACGTATTAAACGGATTTGTCAAGAACAGATACTGAAACAGGAGCGGATATGTTCAGTACAAGACTAAAATATTCGGGTATCTTCAAAGCGGAAGTCTATGCTGTCGAAAGATGTGTTCAATACAACAGGCCTCTAACCGAGCGCTTAACAATGTGGAAATTCGCAGCAATGAACGGGCAAATGAGGTAAAGAAAATATTGTGTTGCTACTATCTTTCCCATCACTGTATGTATGCATGTCTATGTCATAATTTCCCATTAACAAATGAACATCTTTTTTCTTCTCTTTATTTGTCATCTTCTCAAAAACTACAAGTGTTACTTGACTCACGTCTATTGATACACTGCAGGTATGTATATATGTACATACATATGTATACTCGTATATTGGGGAAGTTTTTTGTTTCTTGGGAAATATCGACGAGAACCTGTTAATTGAGAATGTAATTCTGAAGTTGTTTTTTATTTTTGTTTCTGTTTTTATCATTAATTTTATCAACTGACTTGTATAATTTTTGTTCCGGTGTTAATCAGTTATGCACGTTCTGAAAAACGTAACAATTTTGACAATCACACAATCAGTGAAATTAAATAAAGCGGAAAGGGGGAAATCGCCTTGATGTCTTATAAATGAGAGTAAATTACCGTGAATCCAACTTAACTATTAGTTACCCTATATGTATATCAATACGACCTCTTCACAACAATCGTAGCAAGATCGCTAGGCAAATAATAGAGTAGAGTAGAGTTTTGTTGCCTTTAAGAACAGAACCGTTTGACGTCAACGACTTAAATGGTGCAAATTTTATATGGTCTTAAATGGAAACAATAACGATATGGTGTTGTCTGAGCGGAGATTAAAATTGTAAGAGATTGTGGACCCCAAAGGCGTCTCACATGGCTCAGTGGATATGAAAAACCGTTAGCAATTGTTTAGAAGTTTTGAATGTGTTTTTGCGTCATTACATAGTCGTGGACAAATGTGGATTACACCGGGTTCCCAGACCCAGTCAAAACAGTTGTATTTTTTCAGATCGAATTGGCACTAAAGAAGGACAAGGCGGTGTGTCTCATTGGAGAGCCTCGCATATTAATTTTGGTAAAGAGCCGCCTTACCTGCAGCAATGCATTTTGTTATGCAGGCCTGTATCCTGAATTATCCTAATCACAAAGATAAAGAAACTCGTGAAAAGGTGGAAATTTCTCAGGATTTGAAAGATTCAATGATATCATCACTTATTCTGATGATGAAGATGCTGAAGCTGAAGCTTAAAGCAAAATGCAATTATCAGAAGTGACTCTTATGCTGCAATAACTTTTAAAGTTGATGAGTAAATAAATATTCTTGGAAAAAGGAAACAACTTTGTTCGGTACTTATCAAGAATAGCTGCAATTTTATAATTATCAGCTAAGCGTTGTGACGTACTTCGTTGGTAAACTGAATCCATAGATTTCATATACGAAAGTCGTTATCAAAATTATTGTAAATTGTTCCATTAGTTTCATTCAATAAAATTAAGGCATGTTTTCAATGTTGTTCTCAATTTAAAAAAAAAATAATTAACAAAAACAATAATAATAAATTATACTATTTTTCTTTTGATTGAAGCCCAAGCCCAACTGATTAGACGCCTCATAAAAAATATTATTATTCAATAAATTGAAAATCAAAAAAAAAATATAATAAAATAAAAAAAATAGCACAAGCAAATAAAAACAAAAAATAAAAAAATTAATAATCAATTTACACTTGAATAAATATCATATGAAATCAATCAATATTTAATAAATTAACATTTTATTAATAATTGTTTATTTGATTATTTTTTATATTTTTTAACAAATTATCTTAAGTTCACCTTTAAAGTATTAGAAATTGTTTGATTCTTTTTTTTAAAAATAAAGAAAAACTAAGAATTTTGGTCCAATTGAATCAAAATATAAGCCTGAATATTTAATTTTAATTTAATTTTTAATTTTAATTAATTTTTTGCAAGTACTTCTAGCCTGTAACTCTTTCAACTACGAATTCAAAGTTTTAAAAAGAAAACTTTCATACTATGACTTCAATGGCTAGTCCGACATAAGTGGACACATTAAATATTAGACTCATTGCGATATTGTAATTGGATACATGACTACATTTTCTCAACATTACAGTCAATTGCAGAAATATGCTGAACGTCCAGTGTAAAATTAATCGCTGGCTTCTGTTTAGTCTTCTAAAAATAGCTTATAAAGCTTGCCTGTAAGTGTTTTATATAACACTGCCAACACAAGTGTTTAGGGAACCATAATTTGTTTTTTTTTATTTGTTAACAAAATTTGATGCTTCCAACCGTTATGTCTGGAAGGCACTAACTAAGAATCCTAGTCTAATCTTGAAACTTTTAACGAATATATTTATAGAAACACAATATTGTCGATATCACGGAACGGGAAGACCAACGTGAGACAAAAAAGGCAAGAAAATTCAAATTAGTAACGTTCAGGGTGTGGCTTGTAAGGCTTCATTACGAAGAGATAAATGAAGTGCTTCACAAAAAAAAAACTAATGGAAGATGCATTTCGAATAACATTGTCGTAGAAGTCAATAGTTTTTGGGAATGTATTTTATTTTTTTTGGTTTTATTTTTAAATTTTTTACTTTACTGCTCTTCAACACGTGATGATAATTGTGATGATCATGATCACGATGATGATGTAGATGTAGAGAAAAATCTTTAGTCAGGTAGAAGAATAGATAAAATATTTGTTTGTTTTCCATGTTGTTTTTCTTGTTTTTGTTCTAAAAATAATGCAGACTTTTCCTGAACCTACAGCAACAATACAACCAACTCAAGAAAAGATAACGAAATGCGTTTATTGGAAAAACTTATATTTTGAAAGGCAGGTAATTTATATACTACATATGTACATATGTGACATATAAACAGTGTTATGTATATACATACTAGTATATATAAAGTGTAATGCGTTTTAATCTTTAGTAAATAACGTTTAATGACCCTAAAAGAGAAGTTGTTTAGATGGAATATACAAGTTGGTATAGAATTTTCTAACAAACAACTTAACAACTTAAAGAATGGCGATCATGATAACAAGTGCTTTTAGAACTACATCATCTAAGCCATTGTTTACTATGCTTAACTGCCTACTAACGGGCAACTTGGCGAAAAGAGTGGTTGCAAACGTGGAATTACAGAAGTCACGGTCATTCCAAAATCCTGAAGAGACGAAATATTTAACCTCATGTGGATTCTTTCGACATCTGCAAAAGCTGGTAAAACAGCTATTTCTAACGAAATCATACGTAAAATCGGCATTCCTTTGAAGAGGGCCAAACAAATAGATGCATGACATGTGATACTACGAAAAAGATTAGTAAGGATTTCGATGGAAGAGGAAGTAGTCTTATAAGGTGTTACTCAGCATATTTTTCAATTTCTGCTTTAACTTATGTCACGTGTCAGTTAGAGAAGTGCTTAAATCTATAGTGAATTAAAGTTAATAAACAAAAATGTGTTACCAGTTACTGGGCAAACAGTTACCCTTAATGACACCAAATAGACTAGCATCCTGAAGTTTGTTGAGACTATAATACTGGCAGATGCATTATTAAGGTACCCTATATAGTAATGAGAACAATTCAAACGATTATCTGGTCCCAATGCTCTAGCACTTCTGCAGCATTCATACATAAAAATAATCAACATTTTTTTGTTTTGCTTTTTAAGTTTGTTTTTTATTTTTTTATTTTCGTTTTGATTGCTTTTAAATATTTAAAAATTGTTTTTTTTTTCATTTACTTTTATTTCTTTTTTTTTACAAATTTTTATTGGTATGATTTGTTGTATTACTGAAATTTTGTTTTTTTAATTTTTTTTTTTTATAATCGATTAGTTTTATTGTTTTGATATTTAATGCAAAATATATAAAGTATATTAATATATATGTATAGAGAAGACATTAGTTACACATTCATTCATAGTTATTATTTTTATTTTCTGTTTCTATATATAGAAAGTGTGTATGTATGTAGTATTGTGGATTTGTTTTGTATACCTTTAAAGGTTTTTAAATTAGTATTTATTTTTATTTTTTTTTCCTTCGTTTTTTCTTTTTTTGCAATTAAATAGTTTTGCTGGTGTTTGTTTACATTTAAACAATTTAAGTATTAAAAAAAATTAAAAAATTCAACTAACTAATATTAAAAGAAATTAAATAAATAATTTCTCGTAAATTATTAATATTATAAAAAAATATATAAAAAAAACTCTGTAATTATTAAATAAAGTATTAAAAAAAAAACAAATTCATTCACAACAACAAAAAAGAATTATTATTATTTAAATTTAAACTTGAGTTTGTTAATTTTTTATAATTAAAAACAGATAATAATAATAATTCTAATAATAATAAAAAAATAAATGTATTTAAAATTCAACCTTTGATACAATATTGCAAATTATAATGTATTCACACTCTTTTTCTGCATGAGCAATTAATTAATTAATACATGTGTATGTAAGTCTACAAATTTTAAATATTTTTATTTTTTTTTTTAAATTTTCCTTTTTTCTTTTTATTTGTATATAAAAAAAATAAATGAGCACTTCTTTGACCTTTTTTATTAAATTTAAATTTCGTTTTCTATATTTTCTTTTTTTTTAGTTTTACAAAATTAATCGTTCGTATTTATACATATAAAAAAATTATTTAATATGATATTAGAAGAAAAAAACACAAAAGAAATTAATTAATCTTGTTAAATACAAGTAATCATTCCAAAATTCCATTATATTAATACTTCATTTCTTTAAGAAATTTTTACAGAAAAAAAATAATTATAAACTACACAAAATTATATATCATATATGTTATATGTATATTTTAAGATTTTATTTTAATTTTTTACAAATAAAGCAGTAGTTTTACTACCATAAAAAATCTTAAGTTTCATGTTATAGCTGCTTATTTGTTTTGTTTTTTTTCCTTCTTCCTCCGTGTTTTTACTTTTAGTTATTAAAAATCTTATAACTAATTTTTGTTTTAGAAAAGCTTTAAACAGGCTTTTTAAATATCGTTTTTTATATAAGTTATTGTGTTTTTTCCGAAAAACACATAAAACTGTTGCTTTTAGTAATTCTTTCAATTTTATCACAATCTATAGTAGTAATTTCCTTTTTTTGTAATTCACTTTTGTTTTTTTTTTTTTGTTAGTTAATGTAATTTTCAATTTTACCATATATTTCTTAGCCTATTTGTAGGCAGGTTCAATAGTATCGGCTGCCTTTACTTCTTTTTGTGATTGCTTGACAAACGTCGTTTTTTATCGTGTATTGTTCATTGTCATCATGATCATCATTAATAGGACAAGTTGAGTGACATC
Organism: Sarcophaga subvicina; assembly: GCA_936449025.2. Taxonomy (NCBI): domain Eukaryota; kingdom Metazoa; phylum Arthropoda; class Insecta; order Diptera; family Sarcophagidae; genus Sarcophaga; species Sarcophaga subvicina. Next base: position 15,494,890 of record OW388084.2, read on the forward strand.
CAAACCATTTGTTGGCACTTTTTTGCATACTTATCATCAGTTTCGTTTTACCTGTTAATAAAAAAATAGGTAAACAATTAAAAAAAAAAGAAAACATTATAACAAAACATTACAACAAGACATTATACAAAAACAAAACCATTATAACAATGTTAATATTAATAATTAAAGTATAAAGCAAAATATATTAAAAAACTAAGTTAAATATTCTTATAAGGTAGAGTAAAAAAGAAATGCATTAATTTTGCAAGAGACTTTAGTATATGCCTTACATATTTATGAGTAGGGATCGAATCATCTTAAACAACCCCATTGAAGGAATTTTCATTACGAATAGCTGCTTAATTACAAAGCAATCAACACATTTCATACTTGAAGGGTAACACAAAAGCAACGCGAAGTAAAAAACGGTTGTGGTTAATTCTTGACAGAATGATAGATTCGCAGTAAGCCGGGGTTGGTTATTGGTGTCCAAGCCAGTTTTATGAATGTGTGGACTTTTTCAAAATTACCTTTGGCTAATAAATATTGAGGGTCCAAAATTCCTCCATCTTTGTACTCTACAAGTGCCGGATAATAGCAAAGAAGTTGTTCCGTAGCCTCTTCTTCCCCACTATATAGCTTCAGCAACCTCTGAACTATATACAAATAGCGGGTCAGATTTATCTGATCTCTATATGAGTGTGTTCATTTTCCCTCATTTCCTTTGCAAAAAAAAATAAAGCTATATGAGAGCAACCGTCGCTTATCTAGCTATCTCCTCCAGACACACCCACTCTTCTTGGATCAATCTTAGGTATACCTAGGTATTTATTAACAGATTTGGTTGCAACTTAGAAGATATTAATAAGTGTTAGGTAAGATAGGATCTATATTGTCAACAATTGTAGGATTTGAAGAAACCTATATCGTTCACAAGTGTCCCGGCAATAAAAAAAAAGAAATTTTAGTCCATTAGGACAACGACGTTATCACCTTTATAAGACAAAAATTCAGTTTAAGAGAATGATTTCTTTTTACCATACCTTATAATTATATTCAAAAGTTCTTGTTTTAGTATTGGAGATTAACTCGAGTTTAGTAACTATTAAAAAAAATAGGAAATTACAACACTCAATATTATAAAATTAATAAGAGGGATTAAAAGTTTGGTATTAGAAACTAGAAGCTTTTAAGATTAATAAATGATTAAACGGGATTTGCAAGAAATAAAGTTAATTGAAGAATTAAAATTAGAAAATATGCTAAATCTTCTTTGTCCATGGTATTTATTTTCGAGAGAAAGATATTTTATAAAGCATATGGCTTGGAGATCCATCTGCCTTGGCAGCGAGTACATGCATCGAAATAATTATGAGCTATTAAGCCTCATACATGTAGTTAGTTAAATGCATTAAAATGCAATGATATGTTGCCTCTATTGTAATAGCAAACATATATGGCTCTTGGCCTTAAACATTTATTATAACTTTTATAAAATAGATTTAGATTTGAGAAATTTTAAAAAGGAAAAAAAAAATTACCAACATACCTTATTGACAGTAGAAATGATTTACAGTTCTACAAATTTCTGGACAAAGTCGAAAAATAATTGCTTATATTAATAGTGACTTTACCGAAATAGGTTTAAGTTTCCATTCTCTTTTCTCTTATATCATTTGTATACACATATATAACTTGGTGAGAAATTTCTCTTTTATCGTAGCGATCAGCAGCAGGCTACATTGTTCATTAAATTCATATTTTCATTCATTCATTTATAATTTAAATCATTAACGTCGTTTAAGCGATGCTTATTGGTGTGGAAAGCTTTTGTATTTCAATCCATCTTCTATCGATTTTATTTCATTATATTTTACCTTTTATTTTAATATAAGGTTTAGCGTTTATCGAATTGTTATCTGTTTATCGTCTTCATGTTTTCAAGTGTTTCTGGAAGATCATCGTAATTCATGTGTTTCTTAAGTTTTTCTTTTTGGTTTTGTTTTTATTTGCATTTATTTTCTTGGTTATTAGGTTGATGATTTATATTGATTGTTCATCATCAACTTCAGCACCATTAATCAGGGGGGATGACTCCCCATTAATGCCGCCGTTTTTAATAATTTGTAAAATTTCTTGTATAACATTCTTCTCTTGATAGAATAACCGTACTATGTTTAAGGTTTCGGTCGTTTTCAGAAATTCTAATTGGAATGTTTCCGAGAAACGTGTATCAACAAATTGTGAAAATTGTTGATGCATTTCAGGAGTGTGTGGGCACGAGGAGTCCAACGAACAATGTTTACTGTATCTTTCGAATTTTAAAAGATCTTCAGGTAGTTTACGGAATTTATCGGTTATGGAGTTGTTGCCAAAGTCTATGTAATGAACTTCACATTTGTTATCATCAAGCACGGCCACAATTTCGGCACGATAAAAGGCACCATCTTCGGGAAATTGAGCAGCACATATGGCTCCTACACGTATATCGTTAAATTCTGGAAATTCTGTTTCTGCGTCTAGTAATACATCGGTGATGTTTTCTAGTTGAGAAACGTCTTTGGTTAATTGTACATAGAAAGAGGTGGGAGAATTTACATGTATGATACTACAATCATAAAGAGTAGGTAAAGGAGAGAATACTTCTTCTACAGCAGTATCAGATTCCACAGCCTTTTTGAGTTCCTCAGCTAAATCCTTGTAATTAACTTGCAATTTAACTGTATGAACACGTGTCGTCTCGTCCAGTTCATCCTGTTCGATTTCGTATATTTCACCAAAATGTGTTTCCAGCAAAGCAGAGAAACGTTCTTCCAGTTTAGTATCACTAACTCCACCGGGTATGTCATTTAACTGACACTTAAGCGCTATGGACGGTATAGATCTCAGTTCGTCCGAAAGGTCACGTATTTCGGTGGTTGTTATGGTATTGCCATAATCTAATAAAAACACTTCAAAACCTTTATTTTCGGCCAAAACACCTTCCACACGTCCTCTATAGTAACAGTCATCTTCTGACGAATATGCTGTGCACACTCTGCCGACTTCGATTTGATTTAGTCGTTTAAGATTTTCTCGGGCTGTTGCGTTAAGCAGCGCTTTTTTCACTGTTTCCATTTTGGGAGAATTCGATTTCAGTTGTATATAGAAATGCGAAGGAGAAATGGCATGAGAAATAACGCAAGTCTTAGCGGCCTTTTCTATATCCTCTGCTGACGTTATAGATTGAGCGGGTAATGTTACTGTTTGAGTTTTATGATCCAAGCCTAAAAGTTTATTTAGACTTTCACACATGTTTTCCTCAGTATTGGTGGCAAAAGCTTTGACAATAGCTGGCTGATTTTCGACACCCTCATTGATAATATCGATTTTGACTAGACCTTCGCATTGGTTTATTAAATTATTAAAAGATTCAGTGGCAATCGAACCGAACTGAGAAAATTTTATGGCATTTTCTAATTGACATTTTCTAGAGAATTCTTTAAGTTCCGCCAAATCTTGTGGCAAAGTTTTCAACTCGGTTGTAATGGCTTCATTGCCATAATCTACAAAGAGTACGCGATATTGATCGTTATCTAAAATCTCTAGAATTCTGGCGCGATACAATTTGGAATCTTCTGGATAGCGGGCAGCGCATAACTGCAATTTAGAAGGATTTTCTAACTTCTCCATTGCCAATGAATTTAGAGTTTGCGTCATATCTTCCAAACGTATGGTGTCTTTCGTGAATTGTATGTAGAATTCGCAGGGAGAGTTGGCATGTGATATAACTGCATCGTATAAAGTGCCAGATTCGTAAACAGAAGTGTGCAGAGTCGAATTATGGAAGCTAATATTCATATCAGAGGATCCATCTGGTAAAGGCTTCTTCTCACACAACTCCTCTAGTTCATGGTTTATGTTATTGCCATCGATTAGCAGATGAACAATAGCATAATGTTGAGAAGGTTCACGTAGTTCTACACTGAAAATTGTCTCACCAGTATCAGCAATTTCCATGAATTTCTGTTCGGCAGCATCAGACCAACAAGTGCAACTGGCTGGAACCTCTAAAGCACATTTCTTCGACAATGGTGGTAGTTCAGCGATTTCCTGTGAAATTTCTCTACACTCAGGACTAATGCTGGTATTGCCGTAATCGATAAACAACACTTCATAACCGTCTCCAACCTGTTTCAACAACTTTGCGCGATACCACATTTCGTCGTCGGGAAACAAAGCGGCGACAATTTTAAATTTTTCGAACTTTTCCAATTTCTTAAGCTTTTCATAGTCCGCCAAATAGATTTCGATTAGTTCCAAGCCCTTGGAATCCTTTTCGTATTGTATATAGAAGTCAGATATGCCATTAACATGAGATATGAAACAATTCTCTCCTGAATCTACAATTTCCAAAGGTTTGGCATAGCCATCCTTTATTAATTTCTCCATAACATTGACACCCTCTATGTACAGATTAACGTAACTCTTTTTAAATTGTTCACCTTGGGTAATGAACTCATAGTCCAATACCTTAGTGTAGGAATCATTGAAGATAGCATTTGCGGCATCTTGCCAATCAATTGTACCATTCGGTCGTATGGGTAGGGCACAAGGAACACATAAGGGTTCTACATCAGGGAAGACAATCATTTCTTTCAAATCGGTAGTGTCGGTAACACAATCGGTATTGCCAAAATCGATGAATTGCAATACCATTAGCTCAGCATCTAGGATTTTAGCACGATACCATTGTTTATCTACGGAGTACATAGATATACAATAGGCACCATTAATAATACGCATTAAGGGTGGTAGGGAACTCGCTACAATTTGAAGATTTTCTTGAAGACGTTGTAAGTCCTTAACCTTATCCATTGGATGGATAAAGAATTGGGCCGGATTATCACAATGAGCTAATATGGCATGCTCCATATCGGCATAAGGATTAACTACAGGTTCGGGTGTGGGGACAGGTGTCGGAATAGATTCTGTCTTAATTTCTTCCACCTTTACAGGCAGTTTAGGATGGTCTTCTATACTTTTAACAGCTTCTTGGGCTTGCTCAGCCACAACTTCTACAGCCTTTAATTGTGGCTCTGGATCTTTGGGTTTGTCTTCTTGAGTAATGGGTTTTTCTGGAGTTTTTTCCACATGAGAGTTAACAGCTGCTGTAGAAGACTTCTTTTCCACTTCTGGCTCTTTATTGTTAGTTTTCTTCTTTTTAGGTGTCGACTGTTTACTTTTATTGCCAGATTTTATTTTATCATCACCCTCGTCTTCATCTTCCAGTGTCAAGTCAACACATTCAATATATTCTAAAACATTGGCTTTTTCTTTCTCCAACAATTTACGCATAAATTCCACATCACGAGACTTAATAACTTTCCGTTCTTTCAGTACATCAATCATATTTTTACCATCTGGCATTATGAGGTCAGCAATTAAATGGTTGTTCTTCACTTCCAAACATTTAACGGTAATTTCCTTATCCAAAGTAATACTAGTCAATTGTTTTATAACAGCAACATCCGTTTCATTGGAACCAGATACTGAAGCAGCATTGACTGCTGACTTTTTACCCTTTTGTTTTTGCTGTACATCAGCCGCAAGAGTCTTTATCGGTAAATTTATTTCCACTGCATACGCACTCTTGCTCAAATAGAATTGCTCTTCTAATTTCTTTAATAGATTTCTTTCTACCTGTTCAGTATTACCATAATCTATGTAATATACTTCCACAGGACCAATGGAATTTGAATTATTTTGTATACGTGCACGATACCAATTGCCATCACTGCCTTTAGCAGCGCACACCTGTTCCAAATCGAATGTTTCAAGAAGAGTACCTAAAAAGTAAAACAAAAATATGGGACAGTAATTATTTAATGGACAATTTGATTTCGATTGTAATTATAGTATCTCTCCTGAGGAATTTCTATTAAGAGCCGGTCTTTGTCAAAATGATATGAAAAAAGCTTAGAACCTAAAAGCCTGGTACTGTTTCACAGTATTTGCTATATTTGAAAATAGCATTAAACAGGACCGATTAATGCATTAATATTAGACTTACCTTCGTTTTCATAATAGTTAAACATATCGTCCAATAGTTGAGCCATTTCCATTTCTGTGGCAACAACTTGTCCGTATAAACGATATGGTGTTGGCACATATACAATGCGTACATCAAAAGTTTCCAATAGTATGGGTGGGGTACAGATATACCAGGGTATATCCTCCTTAAGTAATGGCATCAAGGGACGCAAAAGGAGGCTAAAGACATCATACACAAGATTTTATTAAAAATATTACTTACTTAATATACAATTTGGTATGGCTTACACTTTATTATCATTGACATCTTTAATGTTGAGTACACATGACTTGCCATCGTAAAATTGCTTAAACCTTCTTGCAATATCTTGATTGGATTTAACAAAACGAACATCATCGTAAGAGCATAGTATTTCAATCTGTTTAATATTATCACAGCCATAAAAAGGTAATTGAATTTTAAAGTTAAGCATATTATTGATGGAAGAAATTTTGGCACGTATTTGTTGGCCGGCCAGTAAATCCAAGCGAAGTTCTACAGCAAAATAGAAAAGAAATTTTAATAATAAAAGAAAAATTCGAACTAAAAAAAAAATAGCAATTCATTTACCAGGACAAATAATGTTTATGAGGCCTTCATTGGATAGCGTTTGTTTTAAGGAAACGTTATTCACATTTACATTGACATAATACAAGTCATGATTATTCTTTTCGATGTAGTCACATTGAAGAGTAACACCTTGTGGCAAATATTTATCCATGCGATCGATAATATAGAGATGGTCGTAGTTGGTTACAATGCCATCGAAACCACACAAATAGGCCATAATGGGAAAATCAGCAAAACGTTTTTCTACTTGCCAAATATCTTCGGATGTCACTGTATACTGATTACCGAAATCGACAAAATGTACTTTATACTTGCGTAACATTTGATTGCAGGCCATGATGCGAGAACGATAAATAATGTTATCTTTACGCTGGCGGGCCATAACGTAAGAGCCCACTTTTAATTGTAACTGTTGTAAAGGCAACTTATGATAGAATTGTTGAATATCTTTCATGAAACGTTCAAAATCTGCCGTACGGCTCTTTAGTTGGGTATAAAATTGATGTGGTGATATCCACCAGGATATAATGACTTCTTCGCGACATGGTGTGTCTAAAGCCTTAACAGGGAATGCTTTATTTAAAGGTACAAATGTATACGTAACTGGTTTATCTTTATCTTTCTGTTGTTGCTGCACTTGCTGTTGTTGCTGCTGTTGTTGTTGTTGTTGTTGTGGTGATTGGGGAGTAAGAGTACATGAGTTATCTGAATTATTTTTACTTGTTTGTTGTTCTTGAGGCTTCTTGGGAGTTTCACTAGCATTAGTTGAAGTTTTGTTGGCATTATTATCCTTTTGCTTGGGCTGTTGTGAAAATCCCTGCGGAGCATTCTGTGGACGTTGATTTTGTTGTTGGTGTTGCTGTTGCTTTTGTTGCCCAGGGGAATTTGGATAACTTTGTCTACCCTGTTGCTGTTGTTTTTGAAATCTTGGTGGGGTATTCGAATTACTGCCTGGAGATGATCTCTGATTATTGTAACTACTTGTGGTACTTCTCTTATCACTGGAAACAGAGTTATTTGAACTTGGTAAATATTGTTGTTGTTGCTGCGTTTGCTGTTGCTGATGTCTGCTAGAGGGATAATTTTTATAATAATTTTGTCTTCGCTGTTGACCTAGCTGTTGTGGCGGTTGTTGTTGTTGTTTTAATTCACTTGAACTTGAGCGAGAATCTCTGTTCTCAGTCATTGAACTATTGGAACTCTGTTTATCCCATTCGGATGTAGTAGTTACGGAATTCTGATAATTTGGTGGTTGATTATTTATATTATTGTTGCGGTACTGCCTTTGTTGCGATTGTTGTTGTTGATGTAGCTGTTGTTGTTGCTGCTTTTGTAGCATGCGTTGTTCATCACTTTGTAAAGTGGTTGAATTGAGTATGTGTCCCTTTTTACTCGAGTGCATTGAAGCATTATCTGTGGAAGAAGCTATGGAAGGTGTTTTATTGCCATTTTCAACATGAGATTTATGGTGGCCGTTTTGTCCAAGATGAGCTACAGCATGTAAATTAAAATCTTCCTTTTCCAATGTTAAATATTGTTCGAAAGGCATCGACAACTTATACAACTTTTTCATAACATTTAGGTCTTTGGTACATAGATTAACTAAATTAACGCCATCTGGTTGTATGCGAAATACCTTAACGGTAAATGATCTTCTTTGCCGATTAGATTCTTCGGCCAACATTTCGAATTGTGTTGTGGCCAAATCCTTACTTAGTTCATTGTTTTCGAAGCCTTTCAAACAACATTGCACCGCTTGGCGTGGTAATTTTAAATGCTTTTCTGCTATGGTACTAAGAAGATTCTTAGTAACCTTTTGTTCATAGCCAAAATCAACATGTCTAACAATAATAGCCGTGGAATCGGCACGCATAACTTCAGCCCTATACCATTCATTATCGTATTTCACAATACAGGGAGCTCCCAGCGCCAAATGATTGGGTACATTTTGATTTTTATTATAATATAAAAACATATCATCCATAAGCTTTTCAAAAGCAGGTATATTCTCGACTTTTTGAACATAAAAGTTCTTGGGGGAATCAATGTAACGTATTTCCACCACATCATTATTACGCAGAGTCTCTGCTTTTGCATAAACCAAACGAGTTTTTTGTATTTGCTTTAGAACGTGCAAAATGTTCTTATCCTGCATATACAATTCACAGTATTGCACAAGAGGAGGACCTTCCAAAGGCATCACCTTTAGTTTACAATTCTTGTATATGACCAAATCCTTAAAAGCTTTCTTTAAACTATCATCTATAGGCTCTAATTCCTTGTGACCTGACAGTGTGAACCTAATAGCAAATGCTTTGTGTTTTAAAAATTCTTCCGGTATATCATATAAGTCGCGGAAATGCACCAACTCAGCATTGCCATAATCAATATAAGCGACTTTACAAGCAGTCGGTTGGACTCCGGTTATCAAGGCTCTGTAGAGTTGGCCATCCTCACTGTAGCGTGCTATACAGGCGGTACCCAACATAGGTTTCTCACTGAACTGTTTCAAATGCACCTTTTCAATTTGATTCATCATATCGGTCAAATCATCCTGTTGTGGCACCAGCTGCACGGAGAACAAAAATGGACCATTCTCCACAAAACTTACGCTTACATCGTACACCTGACCCACAGTAAGAGTATTTGATTTAAAAGTAGCCGGTGTAGTACGTCTTGGTGGCGACATTGGTGTTTGATGTTGTGGCGACATATTTATGGCACTCATTGGTGGTGGGGGTCTTTGATAGCGGGGATTAAAGTTATTAAATTGTGGTACTGCTGTCGGCATAACACCTGGCAACCCGTTGTAGGTACCTGTCGAAATGCCACCGGCAGTTGGGAGTTGAGGGAGTGTTTGTTGATTAAGTTGTTGATGTGAAAGTTGATGGGGTTGATAGTGGAGACCAGTATAGGGAATGCGATTATTTTGTAAATGAATACCTTCAAAAGAAGGATGTAAAAACAATGAAATGTTATTCCATTTATAAAATATGAAATAGATATAAAAATTATATTAACCTTGCATCATTGATCTTAGATTTCCAATGGATTGAGGCATGCGAGGTTGAACAGGAGCAGTCTAGAAAAAGTATAGGGATTACAAATTAAATAAAAACACATCTTTCCTTAAGAGGGAAATTACAAAAATATAAATTAATACTTTGATTCAATTTTAAACTAATAACAGGATTTTAACAACTGTATACATATGTAAGCTACAACTACTATTCAGCGTTTGGCTTCCCCTTACAAGTTCTATATCTTAATCAGGTTATACATTCTGTCTGACCTTTTGCTGATACCAAAAAAAAAAAATACTCAATATGGAAATTTAATATTGAAATTTGCGAAAGTAATAAGAGAGAGAAAAAAAAACGTACAAAATAATAAAGAAAAAAAGTATAAAAGAAAATCAATCAATTGAGAATACTTACAATTATCATATGATGACCACCACTTTGACCGGCTGAAGCCATATGCCCTACATTTGGATGCATATGAAGTTGTTGTTGGTGTAACTGTGGATGTTGCAATTGTTGCAAACGTGCTGATAAAGAACGTCTAGCAACCATTAATTCACGCAATTGATTATTTATAGCACCTGTTGCTTGTTGTTGGTGATGATGTGGAGCAATGGAAACGCCTGAAACAGCTTTTGATGCAGTCTGTGCCACTGCAACAACATTGTTATTTTGATTTGTATTTATAATCGATGATGATGATGACGATGGTGTTGTTAATGATGACGAAGAAGCCGTTTGCGGTTTAATATGATTTTTATTATTATAATAGTTATTGTTTGTATTGTTATTATTGTTTTTTAGATTATTATTTACATTAGAAGTAGCCATATTATTATTTGTAGCAACTTTTTGTTGTTGTTGCTGTTGCTGTTGTTGTTGTTTAAGTATTTTTGAAAAATTCTCAAACAACAAATCGTTTGCTATGGGTGCACCCATTTTCTTCTGATGTATCAGAAATTCAGCAATATTAAATTCTTTCCATTTCATTGTTATAAATTTAAATTGATTAAACTGTACAATTAAAAAAAAAAAACAAAAACAAAAACAAATCGATTTTAGTGTCTTATTTCAAATACAATATGTACATATGCACAATAATTACATACATCATGATTTTTGGACACTTTTTGTATAATAATTACTTACTTCCTTTATAATGGAAATTTCTAAAGAATGATGCGCTATCATCCGTAAAATTTCGTCTATTTGGGATTTCTTCCAATCTTCACAAATACCCAAAACTATATATTGAGAGCACATAGCTGGGATATTTGTCAATTGTTCTGGATTTTGTGGAAACAGTAACTGAAACATACAAATTGAGGAATAGAAATAAATAAATACATAAACATTAGAAATAGATACATGTACATATATGTTAGAAATACAGTGAGCGTCAAAAGTGAGTAAACACCACTGAAATAATTCATTTTCTTAGGACAGCGATAAAAGTAAATGAGAATAGTCGAATAAATTTCCAAAAATAAAAACGTTTATCTATGACTTATAAAATGTTAAAACAAAAACAACAATTCATGATAAAGGAACTTTTTTTATACTTAAGAACACAATAGAAAATTTAAAATTATAGAGGGTGTTGACTCACTTATGGCGCTCACTGTATTTTCGTTTAAAGGTAACTTCACATTAAGAAAATAAGAGGTAAGCAATATGTGTGTGAAGTAGTGCTGTTAAAGTATGGAGTAGTGTGTATCGAGTATCGAGTATTTACCAAATTTTTTGGATATTCAATACTAAAAAGTATGTACTCAATACTTTTGAGTTAAATAAGCACAACATAATTTGTTTAAATTTATATAAACAGACGTTTTCATATGTGTGAAACTAATGATTATTCAATTTCAAGCTTTCTAGATCCTCGATTCAAAGTAAAATCATTTAGTGATGAAAATGCTTTAAATATTTGTAAATCTAAAATTAATATCGATTTGGAAGAGATGGACACAAATGAAGAAATTGAATTAGACAGTTTATTGGAGGAGGTTTTAAGTGAAAAATCTATTTGGGATGACTTTGACAAAGAATCAAATGCAAATAAGAATAATATCAAAAAATCATTTGCTGAATTGGAACAATATATAAATGAGCACACACTTGAAAGAAAGAAGTGCCCTTTAGAATGGTGGAAAATGAATGAAAATAAATATCCCCATCCCCTTTTAGCTAAACTTGCTAACAAATATTTGGCTATTGTGGCAACGTCAGTCCCTAGTGAAAGAGTGTTTTCAAAAGCTGGTCAGATTTTGACAGAAAGGCGCAATTCACTAAAAAGTGAAAATGTTGAAAAATTATTATTTTTGCATTTCAATGATTTCTAACAAACACAAAGCTTTATCAATCAAATTTTTCTTATGGTGAGGAACATTTTCAATTCTTCTTTGCCAAATGAAATCTTTCTTACCTGTAGTAAATTTTGACATATACCACTAATCATTCAAGAACTTCTGCATTTTTAACAAAAGAAACACTTTGTGTACGCCGTATTGATTTTTTACATATAAATCTAAAACAAATGTTGAATTTGTAACTTAATTTGTAAAATTTTTATTATTTAGTTTTCAAAATTTTCTTTTCATTTGTCAAAAATGTATGTCGCCCAATGAGCTGGTGAAATTGTATTAACTTATAAATGTCAAAAATTTACTTTTTGGAGTAAATTGCTACCGTTTGGCACACACTCAAAGTACCAATTTTTTAATTAATTTAATTTTTTTAATTCGTTAACGTTGAAATAAAAGTTAACTTTTCTATTTTATTTATTTTTTATAATAAAAAGCAAATAAACAGAAAAATACCACGTTTTAAAATTTAAAAAGCCGTTAAAAGTATCGAGTAGTATTGAGTACCCAAATGAAAAGTATTGAGTAGTATCGAGTAGTGAAAAGTAGTAGAATGTTACAGCACTAGTGTGAAGATAATTTGAATTTAACTAGTAAAGACAAAAACTGAAGAATTCACCCAAATATCTATTTCATTCCTTAAAAATTATACCCCACACGTTCCTGAGTGGTACAGCTTCTCTGGTCATTTGCAAATTGTTTTGAAAATTGAAAAACTTATACAAAATAATTTATTTCTTTTAACAACGTCTGGGGAGGATGATCGATATTGTGGAAAAATGAAACTTGCTACAGGTATCCTACTATATAGAAATTGTAGCCAAATGTGTGCCTCATAATACCCCTTTAGTGGTATATCCAAATATGCCCCAATATACCAATTAATTTTGGAATGTAAGAAATCGGGCTAAAAACATTTACTCTGTTAACAGTATCTGGGTACGATGATCCACAGTACCAAGTTTTCAAACAGGTTTCCTTACTGTCGCGCGTTACTTTGGACCGGAAATATAGGCTACGAAGCTAATTGTTTTCTTCAAATGAAATGGACCTAAAGGGCTGAATAGCAAAGGTATCAAGGGTTCCAAAACAGTTTCCTTTGCGGTTATTTGGGGCCGGAGATATAGGCGATGTAGTCTAGTAGGTAGTGTGTTGGCTTATTAGACGAAAAGCCAGGGTTCGAGCTCCAGGCCAGACATGAAAATAAAATACAAAAATATTTCTTCGGCAACTTCCTCTCAGCAGATTTCTGGCAAAAACTCTGAGAGTAAATAAAATTGTCATGAAAAGTTTCTCAAAAATCTGTCGTTCGGAGTCGACTTTAAACTGTATGTACCGCCACTCATGTATAAAATTAACACACACAACATAAGTGGTGTGAGAAACTAGGTCGTGATCCTGACTGAAGGGTTGTAATGACCAATTATCTATGTATGTATATAGGCGATGAAGTTAATTACAAATGAGAAATTTCCAAAAACTTTGAATTACACCTGATTGTATTTTTGGAAAAAAGTTCTAAATTGAAAATATGGAACTAAGAAAGGGATGGAATTGTTATCTAACATTGGCTGTGTTACTTAAGGATTTATTTCTAATCATATGCAGTTGCTGCGGATAGAAAAAAAATATACATAAACCGTAGATTCTGTTAGTGCGGGCAATGTGGTAAGTCATTCACTATATTTAGTTTGTGTTTCTCTCAGCAAATTAAACAGTAATCGATGGTACAGGTTTTATTTTCAAATTACGCATACATAATACATACATTCATAAATTTAAAATCCATTTTCAGAGGGCTTGAATGAATTTTTATTATGTGATTAAAATCAGTTTTAAATTATTTTTTCTAAATATGTACATTCTATTGTCCCCTTATGCCCGAATAATGCGAAGATTCTTTGGGAATAATTTCAAGGAATGAAAGTTAACGTACAAAAAAGTTTCAAATTTTAAACAACATGTATGTATAAATGTGTTGTGAATAACAAAACCAAGTAGAATAGAATATGTTTTATTAATTTTTCTAAATTAAACTTGGGTTTCAGTTTGGTACATTTGACAGCTGCTGTCAAGGTATCGCTTACTATGGATATAAACATTTTTGTATTTTTCTATTTTAATTTCGTCTTTTTTTGGCTATTTTTCCTTCATTTTAGAATTATGAAATCAGTTTTAAAAAATATAATTTAAATATAACTTTGGTCATCCAGACTTACGGTTGCCGAAACCCAATACGAGCGAAAGAGAAATATTTCAATTATTTCTCATATTTATGGTTAAAAAACGAATACTTAGTCAGCACATTTACTGACTAATCATAAAATTATGAAAATTCATATTAAAACAAAAAATAAATGCAATTAATATTTAAAAATCAAGTACAACTAGGCGGCGGACAGCAAATGTAATGTGAGGAGAGTTTGAGCACAACGATAAAATATAAAAACTGCACACCATCAGCATATTAATTAAAGCGCGCAATAGTTGTATGCCAATGGAGCGTATCCAGTAATAACATTTTATACCTATGCGATCCTATTTTTTTTTCACAATTATTAAAGCAATAAATAGAAGCAAAATTCAGTATTTATAAATATAAACAGACATATAAATACGTCATTCACTTACCTCAATGCTGGCCACAGTTGCAGTATGACCATAATCTATGATTTCGATATCCACTTTTGGTGTTGTCGTTGGGGGAGCATTTGGTGGTGCGGCAACAACTTTTGAAATGCGTGATCGTACAAATTCAAAATCTGCTGGAGCTGCACCATTGATGCGCTTGTAGAAGCACATGGCACCCGGTAACAGTAGAGCCTGCTGACGTGCTACCGGCCACGATGAGTCAATGGTATAGCAAGTTGTTAATAGCTTTTGAACTTGGCTACGCACTACACCCATAGCATCTGGATTGAGGTGACCAATGATCTTAAGGTATGGTCCCAAAGAGTCGACGTGTGTAATAAAGAGACGTTTGCGTTCATTGTTGCCGCCTGTTGCGCTTGAGCCATTACCAGCTCCGCCATTTGTTAAAGGCTCTAGTTGTGCTGTGGTCGTCGATACGGACGACGCTGCAGTTGAACCCTGAGAAGTGTTCATATTTTTAGATGGTAATTCTTGGCTTTTGTGGGGTATTATAGATCAGTTCGCTTTTTTTTAAATTTCCTTCTCTTTACAAGTGAATATTTTTATCATTTCTTTCTGTACGCGTTTATGGGAAGTACTTGATTTATTATTCAACCACGAGTATTGGTAGGTAATCCGTTCAATCAATCGTATTTAATTTAATTTGGTTGGGTTTTTTTGTTTGTTTTTTATTTATGCAAAAATATATGCAAATAGTTTTAATATTTTCACTTCTTTTCTTCTGCTTTTCTTCCAGTCCAATTCTACTCTTCACCTCTTCCGTTTGTTTGCTTTTTTAACTGATTTGTTTCTTATTCGAGTTATTATGCTGCGTCCGCTAATTTTCTATGAAAAAAAAGAAAAATACCAGAAAAAATGAACACGTTTGTTGTTGTAAACAATAAGAACGCAAATAAAACAAAATAAAATAATATGAGGCCGCAACACAAAAAGAAGAGAAATATTTGAATAATTACCGTAATTATAAGTTATTTTGAGGTTTATTTTGTGGTCATACGTATGCTGTCCTCAAAAGAAATGTTTTAAATATTTTAACAAATACTTACTTACTGACCGTTTTAAATGATTTCTATTATTTTAGGTTATACCACAATTGTTTTGTTAATTTCTATTTGGAATAGTTTTGCAAATGACAAATTCTTATTATCTTTTATGAGAGAGCGAACTCTTTTTTATTAAAGAAAATGCTCTCATTTGCTTCGCTAGTCTTCAATTTTAACCGTTATTGCACATATCATTGATGCTTTGTTGTTGCTAATGCAAAACTCATTGGAAGAGGCAAACAACGAGTTTTGAGTTAAAAAAAAGTACTCAAACAGATCCAATAACGCCTTTTTTTCATAATTTTTATCTTAATTTAAAATGAATTTCTTGACTTAATTTTTATCCTTTTAAACTGAACTGTTTTGAACATTATATACACAGCTTGATTCAAAAAATTCTATGAGACATGCAAACAGGATAACTAAATCAGGGCTTTAAAAACCATAATTATTTTATTAATACGGAAAATTAAAAATCTGAGACTCAGACAGCCAATGACAAAAAAATTCCAACTACTGATGCAATCTCAGATCTGTTAACGTTTATTAAACTTATTTTAAAAGACGATAAATAAAATTTCTAACAAAATTGTAATTACAACAGTGCATGACAAAAATGAATAAGTAAGTGAACAAGTTGACAATAAGGTTCACAGACGTAGGAGGTTATAATCTTTATGAATGGCCTTTTACATACCATTCAATATGTATCGACTTTTAGTTAGTCACTGTAGTACATAAAAACCGTTCAAAACCATCCTATACTATAAAACTTATTTTAAAAAACATGAAATTTTTTCTCATACATTCCAACACTTTGGATGCGCACTGTAGTTACAATAATATTATTTAGTTAAAACTAGTTTGTAAGCGTCTATGTGGGCTTCTAAAAACAGCTGATTCGTATAGAAAAATATTTCAAAGTGATCTTGAAAAGACAGAAATAACAACTACAAATAAATAAAAATGAAAATAAAACATGCCCGACCTACACACAAAAACAATTTGTTTTTATTTTCATTTTGTTTTGTTTTGTTTACCCTTTCGATTACCAACACAGCGGCATAAAGAACATCAAATATACGCCTAAAACGAAAGCCCAACACACACAATGGTCACCGAAACTCTGGAAAACACTTTATAGTTGCGGGGAACTAACAAGTTATTTTTAGGAAAGTCATTAAAATTAGGATTAAGATAAGCGAGTTCTTGTAATGGTGGTGTATTCATTTATATTTACCACACCTAAAGTTGGTTCAATAAAATAATTTAAAAAATATTATATTAATTTAAAAATTTATTAATATTATTGCAAGCCTTGCATAGGAAGAGGAGTTAAATCGGTCCAAACGCTTAAGGCTCAAAAATGATTGTGGCTTTGTGTATCAGAAGTGAATGTAATCATAAAGCTGTCATGAGGAGTTTTCACCATAAAACCTTAAGACTTCATTAGCAAATTGTACTTAATCAGCGCGAGATAAAAGTTACTAATTACTGGGAATAATAATGGATATTTTTCCACTACACTTTATATAACTGACAATTTTGACGCATCAGTTAAAGAATAGTCCAACTCAAATAACCTGGCAACCATAATTAAATGTAAAATTAATAAAATTCTATCACAGAAACTTACCTAAGCTCAAGCAAAGACGAAAAATCCAGTAAAAAGGGATACAAAAAACTCAATTGAATTGAAGAAAGAAATAAAATACCAACAACTGCAAAGAGGCGATGATGAAGATGATGATGGATATTTTCCAATAAGCGGCCCCTCCTTTTAACTGCAACGTCTATAAGCTTGTTACTATTATTTATTTTCGCTTTTTGGTTTCTTTTGTTTTAAATTATTTGGTTTCCTTTGAATAGATGTAAATAAAATTCAAACTGATTTTGTACACCTTCTTTTCACAAACTCTCTTTCTTGACTTTACAAAAACACTTGTCACGAATTATCTTTTTTATTTTTGCTTTTGTTGCTGTTTTTATATTAGTTCGTTTATCTGTTCATTGCACTACAAGACTTTTCATCAAATGTTTTTAATTATAGTACTTTGATTAAGAATTGCAGTTTTTTACGAATGCTTTTTGCGTTTATTATTTAATGAATAATTATACAGGAATTTTTCTTTTGGTTTTTAAATTAATCTTCTTGTTCTTCTTCAATATGTTACTCTCTCTCTCACTCTCTCTTCCACTTTTAAAGCTCTTTAAAACGCACACACAGACGCACAATTTCATCAACAATTTTGGCAGTATTATTTTTTTATGGAACAGCTGTGTGTGTTTGTGTCTCTTTAATTTTTATAATGATAGTTGTTTTTGTTTTTACACTTTTTTTCGTATGTGATTCGTTGTCTTGTTTTTTTAGTTTTATTTTATCTGTGCTAATTATTCATCATTCACTTTTTTCTTCATTAATAGCAAAAGAAAAAAAATGTCGTCGTGGATTATATCTCTTTAATTTTTTATAAATATATTATTTTTATTTTCTTTTAATTTAATTAATTCAGTCTTTTAAGTTACAAAAGCATTAAAACTAAACTTTTCGTTTTAAGCAAAAATTTATGCCAAAAAAATTAAAACACACGTACGTACGTATATATTATAGAAGCATAAAATAAAAAAAATGTTAATGTGTGTGAGAAAATTTTCTTTTCTATATTCGTGAGGCGTAGATAATAAATAAATAGCTGTGGCTCCCACTTTCACGTGGAGTTTTTAAAACTAAAACTTTATGGCTATTCAAGCGTTGCAAAAATGTTCGTTTAACAATTATTTACGTTTTGATTTCTTTTAATCTCCAGTTCTTATAAATGCAGCGTTTTCATCAATTTTAGTTATGTGAACGTAACAAAAAAACGAACGAAAAAAAATAAATTAATTAAAAAAAACTCCAAAAATGATTTTCCTTTTTCAAGCGCAAACTTAAACACACGTCTCCTCCTCATAGAAAAATTGAAAGACGACTGAAAAAAACTTTTCCCAATTGGTAAATACCAGTGTTAAAAAATTAAGTACTAAATACCGTAGTACCCCCGTCAAGTTTTGAGTACTTTTTTTTATCAAATTCGTTTTTGTTTGTTCAAAATATAAATAGTTTATATTTTAATAAATAATTCGCACATTCTTTTTCCTTTTCCGAGTTTATTAAGTAAAATTAAAAATTAAGCCCCGTTTGTTTTATGTACTATGTGGTCTGTCTGTCTAATAAATAAGTAAGTTACAAGTTAAAGAGACTTATTAGAGGACACTGTTCAAATCCCTGGTCTCACACAAAACGAAAACAAAAAACATAACGGGGTATAAATATATGTGTGAACGTTCTAGGCAGAAAAAAGTAGATAAAAAAGATAGGTTAGGTAGTTCGCTCGCCGGTTCACCTCACCAACCACCAGGTTCGGATAAAACAAAAACATGTGTTGTTGCTCGCTGCTGGTTGGAAAAAAGAAAAACTTTAATTTTTTAAGCGTGGTGAGTTTTTAGAAAATTTGGTGAATAAAATCGAAGTATGGTGAGTTCTTCCAAAATGTGTAAATTTATCCGGTGTGGTGAATAAAATCGAAATTCACCAAAGTGCCGTTATATGTATTACCATAAATTCATGCATCGTACATCGTGATTTGGGCTGTGCGTTTCTAGAATAAGTAATTTCCACATCTGTTAGTGGAGGCATTCACCGATATGTCTGGTTGCTGCATTAAAGCATCCAAGCAAAAAATAATTAAATTTAAATAATTTTGTAAATGAATTTTTGAATAATATCTTTTTTAGGTTTTTTATTCCCAAAATGCTTTTGCAAATTGGAAATTCTTCGTCGAAATATTTATAATTTTTTGTGCTTTGTTCGATCTAAATTTTGTAAAATTTGTATCGGATCTAAATTTAATAGCAGGAAAAATTATTAAAGGAAGAATTCATTCATTCTTTTCCTCTTTTTCAGAAGTGGGTTACAGATTTTTAGTTTCCTGGCAATATTGCAATTTCAAAACATTTCAGTACTTTTTTATTATTACAGATTTTATTGCTTGCGCTTTTTTCAACTATAAACGGGGTTAGGCTAATGGAAAAGGTCTTTAGCCCCGGTTAGTCAGGGGTTAACGTATGTATGTTCACTTTTAGATTACGAAAAGCAATGAGAATGCTGAATAAACCGTTGGGTCGACATTTTTGACTAAACCTTACGTTTCGAATCAACTGTTTTTGTTTTGTATATGAGAAACATGTGGTTAGTTTTTTTATTCCATTCCGTATGTATATATATTTTTATAAAAGTACCATTTGATGCAAAATGGTACTCTTTCAGTTATAATTCAATACTATTTCAAAATTGTAATTTTGCAACACTGGTAAATATCGGAGAAAGAGAGAGTCACAATAGTACTATATATTTAAGCTAAATGTTATGAAAACTTGTTTATACCATGCAAATTAAAATACATATGCTCACTCTGGTGACTAGTAGTTTTGAATAAAAGTCATAAAGTTATGTTGTAACAACTGTTTTTACCAATTAATATTTCTTTTGAAGATGTATTGATAACTTAGCAGTTTTTAAGCAATAATCTTCACAATTTATACAAAATTTGTCCTTAATCCAGAAAACAATATGGAAAATATAAACAAAAAAACTATTAGCAAACATTAAAAGAAGACTTTTAAATAACATTGATTTTAATTAAAAAATAAAAAACATATCATCAAATTTAACACATATAACATAGATAATACGATCATTTAAAAATACATCTATATTATTATCTAAAATATAGATAATAATTCAATTCAAAATCTATATTATAATCTAAAATATAGATACTAAGGATGAAATTCTCCATTTTATATAATAATATCTAAGAAATCCGTATTTTCAGTAAAACCATAACAATTTTATTTTTATTTTTATTATATTTATTTTTTATTTTTATTCTATTCAACAGAATTCTAGTGCCAAATTAATGACTCACCTTGCATTCGTTTGCATTATAGAGTTTTTCACAATCGAAATAGACGTTTTTAAGCATTTCTATAAATTGCCTACACTAATGAGTAATAATTGCAATTGAAAAAAATACGAAAGGTGAGTCAAAAGTAAATGAAAGAGCATAGAAAGAAGGAAAAAGTGCTAATAAGAAAAACGTCTGATTCGGTGTGTAACAAAAACGAAAAAGAGGAAAAAAATTCTGGAATATTTTTCTTTCATTGTAAAAAAATCATTAAAATATTAAATTGCTAAATTGTAAACGTTTACGGAAACATCACTATTGTTTTTCTCCAGAGCATAGCAGAGGAACATGACAGCACCGCGTCGTTTACGTAAAGAACTAACAGATTTACAACAATGTCAATTGAAATCCTTTCGAGAGATTGCCACTGACGATGATAACCTATTGCGTTGGACTGGCCTCATTGTGCCCGATAATCCACCCTACAATAAGGGTGCATTTCGTATTGAAATCAATTTTCCGGCCGAATATCCCTTTAAGCCACCAAAGATAAATTTTAAAACGAAAATCTATCATCCAAATATTGATGAGAAAGGCCAAGTCTGTTTGCCTATTATAAGTACGGAAAACTGGAAACCTGCCACACGTACGGATCAAGTTATTAATGCGTTAATTGCATTGATTAACGATCCGGAGCCAGAGCATCCATTGCGAGCCGATTTGGCAGAAGAATTTCTAAAGGATCGTAAAAAATTCATGAAAAATGCCGAAGATTTTACCCGCAAGAACAGTGAAAAGAGGCCAGCTGATTAGTAAAGTAACCTAGCCACCTACATATATATTTATATATAAAAAAGAGAAAACAAAGACTATTTAAACCAAAATTGTCACTAATATTTGTTCTCTTATTGCTAAGCACTGCATCTGTACAACGCGATGTCTTTTGCGAATAAACATTTAAAATTAAAATTTCTTAAGTCTTCTACCTGCCTGCCAACCGGTCAGCCTTCTCTACATCTTTACCTTAAGCGGTAGTAGTTGAGGTAACAATAACCTTGCTTGCTACCCGTTATAAAGAGAGAATTTGTACTTTAAATAATATTTCATTATAATGTCCTTTGTAACACACCTACATACTAAATATATATTTTTACTTTATCTTTCTTCATACTATTTTAAATGTTTTTCTTTTTTCCGTTACTCGACCTTTTAAGTTAATTCAATTGTATATTTTGTTAAACACGAAATTTCATTTGAGCAGCTGAACAATTGTATTTAAACGCATTAACACTAAAAAAATTAAAAACATAAAAATGAGAAAGTTTAAAATAAAAATTGTGTATTTCATTCGATAAAATTTATTAATTTTTTTTTATTGCTTTTTACTACATTTTGAGTACAATTGAAGATTTTGATTCAAAGGTAAGACATTAGGTAGAGTTACTATATTAGAAAATTGGACGATAAAATTTGTATACGAACTTTTCAGTCTTGTGTTAATCTGTTTTCTTAGTTCCTGAAAATAGAGTTTAATGAAGTATTTTATTTGAAAACACAGTTTTAATACCGTAGAAAGGAATTTACTTTAAGTGAATCCTACAGATTTTTCTATTATGTTATTTGGGAAGGAAAATTATAGATTGTTCTACCCCGCTAAATCTAAATCTATTGGAAATAGGCAGGTAATAGTAGAAAAGATGACCGAGCGTCTGCTCCCCTTCCTCATAGCTACAAATTCCACAGACCTCATCAGTTAAGAATTTTAGACCAGTTAGGTCCACAGCACTATACCGCATGCATATTTATTCTGTTGTTGTTTTGTTGTACGGTCATTCTGACTACAAGTTTACAGCCATCAGACTATGATAAAAGTCAAGTCTTCCCATTTAGAGACGTTCACTTGGGTACTTGGAAATCGTTTTTAGTCTTGCTTCCAAAGTCAAAAAATTGTTTATAATAAAAACCCGCAAATTGAACTTGTTACAAAGTTCAAGATCAAAAAGAATTTAAATATTTACGAAAATTATGGTTGCCATCGAGATATGTGATTGAATTTAAAAAGCCTAGTATTAGGTTAGTTTAAAGTTGTTTTAATTGAAATCATAATGCTTTTTTGTTGATATTAAAATATTATTTTTATTGATATAAATCTAAATCTATTCATACATATTTTTATAACTATTATTTCATATTTAGAATACTCCACAAAACGACTTTCGAAAATTGTTTTTCCAAACTTTTCACAATACTTTAGCAAAATCTTCTAATACATTTAAAATAAGAATGCAATTAACAAAAAATTGACAATTTTAGTTATTAGAAACATTTTAATTGTATAGTAAATATTTATAGTTTTGCAGTAACAACATATTATTACAGGCGCATGAATTTTTATTAACATCGTTACTGTGCAGTAGTGAAATTTTTAGAAATCATATTTTAATTCTTATAGGCTAAATACGAAGTCTTCCGAGCGGGCTGTTAACACAATTTCAAAATGATCATACATTGTGAATGTTAAGTTCGTGTATGTCACACAAGACAAATAATATAATAATTGATAGCGATTACGATGGTGTATACGATGTAAACTACCAGCCAGAAACAGAGTCTACAGAAACAATGGCAGTGAATGAAAAGGATGAATCAAATGATAAACGGATAAATTTATAGCCGAACATTTCAAGAAAATAAACTTTGATATTTGTAAATCTTCGTCTAAAAACTTTCCCGCTCTCCAAAAACACTTTACAGAGGCTCACAATTAAAGAGGCTACGTTGTTTGTTGTAAAAGGAAATTTCGTGATCGCGCCCGTTTAATAGATCATGTGGGTCCTGACCATTACAAATGTAAAGAATGTGGTAAATCTATATCCGAACGAATAAGTTTTAAAAATCACATGTTACGAGTACACAGTGCAAATGAGGTGGTCAGAAAGCATTCAAAAGGATTATTTTTCATCGTCTGTAAGGGGAAAATTTCAGACAAATTTGATAACATCTAAAGTAAAAAGAATTGGCTTTACTATGGCACAAGCAATCAATACAATTGACGCTATGGAGGAGTGCTGCTTATTATGCTTAGCGAAACCACAAACTAATCATGAAGTCTGGGAGGGAATTAAAGTAGATAGCGGAACATGGGAAGAGCTGAATATAAAGACCGTCTTGGAAAAGCATTTTTGGCCTTTGGTAAGCATAAATCCTGTTTAACTATAACGGATTAGAATATACCCCACTCTGATGCCTTATTTTATTAGAATGAAACACCTTCGTCCTGGATCTGTTTAAGGTGCTGGGAAACTGTCAGAAATTTTCACGAATTTTATCTGCGTGTGGAAAATGTACAAATAAAAGCAGGAAAATTAAGAACTGTTAAAACGGAGTTACAGGCTTATGATTGCTTAGAGCCCGAGATTGTTCTACAACCATCACAAACAAAATTAGCTGAAGATCCCTCGAAAAATCCAATCCAAAGAATAGTTACATAAATACGAAAATTGACAAGGTGCTGGGAAACTGTCAGAAATTTTCACGAATTTTATCTGCGTGTGGAAAATGTACAAATAAAAGCAGGAAAATTAAGAACTGTTAAAACGGAGTTACAGGCTTATGATTGCTTAGAGCCCGAGATTGTTCTACAACCATCACAAACAAAATTAGCTGAAGATCCCTCGAAAAATCCAATCCAAAGAATAGTTACATAAATACGAAAATTGACAAGGTGCTGGGAAACTGTCAGAAATTTTCACGAATTTTATCTGCGTGTGGAAAATGTACAAATAAAAGCAGGAAAATTAAGAACTGTTAAAACGGAGTTACAGGCTTATGATTGCTTAGAGCCCGAGATTGTTCTACAACCATCACAAACAAAATTAGCTGAAGATCCCTCGAAAAATCCAATCCAAAGAATAGTTACATAAATACGAAAATTGACAATGCATGTACACAGAGGCAAATGTGGAAACAGATTAAAACCCTGGTACTTAATAGGAAAGAAAATTTAACTAAGTCTGTGATATTTGACCAGGTGGAATATAGTGATAACTGTGATATAGTAAATAAGTTTAACACATTTTTTATTAATAGTATAAGTACCATAAGACAGTCGATTGATAAAGTTCAATATGTTAGTCAGATAACGTGTGAACCGAACAATTTATTTAAATTTCGTAGGATAGGCATTGCAGAACTTGAGAACATTGTGAAACAGATGAAGAATAAGCCTGACCATGAAAGTGTCTCAAATAAAATTATAATTGATAATTGGAATATAATAGGAAATGTTTTGCTAAGAATAATTAATACATCATTGGAGACTGGTATATTTCCGGAAAATTGGAAAAGATCAATGATAACACCGATTGAAAAGGTGCCCAAGACAAGAAAATGTGAGGAATTTCGACCCATAAATACACTTAAGGTATGTGAAAAAATATTGGAAAAAGTAGTCAAGATACAACTTGAGCAGTTTATTGAGGATCATGGTATATTATCTGAACAACAATCAGGTTTCCGGAAAAAACATTCATGCGAAACTACAGTGAATTATGTTATAAGCGAATGGAAGGCCGTAGAAAAGGAAAATAGAATGATGGCAATATTTCTTGATTTTAAAAGAGCGTTCGAGACTATTGATAGGGATATCATGCTAAAGAAACTTTATATGTATGGAATAAGGGAAATTGAATTAGAATGGTTCAAGTCATATCTTGAAAACAGAACGCAAACAACAAAATTGAATAATACTGTGTCTGAGGAAGCGATTAATAATTTCGGAGTACCGCAAGGTTCAATATTAGGTGCTTTATTGTTTATATTATATATAAATGATATGCCAAAAGTATTGGAAAGATGCAAAATTGTTTTGTACGCTGATGACACTCTTATATATACGGTGACAAATAGCGATAGGGAATGCCAGGATAACATGAAATACGATATTCAGAAAATAAATGAATGGCTTAAAATGAATAAATTGAAATTGAATGAAAACAAGACAAAAATAATGGAAATAAACATGAACTCTGACGAAGTATTTAAAATAAATGATTCTGTAATAGAAAAGGTTGAGCATATAAAATACCTAGGTTTTATAATTGACAGAAAACTAAACTTAAACGAACACATCGATTATACATGTAAGAAAATTGGCAAGAAAATTGGCTTCCTGAAGAGAATTAGAAAGAGAATTTCAAAATCTACAGCAGTAACTATTTATAACACCATAATTAAACCGCACTTCGAATACGGCTCCACTATATTGTATACATGCAGTACCGCAATTCAACTTACAAGAATGCAGAAACTTCAAAATAGAGCTATGAGGGTATTATTAAAATGCGGTCGGTATACACATATAAATACAATGCTCCACGATCTGAAATGGATGAATATAAAACAAAGATTACAGTTTAACACGTTAATGTTTGTTAAGAAAATGAAGAATGGTGACGCGCCTAAATACCTATGCGAGCAGATTAAATATGTTGTTATGTTATTCTTTCACCGATATCATTTAGTCGATCATATTCATACGATCATATTCAAACATGGTAAACAGTTTTATAACAAATGAACTACCTTCCGCTAAAATGATTAAAACAGACGCAATCAGGTGCGTCTATGCAATCAATTGAACCATCAACAGTTTTAGATGAACATCACCCAAACGCTGTACACATTGTTGCTTCATATGTCCAAAATTTTCAGTATCAATAATATTACCAGTGAAATCTTTGTGAAAAAGCCAATTGTCCAAAGTATATAAAAGGAAACGATCATCCATTATCATTTTATTTACAGGGTTACCTTCATAGTATGGATTTAAAGTCGTTGCTAACCAATTCCATTGAATCTAGAATTAAACAAATTAATTATATTGACATTATATCATATGATTCAATGCAGTTTTTCGATAAAGCTAATTGGTATACCAACATGAACAAAACTTACCTCATACTTTTCATAATTGGTATACAGATAGTGATTCAACGCTGTTATAAAAGCCCCAAAGTAAATAAAACGATCGTCCATTATCATTTTACTTACAGGGTTACCTTCATAGTATGGATTTAAAGTCTTTGCTAGCCAATTCCATTGAATCTAGAATTAAACAAATTAATTATATTGACATTATATTATATGATTCAATGCAGTTTTTCGTTAAAGCTAATTGGTTGACCATATATCCCAATATGAACAAAACTTACCTCATACTTTTCATAATTGGTGTACAGATAGTGATTCAACGCTGTTATAAAAGCCCCTGGAGCCTCACATAAGTGTAAGGAATTAATTTTTGGACCAGGTATCAATTCGGTAAATCTACTCAAACATTCGTACATTTTACACCACGCAATTGTTACGAATCCTGCATCCGTTTCTGATTTTAAACGCCACGGAATCTCGCCGGCGGGATCCTGACGTCGGGTATGTGCAGACCAAAACTGAATATCATAATCGTTTAACTTGCTTTTTCTGTATCAATAATACTACCATTGAAATCTTTGTGCCAATTGTCCAAAGTAAATAAAACGATCGTCCATTATCATTTTACTTACAGGGTTACCTTCATAGTATGGATTTAAAGTCTTTGCTAGCCAATTCCATTGAATCTAGAATTAAACAAATTAATTATATTGACATTATATTATATGATTCAATGCAGTTTTTCGTTAAAGCTAATTGGTTGACCATATATACCAATATGAACAAAACTTACCTCATACTTTTCATAATTGGTGTACAAATAGTGATTCAACGCTGTTATAAAAGCCCCTGGAGCTCCACATAAATACAAGGAATTAATTTTTGGATCAGGTATCAATTCGGCAAATCTACATTTTACATCACGCAATTGTTACGAATTCTGCATCCGTTTCTGATTTTAAACTCCACGGAATCTCGCCGGCGGGATCTTGACGTCGGGTATGTGCAGACCACAACTCAATATCATAATCGTTTAACTTGATCCTAACCAGATTTAGGTTTGTTTTTAACTCTTGTAACGATTCAACAGATTTTCAGCCGCAGGCAAGCGCCAGTCATTCGACATCGAGGACTTTTGATAACAATACATACCATTTTTTATTTCTCAAACATATCTAAAACGTCCGAGTGGATATGTTCATGTTGTTGGGAGGACTTGTGGGATAGATTGTTCCTATTATCACTGCTAAACGCGTCTCCGGTGGTAAATCCATACTTTCCGATAGAACTCTTTGGTTTAAAAATTAAATCATAGGCAAACAAACATTCTCAAGTTTAATTCCTCGAAATAAAAATAACTGTACTGTGCAAAAAAACTAACTGTAAAGTTAATAGTATTGCCAGATGCATTGCTTATGTGCTATGAAAAGCACCGTATGTGATATGAAAAGCACCGTATAAAATGAAAAGTATCAATTGCATATCGATGGCTTAAGATAAAAGAGGCCTAACTCAATTTTTTTCAAAATAAGGTTTTTTGTTTTTTGTGGTAGACAAATGTCAGATGCACAAAAAAAAAATAAAAATTTTTTAAATGAGAGATTAAGGGCCATTTTTTGAATGCAAGTTTAAACTCGAGATTAAGTTAATCTCCAGTTAAACTCCGTTTTCAGTTTTTGAATTTACTTAATCTTGAGTTTAACCTTACGGTTTAGTAGTTAAAAGATTAACTATGACAAATTTTATTAAAACAAGCTTTTATGTGAGGGGGAGCCGAATGAGACAAATATTTAAGTAACTATGAATTATATAAAACACAAATTGACAACAGACAGTCTTAATTTATTTAATATTGGAAGAAAATAATTTTTTTACATAAAGATCAACAGTATTCAGCTTTTGTTTGTTTGCTTTTGTTATATACAAAAGCAAATTGATATGAAACACTTTGCAAAAGTAGTAAAGAGTAGTAGTAAATGTTGCCATTTTTGCTTATAAGCAAGTTAAATTCCCATTCAAAAAATGAAAATTCAGTTGACTGAAGATTAACTTAACTGCAGATTAACTTAATCTCGAGTTTAAACTCACATTCAAAAAAATGGCCCTTAAAGGTCACTTTATGTTTGAACTTGCCATATAATATATTATTTTCATTATGGCAACTTCAAATTTAAACAAAATGAGCACATACAACAAAAAAAACGAAGCCCGCGGTTGCCACTGCGTTATAAAAACTTGTATAATTAAACAGTTTTATCGACATTGTCCGGCACTGCCATATTTTTGAAAAATCTTATCTGTTAGTTGTAATAACAAAAATAAGTTAAAGGTAGCTTTCCAGTTCTCTTTAGCTAAACGAACCTTTAACTAAACCCAAGTTTAACCACGAGTTGTAATAATGGCCCTTAAACTGGTAATCCAAGGGTTAAAACAACTGAACACGACGTTGCCATATTATCTTATTAAATAAAAAATGAATATAAGCGCCATATATTTTTATTCTAACTGTTCTATTCCTAGAATATTCTAACAGTACTATTGCAAGATTAAATTATTATAATTTCTATTAATAGTGTGATATTCCAATCAATTACATTTAGACAGCCAAGTAAAAATTATATTTTGTGGTAAAAATTGTGTTCGGTTGTAAAAATAACTTTAAAAATAATTTTAGTCCTGTCGGGTGCTTCAAATTTTTTAAAAGGTAAGAAATTTTTTAAATATATTTTGTAAATTATTCTAATTTAATTTAAAACAAATTAATTCAAATTTCTGGAGCATTTGGTACATGTGTTGCATATTTTTACATTTTTGTTTCTTCCCATTCGTTTGGGAGTACCTTTTTGCGATGAGCATGAATATTACCATTCGAGTTGAAAGCTGTGGGACACCAAGGATATGCATACAAAGTGGTACCCGTATGAGTTACCATATGTTCCTGTAAATTATCTTCTAAATATGTACACAAGCAAGCAATTTTAATATATCCTTACCTTAAGTGCTTCAGCTCTTTTAAATGCTTTCTCGCATATACTACATTTGTGATCGTATTTATGTGCTTTTTGAGGGCCTTAAGTGTGGGTGATACTTTCGGACATATGGGGCAAGGATGCTCTTGTTTACCACCAACTGGATGCTGGCTTCCTTTGTGCAGTTTTAAAACTCATTCACTAGTCAAACCGCATACAACACAATTTATAACGGGAGCAGGAATGTCTTCATGCTTGTTCATATGAGCTCTGAATTCAGCGCTGGTATTGATCGATTTGCCGCATATATAACAAATTTTTACAAAACGTTTTAGATGTACTGCCTGCGTGTTGATTTAATAAGTAGGGGCTACCATAACTATAACAAATGATTTATCTTAGTAGTAATTTACATTCAAAAAAAATATTACAATATTACTTACTTTTTACCACAATCCTCACAGGGAAACTTTTCTTCTTCCGGTAGATGTGTTGACTTGTGAATCCTCAAAACATAGGCCTCTGTAAACGATTTTCCACAAACATCACAAGAGTGTTGTTTTACAACTTCGTTTGCTCTATGCACACGCAACATGTGACTATCGAAACTAATTCTATCCGACATGGCTTTACCACATTCTGTACATTTAAAATGGTCTGGATTTAAATGACAATGAAGATGATCAACTAAGCGCGTACGATCAAAGAATTTTCTTTTGCAACACACAACGTAACCTCTTTGTTTATGGAATTCCGTAAAATGTCTCTGCATGGATGGAAAATCTTCAAATGGTATTTAGCAAAGATCGCAAAACATTGGCTTAAAATGCTCCGCCAAAAATTTATCGTTTTCCTTACGATTCGTGCGATGTTTGTTATAGGATTTACGTTTCTTACGTTCAGTAGTTTCTGGAGAATCTTTCCCGAATGATATTCTGCGTCATGGTTATCATCATTATCTTCACTATCATTACTTTCACTTTCATTATTGTCATTGTGATATATGGGTTCTTTTTTAACTTCTGATTCCCCTTGAATTGTTTTAGATACAGTATCGGGTTTTTCTGTTGAGCGTTTTCTGCTAAGATTTTTTTTAATCTTTCCTTTACGTACTCTAGGTTTTTTCAATTTTTCTAATGGATCTTCATTGTCAATGTTATCTTTCATTCGTAAGCGCTTGCAAGCTTCCTTAAGGGGTATATCATCGATATCAAGTTCATCTATAGGCTCCTTTAATGGTGATTTTTTTTTCGATCAAAATACCTTCTGGCTTTGGTTGATCTATTAATATTTCTGGCTCCAAGAAGCAATATTTTTAATTATCTTTTTCTCCATCTTCACAGTCTCCTGTTTTTAGTTTTTGTATTGGTAGTTCCTGCTCTGTACATTCTGACAGTTGAGTGAGGTCCTCTATTTTTATTCCTCCAAAATTTGTGTGTGCTTCCTCTATACGCATGTAGAATTTGTGAAAATCGTCTACTTCCTGCCAGCAGGCTAAACATATCCAGGAGTTTTGTGTAATACTCTAACGTAAGTTTTGGAATACAGCAACAACAACAACAATAATTTATTTTAATCAGTTATCTTAGATTGTACTCAACCTACCATTGGC
Organism: Sarcophaga subvicina; assembly: GCA_936449025.2. Taxonomy (NCBI): domain Eukaryota; kingdom Metazoa; phylum Arthropoda; class Insecta; order Diptera; family Sarcophagidae; genus Sarcophaga; species Sarcophaga subvicina. The sequence goes on from OW388084.2 coordinate 15,526,054, forward strand.
CAAAAGAGTTGCTTTACGATATCTTTCAAATTCAGTTCTTGCTATTTTGCAGAATCAGATTTTAAGGTATCTAACAGCTCCTTATTTAGTTTCAAACACAGTAAACAAGCATCCATTGTGGAATCTTTAAAAAGGAGCATCAATTGAAATCTTTATGTGAGAAATCACCTGTATTAAGCCAATATTAACCAATTGCAGTTAATTTTACTTATCAGCATCTTGTCCTGAGACAACAAATGCATAAAATAACTACAATGGATTCGTTGTTTGTTGTGTTTGGAATTGAATAAAGACCGACCTATTGGATGTCATAAAAGCAAAAAGGTTCAACAAAATGGCAACAACTAAACATTAAATGTCGGAATAAAATAATTATTACTAGCTATTGGAAATTGAGTTCAATTTGAAATAGGTGACTTTAATTTGTCCGTGATAGAGATATTTTGTTTTTGGTAGTTATTCACGGTTGAAATAATGTTTTTTGGTGGTTTGAGGTTGTCAAGTTTATTGATGTTGTTGGTTTGGGCTGTGTCTTTAGCGTTGGTTCGTGTTATTTGCTTTGAGGTAGATGGGGTACTGGCTTTAGGTTGAAGGGATGTTTGAGTGGGATAGTTTCCTGATACATTACTTGCTGAAGATGGGTTTGTATTATCTATAGGTTGCTTGTTGTTGACAGGTTTTTGTAGTGTAAGGGGACCAGAGACTATTGTTGCGTAGGAGTTGTTATGAGCTGTTTGAATGGGATTATTTTCTCTATATTTCCGGCGGGCTTCACTTAGGCTACAATAATTCTTTGTTTTTATTTTCCATATTTCCTTAAATTGAATGTAACGGGGGCAGTTGTTATCGGCAGATAAGTGTACCCCAGAACAGTTTGTGCAGAGCGTTCGGGTGCACTTTTCGGGATCATGGGGAGGGAGACTGCATGTGGGGCATGTAGTATTGCCGTTGCAACGGTGTGACCCAATTTTTTGGCAATTCTTACATCTCATTGGGTTCGGGATGTAGTGATCCACTTTACATTTGTACCAGGCCACATCTACCGACGTTGGAAGGCGATAAAGATCAAAATTGAGGATAATCTTACCAGATGGAATACGTGAGTTACCGTCTTCACTAGGTTTTATAAATTTATAAACAAGTCAAGGCGTCGCCAACTCTTCATTTCTTGCACTATTTCTTGCTCTGGGACATTTATGAGACAGGGTGCGTATATAACTTCTTTGACGAAATTTAATGTATCATGAAATTTGCACGAAATTGGAGATAAATTTGCTAGAAACTTGGCTTTTATAAATTTGTCAAGTTATGGATGTGTACTCAGTGGAGATACATTCTATGGCTTTTTTAAAGCAAACGGACTAAAAGTAGATAGTGGTTTTTTGGGTCAGTCGAAGAAGTTACAACATATTTTGGATTATTATTATTATTGCTGTTGTGTGGAGTGAAAAGATCGAGATAATCAGTAAGTTTCTGTTTCTTAGGCTGGCTTTCAATATAATCCCACAGAACAGAGAATCTGTTGCTAGAGAATTTGTCCGGAGGATGCGGAGCAATGGTGTCAATAAAAATGTGTCCGAATTTCTATTGAACGTTTGTAAAAATTACAATCAAACGCGAGAAAAAATAAGAAATTTAGAAAAATAATACAATTAAGACAAAGTAACTGTGAGAAAGTAACGGTACAGAAATACACTTGTTCAGAGAAAACAAAGAAGAAAGAGATCAAATACGCTTTGAATGCTATACGATGACTGTTGAAATAATTAAAGTGGTGGAAAAGCCACTAGAAAGTAAAATAGAAGAGGATAGTTTAGAATATTGTTTTTACGAACCATAAACACTACTTATACATCATACAGAGATTACGGATACGTTTGAGAAAAAAGATGCTCGATTAAGGATGAACCAAATGATAAACGGAGCATAAAGCGTGAGAAAAATGAAAAATTTATAGCCGAACATTTCAAGAAAATAAACTTTGACATTTGTAAATCTTCACTTAAAAACTTTCTCGCTCTGCAAAAACACTTTACAGAGGCTCACAATCAAAGAGGTTAAGTTGTTTGTTGTAAAAGGAAATTTCTTGATCGCACCCGTTTAATAGATCATTACCTTTTTCATGTGAGTCCATTACAAATGTAAAGAATGTGGTAAATCTATATCCGAACTAATAAGTTTTAAAAATCACATGTTATGAGTACACAGAGCAAATGAGGTGGTGAGAAAGCATTCCTGTAATATTTGCGGCCTACGTATTGAGAAAGCATATGCTAAAACATCTGGCTTAAGAAGAAAAAAGTTTCTCTGTTTAAAGTGCGATAGAATGTAAGTACATATAATTGTTTTTTAGTTTAGTATTACTGTTTTTCACAAGTCTTTACCTTAAGTTATGCCAGTGTTTATATACTAAATAAACACCAACAGGGTGTACATCTTAAACGGTTTGCTAAAATCTGTCATGTGTGTGGTAAATCGTTTAATTCAAATGTTGAATTAAACAATTTGGAATATTTTTTAATTTCTTCAATGAAAATTTTAAAAATTCTTAAATATTTAATTATTGGGCGATTTTCGGTCACAATGAATATAGTTTCTTGTGCAAGACGTAATTAAGAAGCTAAATATTACAAGATCAAAATAAGACGTACTGCTCATAAAAAATTTTTCTTGCTATAAGTTTTTTAATTTCTTGAAAGAAAAACTTAAAAATTATTATTGTTATTAGTTATTATTATTAGTAGAAAAGAATGGAGGATTGCTGCTTATTATGCTTAGGGGAACAAGAACGGAGTGATGAATTCTGGAGTGGAATTAAAGCAGACACCAAAACTTGGAAAGAGCTGAATATGAAGAACGTCCTGGAAAAACATTTTTGGCCTTTGGTAAGCATAAATCCTATTTAACTATATCGGATTAGAATATACCCCACTCTAATGCCTTATTCTATTAGAATGAAACACCTTCGTCCTGGATCTGTTTAAAGTGCTGGGAAACTGTCAGAAATTTTCACGAATTTTATCTGCGTGTGGAAAATGTACAAATAAAAGCAGGAAAATTAAGAACTGTTAAAACGGAGTTACAGACTTATGATTGCTTAGAGATTGTTCTACAACCATCACAAACAGAATTAGCTGAAGATCCCTCGAAAAATCCAATCCAAATTCCAAATTCCTCAATAGATGAAGAGTTGCAAGAAAATGGGCCAGATGGTACGACACAAGAAAACGAAAATTATATGGATAATGATACTTTCATAATAGAATATTTTAAGCAAATCTTTTGTGATCTTTGCAAAGTAGAACTGAAAGACTTTACCGATATGCATAAGCATTTCACAAATGTCCATAAAAAATGGTTATCTTGTATGTTGCAGAAGAAAATTCTATCACCGAAATCGTTTAGTCGATCATATTCATACTCATCTAAATCCCGAACACTTTAAATGCGATCAGTGTGGAAAAGTTCTTTCAGATCGTGGAAAACTGAAAAGTCATATGACATCTGCACATAGGCCAGTTCCAGAGCAGTTAAACTACCCGTGCGACGTCTGTGGTGTAGTGTTTCCCAAACGTAGTATGTTACGTAGGCATAAATGTCCTCACTTGCCAGAGGAAGAAAACAAGGTTACATGCTCAGACTGTGGTGAATTGTAAGTATTTGAAAAAGAATAATCAAATTTCCAATAATGTTTGTTTAATGTTGAGTCAGTAGAGTTGCAGGCCCCTTAACGATCCTTTGTTTATTTCTTTAACGGACCTTCGCCTCATCAGTGAAAAACATTTATGACTCGATCATACACGGAAACTGAACTTCAGTTGGATTATCAGTATCCAAAAATGGTACTACATTTAAAAATTCTACTTGTAAAACATTTATTTTTTTGAAAACACAAATTTTTAGTAGCCATCTGGGAATGCAGCTGAAGTTCGGTTGCTGTTCAAGTTCGAATATACTAAATTAATCAAAACTCATTTCAGATTTGTCAGTTTATTTGAATTTAATCTTCATAAAGGTGTTCTTGATTTAAGTCAATTTGAAAAAGTTTGTAATATTTGTGGACTCACATTACACTCTAGAACCGACTATAAGGCTCATATCAAGAAACATCAAGATGCAGTGACTTGTTTAGATTGTGACATTTGTGATTTACGCTTAAACAATGAAAGTAATCTAAAGCTACATAAAGAAACTGAACATCCATTATATGGTAAACAAGACCACAAGTGTCCAAATTTCATCAAATTTTAGGGCTCTGAAAAGACATATCAGTACCTTGCACCAAAGAGGTTGTGAACACCGAGTGTGCAGAGGGGATAATTGTGACGTTTGACAAACGCTCATAGCAGCACAATTACTGGCGAATTTAGAGGAAGAAAAAAATTTTATAATGCTTAAGAAAAATTAAAATGTAAGTAAGAAGCTAAATATATCAAGATCAAATAAGTTATATTACTCATAAAAAATTTTCTTGCAGAAATTTTTGCATATTACCACCAGTATTTATTAATTTCTTGAATGAAAAATTAAAATTTTTTCATCATTAATCGAACTCATAGCAATTTTCCTTCACACTGAAAAAAGTTCCGTGTACAAAAGGTAAGTAAAAACAAAAATATAACAAAATATATACATACTCATAACTTTTTGTTCCAGAAATTTGAGAATATACCTCTAAATTGGTTAAAAAATACTATGTTAATGACGACCGATGAAACTTGTCACAAAATTTAGTTGCAAATTACGTTTCCCCAAAAGAACGGTTCATCTCCTTTCAACCAAGAACCCGTTTTATGGACAAAATTATTCTGGTATCCTAACAAAATATCATCAACTTCTACCAAAATATTCAAAACATTATACCTATATTCTCCATAAAAATTACTATTCAACACTAAATTTATTAACAAACAAAACACATTCCTTTATTCCTTAATATAAAATAATGGTTAGATTAATAAAACACATACAAAATAAGAAATGAAATAAACAAATACTGCAATTTGTGAAGAAAAAGAAATCTCTTGAAATCTTCTTAGGGCCAGAAGGACCTTTGATGTAGTGAAGCCGAATTCGGTGCTGATGCATTTGGTGACAGGATTGCATCGCCAGTGCGGAAGGCAACAGTGAATAGACAGAACTTTTAATTTTGGTTTTGTTGTTTGTGGTGTTTGTTGTAGCAGTCTAAGCAACACAAGACTGGCATCTAATTAATAAACAAAATTTAGTGACAATATACAACTATCTATAGCTACTTTACTTTAAACAAATGTGGACAACTCGTTATACATTTAATGTTGGCTCCATAAAGGACTTTTGAAAATCTCTTTAAATATTTGTGGCCCTAAGAAGGGCCTTTGTTATAAAAAGGAGAGAAAACATCTCATAATCCAAACGAGCCTTTAGTGTCTGGCATCTAACAAATAAACCGAAATTATTACCATAATTAATACATTTTATTTTATAAGGCTTACCACATTGCGTATGTGTTTTTCCCATATATCACCTTTCCGAATTTTATCAGCACATCCAAACCAATGTAACCAGGGACTTAGTTTTTGACTGCAAAGAAATAAATCACAATAATAGCAACAGTACTAAAAAGTTTTAAAATTATGATTATTTATCGACCTTTTCTGGTCTATCTGTTAACTACAGCATCACCTTGAGTAGGATGTAGCTCTTCACCACGCATAATGGTCTTGAGTAAGGAGAAGCTAGAAATGCAAATGCATTTTATTTTCGCTGCACTTATTCCTGAAATTCAGTAATTGTATATACTGAGTATTTCTAAATGACAAATGTATGCAGTCACCACTGCATAAATTTACCCTCTTTTTGCAGAGGTTTCAGATGTTCGATAATTTATATGAAATTATTATTTGCATAAAAATTTTCGATAGCGTTGAAGCGTTCATCTTACACTCTTACAAAAACAAGAATTTGATAAATAAATACAATGGACATATAAGGATATATGTATAAATACTACAATTTTCATAATGGGTGCTATGCAAATTAACAAATTTGTTTTAAATAAAAAGAAAACATTTATTTCATAAATATATACATATGTATGTATATATACATGTAATATAAGTAAACAAAGAAGCACCCTTACAAACCATATTTTCTTTATGAAGTGTATGTGTATGGCGAGTTATTGTGTGGTGATTTTATGTTATATATGCATATATATTCATGAATCATACATATATAAAAATGAATGTGTGTTTATTTGTTTGTGGGTTTGTTTGAAGTCTATAGACGGCTGGACCGATTTTCTTGAAATTTTCACAGTATCCCTGTATGTCTGGAAGGAGTTATAGGCTACTTTTTATTTTAAAAGTTCAAGTAGACGATGTGCCACGCCCACACGCACACATAAGTATTTAATGTCACATATCTCATAAACTGCATCATTTTGTATGGACAACTTTCACGTATATATGAACAAAATGGGCAGATCGGCTATAGTGGTCACCTCCCATAGTCTATATTATTCTATTAGAATAAAATACATACTACCTTTGTCCTGGATCTGTTTAAAGTGCTGGGAAACTGTAAGAAATTTTCATGAATTCTATCTGCGTGTAGAAGAAGTACAAATAAATGCAGGAAAATTAAGAACCTATGATTACTTAGAGCCTGAGATTGTTATACATCCATCAAAAGCTCCTCAAGATGTGGTAGATATTAAATCTGAACCACCATTAGATGAAGTCGATCTGAGTTGTGTAATCTCTGACGAAATGCATTCCACACCAACAAAATTAGCTAAAGAAGAAAAGAGGCCAGCTGATTAGTACAGTAACCTATCCACCTACATATATATTTATATATAAAAAAGAGAAAACAAAGACTAAACCAAAATTGTCACTAATATTTGTTCTCTTATTGCTAAGCACTGCATCTGTACAACGCGATGTCTTTTGCGAATAAACATTTAAAATTAAAATTTCTTAAGTCTCCTAACAGCCTGCCAGCCGGTCAGCCTTCTCTACATCTTTACGTTAAGCGGTAGTAGTTGAGGTAACAATAACGTTGCTTGCTGCCCGTTATAAAGAGAGAATTTGTACTTTAAATAATATTTCATTATAATGTCCTTTGTAACACACCTACATACTAAATATATATTTTTACTTTATCTTTCTTTATGCTATTTTAAATGTTTTTCTTTTTTTCCGTTACTCGACCTTTTACGTTAATCCAATTGTGTATTTTGTTAAACACGAAATTTCATTTGAGCAGCTGAACAATTGTATTTAAATGCATTAACACTAAAAAAATTAAAAACATAAAAATGAGAAAGTTTAAAATAAAAATTGTGTATTTTATTCGATAAAATTTATTAATTTTTTATTGCTTTTTCCTACATTTTGAGTACAATTGAAGATTTTGATTCAAAGGTAAGACATTAGGTAGAGTTACTATATTAGAAAATTGGACGATAAAATTTGGATGCGAACTTTTCAGTCTTGTGTTAATCTGTTTTCTTAGTTCCTGGAAATAGAGTTTAATGAAGTATTTTATTTGAAAACACAGTTTTAATACCGTAGAAAGGAATTTACTTTAAGTGAATCCTACAGATTTTTCTAGTATGTTATTTGGGAAGGAAAATTATAGATTGTTCTACCCCGCTAAATCTAAATCTATTGGAAATAGGCAGGTACTAGTAGAAAAGATGACAGAGCGTCTGCTCCCCTTTCACAGAGCTACAAATTCTACAGACCTCATCAGTTAAGAATTTTAGACCAGTTAGGTCTACAGCACTATACCGCATGCATATTTATTCTGTTGTTGTTTTGTTGTGCGGTCATTCTGACTACAAGTTTACAGCCATCAGACTATGATAAAAGTCAAGTCTTCCCGTTTAGAGACGTTCACTTGGGTACTTGGAAACCGTTTTTAGTCTTGCTTCCAAAGTCAAAAAATTTTTTGTAATAAAAACCCGCAAATTGAACTTGTTACAAAGTTCAAGATCAAAAAGAATTTAAATATTTACGAAAATTATTGTTGTCATCGAGACATGTGATTGAATTTAAAATGCCTTGTAACCTTTAAATGTTAGTTTAAAGTGGTTCTAATTGAAATCATAATTCCATTTTGTTGATATTAAAATATTATTTTTATTGATATAAATCTAAATCTATTCATACATATTTTTATAACTATTATTTCATATTTAGAATAAAATTGTTTTTCCAAACTTTTCACAATACTTCAGCAAAAACTTCTAATACATGTGAAATACGAATGCAAGTACAAAAAATTTACAATTTTATTTTAATTGTATAGTAAATATTTATAGTTTTGCAGTAACAACATATTATTATAGGCGCATAAAGTTTTATTAAAATCGTTACTGTGTAGTAGTGAAATTTTTAGAAAACATAAAATATCTTGATCTAGTCTGCTTAGTAAAGCAGCTTTTAATTCTTCCAGGCTAAATACGAAGCCTTCCGAGCGGGCTGTTAACACAATTTCAAAATGATCATACATTGTGAATGTTAAGTTCGTGTATGTCACACAAGACAAATAGTATAATAATGAAACGGCATAATGCGTTAAAAAGGGCGTGTTAATAAATTTAATCTTATTTGGTTTATATTTTAACAAGTTCCATATTACTGATTTGAAAAAATGCTCTTGTTGTATGGCAAAGTTCTCAAAAGTATGCGAAGAATCTTCGAAATCAATTACTATTGAAGAAGTGCTTTCGCCAAACTCTAATCTGGGCTGACGTAACCAAAGAGAATCGTGTAGGTACAAATCATTCAATTTATTACGCATAATCAATAAATGTACATTAGCGAATAAGCTGCTATTTAAATGCAACACACTTTGTCCACGATACAATGTTAATTTAATATTATTTTTCGCAGTTTCAGCATCAAATTGTAGTTGAATTTCGTTGTGTTCTAAATTATCTTTAATAATTTTCTCAAGTTCGTTTAATTGTTTGCGCAATTTAAAGATTTGTTCGTCTTTAGCAATTTCTTTCGACATTTCCCTTTCAGAATGCGAACCTTTGTATAATTGATTTTTATAACTTTTTTCTATATATTTGCGATACTTATAAAGCACTTTTAAATCACTGGGTAATTTTTGTATATTGTAACGCCTATAGAATTCATTACATACAGCCGTACGAAGAGTTTGCAAACGTCTAGTGACCGTTTTATGTGGTCTAATTTCGAAAGTGTATATATTTTGTTCGATTGCTTTTATCTGGTAATTCATAAAGATACGACAACAAATTTCATGCTGTCTTAGGTAATCAACTGGTAATACAGATTTTGCAAATAATGGCAATAACATCGCATCCTGTGGCTTCAATTTCATTTTCATTTTTTCTATAACTTCATTCAAATTTTTAGTATTTTTTTTATAATTTATGCATACAACATATACTTCAGAATTACCACGTTTCGAAGTGCATGGCTTAAACACATGGACTCTATTGAAAACACAATTCAATAAGTATAACTTACAAATCGAGGATGCTTCAAACATGGTAAACAGTTTTATAACAAATGAACCACCATCCGCTAAAATGCTTAAAGCAGTTATGATTTCGGCATAATGAAGCAAAGCTACCTTTTCTTCTTGGCAATCAGGTGCGTCTATGCAATCAATTGAACCATCAGCAGTTATTAGATGAACATCACCCAAACGCTGTACGCATTGTTGTTTCATATGTCCAAGATTTTCAGTATCAATAATATTACCAGTGAAATCTTTGTGAAAAAGCCAATTGTCCAAAGTATATAAAAGAAAACGATCATCCATTATCATTTTATTTACAGGGTTACCTTCATAGTATGGATTTAAAGTCGTTGCTAACCAATTCCATTGAATCTAGAATTAAACAAATTAATTATATTGACATTATATTATATGATTCAATGCAGTTTTTCGTTAAAGCTAATTGGTTGACCATATATACCAATATGAACAAAACTTACCTCATCCTTTTCATAATTGGAGTACAGATAGTGATTCAACGCTGTTATAAAAGCCCCTGGAGCCTCACATAAATGCAAGGAATTAATTTTTGGGCCAGGTATCAATTCGGTAAATCTACCCAAACATTCGTACATTTTACACCACGCAATTGTTACGAATTCTGCATCCGTTTCTGATTTTAAACGCCACGGAATCTCGCCGGCGGGATCTTGACGTCGGGTATGTGCAGACCACAACTCAATATCATAATCGTTTAACTTGCTTTTAACCAGATTTAGCTTTATTTTTAACTCTTGGAATGACTCTAATTGATAATATTCCGCAAACAGATTTTCAGCCGTAGGCAATCGCCAGTCATCCGACATCGAGGATTTTTGGTAACAATAGCATTTCTGAAACATTTCTAAAACGGCTGACTGGATATGTTCAATTTGTTGGGAGGACTCGTGGGATAGATTGTTCCTATCGCTATTGCTGTTAAAAGATTTTATAATCGTTCTGCCGGCTGTGGAAGTAGAGCCGGTTGTAGGTGCTGTGGAATACTTTGCTGGAGACGTATGAGGACCGCAGCCTTTTTGTAAACCACTTGGTGGCGCTAAACGTGTCTCCGGTGATAAATCCATACTTTCCGATGGAACTGTTTTGTTTAGTAATTAAATCATAGGCAAACAAACATTCTCAAGTTAAATTCCCCGAAATATAAATAACTGCACTGCGCAAAAAATTAAACTGTAAAGTTAATAGTGTTACCAGATGCTTTGCTTATGTGTTATGAAAAGTATCAATTGCATATGTGAAACCCTTAAATCATTTTTTATATTAAAAATAATTATTTAAATTAAATATTATTGCTTGATTTCTTTATTTAACTCTAGGGTTATCGTATTGACATATGCGTTGGTATCACCACCTACTATGAATTAGCGTCCGTACAAAATAATATCAATTACACTGGTAGTCCCAGGGTTAAAACAACTGAACCCGACGTTGCCATATTATCTTACTAAATTAAAAAAATGAATATAAGCGCCATACATTTTTATTCTAACAGTTCTAATTCAAGAGTTAAAGATACCAATGCAAGGTTAAGTTATTAAAATTTCAACTAAATACCATGATATTTGAATTATTTTCATTTAGATAGTCAAGTGAAAATAACCTTCAAAATAATTTTAATCCAAGATGGGTGCTTTACATTTTTTAAAAGGTAAAAAATTATTTTAATTATATTGTATACATTATTTTTTGTAGCTTAATTCTAAAGATAAATATTATTCTAATATAATTTAAAACAAGGTTTATTTAAATTTCTGGAGCATTTGGTACATGTGTTGCATATTTTTGCATTTTTGTTTCTTCCCATTCCTTTGGATGTATCTTTTTGCGATGAGCATGCATATTACCATTCGAGTTGAAAGTTTTGGGACACCAAGGGCATGTATATAAAGTGGTACCAGTATGAGTTGCCATATGTTCCTGTAAATTCTCTTCTAAATAAATATAAGCAATCAAGAAATTTCAATATGTTCTTACCTTAAGTGCTTCAGCTCTTTTAAATGCTTTCTCGCATATGCTACATTTGTGATCGTAACCTTTTTCATGCATCGTATTTATATGCTTTTTGAGGGCCTTAAGTGTGGGTGATACTTTTGGACATATGGGGCAAGGATGCTCTTGTTTGCCACCAACTGGATGCTGGCTTTCTTTGTGCAGTTTTAAACCTCTTTCACTAGTCAAACGCAAACCGCATACATCACAATTTATAACTGGAGCAGGAATGCCTTCATGCTTGTTCATATGCGCTCTGAATTCAGCGCTGGTATTAATAGATTTGCCGCATATATAACAAATTTTTACAAAACGTTTTAGATGTACCGCTTGTCTGTGTTGATTTAATAAGTAGGGACTACCGTAGCTATAACAAACGATTTATCTTCATAGTAGTAACTTATTAGTATTTATAAAAACTATTGCACTATTACTCACTTTTTACCACAATCCTCACAAGGAAACTTTTTTTCTTCTTCCGGTAGATGTGTTAACTTGTGAATCCTCAAAACATAGGCCTCTGTAAACGATTTTCCACAAACATCACAAGAGTGTTGTTTTACAACTTCGTTTGCTCTATGCACACGCAACATGTGACTATCGAAACTAATTCTATCCGACATGGCTTTACCACATTCTGTACATTTAAAATGGTCTGGATTTAAATGACAATGAAGATGATCAACTAAGCGCGTACGATCAAAGAATTTTCTTTTGCAACACACAACGTAACCTCTTTGTTTATGGATTTCCGTAAAATGTCTCTGCATGGATGGAAAATCTTCAAATGGTATTTGGCAAAGATCGCAAAACATTTGCTTAAAGTGCTCCGCTATAAATTTATCGTTTTCCTTACGATTCGTGCGATGTTTGTTATAGGATTTACGTTTCTTACGTTCAGTAGTTTCTGGAGAATCTTTCCCCGATTGATATTCTGCGTCATGGTTATCATCATTATCGTCACTATCACTACTTTCACTATCATTATTGTCATTGTAATCTATGGGTTCCTTTTTAACTTCTGATTCCCCTTGAATTGTTTTATTTACAGTATCGGGTTTTTCTGTTGAACGTTTTCTGCTAAGAATTTTTTTATTTTTTGCTTTACATACTCTAGGTTTTTTCGATTTTTCTAAGGGATCTTCATTGTCAATGTTATCTTTTCTTCGCAAGCGTTTGCATGCTTCCTTAAGGGGCATATCATCGATATCAAGTTCATCTAGAGGCTCCTTTAATGGTGATTCTTTTTCGATCAAAATACCTTCTGGCTTTGGTTGATCTATTAATATTTCTGGCTCCAAGAAGCAATATTTGAAATTATCTTTCTCTCCATCTTCACAGTCTCCTGTTTTTAGTTTTTGTATTGGTAGTTCCTGCTCTGTACATTCTGACAGTTGAGTGAGGTCCTCTATTTTTATTCTTCCAAAATTAATGTGTGCTTCCTCTATACGCATGTAGAATTTGTGAAAATCTTCTACTTCCTGCCAGCAGGCTAAACATATCCAGGAATTTTGTGTAATATTCTAACGTAAGTTTTGGAATACAGCAACAATAATTTATTTTAATCAGTTGTCTTTGATTATACTCAACCTACCATTGGCCAAAAGTGTTTCTCTATGATATCTTTAAAATTCAGTTCTTGCCATTTCGCAGAATCAGATTTTATGGTATCTAACAGCTCCTTATTTAGTTCCAAACACAGTAAACAAGCATCCATTGTGGAATCTTTAAAAATGAGCATTAATACATCAAAATCAAAACATTTACTACAAAATTTTGTAAACAAGAAAATTATGCTCTATAATAAAATCTGTGCTCAAGAATTCGGGTAATCGGTAATCAATTTTAAATTATGTTAGGGTTTTCCATCACGGCGAATCAACAACAAGCTGAAGTTACCGTCTTCCAAGGTGAAATACTGATTACCAAAGCCGTTTATTGATGATTTTTTTACGCTAAATGAAGATCTTGTTCTGAACCTGATCACTTCCTATTACTCTCCACATGGTGTGATAAACTAATTGTCCCAATAACTATAGGAGGACTGTTTTCTGTTATACTAATTGACCAAGTGAAACTTTGTTAGTCGTTTTAATACACAACGGCAACACCGTTTCAATATCAAACAGTACGATATTGGAGTTTTTGTTTAATTCTTCTCAATACAAAATTGTGAAACTAAGTCGACGAACACCAGAATCTTTACATTTTGAAACTCTAGTAAAATCCCCTGAATCTTGGATGTATATAAAACAAAGCATACGTAAGTACCTTTTTAACAACGCTGTAAAATGTTTGCTAATCCTTCAGAGCTTGTGGTTTGTTTCTCTCACATGTATTCATAGTACACATTTGAAACCACCACCATACTCGGTGTTTGAATCGAGAAAAAGTAAAAAGGATAATTTTACATCGTCTATAAGGAGAAAATTTCAGCCAAATCTAAAGTAAAAAGGCTTGACTTTACTTTGGTGCAATCAATAAATACAACTGAAGCTATGGAGGATTGCTGTTTATTATGCTTGGAGATACAACGAAGTGGTGAAGAATTCTGGGATGGAATTAAAGCAGACACCAGAACATGGCAAGAGCTAAATATAAAGACCGTATTGGAAAAACACTTTTGGCCTTTGGTAAGCAAAAATCTTATTTAATTATAACTGATTAATTTCTACACCACCCTAATGTCTTATTCTATTAGAATGAAATACTACTACCTTCGTCCTGGATCTGTTTAAAATGCTGGCAGAATGTAAGAGATTTTCACGAATTCTATCTGCGTATAGAAGAAGCACAAGTACATGCAGGAAAATTACGAACTATTAAAACCGAATTACAAAGTTATGATACGTTAGCGCCTGAGATAGCTATAAATCAACCTCAATTTTCGCAAGAACCGGTAGATATTAAAACTGAATCACTATTTGATGAACCGGATCTGGATAGAATCACTACTAACCAAATACAATCTACACAAACAAAATTTACTGAAGACCCTTTGAAAAATTCAAACCAGACTGCTATTGAAGACGAAGTAAATAAAGCAGAGTTTTTAACATATGGCGAAGAGTGGCTAAAAAATGAAGCGGAAGATTCAAACACTTCTGGCGACGATAGTTACCGAAATGTTGATGGTTCAGATAGTACGGCACCTGCAAAAATACCGTGGGACAAAAATTATAAGGATAATGATATTTTCATTATGGAATATTTTAAACGAATCTTTTGCGATATTTGCAAAGTAGAATTGGAAGACTTTGGCGATATGCAAAAGCATTTCACAAATTTACACAACCAAGTTGGTTATCTGAGGTGTTGTAATAGAAAATTCTATCACCGATATCGTTTAGTCGATCATATTCATACTCATCTAAATCCCGAACACTTTAAATGCGATCGGTGTGGAAGAATTCTTTCAGATCGTGGAAAACTGAGGAGTCATATGTTATCTGTACATCGGCCAGTTCCAGTGCAGTTAAACTATCCGTGTGACGTTTGTGGTGAAGCATTTTCCAAAGCTAATGTGTTACGTAGGCATAAATATACTCACATGCCAGAGGAAGAAAAAAAGCTTGCATGTTCAGACTGTGGTCAATTGTAAGTATTTGAAAAAGAATAATTAAATTTCCAATAATGCTAGTTTGATGTTGTCGGTAGAGTTGCAAGGCCCTTAACAATCCTGCTTCTTTTTCTGGCATATGTGCCGTTGCTTTGTTTATTTCTTTAACGAACCTTTCGCCTCATCAGTGGAGAACATGTATGACAATATTATATACGGTAACTTAATCTCAGTTGCATTATCAGTGGCCAAAAACGGTACTACATTTAAAATATCTACTCGTAAAACAATTTTTTTTTTTGAAAATAAAAATTTGTAGTTGCCATTTGGGAATGCAGCTGAAGTTCGGTTGCTGTTCACTAATGGACTTATTAAGCTTGAGGTTTATGTTTTTATAGAAATATCTTTATAACCTTATTGGAAATTTGTTTGGAAAATATTTATTAACAAATATTATACTAAAATAATCAAAAATCATTTCAGATTTGCCAGTTTATTTGTATTAAATCTTCATAAAGATGTTCTTCATTTAGATAAATTTGAAAAAGTTTGTAATATTTGTCGACTGACATTACACACCAGCGCCGACTATAAGACTCATATGAATAAACATGCAGATCCAGTGACTTGTTTAGATTGTTATATTTGTGGTTTACGCTTAACCAACGAAAGCGATCTAAAACTACATAAAGAAACTCAACATCCAGTGTATGGTAAAGAAGACCATAAGTGTCCCATATGTCCTAAAATTTCACCAACTTTAAGAGCTCTAAAAAGACACATCAGTACCATGCATGATAGGGGTTGTGAATATAAATGTAGTCTGTGTGAAAAGGCTTTTAGAAGACCTGAAAGTTTGAAGGTATTTCAAAGTATTTTAATGCTTATCGTGTATTTTCTTGCATGTTTTTTTTCTTTGTTTTTGGCAGGAACATATGGCGTCCCATACTGGTGCAGCGTTATATACGTGTCCTTGGTGTCCGAAAAGTTTCACCTTAAAAAGAAATATGCATGCTCACAGTAAAAGAATGCATCCTAAAGAGAGGGAAGAAGAAAAACTTAAAAAATGTACTGAATCTGTCCCACAACATTAAAACGATCGAAATCTTCAAATTAGTTTAACGTAGAAATAGATTTGTTTAAATAGAATAATCATCTTGTCATAGCATTCCATCATATAACATATTTAAAAGTAATAACAAGTTTAATAATCGCCAATAAATCCAACAAATAATCCTCAACTCATTTGGATTCTTCTTCATCCTTGCCTTGATTTCTTCTCCATTTCAACTTACTGTATAAAATAACACCGATGTACTTAACAGAAGATAGTAAAAGCTTCCTACCACTTAAATCGGAAAGCTGAGAGCATCAATGAATTCAATGAAGTTCCGTCTTGTTGGGGTTTATATGATAGCCGGATGGTGTATAAACCACTATAGTTTTTACCCATATGAGCTGCAAACTGCGGTATATTGCAGTATATGTTTGCATAAAATGTTGGGAATTTCAATAACTCGATGGCTGTCCTTAGAAAATGTAAATTTCATAATTAATAAAGGGCCTGCTCTGCAACAGTATCTGGGCAGTAAGCTTGCTTACTGCCAAATAAGTTCTAAGTAGATCAAATATTCAATTACAACCGCTGCCGCTGCAATTTATAAATTTAACATCAGGGAATATCGAAAACAATGAATTTTAAGTTGGATTTTTTTTTTTTTTTTTTTCATAAAAGTCTTACAAAATAATTTGATTTATGGCAACAGTAACAGTTTGAATATAAAAAGAGCAGACGTAGGTAGTTATTAAGCAACGCTGAAGAATGTTTGCTAAACTTTGAGAGCATTTGTTATGTTTCTCTCACTCTCAAATGTAAATAAAAAAGGACTAATTTTTGTTATTGAGAGAAAATTCTACCAAAATATAAAGCATCCAAATTTAAAAAGGTTTGGCTTTTATTTCGCTACAGGCATTCATTACAACTGGCGCTATCGAGGACTTCTTTTTACTATGCTTGGAGGTACAACAAAGTAATAAAGAATTCTTGGATGGAATTAGAGCAGACACCAGAACTTGGCAGGAACTGAAAATAAAGACCGTCTTGAAAAAACACTTTTGGCCTTTGGTAAGCATAAATTCTATTTAACTATAACGGATTTGAATATACCCCACCTGATGTCTTGATTCTATTAGAATGAAATACTACTACCTTCGTCCTGGGTCTCTTTAAAGTGCTGGCAAAATGTAAGAGATTTTCACAAATTCTATCTGCGTGTACAAGAAGTACAAACAAGTGCAGGAAAATTACGAACTAATAAAACCGAATTACAAAGTTATGATTACTTAGAGCACGAGATTATTATAAATCCATTAAAACCTCCGCAAGATGCGGTAGATATTAAATCTGAACCACTATTTGATGAACTCGATCTGAGTTGTGTACTCTCTAAAGAAATAAATTCCACACAAACAAAATTAGCTAAAGATCCCTTGAAAAATCCAAACTAGAACGTTATTGAGGACAAAAAGAGTAAAGTCCTTAATATATGGTGAAGAGTGGCAAGAAATTGAATCAGATGTTTCACGCACTCCTAGTGACTGTGATACAAACAATAGTTTCCAAATTGTGATGATTCAGATGATGCGATCTTGTTTTAATATAAAAAAGGCAAAAATTATAATGATTTTTTTATTATGAAACATTTTAAACAAGTCATTTGTGATCTTTGCGAAGTAGAATTGAAAGACTTTGGCGATATGCAAAAGCATTTTATAAATGTACACAAGCAAGTTGGTTACCTTGTGTGCTGCAGTAGAAGATTCTATCATCGAAATAGTTTAGTTGAACATATCCATACCCATCTAAATCCCGAACACTTCAAATGCGGTCGGTGTCGGAAAATTCTTTCAGATCGTAGGAAACTTGAGAGACATCTGTTGTCAGTACATCGGCCAAGTGATTTGCAGTTAAAGCATGGATGTGATGTCTGTGGTAAATCGTTTGCCAAAGCCAATGTGCTGCATATGCATAAATGAACTCATTTTCTAGAGAAGGAAAAAGAGTTTCCCTGTTCAGACTGTGGTAAGGACTGAAGCAGGTATGAGTAAATTTTCAATTTTGGTTGATTGATGTTGACAGTTTTAAAAACGTTTTTTTTTTTTTGGATTTCAAGATAGATAGGAATATTTTGCTTAGGAAACTTTCCTGTTATGGCATTAAGGATAAGGAATTGAAATGGTTTAGATCATATTTCACGAGATGTAGATAGATAACGAAGGTAAATGGTATTGAATCGAGTACTATTGAGAATGATTTTGGTGTCCCACAGGGTTCGATATTGGGGGCTTTATTGTTCATAATATACATAAACGATATTGAGTATGTAATAGAGAAATGCGAGATAGTTTTATATGCGAATGATACTCTCATTTTTACTGAGTGTACAACGTGTGAGGAATGTTATGAAAGGATTGGAAGGGATATGGATAATGTGAATAAATGGTTGAAGATAAACATTGAAAATTTAATGAGAATAAAACAAAGTTGATGGTAATTAATATGCACACTAATAGGTCATTTGGAATAAATAATGTGGTAATTGAAAAGGTCGGCAATATTAAGTATCTAGGTTTCATAATTGATAGGGAATTGAAACTAAAGAAACATTTAGAATATATATGTAGGAAAATACGGGAAAAAATAGGTTTCTTTAAACAGCTGAGGAATAAGGTCTCAATGTTAACATCGATTGACATATATAATACAATGCTGAAGCCGCATTTTGAATATGGATCAACAATATTATATACATGCTGTACTGAGCAACAATTAACAAGACTCCAGAAATTACAGAATAAGGCGATGCGTTCTATATTACAACTGAACAGACTTACACCAACTACTTTGATGTTAGATGCACTGAATGATGCTGAATTTTATTAAAAAAATGAAAATTGGAGAAGCACCAGTGAACCTAACTAAACAATTAAAATATGTTGGAGAAGCGATACCGTACAGACTGAGAAATGCGAACGATTTTAGGCTACAGCGAGCGGATACAACTCAGGAATAAATAATTGACAAATATATATTATTATTTTGTAAAGCCCAGGTCATCATATAAGTTAACACCTCGAATACATCAAACAACAACAAATATAACACTCAATTTACTTAATCTTTCAAAATGAATCCCATTTTTCTCCCCATTTCGTTTCATCCTTATTGGAAATTCAATTATAAAATATTTAGTAAGAAATAATATACAAAATTAATTAAAAAACTTTTCAGATATGCCAGTCCTTATCACTTAAATCTTCATAGAGAAGTACGACATTTAAATAAATTTGCCAAATTTTGTTTTATTTGCGGTCTAAGGTTGCGCACCAGCACCGATCACAAGGCTCTTATCAATAAACATGAAGGCCTAGCGGTTAATTTAAATTGTGATATTTATGGTTTACGCTTAATCGAAGAGAGTTGCCTAAAGCTACAAAAAGAAACTCAACATCCAGTGGGTGGTAAACAAGACCATAAGTGTCCCATATGTTCTAAAATTTCACCAACATTGAGAGCTCTGAAAAAACACGCCAATACCATGCACGCACAGGGTTGTGAATATAAATGTAGTCAGTTTGACGAAGGTTTAAAGGTATTTAATAACACTTTAATGGTCATCATGACTATTTAATATTTATTTTTATTTTGACAGGGTCATATGGCGTCCCATACGGGTACAGTTTTATATACTTGCCCTTGGTGTCAGAAAACTTAATTAAAATGGTAATATGCTCACCCAACGTAAAAAAATGCATCCTAAAGAGTGGGAAGAAGAAAAACTTAATATAATTAATATTATCGGAATTATAATATTAATGTAGTAGAAAAATAAATTTGAAAAAGGGAATAATAGACTATGAGGAAGCCGTTAAAGGGTCTTGTTCTTTTGAGTAAGGGAAATAAATTTTTTTGGCGGAAAATGGAGTATCAAGCCAGTAGTCATACATTGGACCTACAGTATTGCGGTTGATAGACCTATTCTGGCGTATTGGTTGTGAATAAAAAATCATAACTCTGCATTGGACAGATGTCTAAGAATAGTCTTTTTTTGCCGGTAACGCTGAAATCCCTGAAAATGTACATTTCATACGTCACCAGGTTAATATATGCTGATAAACTGCAGATTAGTTGCTTCGGATATGGGACAAATTTTAATGTGCTTGCATCCGTATGAATTGTTATTGTTTTTCATAATCTAAATTGTGAATTCAGAAATAAATTCCTAATAATAAATATTTGAAATATAAACAAATATGACTTAAACTGAAGGATATGAATATATATCTTAACGAAAACCGAATACTAAAGGTGGGATCACACGATTGTCGCAATGCACCAATTTTAAACAATTTTTATTGTGCTGAATAGGGGCCCAATAAAGAAATTGTCCCAATCAAATTCTCTGCATTCAGATGATTGCCTTTTCGTACATAAAGTTGGTTGTCGTAAATTGACGCAAAACGGCTTAGTGGCAATAATTGCCGCATTCCAGTCACACGATTGTTCTAGATAAGGCAACTCTGAGAAACAGCTATTGTGCTAGATTTGTTTATAAAAATATAGACAATTTTAATATATTCGGGGTAAAATGAGTTGTTCATTGAAAAAAAAAAAAGAAAATTGCGTTGGCTTTAATTATTGTGTGGCACTTGAACACTACCTGTATAAAAAGGACCTGTAAGTACTTTTTAAGCAACGCTGTAAAAAGTTTGCTAACCTTAGAGAGTCTGTGGTCTGCTTCTCTCACACGCATTCAATAGTAAACATTTGAACTCAGCAGAAGTAGGATTATTTATTAAGAAAACTTTCAAACAGAATTGAGAACGTCTAAAGTTAAAAAGGATTGACGGTTCCTCGGTACAGGCAAACGATACAACTGATGCTATGGAGGACTTCTGTTTACTATGCTTGGAGGTACAACAAAGTAATGAAGAATTCTGGGATGGAATTAAAGCAGACACCAGAACTTGGCAAGAGCTAAATATAAAGACCGTATTGGAAAAACACTTTTGGCCTTTGGTAAGCAAAAATCTTATTTAATTATAACTGATTAATTTATACACCACCCTGATGTCTTTTTCTATTAGAATGAAATACTGCTACCTTCGTCCTGGATCTGTTTAAAATGTTGGCAGAATGTAAGAGATTTTCACAAATTCTATGTGCGTATAGAAGAAGCACAAGTACATGCAGGAAAGTTACGAACTATTAAAACCGAATTACAAAGTTATGATTACTTGGAGCCTGAGATAGTCATTAATCAATCACAACCTCCTCATGACGCGGTAGATATTAAAACTGAATCACCATTTGATGAACCCGATTTGGATTATATACCTTTTAACCAAATACATTCTACAGAAAAAAAATTAGCTAAAGACCCTTTGAAAAATCCAAACCAGAGTGCTATTGAAGAAAAAGAAAGTAAAACAAAGTCCTTAACAGATGATGAAGAGTGGCAAGAAAATGAACCGGACGTTTCAAATAGTTCTAGTGACTGTGATATAAGCTGTAGTAACCAAAATGGTGATACTTCAGATGGTATGATAACTACAAAACGAACACGTGCATATGTAAAAAGAGGCAAAAATTATAAGGATAATGATTTTTTCATTATGGAACATTTTAAACATATCATTTGCGATCTTTGCGAAGTAGAATTGGAAGACTTTGGCGATATGCAAAAGCATTTCACGAATGTCCATAAACAAGTTGGTTATCTTGTGTGTTGCAGTAGAAAATTCTATCACCGTAATCGTTTAGTCGATCACATTCATACTCATCTAAATCCCGAACACTTCAAATGCGATCAGTGTGGAAAAATTCTTTCAGATCGTGTAAAATTAAAGAGTCATATGTTATCTGTACATCGTCCAAGTGATGTTCAGTTAAGCCATGCTTGTGATGTCTGTGGTAAATCGTTTACCAAAGCCAATGTGTTACGCAGACATAAATTAACGCATTTACCAGAGGAGGAGAAAAAGTTTCCATGTTCAGACTGTGGTAAATTGTAAGAATTGAAGAAGTATAAGAAAATTTCCAATAATGGTCGATTGATATTGATAGTTTTAAGAGGTAGTGTTTTTGTAGCTCCAGGACATGAAGTGTCTGTTTCTTCACCTGTGTTTTATTATAGTAGATTTTATAGCCTCTACAAGTACTTCAGTCAATATTTCAAATCTGTTATTCACTCCTTAATTGAGAATCGAACTAACAAATTAAGCTATATAGTTATAGGCGCTATATTAAAATTAGTGCATAGTATAAGCAATGAGCCTTCGCCAAATACTTTGCAGCACCATATTTTTTAACATCAGAGATTGTTCGAAATTTGTTTAACCTTTCAAATTAAATCCAATTTTTGTTTCGAACATCGTGTCATCCTTATTGGAAATTTGTTTATAAAATTTACTATATAAACAAATAATATGATAAATGTATGAAAAAACTTTTCAGGTATGCCAGTTCTTATCTACTAAAACTTCATAGAGATGTTCTACATTTAAATAAACTTGCCAAAGTCTGTTATATTTGCGGTTTAACATTGCGCACCAGCACTGAGTATAAGGCTCATATGAACAAACATGAAGGTCTAGCGGCTAATTTAAATTGTGATATTTGTGGTTTGCGTTTAACCAGCGAAAGAGGACTAAAAGTACATAAAGACACACAACATCCAGTAGGTGGCAAACAAGAGCATAAATGTCCAATATGCTCAAAAGTTTCACCAACTTTGAGAGCTCTCAAAAAGCACGTCAGTACAATGCACGAAAAGGGTTGCGAATATAAATGTAGCGTGTGTGAAAAGGCTTTTAGAAGACCTGAAGGTTTGAAGGTATTTAACAATACCTTAATGTTTACACCATGGTTTTTTTACATGTTTTTTTATTTGTTAGGAACACATGGCATCCCATACGGGTACAGCTTTATATACTTGTCCTTGGTGTCCGAAAACTTTCAACTCAAATGGTAATATGCATGCTCACCGAAAAAAAATGCATCCTAAAGAGTGGGAAGAAGCGAAACTAAACAAATATACTGGAGTTGTTCCACAATAATTAAAATATCCGGAATCATCATATTAATTTAATAGAAAAATACATTTTGTTTAAATAAATTACTACATGAAGTCACCAGTGAGTCTTATTACTTTTAGAACTGGAAAAGAATTCTTGGATTATGGTATTTAATAACCCTTCCTGCTACTGTCCACCACGAATGACGGGATTTTGTACTTTTCATACGGGATATTTTCGAATTCGGTTCAATGGTTTCAAGATTCCAAGCATCTGTACTAAGGCCAGTATAGCAGCGATGAACACTTATCTTTCTCTCCATAACGACACTTCCAATATACAATTGCATTCGACCACGACAGTTTAAAGCTAGATTAGTTTAAATATCAAGGCACTCTGAATTGACCGACTTTTTGGAAGTGGAAAAATGAATATGAATGGAAAAGGTATGATTTCCATATTATTTAGAACTGCAGATATCGTAAGCGGATATTACACCATTTGTCGGTGCTATTTTATAAATTACTTCATAAGAGGGAAGGAATTACCCAGAAATATTTGAAGTAACTACCTTGAAGAGAAATAAATAGAGGCTATACATTAGTTGTACAACTATTTGGCTTCCTTGCAGATGTTTAAGACAATCTTAAGAATCCAAGAAGTGAAAAATTATTTCGTGCTAGAATAATTGATAATCATTAGTTATTACACTCAAAGAAATGAGGACCGGATTAATGCCATTACTAGACTAGTTTACAAAGGTAAGTGAAAAAATGTATCTCCCAGAGGGCAGAAAGGGTCCATTGGTGGGGTATCTCAATGTGGCGTTCCAAACAAACTAAATGAAAAAGACAGAGGAAGTAATAGAAAACAAGCAAAGCCTTCTCTCACTAGCCAGTTTATGCCAGAGATAAGTCTTTTAGGCCCTAAATACCGTTATAGAAATATACATTCTGCAAAGCACAGCTGGCTGGTATTCAGAGTACAGTACTCAGCAAGAAATCTTACTAAAATCTTAATAGACTTCCTAACGAGATTCAGAACTATGAGTCTTTGATATACATATGTATTTAGCGGTTACATCAAAGATAGTCCCATGGGATTTTATGTTTCACTGAAGGTTATATCATAATGGTATAGAATAAATGTGAAGGGAAGTAATGAGATATGTCGCACCTAACCAGTATCTTATCTAGTTTAGATTTCCTACCATAATCCCTTAAAAAGCCAAAGATTCAAAGTAGCTTCTCATTCCGAAATAACATCTCTAATCATATTTACAGTATTGTATTTAGAGAATTTTTTTTATTTATTTGGAATTAATTTGATTGTTCTGTCGATTGCAATTGTTGTGGCAAAATGCCGGAATATTTTTTGAGCTTTGCTTCTTCCCACTCCTTTGGATGTACTCTTTTTCGATGAGCATGCATGTTACCATTGGAATTGAAAGTTTTTGGACACCAGGGGCATGTGTATAAAGCCGTGCCGGTATGTGAGGCCATGTGTTCCTGTAGAATATGTATAAACATATCAAAATTAAAATGCCATGAATATATGCTGTTGAATACTTACTCTTAAACCATCTGCCCTCTTGAAAGCTTTCTCACATATGGTACATTTGTGATCAAGGCCCTTTTCGTGCATAGTATTTATGTGCTTTTTAAGTGCTTTTACTGTAGGCGATACTTTAGGACATATGGGGCAGGGATGCTCTTTTTTACCACCAATTGGATGTTGAGATTCTTTATGTCGTTTTAGTCCTCTTTCGCTTGCCAGCCGAAGACCGCATACATCACAGCTGATATCAGGCGCTGGTATACCTTCATGTTTATTCATATGCACTTTGTAATCAGCACTGGAGGCAATCGATTTGCCACAGATATAACAGATCTTGACAAATTTCTTTAAATGTACAGCTTCTTTGTGCAATTTTAATAGGTAGGAAGTAGCATAACTAGAAATGAAAAGGTATTTGTTTGATAATTTCTATAATTATGAATATGCTAAAAATACTAACAATTTACCGCATTCCTCACAGGGAAATTTTTTTTCCTCTTCTGGCAAATGGGTTAATTTATGAATTCTTAAACTATAGCCATCTATAAATGGTTTTTGGCAAACATCACAGTGTTTCTTCTCCAATTCTGTAGCGCCATGAAATCGTAACATGTGGCTTTCTAAGCGTAGTCGATCGGACATGACTCGGTCACATTGTTTGCACTTAAAGTGGTCAGGATTTAAATGGGAATGTATATGATCGACTAGACGGGTACGATTGAAGAATTTCTTATTACAACAAACCACATAACCCCTCTGTTTATGAACTCCAGCAAAATGTTCACGCAGTCCTGCAAAGGTATCGAAATCGGTTTTGCAAATGTCACAAACAATATCCTTAAGATTTTTGGAAATAAATTCATCATGTTCATTGCGGTTTGTACGATGTTTATAATAAGTTTTTCGCTTTTTATTTTCCATATTTTGTTGTGAATCTGAATCGGACTGATCATTATCATTTTTAAAGCTATTATCTGAATCGCTTTGATCCGCTTGTTTAATGTTATCAGCATTATCTTTATTTTCGCTATCATCATCATGTTTTTCTTTTTTTATTTCGACTGTATCATCTTTAGTGACTTTATTCGGAGTCCTGTTGGTAGATTTCGTTTCCACTTTTCTTTTATTCTTTGAGGGCATATTTTTTGGTTTAATAAGCTTTTCCAAAGGATCTTTGTTTGATAAACCGTCATCAGTATCCAGTAACTTTCTTGTATCTTCGATAGGAACATCAACAAAACCCTCTTCCTCAGGCTCCGTTTTTATGTTGCATAACGCTTCTACTTCATCTTTGCCAGATGGTTTATCTATCAATATTTCTGGCTCTAACAGGCCATATTGTATAAATTCTTTGTCATCTTCATTGTCCGTGCTTCTAGCCTTTTCTATTATTTGCGTTTTATCACCTACTTTAATAGGTCTGCCAAAGTTTATGTGGGCTTCTTCTATACGCATATAGAATTTATGAAAACTATTCAACTCCTGCCAACAGGGTAAACACAAACTCGAGTTTAGTGGAGTCAGCAGGGAATTCTGTAAATGAATACACATTAATAACGTATTTAGTATTGTTCGAATTATTTTTAAATGTCTAAGCTAAGAACAATAGCATTATAGCACACTAAATTTAAAGATAAATAAGGTCGTTGAGAGAAACTAGAAATCCATGGTTATGAAAGAGAAATAATTCCAAAGAATTTGAAGATTACTAGAATCACATAAGCCCAAGAATGTAAACACTGTCAAATACTGATCTGTGGCGCTCGATATCATCCGTGTCTGTGAAACTAAATTCCAAATCTGTATAAACTTTATAGAATTCACTGTCTGAATATCATCCGAAGAGAGGGAAATTTATCGGCCTAAATAATCTTTATTCAGTATTCCTTGCCATAATGCCAACACTGAATTGCCCTTATTCAAAATCTCAGAATTAACGAACAATATTTACCAGTGGCCAAAAATATTTCTCTATTAGTTCAGCTACTTGGTATTCCAGCCATTGTGCTGAATTAGTTTTAATCGAATCGACCAAATTTTTATTTACTTCCAGACACAGTAAACAGGACTCCATTTCAGGAATCCTTAAATAAAGCAGTGGTTTTATCACGATTTTCTTAAATACAAATGAAATACACTATTTAAACAATTCCTGCTGTGTGAAGCAACTATTATTTGTTCATAAATTGTGTAGTCGAGAGAATACAGGGATGTTATCAAGTGAAAAAGAAAAACAAACCGATGTGAAGGGAGCATAGTATTATCAACAAGTAAACTATTAAGCCGCTGTTAATGCTCTGCTAGAAGAACGGTAAGTGGAACTTGTAAATTTATTAACTCTTCAATTTATTTTTAATGGAACATCATTTTATCAGAAAAGAGACTTATTTATATACATTAATTGCATTTAGAAAGATTCCACAGTTGTTTTATTCTATTTGAGGCCTATTTTCTAAACATTATGTTCTGTATACATAGGGTATTGCACACCCTACCTTTCTAACCTATATTCCTTCTGCAAGATCCACTAAAATTTTAAATCAAATGTCAACCGAATAGAGATTCTAATTTAATTTATAGTTCATTAGTGGCTTTCCTAAACGACAATATTAAATACAATACAATACAAATGATTTAAGTAAATTAATTTCGCTTACAATCTACTTTGATGCTTCCGATGATTCCAATTTTTGGGGCAAAATGACGGAATATTTCTTTAGCTTTGCTGCTACCCACTCACTAGGATGCATTTTTTTCCGGTGAGCATGCATATTAGCGTTGGAATTGAAACTTTTTGGACACCAAGGGCATGTGTATAAAGCTGTACCAGTATGAGAAGCCATATGTTCCTGTAATCGTATGAATATATTAAAATTATACATTATCAAAATATTCTAAAATCAGTTTTAATCACCCTTAAAGCATCAGGTCTCTTGAATGCTTTTGCACATATCGTACATTTATGATCGTAGCCCTTCTCATGCATAGTGTTTATATGCTTTTTAAGTGCCATCGGTGTGGGCGATACTTTGGGACATTTGGGACAGGGATAATCTTGTTTACCGCCAACTGGATGCTGGCTTTCTTTGTGTAATTTTAAACCTCTCTCACTACACAAACGCAAACCGCATATATCACAGCTTATTTCAGGTGCTGGTATACCTTCATGCTTATTCATGTGCAGTTTGTAATCAGCACTGGATGCAATCAATTTACCGCAGATATAACAGATCTTAACAAATTCCCTTAAATGTACAGTTTTTTTGTGTCTCTTCGAAAGGTAGGCAGTAGCGAAACTAGAAAAGAAATACAGGTTTCTAAGCATATACAAAAATTAATTGTATGTTTAATAGATGCTAACAGTTTACCACAGTCCTCGCAGGGAAATTTTTTTGCGTCTTCAGGCAAATGAGTCAATCTATGAATTCTTAAACTATAGCCATCTATAAATGGTTTTTGACAAATATCACAGTTCGTTTTCTTTAATTCTGTCGCTCCATGAAATCGTAGCATATGGCGCTCTAAATGTAGACTATCGGACATGACTCGGCCGCATTCACTGCACTTCAAATGATCAGGATTTAAATGGTAATGTATGTGATCGACCAGACGGGTGCGATTGAAAAATTTCTTATTACAACAAATCACATAACCCTTTTGCTTATGAATTGAAGCAAAATGTTGACGCAACGCCGCAAAGGTTTCGAAATTTGTTTTGCAAAGCTCACATACAATATCCTTAAAATGTTTGCCAATAAACTGATCATGTTCTTTGCGTTTTGTACGAGGTTTATAATATGTTTTTTGTTTTTTATTGTTCGTATTACCTTGAACATCCGAATCTTGCTGTTTATCATTATTATCGCTGTCATTATCTGAGTCGCTTTGATCGTCTGGTTTTATGTCGTCATTATTATCATTCTCACCGTCGCTGTTTTCAGTTTTAGAATTTTCATTTTTAACTTCGATAGATTCCACTTTAGTAATTTTCAAAGGAGTATTGCTAGAATATTTAGTTTCAATTTTTCTTCTTGAGGTTTTATTTCTTGTTTTGATGGGTTTTTCTAAAGGATCTTTATTGGGCAAGTCATTAGCGTCTGCCAATAGCACACTCGTATCCTTTATGGGAACGTCAACAAAACTCTCATCCTCAGGTTCTGTCTTAATGGCGCACAGCAGTTCTATTCTCTCTCTTTCAACAGGATTGTCTATTAAAATTTCAGGTTCTAACAGACCACATTGTATAAACTCTTTGTCGTCTTCTTTGTCTGTGCTGCCAGCTTTTACTAGTATTTCTGATTTAACGCCTATTTTCATAGGTCTGCCAAAGTTTATGTGGGCTTCTTCTATGCGCATATAGAATTTGTGAAAACTATTTAATTCCTCCCAACAGAGGCAACACAAACCCGAGTTTAGTGTCGTCAGCAATGAATTCTGAAATGAAATGGGCGTTGCATTTTATTCTAAAGTGCGGTAACTTAGAAAAACATATAGGAAATCTGACATTTTAGGAATAATATTTACCAGTGGCCAAAAATGTTTCTCTATCAGTTCTGCTACTTGGTATTCCTGCCATTTTTCAGAATTTGTTGTAATGGAATCGACAAAATTTTTATTTATTTCCAGACACAGTATGCAAGACTCCATGTTAGGAGTGGTTAAGTAGAATATAGTTGTGGTTTTATCCGATTTTTCTTAAATTCAAAATAAACAATTATATCTTAAGTATTTTTATCAATTGTAAAGAGAAAAATAAAACAAATAGTGTAAAGATTACAGCCTAAGTGTTAAGCCGCTGTATTCCTATATAAAAAGGGTGAGTACAGACTCTGTACTACAGAGTCTGCTCAAACCGTGAAATGAGTTTTCTGCTGATTGTAGACTAGATAAAGTTAAGAAAGGTAAATCATCTCTATCGAAGTTTAGAAACAGTTCATCGTAGCTACTTTCAGAAATGTGTGAAAGAAAAAGTACGACTGATTAGTCAATAAGCTACTCTTTCTAACTTTTGTAATTAATTAGCTGCTTCCGTGATAGATAATAATATTTACAATATTGGGTTTAAAGAAATTTATTATTCTTTTGGAATTAATTTGATTGTTCTGTTGATTGCAATTGTTGCGGTAAAATGCCGGAATATTTTTTGAGCTTTTCTTTTTCCCACTCATTTGGATGTACTCTTTTTCGATGAGCATGCATGTTACCATTGGAATTGAAAGTTTTTGGACACCAAGGGCATGTGTATAAAGCCGTGCCGGTATGTGAGGCCATGTGTTCCTGTAGAATATGTATAAACATATCAAAATTAAAATGCTATGTATATATGCTAAGCAATACTTACTCTTAAACCATCTGCCCTCTTGAAAGCTTTCTCACATATTGTACATTTGTGATCATAACCCTTTTCGTGCATAGTATTTATGTGCTTTTTAAGTGCTTTTACTGTAGGCGATACTTTAGGACATATGGGGCAGGGATGCTCTTTTTTACCACCAATTGGATGTTGAGATTGTTTATGTCGTTTTAGACTCCTTTCGTTTGCCATTCGAAGGCCGCATACATCACAGCTGATATCAGGTGCTGGTATACCTTCATGTTTATTCATATGCACTTTGTAATCAGCACTGGAGGCAATCGATTTGCCACATATATAACAGATCTTGACAAATTTCTTTAAATGTACAGCTTCTTTGTGTAATTTTAATAATTGGGAAGTAGCATAACTAGAATAGGGATTTGCTTATGAATTTCTATAAACAAGAATATGCTGCAAATATTTTAGAAAATTAAAATCAATACTAACAATTTACCGCATTCCTCACAGGGAAACTTTTTTTCCTCTTCTGGCAAATGGGTTAATTTATGAATTTTTAAACTATAGCCATCTATAAATGGTTTTTGGCAAACATCACAGTGTTTCTTCTCCAATTCTGTAGCGCCATGAAATCGTAACATGTGGCTTTCTAAGCGTAGTCGGTCGGACATGACTCGGTCACATTGTTTGCACTTAAAGAGATCAGGATTGAAATGGGAATGTATATGATCGACTAGACGGGTACGATTAAAGAATTTCTTATTACAACAAACCACGTAACCCCACTGTTTATGAACTCCAGCAAAATGTTGACGCAATGCCGCAAAGGTTTCGAAATTAGTGTTGCAAAGCTCACAGACAATATCTTTAAGATGCTTGCCAATAAACTGATCATGTTCATGGCGGTTTGTACGATGTTTATAATAAGTTTTTCGCTTTTTATTTTCCATATTACCTTGAAAATCCGAATCTTGCTGGTTATCATTATTATCGCTGGCATTATCTGAGTCGCTATGACCATCTGGTTTTATGTTATCATTATCAATCCCATCGTCGCTATTTTCAGTTTTAGAACTTTCCTTTTTAATTTCGATAGATTCCACTTTAGTAATTTTCAAAAGGCTATTGCTAGCACATTTAGCTTCAATTTTTCTTCTTGAGGTTTTATTTCTTGATTTGGTGGGTTTTTCCAAAGGATCTTTATAGTATAAGTCATTAGCGTTTGCCAGCAGCTCACTCGTATCCTCTATAGGAACGTCTACAAAACTCTCATCCTCAGGTTCTGTCTTTATGGTGCACAGTATTTCTATTTTCTCTTTTTCACCAGGCTTGCCTACTAAAATTTCGGGTTCTAGCAGGCCATATTGTATCAAATCTTTGTCATCTTCATTGTCCGTGCTGGTTCCCTTTTCTAGTATTTGCATTTTATTACCTACTTTAATAGGTCTGCCAAAGTTTATGTGGGCTTCTTCTATGCGCATATAGAATTTGTGAAAACTATTTAATTCCTCCCAACACAGTAAACACAAACCCGAATTTAGTGGCGTCAGCAATGAATTCTGAAATGAATTGGACGTTGTATTTTATTCTAAAAGGGCGGCAACTTAGAAAAACATACTTTAATGAAAGGGAGAGGTTCTTTAGGGATTGAAAATTATCTGAGATGAGAAAATAATATTTATATTCATAATTGAGAAAAAAAGAACAAAACAACTCAGGAGTCTTGGCTTGTTAGTTTAGATTGAATTGGCATCCACTTCAATGGTAGCATACTTGAGTTCTATAGGCTGCCGTTGATACACCGATATTACCTATTGCATCATATAATTTCAATTCCTGGTTGGCACACCTCAGCCCTCCAGATAGTTTTATGAGGATGTGAATCTTATCTAAATCGACTTTGACTAGACAAAACGCTTTTTTGTCAACATGTGTGTTGGTAGTCATTTAAGGATTGTAAACACTTTCCTGTCCAATATGATTCCAAACTATTTGCCACTATTAATAGAATGAAAGGTACTCCTTTGATACTAGAAATTATTTACGGTCTTGGTATGTCCTGGTATATAGTACTAACCCTGTTTCTCTTTGGTTAGCTGCCAATCCACATTCGTTGCAGCTTTGCGATGCGAATTCCAGAATTTCCGAGAGTAATTTTGGATGCCTGCCCATGTCTTTACTACCACATAATTTGCGTAGGTAATATCGGCATAATATGCCCACTTTAAAAAACAAAAATATTTTACGTTCCTTGTGTCCTTCTATATTAACATCGAACTGCTTTTATAGGACTAATATTTATAAGTAATATTTACCAACGGCCAAAAATGTTTCTCTATCAGTTCTGCTACTTGGTATTCTTGCCATTTTTCCGAATTTGTTGCAATAGAATCCACAAAATTTTTATTTATTTCCAGACACAGTATACAGGACTCCATTTTTGGAACGTTTAAGCAGAATATAATTGTAGTTTTATCCGATTTTTCATAATCTTAATCACAATCAAATCTTTAGTGTCTATAAATTGTAAAGCTGAATTGTACAGGGATGTTATAAAAAGAAAAATAAAAACAAACAGTATAAAGAGAACAAACCAAGTGTTAAGCCGCTGTATACCGCTAAAATATATGGAAAATTTCATACCCTAAGGATCTCCACACAAAAAGGGTGAATACAAAGTCTGCTTAAACCGTGGATTCATTAGGAGTCTAGAAACAATCCATTGTAGTTACTTCCAGATTTGTGTCTTATGCCAAACGAATAGACAATAAAAATAACAACCAATATGAAAACTAACCCGAAAATGGAGGTACGACTTATTGGTCAATAAGCCACACTCTAACTTTTGTAATTAATTAGTTGTTTCCATTAATGGTAAAGAATAATATTTGCAATAATTTATTCAGAGAAATTTATTACTTTTTGGAATTAATTTGACTGTCGATTGCAATTGTTGTGGTAAAATGCCTGAATATTTTTTCAGCTTTTCTTCTTCCCATTCTTTTGGATGTATCCTTTTTCGATGAGAATGCAAATTACTATTCAAATTGAAAGTTTTTGGACACCAAGGACATGTATATAAAGCTGTACCGGTATGTAAAGCCATATGTTCCTGTAAAAATACCAAAAATGTACTGCAATTAAAACGTTATGACCTTTATAAGGGACATCTGCAAATACCTTTAAATGATCTGACCTTTTGAAAGCCTTTCCACATATTGTACATTTGTGATCATAGCCCTTTTCGTGCATAAGATATATATGCTTTTTAATTGCCATTGCTGTTGGTGATATTTTGGGACATATAGGGCACGGCCACTCTTGCTTGCCACCAAGAGGATGCTGGTTTTCTTTGTGCAATTTTAAGCCTCTTTCGCTAGTCAAACGAAGACCGCAGACATCACAGCTTAATTCAGGTGGTGGTATACCTTCATGTTTGTTCATATGCACTTTGTAATCAGCACTGGAGGCAATCGATTTGCCACAGATATAACAGATCTTGACAAATTTCTTTAAATGTACAGCTTCTTTGTGTGATTTTAATAATTTGGAAGTAGCATAACTAGAATAGGGATTTGTTTATGAATTTCTATAAACAAGAATATGCTGCAAATATTTTAGCAAATTGAAATCAATACTAACAATTTACCGCATTCCTCACAGGGAAACTTTTTTTCCTCTTCTGGCAAATGGGTTAATTTATGAATTTTTAAACTATAGCCTTCTATAAATGGTTTTTGGCAAACATCACAGTGTTTCTTCTCCAATTCTGTAGCGCCATGAAATCGTAACATATGACTTTCTAAGCGTAGTCGGTCGGACATGACTCGGTCACATTGATTGCACTTAAAGAGATCAGGATTGAAATGGGAATGTATATGATCGACTAGACGGGTACGATTATAGAATTTCTTATTACAGCAAACCACATAACCCGACTGTTTATGAACTTCAGCAAAATGTTGACGCAATGCCGCAAAGGTTTCGAAATTAGTGTTGCAAAGCTCACAGGCAATATCTTTAAGATGTTTGCCAATAAACTGATCATGTTCATGGCGGTTTGTACGACGTTTATAATAAGTTTTTCCCTTTTTATTTTCCATATTACCTTGAAAATCCGAATCTTGCTGGTTACCATTATTATTGCTGGCATTATCTGAGTCGCTATGACCATCTGGTTTTATGTTATCATTATCATTCCCATCGTCGCTATTTTCAGTTTTAGAACTTTCCTTTTTAATTTCGATAGATTCCACTTTAGTAATTTTCAAAGGGGTATTGCTAGCACATTTAGTTTCAATTTTTCTTCTTGAGGTTTTATTTCTTGATTTGGTGGGTTTTTCTAAAGGATCTTTATTGGGTAAGTCATTAGCGTCTGCCAATAGTACACTCGTATCTTCTATGGGACCGTCAACAAAACTCTCATTCTCAGGTTCTGTCTTTATGGCGCACAGCAGTTCTATTCTCTCTCTTTCAACAGGATTGTCTATTAAAATTTCAGGTTCTAACAGACCACATTGTATAAACTCTTTGTCGTCTTCTTTGTCTGTGCTGCCAGCTTTTTCTAGTATTTGTGATTTATCGCCTATTTTCATAGGTCTGCCAAAGTTTATGTGGGCTTCTTCTATGCGCATATAGAATTTGTTAAAACTATTTAATTCCTCCCAACAAAGTAAACACAAACCAGAGTTTAGTGGCGTCAGTAATGAATTCTGAAATGAAATGAACGTTGTATTTTATTCTAAAAGGGCGGTAACTTAGAAAAACATACTTTAATGAAAGGGAGAGGTTCTTTAGGGATTGAAAATTATCTGAGATGAGAAAATAATATTTATATTTATAATTGAGAAAAAAAGAACAAAACAACTCAGGAATCTTGGCTTGTTAGTTTAGATTGAATTGGCATTCACTTCAATGGTAGCATACTTGAGTTCTATAGGCTGCCATTGATACACCGATATTACCTATTGCATCATATAATTTCAATTCCTGGTTGGCACACCTCAGCCCTCCAGATAGTTTTATGAGGATGTGCATTTTATCTAAATCGCCTTTGACTAAACAAAGAGCTTTTTTGTCAACATGTGTGTTGGTAGTCATTTAAGGATTGTAAACGCTTTCCTGTCCAATATGATTCCAAACTATATGGTACTATTAATAGAATGAAAGGTACTCCTTTGATACTAGAAATTATTTACGGTCTTTGTATGTCCTGGTATATAGTACTAACCCTGTTTCTCTTGGGTTAGCTGCCAATCCACATTCGTTGCAGCTTTGCGATGCTAATTCCAGAATTCCGAGAGTAATTTTGGATGCCTGCCCATGTTTTTACTACCACATAATTTGCGTAGGTAATATCGGCATAATATGCCCACTTTAAAAAACAAAAATATTTTACGTTCCTTGTGTCCTTCTATATTAACATCGAACTGCTTTTATAGGACTAATATTTATAAGTAATATTTACCAACGGCCAAAAATGTTTCTCTATCAGTTCTGCTATTTGGTATTCTTGCCATTTTTCCGAATTTGTTGCAATCGAATCCACAAAATTTTTATTTATTTCCAGACACAGTATACAGGACTCCATTTTTGGAACTTTTAAGCAGAATATAGTTGTGGTTTTATCCGATTTTTCATAATCTTAAGCACAATCAAATCTTTAGTATTTCTATAAATTGTAAAGCTGAATTGTACAGGGATGTTATAAAAAGAAGAATAAAAACAAACGGTGTAAAGAGAACACGCCAAGTGTTAAGCCGCTGTATACCGCTAAAATATATGGAAAATTTCATTCCTTAAGGACCTCCACACCAAAAGGGTGATACAGAGTCTGCTTAAAGCGTTGAATCAGTTTTCTCTCAATTGTACATTAGATTTAATTAGGAGTCTAGAAACAATCCATTGTAGTTACTTCCAGATTTGTGTCTTATGCCAAACGAAGAGACAATAAAAATAACAACCAATATGAAAATCAACACGAAAATGGAGGTACGACTTATTGGTTAATAAGCCACACTTTCTAATTTTTGTAATTAATTAGTTGTTTCCATTAATGGTAAAGAATAATATTTGCAATAATTTATTCAGAGAAATTTATTACTTTTTGGAATTAATGTGATTGTTCTGTCGATTGCAATTGTTGTGGCAAAATGCCTGAATATTTTTTGAGCTTTTCTTCTTCCCATTGTTTTGGATGTATCCTTTTTCGATGAGAATGCAAATTACTATTCGAATTGAAAGTTTTTGGACACCAAGGACATGTATATAAAGCTGTACCGGTATGTAAAGCCATATGTTCCTGTAAAAATAGCAAAAATTTACTACAATTAAAACGTTATGACCTTTATAAGGGACATCTGCAATTACCTTTAAATGATCTGACCTTTTGAAAGCCTTTTCACATACTGTACATTTGTGATCATAGCCCTTTTCGTGCATAAGATATATATGCTTTTTAAGTGCCATTGCTGTTGGTGATATTTTGGGACATATAGGGCACGGCCACTTTTGCTTGCCACCAACAGGATGCTGGTTTTCTTTGTGCAATTTTAAGCCTCTTTCGCTAGTCAAACGAAGACCGCAGACATCACAGCTTAATTCAGGTGGTGGTATACCTTCATGTTTGTTCATATGGAGTTTATAATCAGCACTGGAAGCAATCGATTTGCCACAGATGTAACAAATCTTGGCAAATTTCTTTAAATGTACAGCTTCTTTGTGAAATTTTAAAAGGTAGGAAGTTGCGTAACTAGAAAAGAAACGGGGTTTGTTTATTAATCTCTATAATTATGAAGATGCTACAAACATTTTAGGAAATTAAAATCAATACTAACAATTTACCGCATTCCTCACAGGGAAACTTTTTTTCCTCATCTGGCAAATGGGTTAATTTGTGATTTCTTAACCTATAGTCGTCTATGAAAGGTTTCTGACAAACATCACAGTATTTCTTCTTCAATGCTGTCGCACCATGAAATCGTACCATGTGGCGCTCTAAATGTATACTATCCGACATAACTCGACCGCATTCACCACACTTCAAGTGATCAGGATTTAAGTGGAATTGTATGTGATCGACCAGGCGAGTGCGATTAAATAATTTCTTATTACAACAAATCACATAACCCTTCTGCTTATGAATTGAAGAGAAATGTTGACGCAATGCAGCATAGGTTTCAAAATTTGTTTTGCAAAGCTCACAGACAATATCCTTTAGATGTTTGTCTATAAACTGATCAATTTCTATGCGATTAGTGCGGTGTTTGTAATAGTTTTTTCTTTGTGTACGCTTCGTTTTGCATGGTGAATCATCGTTTTCACTGGTATTATCTGAGTCGCTATTGTCGGCTGCTTTTATGTTTTCATTCTTGTTACCGTCCTTATCGTTTTTAGGATTTTCCCTTTTTATTTCAATAGACTCTAGTTTATTGATTTTAGGAAGGATATCGCTGGTACACTTTGTTTCTATTTTCTTTTTTAGGGTTTTGTTTCTTGTTTTGATGGATTTTTTCAAAGGATCTTTATTGGATAAATCATTAGCAGTTGCTAGGAACACACTTGCATCCTCGATGGGAACATCTGTATAACTCTCATCCTGAGGTTCTATCTTTCTGGTGAATAACATTTCTACTTCCTCTTTTTCGACAGGCTTGTTTATTAAAATTTCAGGCTCTAACAGGCCATATTGTATCAAATCTTTGTCGTCTTCTTTATCCGAGGTAATAGCTTTTTCTAATATTTGCGTTTTATCGCCTACTTTAATTGGTCTGCCAAAGTTTATGTGGGCTTCTTCTATGCGCATATAAAATTTGTGAAAACTATTCAATTCCTCCCAACACAGTAAACACAAACCCGAATTTAGTGGCGTCAGCAATGAATTCTGAAATGAAATGGACGTTGTATTTTATTCTAAAAGGGCGGTTACTTACATACTTTATTGAAAGGGAGAGGTTCTTTAGGGATTGAAAATTATCTGAGATGAGAAAATATGGAGAAAGGTGTGATTAATATTTATATTCATATTTGAGAAAAAAAGATCAATGGCAAGACTAATGAATTGATTTACATATTTTCTATAAATCTGGAATTAAATTTGCACACTTGGTTTGCATAAATTTTATTGCTTTATGAACGGGCATAGCGTACTTCGGTCCTATAAGCTTTCGTTGTACAACAGACAGTACCTATTCCATTACATAATTACAACTCATGGTTGGCATATCTTAGACGCTTCGAAAGTTGTATGAAGATGTGAATTTTATTCAATCGTTATGTTCCCAAACGCCGGACACCTACAGAGAAGCTGTTCTGTTGTCCCTTATCCTTTCTTGATAATTATGCAATACACAACATCGGCATAAAATATGACCACTTTATACATTTTTTTCATTCCGTCTGTCTTGTCTGATATCAATACCCAGCTGCTCTAATCGGAAATCTGACAATTTAAGAATAATATTTACCAGTGGCCAAAAATGTTTCTCTATCAGTTCAGTTACTTGGTACTCTTGCCATTTTGCTGAATTTGTTGTAAAGAAATCCACAAAATTTTTATTTATTTCCAGGCACAGTATACAGGACTCCATTTTAGGAGTTTTCGAGTAGAATATAGTTGTGATTTTATTTGATTTTACTCAAATTGAAAACACACCATCAAAAATATTTTCAGTATTTTAATAAATTGTAAAGCAGGGATGTCCTCAAGAGAAGAATAAAAACTAACGGTTGTAAAGAGATCCGATTAAGTATTCAGCCGCTGTATACTGTTAAAATACAAAGAATTTTTTAAACCTAAAGATTTTCTGATAACATAGATTGAGTTTCAGGGGACCGCTTTATACATATATGAGGGATGATTGATTTAAAAATGAAGGAGAAAGGAAATAGAAACGTTATCATCTAACTAGCCAGCATTACCAGAGGCGAAATTTTCAAAGTTAGAAACCTTAGCAGAGGTAAACCAAGTAAGACCATTACAGAAATCCCAGCGAAGATCTATACGCCAAGCAAAAATTAGATTAGTGAATTTTTACGAAAACCATATTGTATGGAATTGAATAGAATTTATTTCTATTATAAATTAGTTCGACGATGATTCTAATGATTGTGGTAAAATAACGGAATATTTGTTGAGCTTTGCTGCTATCCATTCTTTAGGGTGCACTCTTTTTCGATGAGCATGCATATTACCATTGGAATTGAAAGTTTTTGGACACCAAGGGCATGTATATAAAGCTGTACCGGTATGTAAAGCCATGTGCTCCTTTAAAGACAGCAACAACATATTAAAATTAAAACGCTATAAAACTAATAGGTAGAATTTGCAATTACCTTTAAAGCATCTGACCTTTTGAAAGCCTTTTCACATATTGTACATTTGTGATCATAGCCCTTTTCGTGCATAAGGTATATATGCTTTTTAAGTGCCATTACCGTTGGTGATACTTTGGGACATATAGGGCAGGGACACTCCTGTTTGCCACCAACAGGATGCTGGTTTTCTTTGTGCAATTTTA
Organism: Sarcophaga subvicina; assembly: GCA_936449025.2. Taxonomy (NCBI): domain Eukaryota; kingdom Metazoa; phylum Arthropoda; class Insecta; order Diptera; family Sarcophagidae; genus Sarcophaga; species Sarcophaga subvicina. The sequence continues at coordinate 15,565,595 of OW388084.2, forward strand.
AGCCTCTTTCGCTAGTCAAACGAATGCCGCATATATCACAGCTTATGTCAGGTGGTGGTATGCCTTCATGTTTATTCATATGATTTTTGTAATCAGCACTGGAAGCAATCGATTTACCGCAGACATAACAGATCTTAACAAATTCCCTTAAATGTACAGTTTTTTTGTGTCGCTTTAAAAGGTATGCAGTAGCGAAACTAGAAAAGAACAAACGTTTTTAGAAAACATTAAAATTAATTTCCAATAAATATTTCATAAAAACTAACAATTTATCGCATTCCTCACAGGGAAACTTTTTGGCATTTTCCGGCATATGAGTCAATTTATGAATTCTTAGACTATAGCCATCGATAAAAGGTTTTTGACAAACATCACAGTGTTTCTTCTTCAATTCTGTTGCCCCATGAAACCGAAGCATATGACTTTCAAAATGTAAACGATCTGACATGACTCGATCACATTCCTTGCATTTAAAGTGGTCAGGATTTAAATGGGTGTGAATATGATCGACTAGACGTGTACGATTAAAGAATTTCTTGTTGCAACATATCACATAACCCTTCTGCTTATGAGTTACAGAAAAATGTTGGCGTAATGCTGGAAAATTTTCAAAACTTGTTTTGCAAAGATCACAAACAATATCCTTAAAATTTTTGGCTATAAATTGATCATGTTCTTTGCGATTTGTTCGAGGTGTGTAATAGGTTTTTTGTTTTTCATTTTCGATCGGATTATCTTTTGTATTGCTGTTGTTATCCGAATCTTGTTTAATGGCATCATCATTATCATTGTCCGAATCGCTATGGGCGTTTTGTTTAATGTTATCTTTAATATCTTTATCATTGTCGCCGCTATCATTTTCATGACTTTCCTTTTTAATTTCTTGCACTTCTCCTTTAGGGACTTTACTAATGGATTTATTAGTACATTTTGATTTAGGTTTTCTTTTAATTTTTGAGGACGTATTTCTTAGTTTATAGCGTTTTTTCAAAGGATCTTTATTCGATAGAGTGTTGCCCGTTTCGAGTGATATACTACTTGTATCTTCGATAGGTATATTAACAAAACTGCCAACCTGTTGTTCAGGCGGTTTGTCTATTAAAATTTCTGGCTCTAACAGACTATATACAGAGCAATTTTTGTCATCTTCATTGTCCGTGCATGTAGATTTTTCTGATATTTGCGTTGTATCTCCTAATTTGAAAGGTCTGCCAAAGTTTATATGGGCTTCTTCTATGCGCACATAGAATTTGTGAAAACTATTCAATTCCTCCCAACAGAGTAAACACAAACCCGAACTTAATGAAGTCTGCAATGAATCCTGAAAGTGAATAAATACTCAAATTTAAAAAATACTGGAGTCTAAGAACTTTTCTTTCGCTTTTGGAATTGACGCTACTAATCCATTAAATTTTTCTCTAAAAGCAATAACTTAGCATTATTACCATTGAATGTGGCATACATAAGCCACTACCACTATATCGGTGTAAAGTGCACCCACTTTTGTAAAAACAAATTCATTGTTTTCAGCAGTTATTGCCAAATCCTTTCAACTAATAATATTTACCAGTGGCCAAAAGTGTTTCTCAATCAGTTCAGCTACTTGGTATTCCTGCCATTGTCCTGAATTTATTTTAATAGAATCCACAAAATGTTTATTTATCTCTAAACACAGTATACAGGACTCCATTTTAGAAAACTTTAAATAAAATAAAACAGTGATTTTTATCACGATTTTCTTAAATGCAGATAAAATAAAACAGAATAATTTCTGCAGCTCTTTCTATTGTTTGTTTATATCCAGAGTAGCCGTCATAATACAGGGATGTTTTCAAGAGATTAACAAAACAGCTGCATGTGAACAGAACAGTCAGTGTTGCCGGTTTCGGTTATTTCTAACTAAAATTGGATATTTTTTTCTTCAATGTAAAAATATGTAGGTTTTTCTTGTTTTGAATACTTTATATCTTGGCAAAAAATGTAATTCTGAACGTGATAAATTAAAAAAGACAGTGGATTTAAATTTTGTAACTTTTCTCTTATTTGGATATGTTTCCTCAAATGTTGGTTACAAAAAATTTTTGTTCGTGGCAACACTGATCAGTTAATAAAAGAACCGTTATACAAATGGCGGAAATAATGCGTTGTGAAATAATAATTTTTGTTTAGTGAAAAAATCGTTTCTTATTAGATTAAAAACCTATTTATCGTGTCATAGATTTGTAGAAAATAGTTGTAAAGTGATTTTGTGTGTGTGATTAGTGGTGTATAGAAATGTGATTTTTTAAGCAATCTTCTGGACCAGAAAAAAAATTTACAATCCTCAATAATGTAAGTTCAGTTTTAATTTTCTACTAGAAGCGTAGTTTATCTTGGAAAATTTATTTTATTATTAAGTTTTGTAAGTTATCTGAACACGTCTCATCTTTAGCTAAAGCTGTTGAGGGTGCACTTCGAAAGTACTTCCGGTGATAGTCAAAATATCAGTTTATAGCTACATGCAGGCCGGCTTGCAAGAAAAAAAATTTACTTCACCCTCTCTTGACATCCACAGAAATCTATTGCCTCACAACCGGACGCAACAAATTTGACGGGTTTGCAATGACCTCTGAGTAGCCATTTGTCATAAAAATGCCAAGATATAGCCTTCGTCACGAATGTACGACAATAAACAGTGGAAAGAAATATAATCTTGTATTCAAAAGTCATTTTACTTTTATTATTATTTATTAATTTGACGATTCGGATTGTTGTGGTATAATGTTGGAATATTTCTTGAGATGATCTTCTTCCCACTCTTTAGGATGCATTTTTTTACGGTGAGCATGCATATTGGCATTGGAATTGAAAGTTTTCGGACACCAAGCGCATGTGTATAAGGCGGTGCCAGTATGTGTAGCCATGTGCTCCTGTGAAATAGGCATTAATACATTAATTAAAACAAAATGCGAGAAATGTTTGATGTAAATCTCTTACTCTTAAAGCATCTGCTCTCCTGAAAGCTTTTTCACACATGTTACATTTGTGATCGCAGCCCTTTTCATGCATAGTACTCATATGCTTTTTAAGAGCCCTTAATGTGGGCGATACTTTTGGGCATACGGGACACGGATGTTCTTGTTTACCACCAACAGGATGCTGAGATTCTTTATGGCGTTTTAAATTTCTTTCACTAGCTAGTTTCAGACCACAGACATCACAGCTTATTTCAGGTGGTGGTATGCCTTCATGTTTATTCATATGCAGTTTGTAGTCGGCACTGGTAGCAATCGATTTGCCGCAGATGTAACAGATCTTAACAAATTTCTTTAAATGTACAGCTTCTGTGTGTGCCTTTAAAAGGTAAGAGTTAGCGTAACTAGAAAGGAAAAATAATAACAATTTCTGATTTAATGTTTTGGAATGAAGTACTTTATTTTTGCAAAAATTGATACCAACATTTTGCCGCATTCCTCACAGGGAAACCTTTTTTGCTCTTCTGGCAAATGGGTTAATTTGTGAATCCTTAAACTGTAGCCATCTATAAATGGTTTTTGGCAAACATCACAGCGTTTCTTTTCCAATTCGGTTGCTTCATGTAAACGCAACATATGACTCTCTAAACGTAGACGATCGGGCAAGACTCGATCGCATTTAGTACATTTAAAGTGATCAGGATTTAAGTGTGTGTGTATGTGGTCCACTAGAAGGGTACGATTACAAAATTTCTTATTACAACAAATCACATAACCCCTACGCTTATGAATTTCAGTAAAATGGTGACGCAATGCTGCAAAGCTTTCGAAACTAGTTTTACAAAGATCACAAGCAATATCCTTAAGATGTTTGGCTATAAATTGGTCATTTTCTTTTCGATTTGTGCGATGTTTGTAATAGTTTTTTCGTTTTTTACGCTCTGTACTGCGTGGTGAATCTGAATCTGCTTGATTATCATTGTTATCACTGGAATCGTCTGAATCGCTTGAATATTCTTGATTTTTAATGGCTTCATCATTATCATTCTCATCGCTATCATTATTATTAGAAGTTTCCATTTTGTTTCCGTGTTTCTCTTCTTTAGGGAGTTTACAAGAGGTTTTGCTGGTATTTTTTGTTTCAATTTTTCTTTTACATTTTGAAGGCGTTCTTTTCGGTTCAATAGGGTTTTCCAAGTGATCGTCTTTATTCGATGTGTTGATATTCATTTTCAGTGGCATACTTTTGGGTTCATTAAGAACGTCAGCAAAACTTTCATCCTGGGGCTCTGTTTTAACGGCAGTGCATAATGTTTCGGTTTCATCTGTTTCCGGTGGCTTGTCTATTAAAATTTCGGGCTCTAAAAGACCATAAGTTATGCCTTCTTTATTGTCCTCATTGTCTACGCCTTTATCTGTATCTAGTATTTGAGTTGTGTTGCCCACTTTGATAAGTCTTCCAAAGTTTATGTGGGCTTCTTCTATGCGCATATAAAATTTGTGAAAATTATCCAATTCCTGCCAGCAGGGTAAACATAGAGCCGAGTCTAATGAAGTCAGCAATGAATTCTGCAAAACATTAAATTTTATTAATATTATTTCGCTTGTTTAAAGGTTTTCAATGCAGAGCGACCAAATTAGAAGCAAAGAAAAATATAAGCAATTAGAAAAGAGAATTATCCGAAACCGCAAAGGAGTTTAATGACAACCATGTTGCAACTATAACAGTGTACTGTTCAATGTTTGTCACTTTAGCAAAAGCCGTACCACTTGGAAATACTATAGATTAGTGTGTCCAGCTACCAACATTGAACAGTGCTTATTGGAAAACCCCAATTCGAAAACCCCCCAAAAAATTGTATTTACCAGTGGCCAAAAGTGTTTTTCTATAAGTTCAGATATTTGGTTTTCCTGCCATTTTGCTGAATTTGTTTTGATGGAATCCACAAAATTTTTATTTATCTCCAGACACAGTATACAGGACTCCATTTTAGGACTCTTTAAATAAAATATAACGATAGTTTTATTGTGATTTTCACAAAATTAAAAATGCACAATTTGAAGAAATAATTCTTTGAAGAACTTTATTTGGTTATTAGTTCTGTAGTTGAGAGAACACAGAGAAATTTTCAAGAGAAAAACATAAACAATTGAATGTAAACACAGCAGAGTGTTATCAGCAAACAAACTTTTAAGCCGCTGTATGTTTACTTGAATGGCTCTACCACAAACTGCTGACCTTTAGTTTGCATGAGAGTAGAAGTTTAAGCGCATCGAACCAATGAGAGCCTTTGCTAAATATTAAGAACAAGTTTTGAAAGACCATATAGAAACCGATCTTTCTATTGGATTTTCAGCATTCTGGAATTTTTATCAAACACATTATTGATGGTGCAACTGAGGCACGTAGTATTTTCCGCAGAGTACAATGCATTACAGAGAGTACTTACTTTTTAGTTGCACCTTTTGTATGTAAATGATATTTCTGCAGAAGTATTTCCTGTTACAATATAAACGGATTGAAATCTCTCCCTCTCTCTCACTTTCCTTATTGTCGCAACCTATTTTCCCACTGGCAACACATTGCACTGAATGAGTAGGGGTCGTCCACTGAAAATAGGTTCTATAAAGAAGTCCAAAGTAGGTTAATTTTCCGGCTAGATGGGTAAGTAAGTTTTTGATGGTACTTTTCTATAATGATGATGGCAATGAGGTCATTTTCACCTTAGAAAGGGAAAGCAGTAATTTCATAGCACTTGGATTTATGGACACTTTTAAAACATAAGCAATCGTTGACACATAAAACATAAAAAATCTTACAAGTACGGGCGAATGCTCTTCCATACACAGTCATACTGACTGACTTTGGTTTCAAAGGCACTTTAAAAATGGTGGGGGTGGTGGTGTAAATGATGAAAGAAAGAACAATTTGTGCAACATTAATCGAATTAGTTTTATTTCCTTTTATTACGAGTTTTATTACACATGTGGCAACAAGATATGTTGCAAGCAGCAAGAAAAAAAAAATTAAACGATTGAAAAAAATAAAAAATTTTATAAAACAAGTGAATAAAATTGTCATGCAAACTGATTGACATGGCAGGAGAAGGATATTTAGAATAGGAACATACAGCAGGGCCTTTGCTATGAGGCCTCTTTCTAAGTTTACATAGATGATGTTAAATAAACTTCCACCCAGAGACATGAAAAGGTCCATTTATAGGAAGAAAGATAGAAGAGAAGGAAGGAAGGCTTTCCTCTCAGAAGAAAAAGAAGGAGGTTTGAAAATGAATGCCTTGAGATCAGAAATCCTGATAGACGTTTACTCTCTGCAAGGCTATTAAAAGCGCAGACCTAAAGTCCTATGTTTGCGTCTTTGAATACCAGCTTGGGTAGAGGCACATGACTAGTCCTTTACCTTAGAGCACAATGCTCAACTAAAAGTCCTTCCAAGAAACTCTCTCTCTAGATTCAGAGCGTCCATTTCATTCCAGAACGGTCTAGTCTGAGTTATGTGAGCCTAGAGATTTTATAATCTTCTCTATTTTGTCGTAACATGACCACTCTCTGTTTACCATCCGATCTCTTGGCCAGTTTGATCAGCCAATCAGAAGTATCGTATGGAAGGTTTTATAGACCTCTCTATCTCTCTCTCTCTCTCTTTTACCAACGCTTTCTTTCGCCAGTCGAACTGCGATCTTATCACTCTCAACGTTTCTGAAGGCCTACAGGCAACCAGTTAAGAACTGCCAACAATGATAATGATGATGATGATGATGATGGTGATGATGATGATGATAATAATAATGATGACCATGATAGTTAGTTACATGCAAGCATAACTTACGTATATGGGTTTAAAATATTTCTCTTTTTCATTCTCTTAAACACGTTCGTTTATCTCCGTTACTTTCTCTCATTAAAAGTAGCGTAAGTGAAACAATTTCACAGGGGAGTCACTACAAATAACAAGTGTGTGTGTGTATGTGTGACAAAAGAAAAAGAATATGTGGCACAATAGAAGAACAAGGAAATAGAAGAAGAAAAAGAAAAAGAATACAACTTGAAGAGAACTATCAATTTGTTATTAATACAATGGTGGTAAATGTCAATTACGTGTTATTTTCAATTTATTTTCAATGTGCATGTTATACGAATGGATGTACATATGTATGTATGTGAGAGAGAGGGTATCATGAAAATGACATGAATTTGCACAAATTTATGTAAAGAGTTATCCGCCTTTAGGGTTCAAAAGTAAAGTTAATAATAAAACACACAGAAATTTATGAAATTTTTATTTCATTATAATGTTTGGAGTTGGCCATTATATTACGACCGCCTCTGGTTGAAGCAGTCCACCATTTTGAAGGATACGATAGATAAGGATACGGTTGACTGTGGAATTCTTATTTAAGAAAGATCAATGGTTCTGACAACTGCTGAGGTTCAATGAAAATGGAAACTTGCATGATTCCTAATGTACTGGCAGGACATAATTGTGTAGGATGTCTTCTAATGACGATAGCTCTGTTATTTATTCCTTTTTCATTTCTTTTGCGAAACATTTTCATTTCCACAACTACAATGTTAATGATTTAATAAATTCAATTTTACGTTTATTTACCTTCCGGGTCTATTTCTCAATACACGGGGCACGGGTTATTTGGTTTATGTAGCGTTAAATATTCCTAAGCAAATAAATACCTGTAATAAAATTTCTTAATAGCATTGAAGATAAACAAATTCTTGTACTGAAATGTAAATCCTTGATTTACTCTATTGACTTCACGACTATTACAGGCGATAGACAGCATATTCGTTTACCGAATGCTTTAATTCAATCGCTTTCTATGTGAATCCTATTAAGTACTGTGAAAGGTCACTCAGTGTATAATTACACGGAGTATCATATCCAATACTGTGCGTATTTCTGCGCATATCTGTTGTGTTTGTGTTAAACAAAGGCAACCGCATCCTTTGAACTGACTGTTTGGCATTTTCATTATATCCTTGATGTCTTTATTTACTTATGATTTTATTCCCTACCTCCTCCTCCTCCTCCCCTATTTTGTGTGCGTTTGTTGCGTATTTGCTTGGGAATTTATTTGTTTTCAATGAACTGCTACAGTCAGCTGTGCATTGTATGATGATGGTCTTAAAGTTCCTTTCAGAAATTCAATTCATGAGTTCGTTGTGGTAAATAAACTGTGGATAAATTCTTGTTGTTGTTCCTATTGCAATTAATTTAATTGATTTTCTAATTCATTTCAAATTGTAAGACAACAAAGTTTTTTTTTTAAATTGAAATCTTTAAAGTATATTAAAATTAATCATATTTATTACTAGGGAAGTAGTTTTGACGGCCTAACATTCTACTCTAACCTAAAAAAATATTTCTTTTGAACACTCCCTCATTTGGTAAAAACTCTGTCTTCGGGACATTGAGAGCAGGTCCTGCTACTCAACAATTGGCATAATTCAGAGAACAAAAGGCTGCCTTCCAAAATGTTAGTTGCTTTGTGTTTGAACAAAGCATCGTGTTTCATAATGCCGCTGTACAAAATATATATGTACAATGTATGCTATTTCAAAACGTCGTCAATGTGTATTTTTAACGCAGTCAACAAGCAATCAGGCATCAGATTTATAGTTGATGCATTGTTTGGTTACTTTGCATATCTACATAGTTTATATACAGTAGTAGAACTGCATACAAACTTTGTATTGATACATTTTGGAAGGCTCATACCCACTTGGATGGCAGTCAAGTGTGGAGCCACAAGTCAAATCGTTTTCAGACGCTCCTTATGGACAACCGAGTGGCGGCCGCCGTTAACGTGCTAAAGTAAGGTTCCATAGAATCACTTGGTTTTCCTTTTCGTTGAGTTTTCCTTTTCAAAAATTCATTTCCGGTGTGGTCAACGGTGTGGAAGCCCTCCTCCACACACGCTCGTTTGCTTGCTCAATACCGAGAGTTCTCCCCATGACACTACTATACTATTTTCGATTTAACCTTATAAGAGCCGAGTGCTCGAATGGTGGGAAAGACTGTTAGATACTATGTACCTCCTATCAAAGTTTAATTGAGCACATCTCTCAATGGTGTATACTTTCGTTTGGAAACAGTCTCTCTTTTGGAAGAGTATGCAGTTTTCTAATTTCCCCAAACATTTTTGTTAATAAGTCCCGCTGCGAATCACTTCCCAAAATCAAATCTACTGATTCTGGCTGTGCCTGATTTACTTACTTTTTTCAATTTAAAGCGATTAAATGAAAATTTAATTTTACACTTAAAACTTTCTTTTTATTTTATTTTTCTTAAATTAAAATTGTTTTCCTAATTTTTTTTAATTAATTTTTTTTTGTTTAATTTCATCTTAATTTCTAGACTTTTTTGTAGACACAAATTTGTGTTTGTTTTTCTTTTTAATTTAAAATAAACTTTCGAGGATGTTTTTCTTTTTTTTTTCATTTGTTGTTGTAGAAATTAATGAATTTTCTTAAGCTAGGAAGGACAGTTTAAATGATGATATGAATAATTAATTAATTTCACACTTAACAACTTAGGCTAACCAGCTTAAATAAAATTGCATCCAAATAAGGACTAGAGTTGCTTATAGTTGCGGTTTTTATTCATAATTTGCCTTAAAAATATTTCAAAGAGAATTAAATGATTTTCAGAAAATTATTTCGATTTTTTACAAATTTTTTTCATAACAATAGTTGGCATAAATTAACCGATGAGAGCAAAAAAGGTATAACTTACAAATAATGAAAATACAAATTAGCTAGTCAAGAGGAGATCTAAGTTAATATCATGGAATAAGCGTGAGGTTGGTAATCGTTCTATTGATAGGTCCCTCTTGACTCAGAACAAGATTATTCAGAGCGGGGTTCGATTCGAGCCCAACTTTAAGATTTTGTGACGATGAGAAGGAATTATCGGAAAACATATCTGGGAAATATAACCTGGTTGCATATGAGATGCTAGGCAGGGAACTGTCATTGTCATTGTTGACACCGAGCAGCATTGTGAAGTTTGCCAAAGCAATAGGCCTGGTATACCCTATAGGAATACCCTATAAAGTTTGAGTAGAGTATAATACATCGTTTGGTTGCTTTATTAAGGCATATCTTTATGAGAATAATAATAAGGGAACACTTTGACCGCTAGGTTGAGTTAAGCCTGTTTTGCTCTCATCATCTTGAAATATGACTTCGGTTTGTTTGTCAATATCTCTTTTAAATTAAAATTGATTTTTTTTTTAATAATGTTTTTTTTTAATTTCAAATGTTATCACGGAAAGGTACATTTTTTCTATCCTTAGCTCTCGTTTCAGCGAATATGCTTTTCTAAATGCTTTTTATTAAGGGACTTAGGTAGTAAGTAAACAAATCAAAAATAATTGCTTTTTTTCTTTGCATTTTTGATATAATTTTTGTTCAAAAAATATTTTTCCTTTTGCTCATCTCTGGGTAACTTGTGTGAACACCCCCTTAATGTTGTGTCTCTTTGCGATTATGTGTTGGCGTGTGTTTTATAAGTGCAGTGTGTTTTGGTGATTGTGTTTCTCATCTTCTCCTTTTATAGTGAAATTGATTGTCCATCGTTAGGAAATGAAAATTAAAACATATTTTCTTTTACTTTTAAAATTAAGATTTTCTCCTTTTTTTAAATCTATAACTAGGTGTTGTTTCCTTTTGTTTTAGAATATCTCTTAAGTCTACACTAAATTTCATTCGCTAAATCTATTTACATAAAAATTGTCTCTTTTTTGTTTTGTTTTATTAATTTTCTTTTTTTCTCTTTTGTTGTTGTTGTTGTTATTTAAACTACATTAATTAATACATCATTATTACATTGACATTTAACATCTTTTCCATTTTGTTTTGTTCAATTGTGTTTTCTTAATAATTTAAAAAAAAAGTTGATTGACTGACACTGGTACAGGTAATTATTTTTATACAACTATAGAGAGGCAACATATTTTAATAGCGAGGTTCATAAGAAAAATGATAGGTTTTTGCATAAAATAGCATAAAAGTTAAAAAAAATTTATTGAAAATAGTCATGGTTCTGTGGAATGTCTGTTATATGATAGAACTTAACTTTATTTAGAAATTTGATATTTTATGGAATAGCATATGCTGGTTAATAGCATTAATTAAAATCAATTAAAATAACATTCGATAGAAGGAATCAATTTTCCCAAAGGATAGCCAATTCCTTTAGAATAGGATAAATTATAAGCAATTAATTATCTGTAGAATAGCAAATAAAAACAGAATTGATTTGCTTTTCTATATGATAGCATATTATAAAGAATAATCCAATCTCCTTATAGAATAGCATACACATAAGAAATCGTTTTTTAATGATATAATTACTGATACAACTAATTTTATAATTAATATCATATGATATAAATAATAGAATCTAATCTAGAAAACAATAGAACAGCATATACAAGGAATGGAATGGATTCCGCAAAAATCAATCATAGCATATGAAGGAGAAAAAGTTATCCATTTAGAAAGGTATAGAAAACAGGAATTTTATGCCCTGGAATAGCATATAAAAGTAAAATGGTTTCATTAAAGAGTAGCATGTCCTATTATCAATTACATATCCTAAAAACAACGAGATCTATTAGAATAATTTAAATTCAAAATTTAATACCATATCGAAGAGCATATAAAAATGGATTCAGAGTAGCATATAATAGCATACGAAAAAAACAGTGCCCTTTAGAATTTAATGCTAGATTTGCATATAGAAAAGTAATGTGTAGAAATAGAAGCATTAACGAGTAGCACATGATTAAATCAGTCTTAAATACAATAGCATAGGGTATAAAGAATAAAATTCATTTAGGATATCATAGAATAGCATTTTATAAAGGGAATAAAATATAATTGGATAGAAGCAATAAATTTCCTATAAAATAGCAAATAATGACAAAAAGAATTGAATCCATATGGAATACAATTAAATATATTATATAATGTCATATATAATAGCATGGACTAAAGCGAAACAATTTCTATATGTATATATAGGATAACATTTAGAATAACATTTTAGAGAATAGCATTCTAGAGGGTATAGTTCTAGAGGATAGCATTCTAGAGAATAGCATTCTATAGGATATCATTCTAGAGAATAGCATTAGTATTCTACAGAATACCATTGCATAGAATAACAGTATATAAAAAAAGTATATCTACAGTATATCATCATTGCATGATATAGCTTGCATGCTATTCTATATAATAGCATGATTCTTATAATGTGATCCTATATGAAATCGATTTTGAAGATCTACGAATAGCATACAAAAATTCGCTTGCTATAAAATGCTATGATAACTAAGTAATGAACCTGGATTCCATTATTAGTAGACAATAATAAAAATTGAAGTTTTAATTCATTCCGCTTCTCGTTTAACTTTTATAAACAAATTAAAGTTTAAGTTACAAATATGAAAGTGTTTTATTGTTGCTATTGTATATTGTAAATATATATTGTTATTAAGCAAATCTACTTGTAGTTATTGTTGCCATATTTAATAAATTTGGGCTATTTTGCATGATTTGTTGCGATTTCATTTTGGTATCTGACATTAAAAATAAGCATAGTTTAGCTTTTAACCCCTTATTTGTTATGTATATTTTTAGTTATTTTTGTTTGTTTTAAGTATTTTTTTTAATTTTTTATCATCTACATAAAATTTTATTTATTATTTAAATTTTTTAACAATTAACAGTTAGAAAAATATTTATAGAAAAAACATTTTTATTTAAAAAGAATCACGGGTGGTTTTTTGTTTTGTATTGTTTTTGCTATACTTATAATTTCTTTGTTTTTAATTTTAAATTTTTAGTTTAAAAATATTATTCGCTTTTCATTTAATTTTTTTTTTTTTTTTTGTTTAATAATAAAAATGGAATTGAGAAATTAAAATTCAGTTATATGGAAATTCAAATAAAATCCTTAAGGAAGAATGTGTTGCCCTAGTCTGGGCTCATAATTTAGTCTTCTCTAATGGTATCCTCCTCCTCCTGTAGCGAAATGATCTGTGGAAGGCAATAAAAAAATAAAATCTTTATTAATTTTTATTAATTAAAAACTTTTGTTGTTAATAAAGAAAATAAATTCTTCAAATAAATATTTAACTTTTAAGGCAGTAATTTTTTTTTATAAAAGTAGTAAAACTCGTAAGAAAAAGTAGAATGATAGGGAAGCGATTTAAGAGAACAAAGTTTAGGAAATTCTTTCGTTGTAGAATAGAAAGAATCTTACAGAATAGTATGATACGAATAGCATAGGAAATAAGAAATTTAACTTTGATTATAGTATTTATGGTATGTAAATTTTTAATACTTTATGGAATAGCATAAGAGTATATGAAATCGATTTGATATTTATAGTATGGTAGAATAGCATAATTCTATAGTAAATATAACGAATAGTAAATATAAATATCTATCGAATATCCAGAAATAGCATGATTCTTTTAATACCGCACAATTATAAAAGGAGAGTGCAGAAAATCTGTAGGAATCATCATAAGTTATAGCAAAGCGTATTAAATCGATTTGGTGCTCTTTCGTAGAAAAGCATAAAGCAAGTTTCTGGAATAGCATGATCGAATAGCATACTTTCTACTCCATCGAAATTCTATATTGTATATATATAAATTGTATATTCTTTTAATTCAGTATAATTCCAAATGGACAGAGGGTAAAACCAGTAGGTATCAACATAATCGATTTAATATTTAAAATTTTTTTTGCTGTGCTATTAAATCTACTATAACATTATATAATAGCAAATCGAATCGTATACGGAAAAGCATATGTTCTATGGAATAGCAAAATGCTTTGGAAAAAATTCGAACGAAATTAACGAAAGCGTTTATAGCATAATTACAGTATAAAACTACACCTCCCGGAGGACTGCTTAGAGTCTATGGAATAGTATTTTCATTTCGATTACTGCAAATAGCATATAAGGAATCACTTTGTATGACAAATAACATTGTTTTAAAATTATAACAGGATTAAGTTTTATTAAAAATTTTAAATCTTTTTAAAATTACTGCCATAAAAGGGTTTATGTTTTTCGTTATAAATAAAATAATAATTCTTTTTTAAATAGTGAGTATAAATTCATTTTGTTGTTTTATGTTAAATTTCTACTATTTTGGTTCGACATTCAATAAAAAGCAGTCTAAAATTTTCTATTTTATAGCAGTTTTGTTTAATTTTTTTTTTTGTAGTAGGAAGGAATTTCTCTAAGGCACAGGTGTTATTAGCATTTTTTAAAAAAATTTATAAAAATTTTTTAATACTTACATACGTGTTGAAACGGTTGTGATAACCTTAAAGTATGCTTTTTGGTTTTTTAAAGTTTGTTTGCATTTTTTTTTAATTTCTTTAAACCACAAAAAACAAAAAAGTTGTGATTTTTTTTCTTAATTTTTGTTGTGATTTTTTTAAATTTGTTTTAAGCTTAATTTCATAAAATTATGTTTTAACAATTCAGCTAAGATGTGAGGTATTTTTTTTAAATTTAAATATTTTTATTATTTCATTACGATTTTTTAGATTTCTTTTTTATATTTTAAATTGATTTTTTTATTTGGTTTCCTTTTCCTTTGGCCTTTAAAAATCTGGAAATTCATCTAGAATTCCAAGAGCGCGAGAGAGAGATAGAGAGAAAAATAATTGATAACCGTTACCATTTAATTTAAATATTTGCTTTAAATTTTATTTTTATTTTTTTTATTTTTTTATTTCTTTGACTTGACTTTTGTCGGTTTTCAGGCTATGGTTTGCTGTTTATTTTTTTTCTGTTCATATTTTTTTTTGGGATTTTACGTTCGGGTATAATAATGCCTCTGGACAGTAGCAAATATGCATTTGATTTGATTTTCTAGGTTTTAATTTGAAGATGTGGTTTTTTTCTCTTTAGGGTGTAACTTTTATTCATTCATTCGGTCTTTGATTTACGTTTGGGTTTGGTTTTTTGGTTTTTGTAATTGTCTCTATGGGGTTAATGGTTCTTATATGATGGGCTGTTGCAAAGAGCTACGGGAGCTGGTTTTTGAATGCACTGTTTGGTTTTTGTTTTTTTTTTTAATAATTTTGTTTTTGTATATTTTATTTTATTTTATTGTTTTATCATTGTTATTATTTTATTTCATATTATTTTATATTGGTTTTTTTTTTTTGTTTTTTTGGGAAAATGGAAAATAGGAAAAATTGTTTTCTTTTAATTTTCATTTTTTCATTATATTTTTATGTATTATTATTGTTGTTTATATCGTATTTTAAATTCGTACACTTAGAATGAATATATTGTTTAATGATTAAAAAGGTTTTTCTTTACAAAAACATTTAGAAAATAAATTTTTTAAGAAAAAAAATTTTTAAGAAAAAATTTGTTTTTTTTGTTATTGTATGAGCAGAAAACGGGCGGGTATTTTAAGTTTTTTTATTTTTTTTTTTTGATTTAATATTTTTTATTTCAAAATTTACAGTAAAAGAAGAAAAAGTAAATAAAAATAAAACTTACCTTCAGAAAATTAAGATGTTTTTCTTTACAATTTACAATTTAAAATTCAGCATTCAATTCGATTAATTCGAGGGAGTGAGTGGTCGCATAATAAAAAAACAAATTTTTTTTTATCAAAATTACAACACAAAGAAAATATAGATTCTTGCATCAAGAACTTTGACAACGTCCATTTTGTTGAATCTACATCTGTCAAAGTAGGTGTCATTTATGCAGTTTATTTCGCCAAATCACCATGGACGAACATGGCATTCAAAAAGACATGCAAATAAGGAAATTGTTTTTATCAAAGTGGATGTACCATTCGGGCAACATGCCTCGCGCTTCAGACTCCTCAAGAAAACAAAACTAACAAAATAGTCAACTTTGCGTCGATACCACTTCACAAAAGATTCAAGAGTGTCCAATGCACCCCGAAAAAGACTCTGGTTGGCGTCGGTTTTGTGCTGGCGGCGTCATCCATCCTTATTTTTTTTGAGTACAACGTTGGTCTAGAATTGTAGATCTCTGATTACCAACTTCTTTTGGTTTGACATATGGTTTGAACACAACGGCTCTCCTTGCCAAACAGCACATGCCACATTTGTATATTCTGCTGAAGGCATGGTCATCCTAGGTGGACATAATGTGAACTGGCCACTGATTTCTTGTAATTTGACTTCATTTCTTGTGGGGTTTTCTTAAGTCAGAGGCATATGCGAATAATGCCACAAATCACAGCGATTCTCAGAGCCAACATAACCCATAACATCGAACAAATTCATTCTGATTTCTGATCCATGAGCACCAGCTAGTTTAACCGTAACGGACATTTCAGCGATTGTTATATTCCACACGTAATGGCATCAATAGCTCTTCCAAACAAACAAAAAAAAAATTTTAAAGATATCTCACTGTTCTGGGTGTTAATTTTATCCATGAGTATCGGGACCTGCAGTTTAAAGTCGACACCGAACAACAGATTTTTGACAAACAGTCCGAGGTCACTGTTGTAAGCCTTAAGAACATGAATTCACTCTAAAATCAATTTTGTAAGCCTTTAGAACCTTAGTAACAAATCCGATTACTCTTTCTTTACATTTCGGAAAAAGTGTATTTGGTCCCTAGCCTCCGTTTAGACCAAAATTTTAAATCTTGGAAATAATTTTGAAAGTTTTATTCAAAATTCATAAGCTGAACTGCATTTCGTTTTGTTTTTAAGCTAAATTTTTAACTTACCAACGCTTTACGCAAAATGTACCCTCACTAATTTAAATTAAAGAAAAAGTACTTTTACTTACCTTTAGTACCATAAAACATTCAAAATCAAAAACAAAAAAAGAATGAAACAAAACATATTTTGGAAAGAACATGGATCGTATTTAATACAGGCTTTGGAATACAAAAAAAAAAAAAAAATACAAAACATGGTACTAAAAAATACTACAATTTTCATACACTAAACAAAATTGTACCAGATACATGCTGTCATAAAAAAAATAGTACAAGAGGTACTTAACAAATCTAATAATACAAAAAGGGGGGAATACAAATACAAAATATGTGTTTAATGTGTGTTGTTACGCAAAAGGGAACAATGTCATGTGGATTGGTACTTTTTATTGAGCAATACAACTATTTGAGCTATTCGAACTGTTTGTTGTTGCTGTTGCTGTCGCAGTGGTAGGACTAGACGATGTTTTACATTTGTTTTTAGAACGTAAAGAGGAAGAGGAAGGACCACAGAATCCAGCAACATGACAGTTTTCACTAGAACTGCAATTACTACGATTGCCAGCCGTAAGCAATGTCTCAGTGGTGGCCTTATGTCCAGATTTCCATAAACGCCATTTGCGTTGCAAAGTTGTTGTCGTGGGAGTAGTCGAGCAAGATGTGTCACTAACTGGCAACTTGGCTTGTGGCAAAGTTTCTTCGGCTTGAACTATTTGGCCCCAAGTGGCCTGAGTACTTTGTGGATGCAAGAGAATTTGTGTGCGCATCTGTTTCACATTGCGATGATCGTAATTCTCCACAATTATAATGGGATTGGGCCGTTGTAAGTGCGCCACTTGTTGGCTTTTAACTCGGACCGGCAAGGGAGTTGGTGGGGGCGTGTTCATTTTAAGGTTTATGTGATTTAAGGCCTGCGGCTGTAAAGAGTGACAATTACGAGTGGGCATAAGGCGCGACTTTAAACTGCGCCATCTAAAGAAACTGCGAAATCTTAAGCGGCGATCTTGTGATAAAATATCTGAGCCCTTGTCGCCGCCAACCTCTAATGCTTGACCTCTCTGCAGATCCTTAACCAAATCGGGCTGATGACGGTGATTAACTCGGCGTAGCGACGAACGCTTAAAATCATATTGTTCTTCCTTCTTCGCCTGATCGGAAGGTATATGGGTCTGGGTACTGGTATGATTAATAGATTTCGTTGTTGCAGTCGTTGTATGTTGGTTTTCATCCGAGGATTCTGTGTTATTGTAACTGTGGCTGTGTGTATTGCTGTGACTTGTTGAACTATTACTACTACTAGTGTAACTGTTGTGCAAAGCTTTACAACTACTTGTGATCCATGCGTGCATAGAAACGGGACGTAAACGGTGTGTCGGTGTTGGTGTTGTTTGAGGGATGAGCATGCTTAGCTGTGTCGTTGGTGGTGGTAGTGTTGATGAGAATTCGTGGTGGTGGTGGGGTGGTAGTGCTAATCTATGAATCTGATCATAGGAAGCTGATAACATACCTGTGCGTTCATCATGATAATCATCGTCATCCGATGACTCCAAACGATCCTCAACCAATGATGTTTGTCTTGATAGACCCTGTTTGAAGTTGTATTTGTTGTTTGTTGTTTTGCCAATTGTTTGTTGTTGTTGTGTATATTTTTTTTTGTATGCAAATAGGCCAGTGTGGTGCAAGTGTTTTTAATTTTATTATAATTTTTGTTGTTGTTATTGTGTGTTTTTTTTTTTTGTTGGGGAAAATGGGAAAGAAATGAAAAAAAATAAGCAAAAAACAATAATAATTTGGTGTTGTTTTTTGTTTTTGTTTTGTCAATTCAATAAGTTTCAATAAATTTAAGCGCAGAGAGAGGTTCATCAAATTCCCTAAAGGGACAGCACAGGTATTAGTGAAGGGTAAGGAATTTACCATCGATTCGACAAACATTATCCTCATGTTCAAGTTATTGTGCAATCAATTAGCTTGTGAGACAACAAGCCGCAATTGTTGAAATGATACTTTCTTCCCTGTTTCGTTAGCGTATTAATCCTTCGAGGCACTAATATATCGTATCTGAATACGCCAGGCTTTCAATAAAATTGACTGTGTCTCATGTGAAACTAAATTGATGATTGTATAGCAAGCATTACTGCTCGGTTGAAGCCTATGCTAGCGATTCTAAAATTAAAGGCAAGATGCTATAGCATACATGGCGTATATGAAATAGCATATCATCTCTTCGTCTTCCATTCTGCTGCAGTGTGTTTCGGAACGAAGCCTTGGATTTCTATTCTGGCTGGCATCTATCTAAGCGGCAATTGGAGCTCTTTCGACCTAAATTTACAACTCTAAAGTGATTTGAAACTGAGAAATAAAAAGGAAATTCTTGAAAATACTGGCATTGCTTTATGCAAACAGATAAGAAAGAGAGAGAGAGAGTTTAAGAGAAAAATACTTCATAAGGTGTATGGGCCTAGCTGCGTCAATAGAGAGTATTGCTTTGGAGGATTAAACAAGGCTGAATACAACGTTTCCGGTGACTTGGCTATGTAATGAGTAGGAAAAGAAATATTCCAGGGAAGAATTCAAAATTGATCGTACCGAAACAGCTAAGAAAAATTAAACAAGAGAAACAGACAACAACAAAATACACACATTATACGGTAAACAGAATAATACAAATACAAATTTGTAGGAAAGCTAAGAAAAATTAAAGTGGAAGAACTAAGCTGAAACAGAACTATTCTGGACCAGACTATGGACCTAAACGGTTGTGTATAGTAACTTAAGTTAGGTTAGCTTAGGTCAGAGTTTTAGCTTTGATACCAAAGCTCATTTGAGCACGCATAGCGGCCCATTGTGACACCAAGGGTAATTGCAGTCCCTGTACTGACCAAATTCAATGGAACTCATAGAAGAAATTAGTCAGCGCAGGGGCTGCACAGTAACCTAAGTAGATAAGGAATATTTTTATACAAACATCCCCCTGATGGTACCATAAATCTCGAATATGACTGTTAATTGGGCCCTATCAATTCCTATATGATCTTCACGTCTTTCTGGTTCGATATCATAATAGAATGATGAAACTGCTGAATCTTAAAATCGTCGTATGGACTTGCTCCTAGTACAGTGGCATGCTTAAAGGGTATTTTAACTTTTTTGCTGGGACTGGCCTTTTATCTCTGAAGAATTTTTGATAAACCTCTGCTTGAATGCGTTTGCTTATACGGTTAGTAATTTTGTTACAAAAAAAGCACATGATTTTTATTAATAGTTCAGCTAACTTATTACTCTGCTATGGTGAAAGCTTTGTGGTAAATTAGAAAATTTTTAATCAAAAACTAAAAAAAGAAAAAATGTTTTAAACACAAAATCAAAAGCAATTTCTGATGTTTTGTCTCCGAGGACTGAATTTTAATCCTACAAGTTTACCTTCTTATTCTGCCAGACTAGCTTTAATTAAACTTCCGACACTTAAAAGCCGCAGAACTATGTTAAATATCTCATTCATATTCAATGTAATTACTGGTGATATAGGCTCCAGTTTTTTAATCCATAATATCACGTTTAATGTTCCTCAACGTCCGTCACGTCATTTTTCCCCATTATCAATACAATTTTTTAGATCCAACTACGCTGGTGCTGATCCAATAAGGAGAATGTGTAAAGAATTTAATAAATTGTATATGCTAATAGATTTTTCGTCATCAAATAATGTTATAAAAAATAATGTAATTATATATTTAAATTCATAGTTTTTAAAATTGATATAAATTTAAATTTACAATTGTAACTTTAATAAATTGCCTGCAAGGAATATTTCCATAGGCAAATAAAATAAATAAAAAAACAAAAAACAAAAAACAAAATCAAAATAAAAAAAAAAAAACAAGACAATATAGACACTAAAGCAAAATTATTTGCCTTTTTCGATTGTATAAGCCAGATTATCCACTCCTAGTGAGTGTCTCTAAAATGATAATAATCATCATCATCATCATCAGTTAACGTCATTGTCATTACATATCAAAAGTAATCAAAACGCAATTGTTTTATAAACTCTACTACTGGCAACTACAAAGCTTTTACCTTTTTTGTGTCGGCTTATACAGTTATACT
This sequence comes from Sarcophaga subvicina, assembly GCA_936449025.2. NCBI lineage: Eukaryota > Metazoa > Arthropoda > Insecta > Diptera > Sarcophagidae > Sarcophaga > Sarcophaga subvicina. The sequence goes on from OW388084.2 coordinate 15,586,451, forward strand.
ATGTAAGTGTGCGTGTGTGTGAGTGCGTACGTATAATATGCATAAAGCGTGCCATAACTTACCGCATTGTGTCTGCGGCGCGGCGGCGAACGTTTATTCCACAAGGCTTCTAATTGATCGAAATGCTGAGACTGAGCCAAGGCTGCCTGTTCGGGTCCCAAATTCGTTTGTGATGTGATCGTTTTCATTTCGGCTATTTTCGATATTTCCTCCATACTGGCTGACACCGAGAAACGTCTCTTGAGACGTTCATCCACCTGGGCCATCATTACGGACGAGGTCAGATGTCCATACTTCTTCTGCCACGTGTAGGTGTCCAGTGATACTTCCTTCTTGAGTAAACGTTTCATTTGTCGTTTCGGACCCTGGGGACGAAGATCTGTAAAACAAACGTTCAGTTAAACAAGAGTTTTAATGTAGATTTCCCACACCATAATCGTACGTACCTTCCACATCTCTTGCGGGTGCTGAGTATGTTGGCAGCTTAATATACTGGGCTGGTGTGTTATGCAAACATATGACCGGCAAATTGAAACTATCGACCAGCTGTACAAGTATGCGCGAGCAATCCATACTGATATCGAAACGTGGGAAAGGTACATGCAGCTGCAGGGATGTTAAGGCCAAGCCACGTTTTGTTTCCCATACAATAAGTGTCTTGTCATCACTGCCCGATACAGCCGTTGAACCATCTGCTGATACCTTAACGCCTATAACAGGTCCCAAATGGCCTGCCAACGTATGGATTTCATCGCCTGTATGTAAGTCCCATATTAACAGGTTTGTATCCTTGGAACCAGAGGTGACTTGCGATTTATTGGTCACCGAAACGGCCACACAAGTCACGGCATCCGAGTGGCCCACCAACACTTGAGCCAATTTGCCGCCTGTCGCCTGCCACACTTTGAGAGACATATCGCGTGATCCCGTTATAATATATAAACTATCTGCGGTTATGGTAAAACAGGTTATCTCATCCGAATGTGAAACTGAGTATTTCTCATCTTCCCGCGTAAGCGAAAAGATTTTCAAGACATTATCGCCGTTGGTGGAGACAGCAAACTTCATATTATTTGTAGCGGCTAAAGATTTATAGGGTCCTTGCAGGGTTTGCAACAAGCTGCCACCCTCTGCCATCCAAACATATATCAGACCATCACGATCTGAGGACATAACACGTCGGGAGTCCATTAACACTACCACACTACAAATGGGTGCTACATGACCCTTAAACGTATTGCTTATAGAACCCATGGCCAGACTCCAAATGTGAACCATACGATCATCACTTCCTGTAGCCAAATACTCACCATTCGGTGCGAAATTAACACAAGTAACTGGGGCTGCATGACCTTCAAAGGTGGTTTGATATTCGGGCGTATTGATTTGCATTAAATGCACATGACGACCGGAAGCAATGGCCACCAGTTGTGAATCTCGCGATACATCAAAACATGTAATCGGTGGTAGTGTGGTGGAAGGTGACCTTTGGGATTGTGTGGCTCTTTTCAAAGAACGTTTCCTACGCTGATTATGCGAATACGGATGTACGTACAGTTCCTCATTGCGAAACGAATAGAAAGTAATTTTATTGCCACCAACGGTGATAAGGAAATCATCATTGTCCATGGCATACAAAGCTGTCACTGGACCTGGATTCGGTGGCATTGAACGTATTAAACGTCCCGTATGCATGTCATAGATTAAGGCTCTTGTATCCTCACAGCCCACTACGGCCCTTTGGCTATCACGGGCTATGGTTATGGTGCGTATCTAAAATATTGTTTTTTGTTTTTTTTTGGGAAATAAAAGACGATACGTTGCCTTCAGAACAAACAATAACTTACCCTGGATTTGTGACCCTTGAGTGTGTGCAATTCTTTGCCGGTGGCCAAGGTTCGTACATATAAACCATTATCGTCACAGTGGGCCAATAGAAATACCTGCAAAAAGACAAGTAAAAGTTTTCTTAAAACTGAGTGTGGTTGAGAATATTTTTAAGGATGATAGAGGCTGTTAGTTGCTAAAATGGCTAACAAAATATGGGTACCTAGCTGAGAGGATTGGTAAAGCAGCGTGCACCAATTACAAAAACAGAATTTCAAACCGCATAAGAAACTGCTAATACCTCCAACAGTGATTAAAAATAAATGTTTTTAAACAGCCGGCGAAAAAAATAGTTATTGTTTCTAAGTAGTTGTTACCTACTGTGTATGGTTCATGTACACTGGCAGACATAATATTATCGATGAAGGGCCAGTCTACACTCATTCATTAAATCCCCCAAACGAGCAAAAATCAACTGTAAACTCATTTGTATGCCAAAGATATACGCAACGTAAGCATACGCACAGTAGGAAAAGAAACAACAGGTCTTAGATACTAGCCAGTAGTTGGGTCAACGAATATTTGCCAGCATAGCATAAGAGACCAACACTGGCACAAAGGCGTTATTGAAAGCGTTGATGTCTTAACGAAAACCAATACAAACAGCATGAAATTGGAAAGCAGAAGGAGTAGTAATAGGGAGGCTAATGGCCCTTTAAGATGCTTTAAACTTTGTCAGCATTTATAAGCCCAAAATGATTTTAAATTGTCTTGTACGAGATGCTTGTAAAGTCATAAGTTTCCGTTAAAATTTAATCGTAAAAAATATTTATGCTTGCAGCCATAAAAACACGGCATAACAATAAAGCTTGAGGAAATGAACCGTTTAATCCGCTTTAATGATGGTGAACACAAAAACAAACAAAGAAAATAAAAAGAACTGTAACTAGTTGATCAAAGTTGTTTTAAAAGTTTTTCCTTTTTGGGCTATAAACTCTACCTTAAGTTAACAATTTACGGCCATCGTCTGTTATGGTTGTTTGACCATCAAAAAATAATGCCAACGGAAACTGGCTAATGGCAACAGCTTTCTTATTTTTTTTCTTTAATGGCCATAAACATGAAACGGAAAAAGGAAACAGCTTTTCTATTTCCGCTTAAGGAATTTCGTTCGAGTGTGTTTCAGTATATCAAGTTTATTGGCAGAATTTCTTTTATTTTTAATTTATTTTCATTTGGCACGTGACTAGAACTGCAAAGCAAGACACATCAAAAGAAGCACAACAATTAACGTTTGTATTGGCCAGAGCTTTAAAATTGTTTTGGGGGTGATTAACTTAAGTAAAAGATCTTAAAAACTCTTAATAATGTCTTAAGGGCAGGTGAAAATTAAATTAAAACTTTAGTTTATAAAAAAGTAGTTGGCAGAGGTTATTAAAGAGCATACAAATGAATTAAAAAATTTAAATGCAACATACATACATACATACATATGTAATTGGTCATTACAACCCTTCAGTCAGGATTACGACCTAGTTTCTCACACCACTTATGTTGTGTGTGTTAATTTTATACGTGAGTGGTGGGACCTACAGTTTAAAGTCGACCCCGAACGACAGATTTTTGAGAAACTTTTCATGGCAATTTTATTTACTCTCAGAGTTTTTGCCAGAAATCTGCTGAGAGAAAGTCGCCGAAGAAATACTTTTTGTATTTTGTTTTGATGTCTGGCCTGAGGCTCGAACCATGGCTTTACGTCTAATAAGCCAACACACTACCTACTAGACTACGACGACTTCAACGAATGCAACGCCTGTCATCATTCTCTACACAAATGGTTGAATTTCGTTTCAACTTAGCAAGTGAATCGCATATAGAAACAAATGATAATCTGTAGATGCAAGGCCTGGGCTATATGATGGAAGCATCAGAACTTCCCAGCGAAGATTTCTTAGTGTCTGCCGGGTGTCTGTCAAAAATGCGCATATATGATCTGGCGCTGTCATAATAGATTACAATACATTTTCTATCGATCAGTTTTGGTTGTTTTAATTGTATTGTTTGCTTCAATTTTGTTACTTTTTTACAATATAGCACAGAATCAAGCATTTAACCAGTCAAACATCCTTGCTTTTCTTGCTGGCAATACTTATCTTGCTCTATTTCTGATCTTAGTGAAACTAGTTTTCTTCAAATGGTTGATAACCGTTTGATGATGAATGTCTAGGCCCCTAATAACATTTTTACAAGAGAAACAGACAACAACAAAATACACACATTATACGGTAAACAGAATAATACGAATACAAATTTGTAGGAATTTATTCTAAGGGAACAAAAACAAGAAATATTAAAAATCCAAAAAACAACAATAATTTCATAGAAAGATCGTGAAGTTACCAGGCATTTCGGATATAAAATAAGGGAGTATGCTTTAATTAAAGCGAAGGAAAGTGCTTGCACATAGTCGTCAGTTGGTGATAAGTCTTGGCCTCTAACATCGAATTCATCAAATCGAAAACAAGTCAACCAAGATGTTTTCTAACAAAGTGATTTTTATAATATAACCTTTCAAGCAAGCTATAGCTTTGTCTGATGCAGTTATCATCGTTTGATGATATGAATTCCAGCTAAAGTTTCACTTTATTCCTTTTGACTTTCATTAAGTTTTTTCACTTATTTTTTAAATTTTCCAATTACAAATTCTTATTCTTTAATCGGAAGAAGCGCAAACTTTACCTAAAATTGGTTTTAACTGTAATAAACATTAAAATTGTTAACTGATCTCGTAAAAGTCTTAAAACTTATTAAAAATGGCAGCATAAAACTTTAAAGAATAAAACAACAGAAATAATACAATATAAAAACCTTGAAATGTATTAAAATGTATTAAAATGTTACCGTAATGGTATATGACACATACACAGAAAGAAATAAGAGAACAAAAAACTTGAGATAAAAATAAAAATTTAAAAAGTCATATAAAATAACATAAATACTGTACAGCCTTCTGTAACATTAAGTTTTGCTTAAGCAAACAACACAAATTAAAGAACGAACGTATACGTAACACGTTAAAACAGAATATTTTATAACAATAACACTCATACGCACTCGAGGTGAATAAAGTTTTGAAACAACAAACTTGCTTGCATACGTATGGATGTGTGTTGATAGAGGGTTAACCTTAATCAACTTTTATGTTTGGGTTTATAACACAGCTCTTAGAGAGTGAGAGTGCAAAGAGTATAAAAATAGTAGTAAATGACGTGGTAGCCATTATGTTTCTTTTTTTCTCATTCATTCGTTTATTCTTTAACAAAATGTAGAGCAAATAATAACATCAATATCCATACACTTACACACATACATACCTGCTTATACGCATTGTCAACAACACTTTTTTTCAATTGTTTCCAAATAAAAACAGGAGTTAAGTAGAGAGTTTTTGTTCTTCTTCTTCTCTTTTTATAACAGGTCTTAATAACAACAAAATAGTGAAAGAACGAACGTAAACAACAGCATTTGCACTTAAAGCAACAACTACAAAATAATAGCAAAAATCTTAATAACAGTATACGATTATCGTCAGACTCATTTTTGTTTGTTTTTTTTTACGGTTTGAGCTCTCTCTCTCTCTCTCTGTGCCTATCCCTCTTCAATTTTCTCACCATCTTTATTATACGTTTGTATTGTAATTTTCTTTTTATATTTTTTTGTTGAAAGTTCACTTTCTTTTTTCATTTCATGTGGCATATATAAACAAGAAGAGACATGGCATGTAGCAATTCACATACACACTTGCACATATAACTTGTTTCCTATGTATGTGTGTGTGTGTGCATAATAATATGGCATATTTATGAGGCAAAGTCAGTATGTGAAACACACAATATAAACAGTTTTGTTGTGAAAGCAAAAAAATAAGGGCATCTCGTATAAAAAAAGAAGAAAAAAATACAGTGCGTGTCATAAATATAACTCAAGTGTAATTTAAGGTTAGGAAAATTAAATAAAAACAGATAAATAAAGACACATTTAAAGTCAATATTCGTTTATTTGGTGGCGATTAATGAATCCCTTTTGGCAATTGCCGCATTTGAGTGGTTGTGAAGAGTACTGGCACTATTCTTTCTTCATCTACGTAAACGATATGCACTGTAAACTGTAACCTTTTTTCATTTCTTATATTTTGCTGTGGTAAACAGAAATGGGGTATCAAGAATAAATAAATAAGAAGTTTTATTAATAATACAAGAAATAACAGACGATAAGAGAAAACATGTCATCAGTTTTTTCCCATATAATTGATTTAACAAGGCTTTAAGAATCTGTCTGCATGTTATTATTATCGTAATTGTGGTGAAAAGGTGAATTAGTACTGCAACCATGAGTTTTATTGTACTCCCCTCATGCTTTATGGGGTATCGTGATGTTTCTTTGTGGATGCATTAATGCCTTACAGTCTACAAAGATGTGTTCCGCTGATGCGTTATTCTCAATGTCACAGAATCTACATGATGGGCTTGAAACAGCCCCCATTCAAAATAAGTGTACTCTGAGCTTACAGTGCCCTGTTCTTTGATAGTCTGATGCATGACTTAGATTTCCTCTTATTGTAATTTTCTAACACAAAGTTTTGATTTCTTCAAACCCACTTGATTTGAGAAGAGTCTTTATCTTTTTCTCCACAGAAGTTTCCTTCTCGCAAGCTTGTCTGCATACTGATTACAGAGAATTCCCATACGACCTGGGACCCAGCAGAGGGTAAGCTTAGTCTGTTTACCTAGCTCATACTATTTTAGATTCAACCTCATAAGAGTCGAGTGCTAGAATAGCGGCCTGACTGTTGGATAGTATTGCTATGTCCTCTCCAAATTGAATTGAGTACATCTTTCGATAGCATAAACTTCCGCTTGAAAGATACCTGCGACTTTTCCCATAGGTTGTGAGCATTTCATCCTGGCACCAAAAGCTTTCTCTTCTGTTTCTATGGCCAAAATAGGTCGAATTTAAGTATTTTAGAGCTTCCAACGCTGTAATGAAGTGCAAGTTCAATAGAGCTGTTTTCACATTGGTTCTGTCTGTCCAGACAATTGCCCCATAGGTAACTATTGCTCTAACCATCATGGCATACATCCAGTTCATAGTTCCTGGAATGCCGTCTGTCCTTTTCTGGGAATACCATACGAATTCTAAATGAGAGTGTTTTTCTCCCCCAAAAATATGAATTTTTTTTTGTTGATGAAGCAATAATTGTAAATAGGCCCCCTAATCTTTAAGAAAAGAAAAAAGAAACAAATTTTTATCATAATCTAGGATATTGAGTAAGCCAGTATTTCAGCTGACGCATAAGAGACAGTAACTTTTGCTTGTCTCCTACACATCCGTCGTCTAAGCCCATAATGCCAATGTAAATGGCTACAGCAACGACAGCAATGTTGTTGACAGCAAACAAAACTGACGCTGTCAGAAATGTTTTGACAGCCTTAAAGGATCCAAAAGCAAACTATGCTTTCAAAAAAAAAAAACAGGGTAAACAAAAACTGGCATAAATTAAAACCAAAACGAGCAAACGAAAAACACTTGGCAGGACAGTCTTGTATACGAAGGAAATCACTCAGCCATGCACAAACTAGCATCACTAGCACAAGCATTAAAGAGTTCAAACTATGGCTGTAAGAAGGATGTTCAAAGGATATAAAGAAACATCAGCAGAAATACAACGAAGCAGTCATGTGTGAATATGTATGTATGTGTATGAGGGAGTGTTTGTTGTTTACTATTGTTTATGTTTATGTATGTGCATATGTATTGGTGTGTGTGTGTGTTGTTTTGTTAAACATTGTTAAAGACATAACCCAGTTAAGCAGCTAAAAGTTTTAAACATAAATAATGAAAACAGCAACAATAATAACAACAACAATAACGATGAAAACATTTATTAAAAAACTTTTTCTCTCCCTCTCCCTCACACACACACACAAATACGAACTATAGTATGCATGAGTATTACTTTTTAAGCATATTTATGAGTACTTTTTTGTGTATGCTTTTGTGTGTGTGTATAAGAGGATATTTAAGCCCCGGATTATACTGGTATGTGCCACATACACTCATCTAAAGGGAAGGAGTGAAAAGAATGGAAAAAAATTTAACAGATAAACTGGTTCAAGGCAGAATGACAAGAAGAGAAACAGAGAAGAGTGAGAGATTGGTAAAGGATTAAGGTTCTAAAAGTCAACACAGGATATACAGAATTATAAGCGATTTATTTTAGATTTGTTTTTGCTCGTTTTTTTTATTGCTTTAACTCTCTTCAATTGAATGATTGAATTGCATTGTAAAGTCAAGAGTTTATTAGAAATAATTGAAACTGATCTCCTTCTTCAACAGAGGAATTAAAAAAGAATTTTGTATACAACATAAGGACAAGTGTAGATAAGCTTAAGTAGGGTAACGAATTGTGGCCTTCACGTTGCTGGGACTAAGTAAACATGACATGAAAATGCTGGTCATTAGAAAAATTCGTTTAAATAATTTACAGCGATTTATTGTTGTAAGATATTAAATCTCCAAAGTCCTATAAAGAGGCTAAATCTTCTCTAGTGAGATGAGGTAAGACAGAAAGATTCCAATGTCTTGATTTAAAGTATTTAAAGTGCTTGACTATAAATCAATCAAGATTAAAATCAGGAAGAAAGCGAGTATTAAGAGTCCTCAATACCCCCTTTAAACAATTCCACGATCCCCCAAGAGGATCATAGAAAGCTCTGGAGGTGTCATTCCTTAGGTTAGGTTAGGTTAGGTTAATTGACAAGTACAGTACCCGGATGTCGAATTGACCCATTGTACAACGTTCTAGTTTCTCACACCACTTATGTTGTGTGTGTTAATTTTATACATGAGTGGTGGGACTTACAGTTTAAAGTCGACTCCGAACGACAGATTTATTATTTATTGAGAAACTTTTCAGGGCATTTTTTATTTATTCTCAGAGTTTTTGCCAGAAATCTGCTGAGAGGAAGTCGACGAAAAAATACTTTTTGTATTTTGTCTTTGATGCCTGGCCTGGGGCTCGAAACCAGGCTTTTGCGTCTAAAAAGCCAACACACTACCTACTAGACTGCGGCGACTTCAAAAGAAGCAAATTTTTCACCTCACTGCAGCCAATATAAAGGCCCAAAGCATTTCCGCATTGAGTGTTATTTTTAAGCAGCGATAGATGGCAACCCTATCATTTTAGAAGTAACGGTAGCCATCTAGAGATGAACAGAAAGATTCCAATGCCTTGATCTACAGTATTTAAAGTACTTGACTATAAAGAAATCAAGATTAAAATCAAGGGAAAAGTAAAAGTTAAGTGTCCTCAATATCCTCTAAACAATTCCACGATCCTCCAAGAGAATCAAATGAAGGCCCGGAGGTGTCACCCCTTAAGAAGCAAATTTTTCACCACACTGTAGCTTGAAAGAAGTAGATGGCAACTCTATTATTCCAGAACCTGTTGTAGCAAAGCGTAGTTGGGAAAACTGAAAACAATGTAAAGAAATAATAAAAAAACGGGGGATATGTGGGATTCTTGAGCCGTTCGATTTTGTCTTGCTAATGAAGGTTATTGCAAGCCATGACTTGAGAATATTTTGTACGAGAAAAAACAAGTGCTTTGCGACTGAGCACAAGGGCAAGCGAAAACGTATCTTAGGCTTTGAGAATACTTGAGATCCTAGTAATAACGGGTGATTTTTTAGCTATTATCTTTTTGGCAATACTGGTTTAAACAGCTCACACACGTTTCGCGTTTTGTTTCACTGTCAAACATCTTCAGTTTTGTCTATAATTTAACCATGAAACGTCTTACAAACGAACAACGTTTGCAAATCATTGAATTTTATTATCAAAATGCGTGCTCAGTTGAGAAAGTTCATCGCGCGCTTCTTCCATTTTATGGTCAGTTTAATCGACCCACTGAAGCGACTATTCGGGCTATTGTGATTAAATTTCGCACCAAATTTACATTGTTGGACATTAAACCATCAACACGCTTACGTAGAGTGCGAACTGAAGAAAATATCGCAGCTGTATCGGCCAGTGTTAATGATTGCCATCAATTATCGATTCGTCGCCGTTCGCAGCAATTGGGCCTCTGTAACTCAACAACCTTTCAAAATACAGCTGGTGCAAGAATTGAAGCCGAACGACCTACCGCAACGCAGAAATTTTGGGGAATGGGCTCTTGGAAAGTTGGCCGAAGATCCACTTCTTTATCGAAAAATTGTGTTCAGCGACGAAGCTCATTTTTGGCTCAATGGATACGTAAGTAAGCAGAATTGTCGATTTTGGAGTGAAGATCAGCCAGAAGCATTGCAAAAGCTACCAATGCATCCAGAAAAAGTCACAGTTTGGTGCGGTTTATGGGCTGGTGGCATCATTGCACCGTACTTCTTCAAAGATGCTGCAAATCGTAATGTAACTGCGAATGGTGAGCGCTACCGTGAGATGATATCCAACTTTTTTTGCCCAAAATGCAAGAGCTTGACTTGTATGACATGTGATTTCAACAAGACGGTGCCACATGCCACACAGCACTTGTGGACTTATTGAGAGGCGAGTTCGGTGAATATTTTATTTCACGTTCGGGACCGGTCAATTGGCCGCCTAGATGGTGCGATTTAACGCCTTTAGACTATTTTTTGTGGGGCTATGTTAAAGCTCATACCTATACAGACAAGCCCGCTTCAATTGACGCATTGGAAGACAACATTGAAGCATTTCTCATTCATGAGATACCGGCCGAAATGTTGGAAAGAGTATGCCAAAATTGGACTAAGCGGATAGACCATTTGAGGCGCAATCGCGGTTAGCATTTGCATGAAATAATCATCAAACATTAAATTATATGGACCGTACTATCGATTCAAATAAAGATTACATGCATTTTTCTGAATTTTATGTGTTTTTTTTTGAAAAAATTTCCTATAGCTCTTAAAAAATCACCCATTATATCCTACTGGCAGGAAGGATGATATTTTTTTTTTCATAATATTTTATTGGTTATTTTTGTTTTGTTTTTTTGTTACTTACCGAATCACATGATATGTCAATACGTAGTACAGGGCTATTCATTTGCATGCTATTCAATAGCGTATAATCATCCAGTGACCATAAACAGATGCTCTTATCATGACTTGCCGATATTAAAACATCACAAGTGGTTACAACTTTAACGTTCGTTACGCCAGCACGATGATACGTAATTTTGTGTAACTGCAAATGGAAGAATAGAAGAAAGAAGGAAGACATCAATTATTCAATTAAATTTGAAATGGGAAAAAAAACGACAAAAAATCCTTTTTTTAATGACAAATAAATTCTTTAATTATACGAATGTACAGCCCTTTTTTTCCCTAAACATAATTTCGTTGTTGTTGCTATAATTTGTAAGCGTAACGTGTTACACGCCATTCTTGTTTCATAATTTATATGCGGCGTCTCTAATTTAAATTTGATTTTGCATGTCTTGTGTGGGTATATTTTGTGGTGTATCAGCATGAGAGAGGACCTCCTGGCGAGGCAATAGTCATATCGGTGTTGTTCGTTATTTAGCTGCAGGCATTCAAAGGTAATGAAAATTATACTCAAAGTGTGTGTGTGTGTGTGTGTCTCCCGGTGTGTGTTTAGTTTAGGTTATGTGCCTAATTTTAATACAGACTGTATAAGTTAATTGTATTAAAACATGTCATTGTTGTTATTGGTGAGTAATGTAAATGCCATATGTGTTCTAAGCCTTTGGCAAGTCATTGTAAAGCGTGTTTTTTATAGAGGTATAGAACTTTAAGTTGTCATTACTTTTCAAGATGGCAGTTTGGTTTGGCAATTCATCATGAATAGACTCACGCCTGAACAACGCTTGCAAATAGTGCAATTTTATTTCGAAAATAATGGTTCTGTGCGGAAAACGTATCGCGCACTACGTCCATTTTATCGTCGACAAAATCGTGCATCAGAGCAGTTAATTCGATTAACCATGGAACGTTTTCGCACAACGTTTACTCTTATTGATAACTCGCATCCCCAGAGACGCTGTACGGTGCGTACAGAAGAAGCTATTGCTGCTGTAGAGCGTAGCATTGAGGAAGACCCGAATGAGTCCATCCGCCATCGAGCACAGGAATTGGATCTGTGTCCATCCACTTTATGGAAGATTTTGCGGAAGGATCTTGGTTTGCGTGCTTACAAAATCCAACTCGTGCAAGATTTGAAGCCAAACGATCATCAAGTAAGGCGTAGATTCGTCGAAAGGGGCCCAAAACGAGATTACCGTTGTTCCCGATTTTCATAAGCGAATTTTGTTTAGCGATGAAGCGCACTTCTGGTATGAATGGCTACGTCAACAAACAAAACTGCCGCATTTGGAGTGAAGGTAATCCTCAAGTGTATGTGGAAACACCATTACATCCAGAAAAACTGACTGTTTGGTGCGCTTTATGGGCTGGTGGAATCATTGGTCCGTACTTTTTCAAAAACGATGGTGGCCAGAACGTTACAGTCAATGGTGATCGGTATAGAGCCATGATTATTTTTATTATTTAATTCCTGAATTGAATAACCATGATGTCCAGGAGATGTGGTTTCAACAAGACGGCGCAACATGTCACACAGCTCGTGCCACAACAGATTTATTGAAAGACACGTTTGGTGACCGCTTAATTTCATGTTTTGGACCTGTGAATTGGTCTCCAAGATCTTGTGATTTAACACCGCTAGACTACTTTCTGTGGGGCTATGTAAAGTCATTGGTCTATGCGGTAAAGCCGATTATTGCCGATATACGGCCACAAATGTTGGAAAAAGTCATCGAAAATTGGACGTCCAGATTGGACTACATCCGCGCCAGCCGTGGCGGTCATATGCCAGAAATCATATTTAAAATGTAATGCCACAAGATTATCTTTCGGATAAATAAAATTCATGTCTATAAAAAACACCCTTTATAAACCCCCCGTATATAGGCCATGTTTCATTAAAAATGTTGTTCTCTTTTTGTTTTTCCTCCATTGCTTTCTGGAGTTTCTACTCATATTCCACAAATTAGCTGTAGAACACAGTATTAAATAATTTTTGTTTGGTTGTATTTTAAGGACCTCTTACTGGCTTTAACAATATTTCTCATGTACATTCTCATAATACTTGTTGTATACCAAACCAGTTGTAGTAGTAATAAGTGCTCTTAATTCCCTTGTATGCTTATGGAATTTCGTATATTCACATTAACACATACACATGGTCTTCTTAAAACAACATACAAATCGTATAAACATACATACAATAAAGCAACCAATTAAGGGAAGGACTCCTAATCGGTTTAATAACTATGATTTCTTTAGAGGGGACAATAGTAACTTCATTTTTAGCCAATATTTGTAGTCAAGTAGTCTAGTAGGAAGTGTTTTCGTTTATTAGACGAGAGTCCTTGGTTCAAATCCCAGCTTACATACCTCAAACAGCACGAAATATGAAAAAAAAATTTTTACTTCGGCGTCTTCCTCTCAGCAATATTCACGTAAAAACTCTGAGAGTAAATAAAAAAAATTGCCATGAAAAGTTTCTCAAAAAATTTGTCGTTCGGAGTCGACTTTTAATTGTAGGTCGTGGCACTGATGGCATAAGTGATATGAGAAGCTAGGTTATAATCCTAACTAAATGGTACCTATCGTTTAAGTACCAGCAGCTATAAGATTAAATTTCAAATTTCTAAAGGAAAAAATCCAGCTCTATACTTAACACCATTGCAAGTGAGGATACTTTGCCATTACATTTGTATAAGTGCTTGATAATGCATGTAAATTAGTTTGCATTTGTATGCGTAATAGAAATATTCTCTATCGTTATCGTTATTTCGTTATGTACGATTATGTATGAGTACATGAGAGTGTGTATATGTATGAGTATGAGTCCATGCATGCAATATTTTGCCTTTAAATTTATTAAAATAATCAGGGGCTGTGGAATGTATGAAAATCTTTTACTGGCACCAAGTGTGGTGGTCATTATTATGAGTATTTAATGTGATTCAAGTCATTAGCATTGCAGCTGTGGTTAGCTATTTAGTAGCATTATTACGTAACCATTTTTAAATTGAGTTTTCATTTTAGAAAAGTAATGAATTTATTGTTGTTATCAGAGCGGAACATATTAATTTATTTTCGAAATGATAACAAGTTATCGAACAGAGATGTGCGTGGTCTGGCCTCTGTAAACTTCACAAAACTTTTCTACACGCTTAGGAAATACCGGCCATATTTATTGGAAATAAATGCTTTATTAAGGTGATTTTGTTAAAAGAACATGTTATTCAAAGTATTGTCCATCAGAAGCCACAAAAATCATTCGTCTTTTGAAAGCCAATAATAAACCGAGCCAATTTCGATAACCTGCTCTTGAAGTATTCTTTGAAGCAGTCTAGTAAGAGGGTTCTGTATCGATCGAAACAAATGGTAGCTGGAAAGGGCAAATGCTAAGCTGAACAGCGAAAAAGGTAAAACTTTTCATCTACTGTTCTCCAAATAGCTCTGCAATATTTAGCTGAACGTTGTCATGATAGGAAATTCCACCCACGTGTCTGGTTGCATCTTCAGGGCGCTTTTCGATCACACCTCACTTCACATGAATTAATTGTTGCCTGCAAACGTCTCTCGTGATAGTTCGGCTCGGTTTTAGCAGCTTATAATGGGTCACAGCTTTCTGATTCTATCAAATACAGAGGATTACCTCGAAGCAATGGATATTCTGCTTAGACGTCGATTTTGCTTATTGCCCGCTCTTCACATATGATTTCTTGCATTTGTAGTGACGTAATGAATACATTTTCCAACGGCGCTAGTAATTCAATGATTCCTTTTTATTACCCTCTACTCTGACCATTTGCAATTCAAATTTGTTCCAAACATGTATACAGAGATGGTAAGGAAATTTTCTCAAACATTTCTTTAACTGACAACAGAAAGAGCGGCTAATCTTTTGGCAAAATAAGTTCAATTTGTTTTCTTGCCTGAAATCTGTTGAGAGGAAGTCGCCGAAGAAATACTTTTTGTATTTTGTTTTGATGTCTGGCCTGGGGCTCGAACTCTGGCTTTACGTCTAATAAGCCAACACACTACCTACTAGACTACGGCGACTTCACAGTCATAGTCACAGTAACAAGGTGTTATTCGGTAAATGCTACATGTACCACTGATTCCTAAACAATGCGTTCAACGCTGTGTTCAACACAACAGGATGCGTCAGGCATACATATAAGACTGATACGGCTTGTCGAGAAAAAAAGTTTTAATATAGGGCCATGTCAGCCATATATGTGTGACATAAAAAATAGCGTTTTTCCGGGAATTTTGGCAAAATTTTTTTTTCTGTGATGCATTAAGTTTCCTTGATACATTTTTAACTAAATTACCATGGCCCATGTGAAAATTTTTCTAATATTATCGTGGCGATAAACGTGTTAAAAGGCATAGGTATGCGACACCTAATACTTACTTAATTAATTGGCCATTACAACCCTTCAATCAGGATTACAGCCTAGTTTCTCACACCGCCCATGCTGTGTGTTAATTTTATACATGAGTGGCGGGACCTGCAGTCCAAAGCCGACTTTGAATGACAAATTTTTAAGAAACCTTTGTTGACAATTTTGCTTACTCACAGAGTTTTTGCTAGAAAGCTGCTGTGAGGAAATCATCGATTGAAATATTGCGTTTTGTTCACGATGCCTGAACAGGGGATTTGAACCACGGCTTCATAGCTAATAAACAAACACACTACCTATCAGACAATGGCGATTTCATTCTAATAGCTTTAGTTAAACTAATTGTTTTATAGGAATGCTCAATTTTGTTGACAACAGGATGGTGTAATATTGCTAGACTCTGCCCGACGCGTGTTTATAAGAAGAGGACTGATTCATTTCTGTCTCTGAAGTGCATGGCCAATGGCCATCCATCACACAATAGGGTTTTACACACGTCTCTGTCCTTCTGGAAGGTATGCTGAAAGACTTCTGTAGGAACTGTGGGCCTGACGAGGAGGAAGATGCAGTCTTTCACTTCATATATGGTATACCTCCATAAAGTTGGACATATTGCAAAGGAAAACACGATCCAACTGAGTGGAATCATGAAATTGAGGATCAATATGGAAAAACTCCTTAATAGTCCAGAAGAATTGGAGAATGGGAGCTACATGGCTTCAGGCCAAGAAAAGGAAGCCAATATAGAAGCCTGTCACTAAGCATATTGGTCTTGTCGAATATTTCGTTGTTTTTATTTTCTTTTGTTTAAATAAACTTGTTATGATTTAGATCACACAAGTTTTAATTTCTTTTCAGCATAAAAATCTTCTTCTATTATTTATTTTATTTTATTTATATTATTATTATTAATTAAATTTTGTTTTCTTCTGTTGTAAACAGGAAACCAGAGTGGTTTCTCTGTACAAATGTATTCGTTTAAATATGTTACAGACAGAAAGAGAGAGAAAGTGTGATATTGTTGCGATTTCCTTTACTTTTCATTTCTTTTGTATATGTTTTCTTGTTCTTCATTGGAAAATATTCTCTCTTTTCGCTTTCAAATGTTTTGTAAACTTTTTCACTTTTATACAACAATGAACGAGTACGTATTATTTTTCTTTCAGTAGAGTGTTTATGTTTTTCTTTTATCCTTTCTGTTGTGTAATTAGCAGAAATATGTGTTTTTTGTAATATCTACACATACTTTTGATAATCCTTTATGTTTTGTTTGAAAGAAATTTGCTCTTTTCAAAAAATTTCAAACAACAACACTTTAACACTTGACAAATTCCCAAGTAAAAGGGAAATATTTTTGAACTTTTTTTTAATGAAATTAAATAAATTTTTAAAGGCTAACATTGAGCACTTACTAGAGTTACCATATATTTAAAATCTACTCGAATGCGAAGTCAGATCCTCTTTCAAATTGTTTGAAACTATATCCGGATAAATTGAAGTCGAATGAGAACACGAGATGAGGTGTGTATATCCAAGGTATATCATTGTAGTGCCTTCCAGTCGAAAGTCATAACTATCCTTATTGGGAACATATGGCTGCTCAGCAGCGGAGTGAGTATTCATGGAGAATATACTGATATGGAAACGACTGCCATTAACTCTTTCCAAACGTCATATCGATGTGCAAGTACATCGGTAGTAGGCTATTTCAAAGGTCTTTATTATAGGGTTCCTGGGCATAGGAGTATACCCGGAAATCGTTTTTTTTTTAGTCATATTAATCAGAAGAGGATCAAATTCGAAAACATTCTATGTGATCCTCTTAGCTGCGAATTAAGCAATATTCCCCTCTCCTTGTCTTAACGCATGCTAAGAAGAAGATAGAAACTTACTTAGCTCAATTCGTCATTACAACCTTTTAGTCAGTATTACAACCTAGCTTCTCACAACACCCATGTTGTGTGTGTTAGTTTTATCCCTGAGTTATTTTTCTACATCATCAAGACAGTCCTCTACGAAATCTTCTTAACAATTGTCAACTGGTGAACCAACTAGTATAACAACTTCGAGCGGGTACGGTATACTGGCGGATTAATGTCAGAATAGTAGAAAAGGGCTGGAAACCATTAGGCTCGATTATTATTTGGTGCAAGTTGCCTTAATTGGCCCGGAGCCCTTTTTCAGATTTCCAAAAAGCTACAGAAATGAAATACTTTGAAACTAGGAGGAGAGCTCCTGTCTGTCATAATTGTGCCAACTATCGTCGACTATCGTTGAAGTCGCTTATTAGACGTAAAGCCACGGTTCGAGCCCCAGGCCAGACTTCAAACAAAATACAAAAAGTATTTCTTCGGCGACTTCCTTTCTTTCAGCAGATTTCTGACAAAAACTCTGAGAGCAAAATAAAATTGCCATGAAAAGTGTCTCAAAAATCTATCGTTCGGAGTCGACATTAAACTGTAGGTCCGTCCCACCACTCATGTATACAATTAACACACACAATATAAGTGGCGTGAGAAACTAGGTCGTAATCCTGACTGAAGGGTTGTAATGACCAATTATGTATCGTCAGCCAAATGACTTCTAATTCCGAAAATTAAAATCTCCAAATGCAGATTTTGATAGGGCAATAGCAGGGCGTTTACCGCCATAATGTTACAATTACATTCGGAGGTCTCTGAATCCACTGTGGTCGTCCTAGATTAGTCGAGAATGTAAGGTAATTAAGAGGCAAAGAGAGAGAAAAGAAGATAAAGAGAGGGTGAAATATAATTACAAGACTATTGGAGGGCCCATCACCCAGCCAAACATAGAAATGGAAGCCAATCTAGCAATTCTTGCTAGGTATAGCACTATGCACCCGAAACCCAGCTAAATGAAGCAGACTTTAGGCACTTATTTTACGTTCCGTTATAGTCCGAGGTATCAATCAACGACTTTCGAGTTTGTAAAAATGTTGCAGAGAGTTCAGAGCACATTCTTGCACTTAGCAAACAGAGGCTTTACAAATTTACTGCCCTCGTTATGCCTTTACTTCAGCTGTGGAATATAAAGCCCCAAATAGTTCACGAATTTAAAATATATTCTCTATTAAAAGAATATTTGTATTGCCAGTAAATCTATATTCAATAAATTTTAGCCGAAGAAAAGAATGGAAAGAGTAAAACTTTTTAATTCGTTTTGTTTTACATCATATTTTATTTGACTGCTTTCTTTGGATTTGTCCTCTAAATACATGGGAGAATGTGTAAGAAAACAGGAAAATTTAATTTTCTTTATTAGAAAACTTAGAAAACTTAAGAGGGAAAAAGAGAGAAATTGAAGAAATGAAAGACAAGCTAAATTTTTGTATTCTTTTATCTTTTGTCACATCCTTACATATGTACATCCTTACAGGAAACAGGTGACACACTTGCTATCTACAGGCATTATTTGTTTTGTGTGTCTGTTTTTCTGTCTGTCTGTCTGTTTTGTTTGTATATCATTTATAAACATACTTTTTTGTTGTTGTTGTGAAAATAAACAAAATCAAGATAAAATTTGTTATTTTTGCAAGAGTGTATGTACATATGTATGTAAAGGGTGTTTTTTATAGAGGTATAGAACTTTAAGTTGCAATAAAACAACGATGGATTATTCGATGGACATGAATTTTATTTATCCGAAAGATAATCTTGTGGCATTACATTTTAAATATGATTTCTGGCATATGACCGCCACGGCTGGCGCGGATGTAGTCCAATCTGGACGTCCAATTTTCGATGACATTTTCCAACATTTGTGGCCGTATATCGGCAATAATACGGCGAATGTTGTCTTCCAAATGGTCAAGCGTTTGTGGCTTTACCGCATAGACCAATGACTTTACATAGCCCCACAGAAAGTAGTCTAGCGGTGTTAAATCACAAGATCTTGGAGGCCAATTCATCGCTAAACAAAATTCGTTTATGAAAATCGGGAACAACGGTAATCTCGTTTTGGGCCCATTCGACGAATCTACGCCTTACTTGATGATCGTTTGGCTTCAATTCTTGCACGAGTTGGATTTTGTAAGCACGCAAACCAAGATCCTTCCGCAAAATCTTCCATAAACTGGATGGACACAGATCCAATTCCTGTGCTCGATGGCGGATGGACTCATTCGGGTCTTCCTCAATGCTACGCTCTACAGCAGCAATAGCTTCTTCTGTACGCACCGATGCGAGTTATCAATAAGAGTAAACGTGGTGCGAAAACGTTCCATGGTTAATCGAATTAACTGCTCTGATGGACGATATTGTTGACGATAAAATGGACGTAGTGCGCGATACGTTTTCCGCACAGAACCGTTATTTTCGAAATAAAATTCCACAATTTGCAAGCGTTGTTCAGGCGTGAGTCTATTCATGATGAATTGCCAAACCTAACTGAGAATAAATCACTTGACAGCTGTTAAATCGGTCGCCATCTTGAAAAGTAATGCCAACTTAAAGTTATATACCTCTATAAAAAACACCCTTTATTAATTTATGTAATACAGGTAATGTAATGCTCAGACTTTAAGCCTGTTAAGCGTTAAATTATAAAAGAAAAGTTTTCGAAAACACAAAAAAGAAAACAGATGAAAACGGAAGTTTTTTATGATTTACGTTAGAATTACCTGTACCACCTGGATTTTTGGAGGAGGATACACAATTACGCATTTACACGCATTTGTTCTTTTATGGGGCATTTTACGTTAAACTGGCTGGTGTTTAAGCACTAAAGCAGGGAAGTGTTGTTGATTGACAGGCGAATGATGACTTCAACTGTTTAAGCCTCAACCTATTGCTCTCATTTCCTTGCAGAGCTTGTCTAGTCGAGGTGTCTTACTTTAAATTTTTAATCCTAATATTCGTTTTAATGTGAACTGACTCATATGTACGAGTATACGTACGTTATTTAACGTTACAATTTTACAGGGATTTGATTTATGTATTGTTTGTTAAACAGTATGTGCGTGCTTAACGTTTATTTAAGTTTTTTTTTTTTTTTTTTTTTATTTGAAGTACAAAACAAAAGCAAAGCAAAAAAAAAATCTCAACACTTAAATATTATATAACGGTAAAAATATCAAATTTATATATAAAACACACACACATATACACACGCGTACATACATACATAAATTTCCATATACAAACTTATCATATGACACCCATGATACGTTTACAATTATTACTGAATGAACACATATTGTATGCGAAGGGGTGATGGGGGGTGTGGGGGGTACATATTTCATATACGAGTATACAAGCATATGCATACCAATCATATGCCAACCAGCCAACCTACTATGTATGAGTCCCATAATTCCCATATGAGTTGTTCAATTTATTTTCATGCCTGATTTCCTAAAACAGTCACGAAATCTTGAATAATTTATTCCACTTTTTTTTTATTTTTTTTGTTTCTGTTTTTTCTTTTGGAAAAACTTTTAGTTAAAGTGAAAATAAATTTGAGTTGTCTTTTTGTGTGTTCTTTTTTTGGTTTTTCTTTGAAAAAATTATAATGTTTTGTAAATAATTTAGAAAATATTTGATTAAGTTCTACATTTCCTTGGAATTCGGGAGTGGCTTTATTTTCTTCATTAAATTCCTTATTCTGAGTGAAATATTTCATTACATTTAAATAAGCTTGTATTGCTGTTGGCTTTTTTTTAAATTGGGGAATTCATTTCATTTGTTTTTGTATTTTTGCCATGGAAACTCCCTTCTTGGCATACAATTCGTAGAGTAGAGTGGTTAAGGTCTGAAATGAAATATTAAATATTCAGTCATTTGATGGAAGTAAAGAGATAAACTCTCCAGGCTTTTGTTTTGAAAAAGGGGTGTAGTACATAAGGTGTAGTAAATAGGAAACTTATGGTCCACTTTGTTCCACTCAGGCTTTATTTCCTATACTCATTTTGGTGAGAAACTAGGTCGTAATCCTGACTGAAGGGTTGTAATGACCAATTATGTATGTACTTATCTTCTATTAAAGCATAGGGCTGGTTGACATGCTGGGAATAACAATGCAGTTAAATCCTGGACTGTGGATATGCCAATATTAATGGAAGGAATATCGACTTCCGAATTGATAATATGGTTCCCATAGTTTTCTGAATGGACCATTTCAATTTATAATTCAAATTAGGAACTTCTGGTCTAAAGATCCGGAGGTTACTAATGGGATTATAGATTTTTACACCGATGACTCAAAGGTGGATGACTTTGTGGCCTGTGGCATACATTAAGAGTTGTGATATTAAACTTTCTTAAAGGTTGCCAGACCAGGCGGAGGCTGAAGGCTAATTTTCGGAGATTTACATGGTTCGCCAGTTTTGTGACTACGTTCCTAACGAACGCATTTTCGACTTTCGTTCTTATCCATGAATGCTAAAGATTTCTCAGGGAAATTTCGAAATGTTCAAAGGCAACGCTTTTATAGTTTCCGGGGCAAATAGGAACGGAAATTATAATCTGCGATATATTAACATGTTAATCGCCATGTCAGTCATATATGTGTGACGCTAAGAAGTTCTACATGAGCCATGTCAGGATCACAGCCTAGTTTCTCACACTGCCCATGCTGCGTGTTAATTTTATACATAAGTGGCGGGACCTGCAGTCCGAGGCCGACTTTGAATGACAGATTTTTAAGAAACCTTTGTTGACAATTTTATCGGGTCCGTCATCTAACGTTTTTTTTCAACTAGCGCTTATTTCGTGAATGGTAACACTTAGCTCATGTCTGATTTGACAGATAATTAGTTTTATACTTCCGCTGAAGGAATATGGTTGTGTATACGCTTGAACAACGCTGGGAAATATTGCGACATTACTTTGAAAATCATGGTAATGTTGCAGAATGTGTGCGAAAATTGCGTACGGATTTTGGAAGAAGAGAAGCACCGTCAGCTCCGTATGTTCTTTATCTTGTGAAAAAAGTGAAAGAAACTGGCATCCTCATCGATAAACCAAAGCGTGAAAAGCCAAAAACAGTGCGTACACCCGAGAATATTGCTGCTGTGACAGAAAGTGTGCGTGAAGCGCCATCAAAATCAATTCACCGTCGTTCTCAACAATTGAACGTTTCGGAGACATCATTGAGACGAATTTTGCATAAAGACCTTGGTATGACGCCATACAAAGTCCAATTGGTTCAGGAGTTGAAGCCAATTGACCATCCAATGCGTTTTCGCTCCGCTAAGTGGGCCTGCGATCGACTTACAGAAGATGCCGATTTTGGCAAAAAAAAAAATCATCTTTTCAGATGAAGCTCATTTTGATCTTGGCAGATATGTAAACAAGCAAAATTGTCGCATTTGGGGCACAGAAAACCCGCACGCATACATTGAAAAGCTGACGCAGCCAAAACGAGTCACTGTTTGGTGCGGATTTTGGTCCAGAGGCATAATTGGGCCATTTTTCTTCGAACATGAGCAAGGAGTGGCCGTTGCAATCAATGGCGATCGTTATCGGGCAATGCTGAACGAATTTTTGTTCACAACAATTGAAGAGGAGGATATTGGCAACATTTGGTTTCAACAGGACGGCGCTACTTGCCAAACAGCCGAAGCTACACTCGATGTTTTGCGCCCTGTTTTTGAAGATCGCATTATCAGCCGCAGAGCTGATGTCGATTGGCCACCTCGGAGCTGCGATTTGACACCGTTGGACTATTATTTGTGGGGTGCCGTCAAAGATAAGTGTTACGCCGACAAGCCAGAGACAATTGACGCTTTAAAGGACAATATTCATGAAGCCATTGGTGAAATACAGCTGCACACAATCGATAATGTGCTTAAAAATTGGACCGATCGTGTAGGCTACTGCATGGCCAGCCGAGGCAGCCATTTGAATGAAATTATTTTCCATTATTAACCGGAAGGATCGTACTTTCAAATAAAAAAAGAAATTTGAGAAAATATTCAGTTGTTTTTTTTCTAAAGCGTATTAAAAAAAAAGTTATTTGGCGGACCCTTTATTTACTCACAAAGTTTTTGCAATTGAAATATTGCGTTTTGTTCACGATGCCTGAACAGGGGGTTTGAACCACGCTTCATAGCTAATAAACAAACATACTACCTACCAGACAACGGTATGAAGTATACTAATAGCCTTAGTTAAACTAATTGTTTCATAAGAATGCTCAATTTTCTTGTCAACAGGATGGTGTAATATTACTAGACTCTGCTCGACGCGTGTTTATAAGAAGAGGACTGATTCACTTCTGTCTCTGAAGTGCATGGCCAATGGTCATCCATCACACAATAGGGTTTTATACACGTCTCAGTCCTTTTGGAAGGTATGCTGAAAGACTTCTGCAGGAACTGTGGGTCTGACGAGAAGGAAGATGCAGTCTTTCACTTCATATATGGCATACCTCCATAAAGTTGGATACATTGTAAAGGAAAACACAATCCAACTGAGTGGAATCATGAAATTGAGGATCATTATGGAAAAACTCTTTAATAGTATAGAAGAATTGGAGAATGGGAGCTTCACCTGCCATTTTGCATATTTTGTCTTGTCGAATGTTTCGTTGTTTTTATTTTCTTTTGTTTAAACAAACATGTTACGATTTTACGCCCTTATTTAGATCACACGAGTTTTAATTTCTTTTTAAGCATAAAAATCTTCTTCTATTATTCTATTTTATTTTATTATTAATTATTATTATTATTAATTGAATTTTGTTTTTCCTTTTGTGCTATTTTTAGATTTTACTCACCAGTTTTCCTGTATTAAGATCGGAAATAACAATTGTCGCATCTTCACTGCCATTTATAACCAAGGAATTATTGACCCCAGCTGCCACACTCGTCACTATGGCCGTATTTGACCTACAAAAATAAAAAAAAAAATAAAATTGAAAAGAATAGAATAGAATATGTGACAGAGAAAAGAAAAAGAAAGAAGAAAAAAAAAAATCAAAATCTTGTAAAATCTGTGAAACAAAAACATTCATAAGCAACAAATTAAACAGTGTTTAGTGTAATGGAAACATAATTAAAAAAAAAAAAAGTGCTGCAAGTGACTTACTTGATATGAGATTTTAGTTCACGAGTTGTCACGTTCCAAACAATCACAGTGCCATCCTCAGAACCAGTCAATAGAATATCCGATTGTGGTGCCACTAAAAGGCACGTGACTGCGGCTGTGTGGCCTAAGAAACATGGGGGAAACAATCATCATTC
Source organism: Sarcophaga subvicina (assembly GCA_936449025.2). NCBI lineage: Eukaryota > Metazoa > Arthropoda > Insecta > Diptera > Sarcophagidae > Sarcophaga > Sarcophaga subvicina. The sequence goes on from OW388084.2 coordinate 15,611,005, forward strand.
ACTCAACCATTATTAAGAGCGGAATTGAATTTCTTTAATATGTATGGGTAAGTACGAATGTTTTTCTGTGTATGTGTTTGTATGTAATTTGTAAACTATTTTTTTCCTATTTAATGAGTGATTAATGTGAAGTCAGGAGGAGTGTGATATTCCTTTTGGTAAACTGACACTAATGAGCTGTTAATGTTTGTGAAGAGTATAATAGAATGTATGATTAAAAGATGGGGTCGTATTTACAAATCAATTGTATAAGAATTCTAGTCTTATTATGGGTCTAAGACCTATTGCGATGTCTCTAGTACCTCTTTTAACCTCTTAAAGGTATACTTCTGTATATTATGCAGGGAAACTACCTCTATCTTTTGCGGAACAGTTTTCTTAATGGTTTAAAGAATAAAAAATAGATATCATATGTCACTACCCTATTAGAAGGCATGCCATTAGAACCCCCTCAAATGATTTCTGTAGGTGATATAAGCCTATGCCTTTTGAAGTCGCCGTAGTCTAGTACGTACTGTGTTGGCTTATTAGACGTAAAAGCCACGGTTCGAGCCCCAGGCCAGACGTCAGAGCAAAATATAAAAAGCATTTCTTCGGCGACTTCCTCTCAGCAGATTTCTGGCAAAAACTCTGAGAGTAAATAAAATTGCCATGAAAAGTGTCTCAAAAATCTGTCGTTCGGAGTCGACTTTAAACTGTAGGTCCCACCACTCATGTCTAAAAATTAACACACACAACATAAGTGGTGTGAGAAACTAGGACGTTGTAAAATGGGTCAATTCGACCTCCGAGTTGTCAATTAATTGACAAGGACACTTCCTCTAACCTAACCTAAGCCTAAGGAGAAGCAAGCTGCTACAGTTTACCTCATGTGGCTGGCTTTTTCTATAAGGAGGTGGAGCTTCCTTTCGTCTTTTGACTGAACTCTTGCTATTGCAAGATTTACTTTGAAGCCGGAATATTTTCCTCCAGGGAATATTCTATTTTGTGATTGAATATTTTTATATCCTTTAGACAGTTTTTTTTAATCTTTCATTAGAAATACACTCAAATACCTCAAATAGTACTTTTGAATACAGTACTTTCAAAAAGTACGTGCATATAAATATGTTTAATTAAAAAATGTACTTTTTGAGAGTTGTTAAGTACTTTTTAAAAGACTTTCTTTTATTAAATATTTTTAAAAAGTACTTTCGTATTCTAGAAGGGAACAGGTCTATCGTTATTAAAACGAGACCTTATGGAACCCAAGTATGCTAAGCTTTTTACAAATTTACGAACTTAAATATTCTCAAAAACATATTTTTTTATTAAATATTTCCAAAAAGTACTTTTTCTTTTTAAAAATGTACTCAAATATTTTTGAGAAAGTACTTTTTACTAAAAATTTACTTGAATATTTTTAAAAAAGTGATAAATGTTCGCAGTAATTTTTTTTAGTTAAACATTTCTAAAAAGTACTTTTTATTTCAAAATGTATCCAAAAATTTTCAAAAAGTACTTTTCTTAAAAATATATTTAACTGTTTTAAAAAGTACTTCAATTTTCAAATGTTGCATAAATATACTTAAAAGGCATATTTTTAAAATATTTTATTTTTAAAAAGTGCTTTTAGCCCACTGTAACTTTTATTGTTTTGATGCAAATACTGTTTGTTTTCAAATGTTCGGAATATTTTTGATAATAATTTAGTTGTTGTTCGAAATGTTGTTGTTGTTGTTGTTTTTTTACAATTTAATATTGTTGATTACCTTTGAATATATGTTCCATTGAATTGCTCATTATATGCCACAATTGTACATCACCAGATTTGGTTGCCAATATTAAATGCTGTTTTGTGGGTGCCACACAAATATCACGTATTGGCCCCGTACCAGAGACAGTCATTGTGCGTATTTGTGAAGGCAATGGTGCCGGCAACCAGCCAGTTAATGGCACCAGCAGGGGTACTGTGTAACCATCACACCAGGCTGTTGCTGAACGTACTGTCATACTTAATAATGAAGTGTCATTTTCATCATGTTCACTAATCGGCCTTAACCAGGCTATAAGCTGGAAAACACAAAACAAAAAAGACGAAAACAAAAAACAAACAAAATAAACAAACACATGATAAAATACAAACAAATGGTGTGTGTGTGCGTATTTGTGTTGGCGTGCGTAGCAACTTACCTGTGCTCCCAGTTGCATGGGGTCACGTGTTAAAACATCACTCGATTTTCTTATCGTATAATAAATAAGTTCGATATCACGATCCAATAAATAACAGCGCACATGTTCGATTAAACAACGTAAATAACTTATCGATACAGTTTGTACCTGTCGGAATAGAAAACCAAAAACAACATAAAAATAGAAGAAGACAGAGTATTGTGTGATAAATTTTTGGTAAAATATTGTATTTTCATACACAAAATCAATAGGTTATTAAAACTTTTGTTTGTTTATTTAACGTATTTTACGTGTTTTTTCCTAAATAGTCGTTGTAGATTTTTAGGGACACCTCTCGTTTAAGTTAAAAACAACTTTGAAATGAAAAACGGAAATTACATTGAATTTCTTTAAAAGTTTCATTTCCTTAATGTCTTTCTATCGACTTAGTTGAGAATGCGACAATGTGTGTGACAACCGAAAGTATATTACCGTTGTACGACTTGACATGCTGTATTTTAGTTGACTTAGGGTAATGATTGATGCTGGAAAGGATAACTAACTGAAGCCATCAAAAGGGTTCAGGCTAAATTAATTTTTTTTTTAAATTAAATTCGTGTGTTTTCCTTATAGGGGAAGGACCCACTTAGGCCCCTAATTAATATTCAACCCAGGGATCGATCATTTTCTATAGTAAACCATCTCGGCTCTAAAATAATTCTTGCTAATGCCGTGTTCTTTATTTTGGCGAGTTTAGTCAAAGATGACAGGGATAGAGACGTTAAGTTCCTACGCACATTTACGTCATGAATCGGGAAGGATAGCCTCTTCTTACTGGTGAGACCCACATCGCCTGCAGAAGTCATTTGAGGGAATTAATACCAAGTTTATCAGCATGTTTTCCAATAGAGAAGTCGCCTGTAAGTACCATAATAGTGCAATGTTTGGTCAGACGGTTTAAGAACAGAAAATAATCAGTTACCCAGTTTATCCACACCAATCCACCATAAGTTCAGAAAACAAACAGTTTTCCAGTTTATCCATAACAATCCATCAAAGCCTAGAAATACTGTACATAAGTTCGTACTGCTAACCAAATCTAGTCTCCCTATAAAACGAAAACAGTGAACATTTAGTTTAACTGAGTTTATCGTAACACATATGCCCTGACAGAGATTGTGGTCGTCGTACTTTACTTGCCATTACACATACATACATACATACATACTTAATTGGTCATTAGAACCCTTCAGTCAGGACTACGACCTAGCTTTTCACTTAAGTTCTGTGTGTATTATTTTCATACATGGGTGACCTACAGTTTGAGGTCGACTCCGACCAATACATATTTTTGAGAAACTTTTCATGACAATTCTGTATTTACTCTCAGAGTTTTCGCCAGAAATCTGCTGAGAGGAAGTTGCTTAAGAAATATTTTTCAAATTTCGACTTGTTGGAGATGTTCCTGTGGCCTCACGCCCAACACACTACCTAGTAAACTATGGCAGCTTCAAATACTTGCCATTAAATGATTGGAAATTTCGAGGCGAAATCAAGGACGTTAGTCATTTGGTTTTCAGGGAAAATGCTAGCACCCAAGAAGCATTTGCGAAGCCTTTAATATTGTCATGATAAGTTAAATCTCTGCAGAGGAACGCCGCCAGTCTAATGTATGAAATCATACGAGTTTTGTGTTGTATTGTCATTGCAAGTGCATCATCTGTGTTCCAGTGGGACACACAAACATGCAGTTTTTTATTCTTATTATTTGATGATAAATACCTTGCAGCAGCTTTCACGCTGCTTGTGTGCCGATATTTTTAAATTTTTTCCATGATTTCATTGAAAAAAGTCATCAGATCCAAAACGAGCCAACAATTTTGCTGTGCAATGTTAATAATCTCTTCTAACAAATTCAAGCTTAAACTGTGAGCTTTAAATTAAACTTAGCACTGTAGCTAATGCAATTAATATCGTGAGAGAATAGAATACTTTGTGTAAGAAATTGTTATCGAAAGAAATGTTATTGCATTTTGTAAACCCAATAAAAATAGAGCGTTTATTTGCCATTAAAAAAATGCCTTCGAAATGAATGCATGCGACCAATAATTAATGGATTTTTTTTATATTTATTTCAACATTTTTATGTTTTAAACCATAAATTGCTTCAAATACTATGCCATGTAGTCGTAATGCAATCACTTTGTTATTATCAAACGGAATATAAATGAGTTGCCATCAAATGAATTTGATTTTAATGGCAGAAAAATAAAAACGCAATTAAAAAATCGAATAAAAATGCGATTAAAAATCCGATTAAAAATGCGATTACAAACATAGTGACAATTAGACATTGTAAGAATTTATTGTAATTCATTTCTTTTCCTTCTTCAATTACAATTAATACACCGAAAGCAACAAAAAATAGCAGTTAGCCATACAGTTGGTCTTATGCGACTAGGATAAATGCCTATAACATTTTTTTTGCTTTCGGTACTTGCTTTGCTAGAGGCTTTGTCTCCTCATCTTCTACTGTTTCTTTGCTTTTTTTCAGTTTAAATATGTTTTTCTGTTTTTTCTAGAATGATAGGGTTGCCACATTTATTTTTTTGCGAAAAAATATTGAATAGTTATGCTGGGAAATTAGTTCCACTTTTTCTCAAGAATTGGCTCCACCTTCTCTCCATTATGTTGTTGATGTTATTCTCTTGGTTTGCCAGGTTACCATAACCTGGCCATGAAATCGAACTCGAGTCAATTGAATGAGTCACAAACTAAGAGCTGTTGTGCTAAAAATATCTACAATGTCGCAAAGATGTAGTACTCATGCAGAGTTTATCTGTTTACTAATTCGTGACACACGAGGCTAGAATAGCCTAATAAGTTATCTTAGGACCGAGATCCCATTTTTTCTCAACAGTTTGTTACAAGCATAGACGACAATGTAGGCGGCTTACAGGACAATTTCCTTTGCAGAATGAACCTTAAAAAGAAAAATTGGCACTTATGTCTAAATTCCCTAAGAGCTATTTCCATCCTATCCTTGATAGGATACACAAATCTGTCCGAAATTTTAAGAACCATAGAAGCAATTGTCTAACGCTGGGTATATTCTTCTTCCACTAAGTAATTTCGGCATCTAGTCCAACGTATTGGACTGTACACCAAATCTTGGCTGTGCCAGCAATCTCCCTATCGTACTCGTTAGTGTATGCAAGGCGGTCTCAACATACCTCCACTCACTGTACGTATTTTTTTGTGAAATCTCTTAAGTTTTATGTTCTGATGACTGTTATCAATGTCTACGCAAATACTGTTGAAGTTTCCATAGAAAAAAGTTGAAAATTTTCGCTTAACTTTTAGGATTTTAAGCAAAAAAATTGTTTTTAAAACAACTTTAAAGCATTAAAACTTGCCCTGACTGTAGTCAATAACAACAACAACAACAACAACAAGAGAAAATAGTTGTCATGTAAAAAGAAGAAACTTTTCGTTGTTTTTCATCCATTGTTTGTGTCAACTGATTGGACAGACATTCATTCGCGCAATGGAAATGGACTCGACGTTACACTTTCGCGTACTTTAACTGTGACAATGTTTTCTTAACAAATTTGTTGTTTGGCTAGATAAACTAAACGAATGAATGGAAGAGAGACCCAGACAGGGTAACACAGTTAAAGTTCAAAACCAAAAAAGAAACAAAAATTCTTTGCTTGACTTTGTCAAAACACTTGGAAGAGAGTGGGTTTTTATGTTTCAAATGTTTTCAACACTTCTGCTCACAGCACACAGCTATAGAGATGGAGGAGTTTAAGGTTAAGTTAAGAATTTAGGGCAAGCCCTTGTGTCCTTGTAGTATTAGTAGCTGCTGCAACATTTAATTTGTATGACATCCTTGTCGTCATTGTTGTCTTTTGTTTGCACAACTTGCTTGGTTCGTTGACTACTATTTGTCGCCCTACAATTATATTTAATAGAGGAAGAGAGAGAGGCAGAGAGAGAGAGAGAGCAGAACATATAAAAACGTTTCTTTTATGCGCTTTAATTAAGCAAAAACAAATGCTAACAATGAGCACTTCAACCAAAGGAGTTGACAATGGCCATGAGAGCACGACGAATAAAAATGCTTGGAGAAAAGGTGGATTTATTTGCGCGTTTTTTATTTAAATCAACAAGACATTGATTAAATTAAATAAACGAGAGAAACATAATAATTAATTGGTTTATAAATATTGCAAAAGGACACTAGGGAAAGGGAAAGAAAGATGATTTCAAATGCATTTGAAATAAATTGTCTGAAGGTTGGGTTTGTTTTGCAAAAAATTACATCAGACGTCCTGTCCCATAATCAATACAACGAAACAATCTTTGTCAGTTTCTTTGTTTATTTTTTCTTTTTTAATTAAAAATTCCTTCAATTAATGAGAAAGAGAATAGAAAAGCAATTCCAATTGCTTTCAATTTCAATTTCTTAAGCTTACGTCTTTTGCAACAGAATAAGTTGTAAAGGGTGTTTTTTATAGAGGTATAGAACTTTAAGTTGGCATTACTTTTCAAGATGGCGACCGATTTAACAGCTGTCAAGTGATTTATTCTCAGTTTGGTTTGGCAATTCATCATGAATAAATTTCACGCCTGAAAATAGTGCAATTTTATTTCGAAAATAATGGTTCTGTGCAGAAAACGTATCGCGCACTACGTCCATTTTATCGTCGACAAAATCGTCCATCAGAGCAGTTAATTCGATTAACCATGGAACGTTTTCGCACCACGTTTACTCTTATTGATAACTCGCATCCCCAGAGACGCTGCACGGTGCGTACAGAAGAAGCTATTGCTGCTGTAGAGCGTAGCATTGACAAAGACCCGAATGAGTCCATCCGCCATCGAGCACAGGAATTGGATCTGTGTCCATCCAATTTATGGAAGATTTTGCGGAAGGAGCTTGGTTTGCGTGCTTACAAAATCCAACTCGTGCAAGAATTGAAGCCAAACGATCATCAAGTAAGGCGTAGATTCGTCGAATGGGCCCAAAACGAGATTACCGTTGTTCCCGATTTTCATAAGCGAATTTTGTTTAGCGATGAAGCGCACTTCTGGTTGAATGGCTACGTCAGCAAACAAAACTGCCGCATTTGGAGTGAAGGTAATCCTCAAGTGTATGTGGAAACACCGTTACATCCAGAAAAACTGACTGTTTGGTGCGCTTTATGGGCTGGTGGAATCATTGGTCCGTACTTTTTCAAAAACGATGGTGGCCAGAACGTTACAGTCAATGATGATCGGTATAGAGCCATGTTTACTAACTTTTTCCGTCCTAAATTGAATAACCATGATGTCCAGGAGATGTGGTCTCAACACGACGGCGCAACATGTCACACAGCTCGTGCCACAATAGATTTATTGAAAGACACGTTTGGTGACCGCCTAATTTCACGTTTTGGACCTGTGAATTGGCCTCCAAGATCTTGTGATTTAACACCGCTAGACTACTTTCTGTAGGGCTATGTAAAGTCATTGGTCTATGCGGTAAAGCCACAAACGCTTGACCATTTGGAAGACAACATTCGCCGTATTATTGCCGATATACGGCCACAAATGTTGGAAAAAGTCATCGAAAATTGGACGTCCAGATTGGACTACATCCGCGCCAGCCGTGGCGGTCATATGACAGAAATCATATTTAGAATGTAATGCCACAAGATTATCTTTCGGATAAATAAAATTCATGTCAATCGAATAATCCATCGTTGTTTTATTGCTACTTAAAGTTCTATACCTCTATAAAAAACACCCTTTACTTGCAACTAAAATGGATGTTCATGCAACTGGATTTAGTGTCACAGCTGTGGCTGCTTTAACTATTACTTCAACACTATAGTAGCTGTGGCCTTTAAACAAAAAAGGGGAATCAGTTGTCATCTTATTTAGTTTCTAATTACGTTTGTTTTTGTTATTGTTTCTCTTTTGTTCTCATTTCTAAAGTCTAAAAACCAACTACAAAAACAATAGAAAAGTTAAGAAAATAATTAAGAAAGTTTTCTTCTTTTTCCTGGGTTTGTTTCTTCTCTCATTTTGTGTGAAACACAATGAGAACATTAAGCAGCATTAAGTTCAGAGCTTGATGAAGTGAAACAAATGCAGCATTGAAGTGGAAGTCAGGACAAATTGCTGACTTTAATATTTTTTTTTAGAGAAACCTGTGTGCAGTGAGTACTTGAGTGCATTCAGAGTTTTATAGATTTGCTGGTTCCAAAATTTATTTTCAATTTAATTTGGAGTTACGCTAAAGTGAGGATGAGATCGGCTTTATATCTATAAAGAAGAATAATCGGTGAAAGTCAAACACTTCAGTCTCTCAGGCATGTGGCCACATGATTACATAACAAACCACATGTTGTTGCTCTCCACATCATTCAATTCTTGCTAAAATAAGTTGGTAACCATCGATCTATTGGTGGACGCTGTTGACAGTGATAGCTTGGCCAGCGTTGTGATCAAAGAAATTTCAATCGATGATGTCGTCAGTCCAAAATCCACACCAAACATTGACTTCTGCTGATATATTGAACACTCTTGAGTCTCATGGCAATTGCTATCATTCCAAAAAGTTTTGTTTGTTCACGTAGGTACCCAGTTATCCAGAAATGGGTCTCATTACTGAAAATGACTTTTCATTGAAAATTCGTTGCCCACTGCTGCAGGTCTCATTCTGTGGTGGTTCATAGAATAATTTACAACTTATTTGATGCCGTTATCAACTGTCTAAGTACGGTATCTCCTGTTAGAAGGCACTTTATATTGGCCGAAATGGGAAATTCATGTGTTTTTATGTGTAGCAATGCAACCTAACCTAAGTTTGAGAAGACGAACAGCCCAGGATTAATAGAAATTGGGGAAGTACGTTCACAATACAGATTTTTAACGAATTTACGTTATTTGTATCTCTTATTTGGTAGTAAAGCATAGACAGTTTATGTGGATTTGATGGTTTGTGGCGCTGCTAACAGTGTGGGTTTGCGTCTTTGGTTTTTAAATTTGAATTTCTCTTCGCACACATGTTAGATTTTAGGAGTTCATAGGTAGGTAGGTAGGTATATAGTAAGTGGCCGTCCCTCCACATGAATTGGATGGACGCACTTAGGCCCCATGGGGCCCATTGCGATACCGCAGTTAGCGTTAACTATCCCCTAGTCCAGGAACCACTTAGAGCTTACAATGAAGCGACTAAAATTTCTGACGTCAATAGTCGACAAATCACACAGATCATCGATGTAGTAGGCATCAAGATGTCTCTTTCTCCTTTGACACAGTGCCGGGCATGTTCCCAGTAGATGAAGAATCGCCTCCTCACCCTCCTCCTCGTCCCTGCAGCTTCTACAGAAATTGTTCGCCAGGTGTTCCAGGACAATGCGCCTCGCGTGGACACCCAAAATGCAGTGATCCGTCACGACTCCATTGACCGCACTGAGCACTCCCCTTTGGAGTTTTAGCAGCCTTGCAGTGCGCCCTCTATCCAGCCTCGGCCAGATCATGAGCGTCACTCTGCCCTTATCCGAAGCTGCCCACCTGCGGTTGACAGAGTCCGTGATATCGTTGTCAATAATGAGTCTGCAGATCTCCAAAGGAACCCCAACACTTAAGAATTTGTCGGAGAGTTCGATGGTCGTGCCGCGTCTGTCCTGTTCACCCGCTTTGCAGTTGCCCGGCATATCATTGTGTCCCGCAACCCAAATGATATGTACATTAGGAGTTCATCTGAACCCTAAAATTGTTTCTGCGTCAGTCATTCCGTTGATTACTAAAATAAAACTCCAGAAAATTCTATCTCTGAGTGAGTTGGCCGATTTAAATCCAAGAAGGTTACAAGACCTGTTGGTTGGACCTTGATTGTGGCAATGATACACAAGTCAACTTCTAGACGCTTTAGTGTCAGCTGACACTACGCATCCACAAAGCCATAAAAATGAACTAGAAATCGCGATAATCGATGTTGAAAAGCAAATGTTGCAGATTCCGTAAGGCAGGCAGGAATGCTGTGCCAGTATGTCTTGAATGTAAAGTTTTCTTTTTCTTCTTAATTTCCTTAAAATATAATCACTTAAGAAATGAAAAAAGTATTTATTTTGCACTTTAAAAGTGTTTACTTTGTTAATAAATTCATCATCAAGAAAACAAAATCGTTTTAATTTTTAAAGTTTTGTAACACAATGCCACACGTCGTAGAATAATTTATGGAAGAAAACTTTTGTTTTTCTTACGTTGGCAATGAATTTTGTTATTGTTGTTGTTGTTGTTGGCATTGTTTTCTTTTACACCCACACATACATAAATTAAGAAGAAGAAGAAGAAAAATGAAAAAAATTACTTTACATACGAAGACAAGAACATAAATCTACGAAAGTACTTGAATACGTGAAATTAGGGTTTCCCTTGTTGAAAGGATAGTTGAAACAAATTGTGGCTTTTTAAACTCTACTCGAGAAGGGGAAAATTTCAAATCAACCGTAGGTATAAAGATTCAAAGACTGAATCATATTAGGAGACTTCTGCAGTGATATGGAAAGGTCTCCAAGACATTTGAAATTTGTGATTTTGATACCAAAGACAAGCAGTGCTCGGAACAAGCAAAAATGTTTGTAGATAATGTCAGACCCACGAACAACTTGCAAAGTTATTAAGTGTGACTTAAGTAGCCAACTCAACAATGAGCACTTCAACCAAAGGAGTTGACAATGGCCATGAGAGCACGGAAAATAAAAATGCTTGGAGAGAAGGTGGATTAATTTGCGCGTTTTTGTTTTTGTATTTAAATCAACAAGACATTGATTAAATTAAATAAACGAGAGAAACATAATAATTAATTGGTTTATAAATATTGCAAAGGGACACTGGGAAAGGGGAAAGAAAGACTAATGATTTCAAATGCATTTGAAATAAATTGTCTGAAGGTTCGGTTTGTTTTGCAAAAAATGACGTCAGACGTCCTGTCCCATAATCAATACAACGAAACAATCTCTGTCAGTTTCTTTGTTTTTTTCTTTTTTTTAATTAAAAATTCCTTCAATTAATGAGAAAGAGAATAGAAAAGCAATTCCAATTGCTTTCAATTTCAATTTCTTAATCTTACGTCTTTTGCAACAGAATAAGTTGTACTTGCAACTATAATGGATGTTCATGCAACTGGATTTAGTGTCACAGCTGTTGCACGAATAACTTGCAAAGTTATTAAGTGTGACTTAAGTAGCCATTTCAAAGCGTTTAATAGCGGCAGAATGGATTCAAAAGCAAGGAATTAGCCGCATGAATTGAAGTCGAGGGACGTTGAAAGGTGAAATCGAATGTCTGAACGGCCAAGCAGAATATCTGGAAGATGAAAGTTTTTTCTACGAAATATTCGCTAAAAAGTTTTGCAATTTTCACTTTTTTCTTGAAATATTATATTTTAAGGGACACCCTTATTATTACTGTGCACCACCATTACCACCACCATACAGTGTAATAAAAAGCATGTGTTACAGCAATAGAATTGGGTATAAAACATACGTTGAGAAACTAAAAAAAATTTACATTCTTGCACTCATATGCAGAATGATACCATCATTGGGGTTATTTCATATCTTAAGGAAAATTTGGTCGTACGCTAGTCTTACATTTGATACTCGTATGATTATATCGTAGATTTAACCTTTACTACGAACAAAAGAATGTCCAGTAAATACATTGGTAAGGTGCAAATTATAGGCGTTATAGCAGGACAGTTTTTGAAATGATGCTCTGAGGTGCTAGCGGCAGTGATCCTTGATGTGAATTACATTGTTTCGATTGCGGAAATAACTAACTACTCCTTACCAAGCGCTTCCTATCTTTAAATTTAAATAAAGCAGGGTATGTGTGGTTTCTCTGGGTGGAGCACCTTCGAAATGTGCAATTTTCATGACTCTGGGGCACATAAATCGGGCTGAACTTAAACGATGGCATGGGTTTTATTGCCTTTGGATTATATTTGCCTGTGATTCAAGGCTTATTCTCATAGACCTACGACTTAAGCAAACACCACAAAAAAATTCTAGCGATCACGGTGATTAGCTCACATCACCTTCACGTGAAATGACTATGTCCTCAAAACCCCTCGTGCAGATCATCCAATGTGAGCTGTGTAGCTTGTAGCACGGATCTATTGAAACCAAATGCCAAAATAAAATGCTAATCATCGACTTACAGTGTGTTCGCCAACGTTTTTTTAAGGCGAAGTCACCGTAGTCTAATAGTTAGTATTTTGGGTTTTGAGGCCGTGGTACAAACCCCAGCCCAGTAAATGCAAAAAACAGTCTTCTGGCAAATACTCTGGGGAGTAAATCAAATTGTAATGAAAGGCTACTCAAAAATCTGTTATTTGGAGTCGACTTTAAACTATAGATCTCGCCACTAATGGATAAAATTAACACACACACACACAACATGAGTGGCGTAAGAAGTTGGGTTGTAATCTTGACTAAAGTGTTGCGATCGTTAAGCATCTTTTCCATCTCCGTATTATTTGTTTACTTAGCTTCAGTTTCATTAATTAAATATTTTCCAGCCGTATTAGGTTCTAGAATTACAGGGTTGCCATCTATCGTTGCTTTGAAACAACATCCTCCGTTAATACGCATTGCGTTAATGGTAAGGAAATTTGCTCATTGAGTTCATGAGGGTAAAAATGTGGCGGCTTTCTGGATGGATTATTTGGAATAAAAATGAATGAAGGAATTTATGAATTGGTCCTGAACCAATTCATGCGAAATACCCTCTTTTCAGACTGTTTAGCTTCTGTTCTACTAAATAAATCTTGTTTTTCCTCTTTTTTTTGCTACACTTTTGCACAAATTTAGTAAAAAAAAAAGAAATTAATTCAGGATGGATTACATGTTTTTGGATTTCAGTTCTTTAGTTGGTTGCCAGTTTCATTATGCAACATTTTGTGGCAATATTAAAAAAAATAAAATATTACGAAAACAAAATATTTCGTAGTCAAGGACAAAGTCTGCAATGCTTTCACAATAACAGGAAGTGTATTGTAATTCAGATACGTATTCTTTCTTCTTTCAAATGCAATTTTTAATTTTTTTTATTTAAACTTTTAAGGCATCCTTCCCTCCCCTTTACTCTAAATTCATAAATTTGTAGGATTAAATTTATTAAATCACTTACCGCTGCCAATAGAAAATCGAAATTACACACGGCAATCTGTTTAAATTTATCGACATCATCGGAACGCATCAGATGATGCCAACTTTCCTCCACATGGCGCATACTGTATGAGACATCAGCCGCTATGGGATTGTAAAACGTTGAGGTATCATCATTCGGATGGGCCGAAGATTTACGGCCCGCCGATAAGGTGTCCTTATCCTTCATGGTCGTTTGACTGGCCAACGATTGTTTGTCATCGCTAATCTCACGTTCAGTGCTTTCATCCTCATCGTCATCGTCCTCTTCGTCTTCCTGTTCATCGGGATCGGCGGGAAAGAATATATTCGCAATGGCCAAATGCATGGAACGTATGCTTTGGGCATCCATATAACGCGCACGTGTCAACTGCTTGCAGTAAGGATAACGCCACTGCAGCAGTACTTTGCCGGACATGATTTTATCACGCAAAAGAAAACCTAGAAACAGGGATTATATTGGAATTTAATTGATGTTGTTTGTCCCGAGGAATACCTACTCATTTCATTGTGAATTTTCTTGAACGAAGAGAAACAAAAATTGCCCTTCTCCGAACTGATAATGGCCTCGGGATCATCGATGGGCATTAGCAGTTCCAATAGTTCAGTTTCGGATAAACCAAATTCCGACAATGTTATATAGGCCGCCAAGCGTCCAAAACCCTTTCTACCATATTTCAGTTCCAAGTTATCGAATTGCTTTTCCAGAAATTCGATAAAATTTAAATTATTATCCACGGACAATTGCTTTCTCAATACGGTCCTATTGTCCTCCATGGCCAGATCAAATAAGTACTCCAGCGATTTGAAGCGATCCTTTTGCATTTGCGTAAACTTAAGCTGTTCTACGGGCGTGGTGGTCGAGCAAATCAATTGTACATTCCAGGGCAGAGAGGTGGGTAGCCAGGAGAGTGCTGCCACGATATCACAATCCAATGGATTCAATAAATGCAAATCGTCTATGAACATAATGAGCACATCGAAATTCATGTCTTCGATGCGCCTTAACAGATTCTGGAACCAATTGTTGATGTACAACGGATCAAAAGAGGCATCTTTGGGTAGATAACCCTCGGGTATATTGAAAATAATCGATATTTGCTGGCACAATACACGCAACATTTCCAAATTGTATGCTGAACGCGGTGTAGCCGAGGCGAAACGTATAATGCGATGCACTCTGGTTTGGGGCTGAAACCAATTCTTAACATCGTGATACAGTTCCGTCATAAGAGTACTTTTGCCAGAGCCATGTGTGCCGCATATAAAATAGGGCGCATGTCGACTGCCATTACGAAAGTTGGCCATTAAGTTTTGCTTTAAACGTTCCACTACCGGTGATTTAATTAAGGCGTTCGCATCCTGATGTTCCTTTAAGATGCGTAAGTGTGTAGAATGTTCATGAAAGATTTCCTGCAAAGAAACACAAGAGAGTGAGAGAGAGAGGAAATATTATAAAGTGTTCGCCGTAAAAGGATTTCTATTCTTTCTACTTGTTCTTCTTCTTCTCCTTCTTTTAAAAGTTTTGTGAAATATCTTAGCAGAGTGTAAGTGTAAGTCTTGTGTGTTGCTTAAGTGCATTCATAATGTGATTTAAGTTTTGGCCTCCCTTTTTGGCAGGCAGAAAATTGAATTACTACTCCGGCATTATATTTTAATGGAAAATTAAATTCATTTAAGGTGGGTAGAAGCACGCTTTTAGGAGCGCGTAATACTTAGAAGCTTAATAGCGTTGACAGCGTGTACTTTATTTTCTTCTCTTGTATGGCAAAGTGTGAAAAGAATGTGTGATGTATGGTTGCGAAGACGAAAGTCAAGTAGAGATACTGTGATATGAAATTAATTTCTAAAGAATTTTATTTAATAAAACTGTGATGAGTTTCTGGGGTAATAGGGTTGCCATCTATTGTTACCTAAAAACACCTTATTATTGTCTGGTAGTCTTATGTTAATGTTATCCTCTCGAATAAAGTCATGGATAGTTTAATGCGAGGTGTGATAATGGCTTTTAATTGTTTTCTTAAAAAACTCCCAGACTTCTTGCAGAAGCCTAGAAAGCTTTCGGATTATAAGGAGTTCTCCATCAGCCGATCCGTAATTGAACAGAATTCGGTGAATGGTAAGCCTTTTTAAACTACAAATGTTAACTTTTGCTTATGAGACCTTGTGAAGAAACAAAACATGTTTGCTTAGAACAAATCTGACGAGAGTATAGCGAGAATCGTTAGTAGCCTAGTAGGTAGTGTGTTCGCTTATTAGACGTAAAGCCCGGGTTCAAACCCCAGGTCAGACATCAAAACGAAATATGAAAAAAATATTTCTTCGGCGACATCTTCTCAGCAGATTTCTGGCAAAAGCTCTGAGAGTAAATAAACCTGTCATGAAAAAGTACCTCAAAAATTGTCGTTAGGAGTCGACGTTAAACTGTAGGTCCCGACACTTACGTACAAAATTAAGGCACACAACATGAGCGGTGTGAGAAGCTAGGCCGTAATCCTGACTGAAGGGTGGTAAATGCTAATTATGTACATATGTATAGCGAGAATCTGGTGTCCGTGTACTAGGCTGAAAGCTCTTACAAAATTCTTTAACCGGCAATTCTCTCTATAGTCCCCCTTATAGTTCCTTCTATAGTTCCTTCTATAGTTCCTTCTATACTACTCCTATAGTTCCCCCTATAGTTCCCCCTACAATTCTCCCTACAGTTCCCCCTATACTCCATACTATAGTCGCCACTATAGTCCCCCTATAGTCCCTTCTATAGTCTCCCTCTAGTCCCCTATAGTCACCCCTATAGTCCCCCTATAGTCACCCCTACTGTCCCCCTATAGTCCCTACTCTAGTCTCCACTATAGTCCCCTATAGTCTCTCTATAGTTCCCCCTATAGTCCATACTATAGTTCCCTCTATAATCCATACTATAGTCCCCCTATAGTCCCTACTATAGTTTCCCTATAGTCCCCCTGTAGTCTCCCTATAGTTCCCCTATAGTCCCTCCTATAGTCCCCTTTAGTCCCTTATATAGTCCCCCTATAGTCCCTCCTATAGTCCCCTGCAGTTCGCCCTATAGTCCATACTATAGTTCCCCCTACAGTCCATACTATAGTCCCCTTATAATGCTAATTATGTACATATGTATAGCGAGAATCTGGTGTCCGTGTACTAGGCTGAAAGCTCTTACAAAATTCTTTAACCGGCAATTCTCTCTATAGTCCCCCTTATAGTTCCTTCTATAGTTCCTTCTATAGTTCCTTCTATACTACTCCTATAGTTCCCCCTATAGTTCCCCCTACAATTCTCCCTACAGTTCCCCCTATACTCCATACTATAGTCGCCACTATAGTCCCCCTATAGTCCCTTCTATAGTCTCCCTCTAGTCCCCTATAGTCACCCCTATAGTCCCCCTATAGTCACCCCTACTGTCCCCCTATAGTCCCTACTCTAGTCTCCACTATAGTCCCCTATAGTCTCTCTATAGTTCCCCCTATAGTCCATACTATAGTTCCCTCTATAATCCATACTATAGTCCCCCTATAGTCCCTACTATAGTTTCCCTATAGTCCCCCTGTAGTCTCCCTATAGTTCCCCTATAGTCCCTCCTATAGTCCCCTTTAGTCCCTTATATAGTCCCCCTATAGTCCCTCCTATAGTCCCCTGCAGTTCGCCCTATAGTCCATACTATAGTTCCCCCTACAGTCCATACTATAGTCCCCTTATATTAACAACTATAGTCTCCCTATAGTCCCCCTATAGTGTCCCTATATTCCCCCTATAGTGTCCCTATAGTCCCCCTATAGTCCGCCTATAGTCCCCCTATAGTCCCTCCTATAGTCCCTCTATAGTCTCCCTATAGTCCCTCTATAATCTCCCTATAGTTCCCCTATAGTCCCTCCTATAGTCCCCTTTAGTCCCTTATATAGTCCCCCTATAGTCCCTCCTATAGTCCCCTGCAGTTCGCCCTATAGTCCATACTATAGTTCCCCCTACAGTCCATACTATAGTCCCCTTATATTAACAACTATAGTCTCCCTATAGTCCCCCTATAGTGTCCCTATATTCCCCCTATAGTGTCCCTATAGTCCCCCTATAGTCCGCCTATAGTCCCCCTATAGTCCCTCCTATAGTCCCTCTATAGTCTCCCTATAGTCCCTCTATAGTCTCCCTATAGTCCCCCTATAGTGCGCCTATAGTCCCCCTATAGTGCGCCTATAGTCCCCCTATAGTGCGCCTATAGTCCCCCTATAGTCCGCCTATAGTCCCCCTATAGTCCGCCTATAGTCCCCCTATAGTGCGCCTATAGTCCGCCTATAGTCCCCCTATAGTGCGCCTATAGTCCCCCTATAGTGCGCCTTTAGTCCCCCTATAGTCCGCCTATAGTCCCCCTATAGTGCGCCTATAGTCCCCCTATAGTCCGCATAAGTATCTATTCAAAACTTGTTAATCTTTTTGTGCATGCTCGTTAGACGCGAACCCGTGGTTCAAACCCCAGCTAAATTTTAGCCAACAGCAAATATCTTTCTTCTAGAAGTTGACAAACAGTTGTGATCACAATTTTTTTTATAAAATGTTCTAAAAAGGTACCACGGTTTCAGCTTTCTAAGCCTTGTTTAAAAGGCAATGAACAGGTAAAGTCTTTACCAAAATATTTCATTTGAATATTAAAGCAATCCAACTTACTAGTTATGCTGGTTGGCCATTTTATATTATTTTTTAATAAAAATTTTTGTTTTAATTCAAAATCATTTCAACAATAATACCACACTGAATTCCTTTTTTTTAATATTAAAGCGGTGGCAGTAAGTTTCTATGCCAGCAATGGTTGCTTTTGCACAAATATTACAAGGATTTTCCGTGAAGTCACATTTGAAATGAACAATGAAAGAAAGGAAAGTAATATTCCTTAATTTTAATAAATTCTAGTGGTAATGCCCAGCAAATGTTTTAATGAAGAAAGAAAACAGAGAAGAAATTTTTGGGATTCTTTAATGTCGAAATAAAATGTTCTTCTACGGAAATGTAATAAAAAAATTGATTTTTCCATGTTGCTTACAAATATAACTAAAAATTTTGCTGGGTTATTGCATAACGTTATCCAAAAGGGGGTTACCAATTCAATTTACTGAGTGCTGTTTTGTGTAGGCGAATACCAGCATGAACGCTTAGCTGTGAGGAAGAAATACAAGAAGGTACCCTTAGCATATCAGGCTCTAGTTACTGCTGCCGTAAGCGATTCAAAAATAAATGAGAAGAGAAGGCAACCAAATATACCTTTTTCTCTGTCTGCCCTGTATTTGGGTCGCATTAATAATGAAATTTTGTTTTTAGGCCACGAAAAACGAAACGAAAAACTGCTTGATTTGAAATGTAGACGGTAAACAAAGAAGAAAAGCAAATAAAATCAGAAAGAAAGAAAGAAAGACAAATTGTAACCATGAATAGAAAATAAAATTTTGAATTAAAAAAAAAAAAGAAAAATATCCTTAAAAAGAGATGAAATAATTTTACAAATTCTCATTAAAACTTGAGTGCAGATGATAAGGATAACTATGATGACTAGAAGATTTGTTGATGATAATTTTGTTTGTTGTTGTCATGATACTTGAGATATTAATGAAATGCGATGAGAAAACTCATCGTTATTATCCTTATAAATGGAATCTATGGAAGGCATTAGTGACAGGTAAATAGAGTGGTGCTTATATGGTTATAAGGATTACAATTGAAATTATTTGTTTCTGGTAAATCATTTACACACTGTAATTGGTGTTAATATTTTAGTTGTACGATTTATGTTCTAAATTTAGAAAATAAGGTTGATATGCCTTAATAGTGAGCACACATAAAGCCTATTTGATGGCTTGGTTGATCTTCTCTCTTTAAAACTATCTACCTACCTTCCATGCCTTTGTCAAGCTCTTCATGCAGACATTTCTTTCTTCAAAAGAGTTCTGTTATCGAAAGCTTTAATTCCGCTCTAATCTAAGCACCTACTTTCAACTTTTCATCTATGTCGACGAAACTACTATTGCCACCTACCTTCCTTTTACCATTAAGTACAATCCTTAGAT
Organism: Sarcophaga subvicina; assembly: GCA_936449025.2. Classification (NCBI taxonomy): domain Eukaryota; kingdom Metazoa; phylum Arthropoda; class Insecta; order Diptera; family Sarcophagidae; genus Sarcophaga; species Sarcophaga subvicina. The sequence goes on from OW388084.2 coordinate 15,630,434, forward strand.
GAATCGATAAGGAAACTTGGAGAAGTCAAAATAAACTTGGAAACGCCAAACTGAATACACTGGAATACTGAAAACAATCATGCCCTGCAGACGAAAATCTAGACTCTTTCTACTATCTTCGCAGTATAGAGTGTTTTTTATATCTGCATATGGATTATCGCTATCGATAACCACGGTTTGCTAGCTGAAAATGTCATACTGTATTAACATTTCTATACATGACAACTATCGCTATCGATAACCATGGTTTGATAGTTGAAAATGTCAAACTGTATCGACATTTCTATATATGAGAACTATCATTATCGATAACAATGGTTTGACAGTTAATAATGCCAAAACTGTATTGACATTTCCATACGTGACAACTATCGCTATCGACAACCATGTTTTGACAGCTGAGAATGTCAAATTGTGTCGACATTTCTAAACATGAGAACTATCGCTATCGATAACAATGGTTTGACAGTTAATAATACCAAACTGTATTAACATTTCTATATATGACAGCTATCGCTATCGATAACCATAGTTTGACAGCTAAGAATGTCAAACTATATCGCCATTTCTATATATGAGAACTATGATTATCGATAACAATTGTTTGACAGCTAATAATGCCAAACTGTATTAATATTTCTATATATGACAGCTATCGCTATCGATAACTATGGTTTGACAGCTGAGAATGTCAAACTGTATTGACATTTCTAAACATAAGAACTATCGTTATCGATAACAATGGTTTGACAGTTAATAATAACAACTGCATTGACATTTCTATACAGAGAAATTTTTTTCAGCATGAAATGTTTAACGATTAATTTTGAAAGAAAAAAAATGAATCGTTGATAATCGGTTTTGGTGAGAAAGCAATTCATGCAGTTATTATCCGTTATCGAATTAATGTTTTACTCTCCTCGATTCAAATCAAACAAAATAACAAAGAAAAGTGCTGCTGTTAGACAAAATTTTTATTTTTTTTACAAATTCAAATTTGTTTTCACATGACAGTTCCTTTCTTATCTTTTTCTTCATCATTTTCTCTTGTTTTTAACACAGCAGCAGTTGTAGGGAACATTATAGGACGTGCTCTTACAATCTTGTACATGTGCTTGTAATTACAAGCAGTTGTAGGGACCAACGGTATAAGTACAATGCTTGTAAACACAAGGTTGAAATATTGCTGACAAGGTCTCTTTCGCTCTCTCTCTAGCTCTCTCTCCCTCCTTCTATGGCAAGCAGTATAAGACATGAACACTTATGTACGTCCCCCCATATGTTTAAAACATAAACTCTTTACAATATATAAAGAAGGTACGCCATACACGTGTAAGTGTAACTGCAAATGCGAATGTAAATGTATGTCATAAATACATCCATACACACACACACACACTTGAATACACAAGTAAGAGTGTTATCCTGTAATACCAAACAAACATTTCTCTTCAAAAAAAAAAAAAAAAAACTTATTACACGATGAAAATGTGATATGAGAGGTGGGTTTCTGTATCTGTTTGCCTTAATTTATTCTCCTGGAGTGACTGTTGCCATTGCAAGCAGTAAATATATCGACAGCACTTTTGATGGAAGTAAAAAAAAAATTAAATAAAATTTATTTCATTTCTACTCGTAATAAAAAAACAGACTTTCCTCTTGATGAATACCGTGATAACATGCCAGCGTGTATGGATATCATTTGAATAGTTGGTGGAAAGTTTTATTTACACACAGGTGGCTACAAATAGGGTATGCAACAGCGGAGAATTTGAATGAAAATATTTTTCTATTATTTTTTAAGGAAAGTAAAGTTTTAGTTGGCAGGACATTGTTTATTTTTTCGTTGCACGGGTTTTTTTTTATTTTTTTTTATTTTTTAAATTTAAATCAACATAAGCCGCTGTAATAAATTTTTATCCAGATTTTAACAAGTTTTTCTTTGTCTTTAATGTCATATTTTTCTGTCATGCCTTTACAACTTTCTTGTATAGTTCGCTGTGGAATTAAAGCGAGGAAAAAAACTCGTCATGGATATGGTTTTTATAACTTTTGTGAAACAGAAAAGATATCACGCAGTCAAGTTTGCCTATATGAAACTTTGTTTTTCAATCAGTTTTAGAAAAAAACTTTCTTCCATTATTGATTCGTATTATTTTGTCACGTGGTTTATAGTCACTCAGGTCAGAGGTGTCTTTACGATCCAGTTTAAAAACTTGATTGCTACGCTTCCTATTCAATTTAGCCCAGTGAGAGGTCGCCGTAGTCTAGTAGGTAGTGTTGTGGCTTATTAGACGTAAAGCCAGGGTTCGAGCCCCAGGCCAGACATCAAATCAAAAATACAAAAAGTATTTCTTCGGCTCTGAGAGTAAATAAAAATTGCCATGAAAAGTTTCTTAAAAATTTGTCGTTCGGAGTCGACTTTAAACTGTATGTCCCGCCACTCATGTATAAAATTAACACATACAACATAAGTGGTGTGAGAAACTAGGTCGTAATCCTGACTGAAGGGTTAATTATGTTGTGTATGTATGAGTCTAGCAATGAAGCAAGATCCTCTCTTAGCCTTTCTCTGTCAACGAACGATAAATATCTGTATCCAGTGAACAATCTAAGGGTGATGAGAGAAGTGTAGTTATTTTCAGTTGTCCATTGATATGTGTTACGGCTGTGTCTTCTGTAACTAGTTCATTAGCAACACAATTACTCGGGATATCTTTGTGTGATTCATATGAGATTAACAAAAATCTGCCGTGCAAATATTCCAATGTATAGCCAGCAAATGGCAATCAGCTTAGACTGCAAGGCTGCATCTAAAACAGATCTGCTGTTCGCTTGAATGTGAAAGAATATAGAGCTACTGGAAGTTGGAAGTCGCTGTAGTATACAATGTAGTCTGAGCGCCCGTGGTTCATATCCTAGCTAAGACATCTCGAACAAAAGAGAAAAAAAATATTCCTTTCGGCTACTTTCTCTCCCAGCAATCTTTAGAGAAAAACAAAGCCACTAGGCTTGTGAAAGAATATAGATCTACTGGAAGTTGGAAGTCGCTGTAGTATACAATGTAGTCTGAGAGCACGTGGTTCATATCCTAGCTAAGACATCTCGAACAAAAAAAAAAAAAATATTTCTTTCGGCGACTTTCTCTTCCCTCAGCAATCTTCAGAGAAAAACTCTGAAAGTAAATGAAATTGCCTTGAAAAGCTGCTCAATTCTGTTGTTTAGAGTCGACGTTCAACTGTAGACCTCGCCTTTTATGGATCAAATTAACACACACCACAGAGGTGCTGGTAGAAGCTTGATTGACTTCCCGACTAAATGGTTTTAATGATCAAGTAGTTGGATTTCCTTTACTTAGAATCAGTAGTTGAGAGCAGAATTATGATCATTATTTCTACCTGAAACACACTAAGTTAGGCAAAGAGGCAAAGAGTTATTCTAAGATTTAAGCTCTTCGGAAAATATTCCACAGTTTCTTTATACTCAAATTGGAACTCATATGTGGAGCCTTTTGCAGAAACCTCAGTGTTGAAAATGTCATAAGGGAGTTGTGGAGCCTTTTGCAGAAACCTCAGTGTTTTGAAAATGTCATAAGAACGGTCTCCCGTCTTTGGTATCGTGGTCAGAAATCGCTTTCTTTTTAAGCCTGGGGGCCTCAGGAGTTAGTCTCGTTACAGGATTTTAAGTCCCATTGTGACAAAGGCTGCATTTTGTCTGGCCTAGATATAAGCCAATCCTATAGTAGAGAAAGGGCTTTTGTAGTAATAGCTGCCATTGTCACTTAGTCTGCATAGGCGGCATTCACAAGAACAAAATCCTTAGTAAAGTCGGATGTATCAAACCACATGGTGTATCACCGTTTTCTTACTGTAGTGTTCCAAATCATGAATTCAATTTCATAAACCCATTTGCATATAAAAACTGCAGGTTTACGGGTGTCTTTCTGTGTATTTGAAATTTCGCATAAAAACACGTTTTTTCCCCCAGAAAAGAGAGCAACGTTGAAATTATTGAAATAAGTTTATGCCACAAGGTTGGCTAAAAATTGTGGCAAAAAAGAAAGAAAGAAAAAATTCATTGCATGCAACAAAAGCAAATGGAAACACATCACCATCATCGTCATCATCATCACGGCACGTTACCATTTCCTTTTCACGTTCTACAAGTTTTCGTAAACCGCACAGCAAAAATTCCACATCAAACTAGTTACACAGTCATGGCATGGCAAAAAGTAAGTTGGAAAGGGGAAAAGGAAGTGTGAGTATAGGAGGGGGTTTAGTAGATTTGCATTTTTTGTTTTGCTTCCATTGTTGTAAAAAGGTGTTGTTGAGCATGAAAGTAAAATTAAAAGCGATTTTTGTAGCGTATTCGTGATGAATTTTTTCTCTGTTTTGTTATGTTTTTTGGTGTTTAAGGTGACGTCTTGTTATGAAAAAATTTGAATAGAAAAATATGCGAAATATTGGTCACTTGAAAGAAAGGAATTATTCGTCGTTTGCATGCATGCAACACAGTTTAACTGACTGCAATTGGGTTAATTGACACATGCAGCACAGTGAAATGGTCCAATAATGTCAAATATATGTTGATTGTGATGGAGAAAACAACAGAGACTTAAGGCCTGCTGAGAAATTAAGCCGAAAAACTTTGATTCATATGCTCTAGTAACCTACCTGTACAGTCTTTTTTCTACCCTTAATCACATCGGGATCATTGGCGATGTGCTCTTCTATTAGATTTCGTAGTTTATCGAAAACTTTATTCTTAAATTTACTCAAATACGTCTCATGCTCTTCATTATCCGGATCAATGCCCGTGTCACAGCAATTGCCAGGAACCCTAAAAGCAAACAATAAAAAAGAAGGCGTTTTTTTTTTATCGATAAAGATGACAATAGATTTATTAGGAAATATATTGAAATTCAAACTCTACTCACACTAATGTGGTATAGTTATCGGTCGATAAATTCATCGTCAATTGATCCTTTAATGTACGCAATCGCTCAGCATTTTCATTTCCCTTGGCATTCAATTGTGTTGAGGACCATTCGCGATAGACGGCTAAAATTTTTTCATTTGAAAGTTCTGGAAAGAGATTAAAAAAAAAATAAGTTTTAATGAAAAATTTAATTCACAAAATGAAATTCCTTGTGCCTAACTCATAATTGTCTAGCCTTAGAGGAGCTGTAGCAATTAATTTTCCACCAATGTTATGAAACACAGAGCAAAACGTTCCCAACCTTCAAACTTCTTTTGCACAGTTCTAAGGATTCGATAACCAGCATGTTATCGTAAGTTATCCAACTGAAATGTGATGAAATTGATATCGATTTCTAGGTTTGGTTTGGTTCCATGGACGATATTTTTGCATTTAAACTGATCTTTTTTCCCAACAAGGCCCTCTCCCAACGAACCCAATAAATTCCATTATTTTATACAAAATTTGCCTTTACTGAGGGTAGTTTATCGATGACGATCGTAAACACTACTAATATTTGCAGCTCTTTAGCTTGCAATTTTGCTTTAATTAACGACTGCAGAAAATATTACAAACTTCCTCTTTGCTAGTATGCATCCCCTCCAAAAAAAAGAAAAGAAAAACGTTTGAAAATATAACTCCTGTACTTACCCAATGCTTTTAGAACTTCTTTTTCCATTTGTGTCTGCCTTAAATTTTGCATATATTGTTGCATATCCGACGTTACGGTCTTTGTTGTTGGCAATGTTAAGTCACCACGCAAAATACGCTGCAAGCATTTATCGATAATGTCACGCAGTGTTGCATATACTTCAAGCCACTTCTCTAGCTCCATATCGCTGAAAAGAAGAGAAAAACATAGAAATGTCAAGAAAATAGAATGAAAACATAGAGCTGACAACAAAAAGAGTCGTTTTTATAATTAAAAAACTTTTTAATTTTCATTTTCATCGTATATTTATTCTTCTTAATTTCAACGTCTGCGTCTGCCTGTGCCAGTATCAAGGGTGTTTGGTAATCGAGTCAGCATTTAATATCGAAAATGATTTCATTAATCATTTTAAGTGCTGCCAAGGCTGACAAACATGCTGGCGGGAGAGTGTATCAATTTGGTTTTTAATTTGCAAATTCTTGCTTTTTTTCAACTTGAAATTATTTTTAATATGGTGGCCATAAATAATTATTTTTTGTTCTCGTTTAATGGCAAACGTGACGTATGAGTAATTTCAATGGGGAGTAAATATCATGAAATATAAATTAATTATACGTTACGATGGCTGCATTTTATTTATACGAAATGTAAACAATGAAGTGAAATAAAAAATATTGCTTTCCCATATGAATGGAGTTGGTTGAAGGCAAAATACAGTGTTTGTAATAATATATTTGTTACTAGAAATTTGATTTATTTATTCGTCATGTTGACACAACAGTGATTCTTCTTCACTCATCATTGAGACGAATTTTGCATAAAGACCTTGGTATGACGCCATACAAAGTCCAATTGGTTCAGAAGTTGAAGCCAATTGACCATCCAATGCGTTTTCGCTTCGCTAAGTGGGCCTGCGATCGACTTACAGAAGATGCCGATTTTGGCAAAAAAAAAATCATCTTTTCAGATGAAGCTCATTTTGATCTTGGCGGGTATGAAAACAAGCAAAATTGTCGCATTTGGGGCATAGAAAACCCGCACGCATACTTTGAAAAGCCGACGCACCCAAAATGCGTCACTGTTTGGTGCGGAGTTTGGTCCAGAGGCATAATTGGGCCATTTTTCTTCGAAAATAAGCAAGGAGTGGCCGTTACAGTCAATGGCGATCGTTGTCGGGCCATGTTGAACGAATTTTTGTTCACAAAAATTGAAGAGGAGGGTATTAGCAACATTTGGTTTCAATAGGACGGCGCTACATGCCACACAGCCGAAGCTACACTCGATGTTTTGCGCCCTGTTTTTGAAGATCGCATTATCAGCCGCAGAGCTGATGTCGTTTGGCCATCTCGGTGCTGCGATTTGACACCATTGGAGTATTATTTGTGGGGTGCCGTCAAAGATAAGTGTTACGCCGACAAGCCAGAGACAATTGACGCTTTAAAGCACAATATTCGTGAAGCCATTGGTGAAATACAGCTGCACACAATCGATAATGTGCTTAAAAATTGGACCGATCGTGTAGGCTACTGCATGGCCAGCCGAGGCAGCCATTTGAATGAAATTATTTTCCATTATTAACCGGAAGGATTGTACTTTCAAATAAAAAAAGAAATTTCAGAAAATATTCAGTAGTTTTTTTTTAAAGCATTTTCAAAAAAAAAAAAGTTATTTGGGGGACGCTTTAAGGAATGTAAGGCATTGTGAAGTTGCCTAGTCTAGTAAGCAGTGTGTTAGCTCTTTAGATGTAAGGCCTCGGTTCAAACACAAGGTCAGGCAACTCCAACTGAACAAAATATGAAAAAACATTACTCCGGCCCCTTTCAGCAGATTTCTGGCAAAAACTCTGTGAGTAATTAAAAATTTGCCATGTAAAGTTTCTCAAAAATCTGTCTTTAGGAAAGGACTGTAAGCTGTAGGTCCTACTACTCATGTATAAAATTAATACACACAACATAAGTGGTGATTGAATGGTTGTAATGACCAAATATGTATGTACGTATGTATGTAAATGGGCCAGTGTAGTGTGCAAATTTATTTTTCTTGCCATATTGTCTACCTTTTTTCTCTCTGCCGTATAGAATTTAAAATATTTGTGTGTATAAGTACATATAAGTATAAGTATATATAAATATATTTATTTATCTGCTTCTGTATGCTATGTGTGTGTGTATGTTTGTGTACTGGTATTATTTAATATTTATAAACATTAAATTTATCTTGACCTTGTTAAGTGAAATTGTTTTTCTTCTTTTTCTTTTTTCTTTTTTTTTTTGTTACTTTTTATCTGCTTTAGAAATGAGAACGAAATTTAATTGTTGTTGTTTGAGCGAGCAGCAGAGCTGAAAAATAATTTCACTGCTCCTGGCATTTTATTGTTGCAATCAACGTTTAAGTGCTTCTAAGAAATAAAGAAATTACAACACATTCGTCATTATGTCGTGACACTTGATAACAAGTATTATAAAGGCAAGGCAGTTAAAGGTGAGACGGTGTCAATTATTTGGAGTGTAAATATGGAGCATGAATATAATTTTGATTATTAACAGCAATTGATTCAACACCCAGTTGAAAGCAGGTGAGTCAAAAAAAAAACACTTTCAAATTAATTTTTCATAAGAAAAGTCAAACAAGTTATATTTTGCTTTAGCTCTTAGAATATTGGTCTTTCCAACTATTCTTTGTCGATTACGTCTTCTAAAGCTTTGAGAATTCCATTATAATACCATTATTGCTATACCACAAGTATCCTCGTTATTAATTTAATTCAACAACACACTTTAATTGATAACCCTGCGTCTTTAATTTTATTACCCGATTATTTTCCTGCAAACATCAAGCTCTTAGGGTATAATACAACCACATACGCTGTACAACTATGTGGTAATAATAGCTTTTATGACTTGATTCAGTTTTTATAAAGGGTGTTTTTTATAGAGGTATAGAACTTTAAGTTGCAATAAAACAACGATGGATTATTCGATTGACATGAATTTTATTTATCCGAAAGATAATCTTGTGGCATTACATTTTAAATATGATTTCTGGCATATGACCGCCACGGCTGGCGCGGATGTAGTCCAATCTGGACGTCCAATTTTCGATGACTTTTTTCAACATTTGTGGCCGTATATCGGCAATAATACGGCGAATGTTGTCTTCCAAATGGCCAAGCGTTTGTGGCTTTACCGCATAGACCAATGACTTTACATAGCCCCACAGAAAGTAGTCTAGCGGTGTTAAATCACAAGATCTTGGAGGCCAATTCACAGGTCCAAAACGTGAAATTTGACGGTCACCAAACGTGTGTTTGAATAAATCTATTGTGGCACGAGCTGTGTGACATGTTGCGCCGTCTTGTTGAAACCACATCTCCTGGACATCATGGTTATTCAATTCAGGAATGAAAAAGTTAGTAATCATGGCTCTATACCGATCACCATTGACTGTAACGTTCTGGCCACCATCGTTTTTGAAAAAGTACGGACCAATGATTCCACCAGCCCATAAAGCGCACCAAACAGTCAGTTTTTCTGGATGTAACGGTGTTTCCACATACACTTGAGGATTACCTTCACTCCAAATGCGGCAGTTTTGTTTGTTGACGTAGCCATTCAACCAGAAGTGCGCTTCATCGCTAAACAAAATTCGCTTATGAAAATCGGCAACAACGGTAATCTCGTTTTGGGCCCATTCGACGAATCTACGCCTTACTTGATGATCGTTTGGCTTCAAATCTTGCACGAGTTGGATTTTGTAAGCACGCAAGCCATAAAGTGGATGGACACAGATCCAATTTCTGTGCTCGATGGCGGATGGACTCATTCGGGTCTTCCTCAATGCTACGCTCTACAGCAGCAATAGCTTCTTCAGTACGCACCATACAGCGTCTCTGGGGATGCAAGTTATCAATAAGAGTAAACGTGGTGCGAAAACGTTCCATGGTTAATCGAATTAACTGCTCTGATGGATGATTTTGTCGACGATAAAATGGACGTAGTGCGCGATACGTTTTCCGCACAGAACCATTATTTTCGAAATAAAATTGCACTATTTGCAAGCGTTGTTCAGGCATGAGTCTATTCATGATGAATTGCCAAACCAAACTGAGAATAAATCACTTGACAGCTGTTAAATCGGTCGCCATCTTGAAAAGTAATGCCAACTTAAAGTTCTATACCTCTATAAAAAACACCCTCTACTTCATTTATTTTTGATCTGGCAACGTCTAGAATCTCACTGTTGTTATTCTTAATTGTGGGCTTTCTATATAGTTTTGTTGTTGTAATCATTGCTCATTTCTACTCCTGTGATTTCTTTGTTGTTTTGCTATTTTGAAATAAATTCTCCCATGTGTGTTGTGATTTTAAAAATTCTTCTTAAATTTGCAAAGAAATTCTTTTGCAAAGTTATTTATAGGGACTCTGCGAGTTAGACTATTCAATGGTACAATATTTTCAGTGATAGCAGGGTAATACAACGTAGGATAAATCGATTTGGCTGGCTGCAGCCGAAAAAATATGTTCACAGTAAATGTTCATCACATACAGTGTAGCATGCATAAGAGTAGTCTGCGTGCATACGTTTAATTCCGAACTGATTATAAATTGTTTTCCTATGTCAATGATTTAAATGTCATTGAAATTGAGGGCACGATAGTGCCTAAGGTAGAAAGGAACACAGTGTATGGTTATAAGCCTTATTTGAGCAGCTATCCACAGTTCACTTATCGCTTTACTTGCGGTTTATTGATTACATTGTAACAGCTACTGAATATAAAACCTTCTGGTGTTATTGATTGAAAAAAAAATCACCAAGAGTTCAGTTTTATTTCCCTGTCGTCAATTTGCGTCCCCTTTAAAAGGCTAGAAATTCTTTCGCACTTTAGGGCAGTTTTGGGGACATATTTTTACATCCTTTATAAGCACACACAGTGTTTAAACACAGTATCATACTCAGTGTATTTACTTTGTTACCCCCAAAGACTTTTCAAATATCCCTCCTTCCCTTAGAGAGTTGTGTATGCTTATGGAAAATGGTTGCCATTAAATCGATAATAAATTCAATTCATTATTAAAATATCGATTACTTCAGCTTAATTAAAGACATGTTTAACATGAATGAAGCTGAATGCCAGAGCAGCAGAGTCAATAAAAATTTCCCATAAATGCTCCCCTAAATGAATTAATTTTTATTTTTATTTTTTTTATAAATTCATACGCTTTTGTTTTCAGTGTTTTTGTTGCATAAAAACGCAAACACAAACCCCAGGATGGTAATAAAATTTATTAAAAAATTATAATAAAAACGCAAAAAAATAAAAAAAAAAAATAAAATGTGAACATGCCATCCATCCATCCATCCATCCATCTGGGATGAACTAATTTCTGTGCAAATAGTCTCTAATGGAGAATTAAAAACTGAAGCGTACACAACAGATGCACATACTCATGGTGTTCTAATGATATCCTTAGGAGAGAGGGAGAGGAGAGTTAATGTTTAAGGAATGGATAAGAAAGCAGCAGCATCAGAATGACATGTTTTAAGCTGTGAGTATATAACATGGACTGACACATTGATACCAATAGCAAGAACAACAACAGCAACAGCAACTAAGGAAACTTTAATAGCAATTATAATGGACATCCTTTTCCTGCTTTTGTTAGTTATTCGTGCCGAAGTTTGTGCATAATATATTATCGGAAAACAAATTATACGCATTATAAATGAAGAATATCTGCGTTAAACAGAAAACATAAACACTGTCCACACTATTATTGCCGTCCACAAGAAAGTGGAGCTGTCAATTAACTAACTTGCAAGATTTACTGGAAAATATTGACATGTTTGAGGACATCCTCTAATCCTCTCTTCTCAGAAAAAGTATTTAAAATTTGTTTGCCTATTATAAGGCTTGGAAGGATATGATGTTTAAGTAAAATTGTGGCTTTAATATTCGATACTTTGTTAAGCATCTAATTGCGCCACTTGATAGCTGATAATTGGGGGTGTGAAAAAGCAAAGAATTGCGTTCATGAAGCAATTGACAAATTTCATGAGCTTAAGTACACAGAATATGTTGAAAGAAATAAAAGTAATCACAACAAAATTGCCTAATTATGTGCAGGACTTTTGCAGTGTCTTGGCCTTTTAAATCGAAGAGGTTCGCAGAGAAATAAGAAGACATTTCAATCTCAGCTAGGCTCTACTATGGATGATTCCTTTCTATTGTGAACCGTGCGAAGATAGGTACGTACAATACTTACGAATATGAGATATAAGCATCAAGAACGGGTTCACCATCTCACAGACAGACTCTTATTCAAACGTTTGGAAACCAAAAAGAGAAGCCTTTATGGCTTCAGCAACATTAGATCACCCAATAGTAATGGTAATGAGCTAATTAAGCTACATCAGCGATAGACTTAAAGTGAATTAAAACAAAACGGCTTCTTTGGTCATACTTCTTTGTTACATACTGCAACAATTGGAATGAATTGAGTGTATGACAACCAGCAACTTTTAAGGAACTGAATTCGGAGAAGTGCTCTCAACCTATTAGACAATGTTAGAAAAGTTGGGAAACTCCCTACCTTTGATATTGTGTGTAGCTACTTTACACCTCCTTAAAATAAAGGCAGTGACCAGTTATCATACGAATTTTCTCACTATCTGTTCGTATTAACTTTGTACCTGCCTTAGTTACTCTGTTAGAAACATTCACTATGGTCAGGTTAATATTATAAGGTTTCTTTATCTAATTCGGAAATATTGGATATCTTCGAATCAGTATGAATTATGGTTCATTAAAAAATGACCGCAAAATTAATGTGTTCAAGGCTTTTAGGCCTGCTTGGCTATCAGAAAAGAACTCATAAATCGCTGCCAATTAGCAACACAATTACTCGGGATATCTTTGTGTGATTCATATGAGATTAACAAAAGTCTACTGTGCAAATATTCCAATGTATAGCCAGCAAATGACAATCAGTTTAGACCACAAAGCTGCACCTAAAACAGATCTGCTGGCCGCTGGAATACTGTAAAAGAATATAGAGCTACCGGAAGTTGGAATTCGCTGTAGTATGCTATGTAGTCTGAGAGCCCGTGGTTCATATCCTAGCTAAGACATCTCGAACAAAAGAAAAAAAAATATTTCTTTCGGCTACTTTCTCTCCCAGCAATCTTTAGAGAAAAAAAAGCCACTAGGCTTGTGAAAGAATATAGATCTACTGGAAGTTTGAAGTCGCTGTAGTATACAATGTAGTCTGAGAGACCGTGGTTCATATCCTAGCTAAGAACAAAAAAAAAGTATTTCTTTCGGCGACTTTCTCTTCCCTCAGCAATCTTCAGAGAAAAACTCTGAAAGTAAATGAAATTGCCTTGAAAAGCTGCTCAATTCTGTTGTTTAGAGTCGACGTTAAACTGTAGACCTCGCCCTTCATGGAACAAATTAAGACACACAATAGAGGTGCAGTGAGAAGCTTGATTGAAATCCCGACTAAATGGTTGTAGTAGACCAAGTAGTTGGATTTCTTTTACTTAGAATCAGTTGTGGAGAGCAGAATTATGATCCTTACCTCAACCTGAAACACAGTAAGTTAGACAAAGAGGCAAAGAGTTATTCTAAGCTCTTCGGAAAAAAGTTTCCTTATACTCAAGTTGGAATTCAGCTGTGTAGCCCTTCGCATGAACCTCAGTGTTGAAAATATCATAAGAACGGTCTCCCGTGTTTGGAATCCTGGTCAGAAATCGTATTCATTCGGAAACAGGGGTCCTCAGTTAGGAGTTAATCCATCGTTACAGCATTTTAAGTCGCATTGTGACGAAGGCTGTATGTTATCTGGCCTAGATAGAAGCCAATCATGTAGTAAAGAAAGTTATTTTGTGGTAATAGCTGTCACTGTCACGTAGCCTGCACAAGTGGCATTCACAAGAACAAAATCCTTAGTATAGTCGGATGTATCAAACCACATGTTGTATCACCATTTTCTTACTGTAGTGTTCCAAATCATGAATTCAATTTCATAAACCCATTTGCATATAAAAACTGCAGGTGATACCTTCGGCAGTTCACAATCCTGTGGATTAAAGACTCTTTGGTTTGAAGTATATTGCAATCAGCCTTATCAACCTTAATCTAAGGTTTATATTTCTGTATAGTCCCCTCATTCGATTTATACCCAATATCGATTGAAATATATTTGAGCTGTTTATTTTGAAAGTGGTTTAAGTCCATTTTTTCTTATATTGAGATATTTAAGGGTTTGCGTTTGAATTGTTTCAAAAATATTGTTAACTGATATTAAGTTGTTTTTATGGCTATGTGACCTTAAACATGTTAGAATATATAACGTAAAACTTTACTAGAAAAATAAGCTGTGTTTTAGAGTCCTCAAATGGACTTAAACCACTTTCAAAATGAATAAAATGACTTTTTTGCTTGTGAAAACAAAATTTTTTATGGATTTCAATGGACTTAAACCAGTTTCAAAATAAATTAGTATGCATTTCGTTAACTAGTTAATTTTCAAGTGCTCCAAATCATAGCGATTTTAATGATACTAGACTTAAATTGTTTATAAAAAAAAAAGATTATATAGAATTGTGATTATTGTTATCATTAACTAAAATTTTTTAAAAACGGACTTGAACCACTTTCAAAATAAACGACTCATTTGTTAAAAACCCAATCGGATCCTTATAATTTTCTGTGAGCTTTTGCTGACAACGTTATCTTTTGCTCTATTCATATGATACTTCATTTATTTTCGGTTTGTCAACTTCTAGAACCGTACTGTTGATTTGTTATTGTAATTTTTGCCTTTCATTTTATTGCATCCCTGTTTGAATTGTATTCCTACTCTAGAAATTTCTTTGTTGTTCTTTATTTGTCACAATTTTAAGGTGATTGTTTAACAAAATTTTATTCTGATCCGAACTGGAGCAACAAATTTGATCAAATCAGTGTGAACATTGTTATCCATATTGATAGCTGACCTGTTTTAACGTCAGTAGCAATGAGGCTTAATGCTAAGGCAGTGAATATCTTTTAAATGTTCCACGTATTTATAGCTTTTATATTACTACGTAGGGTTCTAATTTCTTCTGTATTTATTTCTTTATTTTCTTCAACATACTCCGCTCTGTATCCTAAGTATGTAGCCCGATCCTATTAAAATTTTATTTGACAGAAAATCATATTAAAACGCATAAAAGGTCGCTTACAATTGTCAAAAAAAAAAAATTAATAATTTGATCATCAACTTACAATGTTTTAAATCGTTATTGAAAAATAACGAAAGAAATCTTCAAGTGTTGCAAATCGATTACTGTGCCCTTAAAAGTTGAAAAATTCAAACGCTTAAGGCAACTCTCAGAAAATCGAACACACCCACACCAACACCTATTGAAAGCAAATATTTTGTTGTCATGAAGCACTTTGAAATCGAAGACACATACTCTCGTAAAAGCTGATGATAAGAGCACTTAATACGTATTTATTACACACACACAAATTCACAATCATACATACATTTAAAGTAAATTTTTCAATATGTATACGAGCCATGTACCAGAATTTGACGGAATAGCACCGGAAACACAAACAATTTGGCAACAATTTTCGTTGTTAAGTTAAACTTAAGCGTGAAAAGTCAATTTTAAAATAAGCTAAGCTACGGCGTTGGAAATATTTTAATTTGTAACCGAACTTTCTCGAGAACCCACCCAATAGTAAAGAGTATGTATAAGCAGCAGAATATAGTTCGACTTTCATATTGTTAGGAATAAGGCCAGAAAACGTAAAACTTTTGTATCTAAAACAAAGCAATATTGCATCTTGAGGTTTCAAACATCAAATCCGACTAATTATGCAACCACCCTCGTACCATGCGTTTCGTTTTTCCAATGAAACCATTAGAATTTGAATTTTTTTTTTCATTTGTGATGATTTGCTACGTACCGATAGTCCTGCTTGAGTCGATATTGAACCCTTCCAAGTGTGCCATCTGTTGTCTGTTGCTGTGTATTGCCAATGCCCTCCACCTCCAACCGCTGACCACTACTTGATGTCTCATACAATGAGTACCACTTGATGAACAATTGTCGCTCGGTATGTGTTAAAGTGCTATCAGTTGAAATGGCATCGTAGATCTCTTTCTCCAAGAGTATGGGTAATGGCATACGACCAATACTGTCGCCTATTAATGCCTAATTAAGGATATTTGTTTTCCATTCCATTCGATTCCATTTTTTGTTCGTTTTTTTTAATTGAGCACATAAAATAAGATGAGGAAAAAAAAGAAAGAGAAAAATGGTGTTCTTTAATGGATTTTTATTACAAAAAAAAATAAAACGAAGTCAAAAAAAATCCCTGTTGTTTAAATTAAAATAAGAATTTAAATTCATATGATTTAAAGTATTTCTAAACCAAATTAATGACAATTTTTCATTAGTCATCATCATCAGTCATTAGATAATTAGCAATGAAATCCGTTTCCTTCACTAGGTTATCCGTTAAAAGCCGCCGGCATAGAATGTGCCTTTTGAAGTGCCATTTATTTAATGAAGGATTTGTCCTTCACAACTCGTTAAAGTAATTAAAACATGACCCCTTTTCAAGGTGATTTAAAGTGTAGTCGTTTTTAGCACTGCGTGGGGATTACGGCTATCACAAGCGACCCACTCTGCAAAGCACGTTTGCAAGATTTTAAAGATATTCAAAGAGATTGGAAGTGTTAGAGGTATGGCCACAGGCCTTACCATTGGGTGTACTGCTGAATACTTAACCTCCGCTAGATAGTATGTTGCTGACAATCCAAATTTGTCGGTTCAACAACGTTCTCGGCACTTGAGTCAATTTTACGGGTCATACTGGCGTATTTTGAGTTTGGATTTGTGTTTCCAACCATATTATGTTCAACCCAAACAATAAATCAATTGAATTTAGGTGGTGATTGGGTGCTGGAGCAGCTAGCGTGCTCAACCAATATTGTTGCATAATCTCCATGCGATTGAGAACAAGCTACAATGGAAATACCAGAAGGTGTTCTTGAGGTCGCCGTAGTCTAGTAGGTAGTGTGTTGACTTATTCGACGAAAAGCCAGGGTTCAAGTCCCAGACCAGACATCAAAACAAAATACAAAAAAGTATTCCTTCGGTGACTTCCTGTCAGCATATTTCTGGCAAAAACTCTGAGAATAAATAAAATTGCCATGAGAAGTTTCTCAAAAATCTGTCGTTCGGCTTCGACTTTAAACAGTAGGTCCCACCACTCATGTATAAAATTAACACACACAACATAAGTGGTGTGAGAAACTAGGTCGTAACCCAACTGAAGGGTTCTAATGACCAATTACGTACGTACGGCTGATCATTGAATTTAGTTGGTGATTGGGTACTTGCGCAGCAAGCTTGCTCAACCAACATTGTTGCATAATCCCCATGCGATTAAGGAAAAGCCACAATGGAAATGAAAAATGTTGTACTTGGACTGTATTTTAACGAAATTGATCCTAAGGATCTAATAGGCAGTGTATTGTCATATTAGACACGAGTCCGTGGTTCGAAACCCAGCTAAGATATCTTGAACAAAAAATATTTTCTTCGGCGTTTTGCTCTCAGCAATCTTCTGGCAAAAGCTCTGAAAAAGTACTCAATAATCTGTATATCACGCCACTCATGGATTAAATTAACACACACAACATAGGTGGTGTGAGAGGCGAGGTTGTAATCCTGACTAAAGAGAGGGTCATGAAAAAGTCCTCAATAATCTCTAGGTTCCGCCGCACATGTGTACAATTAGCACACATAACTTGACTAAAGGGCCATGAAAAAGTCCTCAAGTCTGCCACTCATGTGTACAATTAAAACACGCAACGTGGGTTGCGTATAAGAAGCTAGGTTGTAATCCTGACTAAAGGGCCAGGATAAAGTCCTCAATAATCTCTAGGTTCTGCCGCACATGTGTAAAATTAACGCATGTAACGTGAGTGGTGTGAGAAGCTAGGTTGTAATCCTGGCTAAAGGGCCATTAAAAAGTCTTAAATAATCTCTAGGTTCGACCGCACATGTGTAAAATTAAATGATGTGAGAAGCTAGGTTGTAATCTTGACTAAAGTGTAGTTATCACCACTTCTGTAAGTAAGTGTGTGTCACTCCAAAGGTCAGGAGTTATAATTGAATGACAGCATACCTACTATCGGCATTACAACAGGTTCCTTATAGAACCCAAGTATGTTTTGATTTTTTAGGGCGGCCGCCAATTTAATCTAACCTCACTTAACCCTCTGCAGTAGTATTGTTTATTTTATTGTACAAAACAATGCTACTTTAACTATGACTCGGTCTAGCGATTTCCGTTTATTTCTGTTTGCAATACAAGGCTTTGTTTTATTTTAGACGACTCAGAGCTGCTTTAGTTTTTTTTTCTGCAATCTTACCATAAAGAAAACACTTTTCGAATACTGGGCACATGTTTCGATTTCATGCAGATAGTCTTGTAAAATGTAGGGATCCCTTTCGACTTCGCTTATGTTCAAACTGCCTGTGCCAAAATGCATGTCAACGATTTCGATTTCAATTTGACGATCATCATAGAGCGACTGTAATTCTGGACCCACTAACTCCAATAGCATGCGGCGTTCTTGATAAAATTCTGGAATACAAAGCAAGAGGAAATTGAAGGTTTATCAGAATAAAAAAAATTCTTTAAATCGTGTAAAGAACTTAATAACGTACCTTGTTTTAGGCTGGAGACATAGACTTTAATTAAGAGTGGCTTGGGCAAGCGGGTATTCTGGCTGGTTACACCCTTGAGGGCATTTAAAACGCCCTCATCTATGGGCACAGCCATGTTTGCTGGTGTTAGATAAAGAGCTTATGCGCTATTTTTGTTTTTCAATTTTATTTTCTATTAGTTTTATTGGTTATCCTTTTGTTTGTTTGTTTGTTTGTTTTCTATTAATTTTCTTCTGTTTTTTATTTTTATTATATTCTGTCTATGGCCCATAAATCTAAGGCTGTTTTAAAGTGAGTGCATGCGGTTTTTTGGGGCTTAGGATTGTGAACCTTTTCTTTTAACCTTTGATTGTCGTTGTCCTATCGAACGTGTGAGTTGTATGGCAGAGGTTGAGTGTCATAAAAGTGTTGTCGTTTTCATTTAAAAGTTTGTTCATGTTTCATCAATAAAATTTTCATTTTCATGTCAATCGATATCATTTCATTTTATTGTAGTTTTATGAATATTTTTTTTATTTATTGATTCATTCATTCAGTCATCCATTCTTTTATTTTTTTTTTGTATTTCTAAAGTGTAGGCAGAAAATTATATTTTTCTCTTCACACTCATTTATTACGTTGGTGTTCCATTTTTTCTGATCCTTTTTTTCTCGTATTGGTTTACAGGATAATCTAAAAATAAAGGAGAGAGAAAAAAGAAAAACTATTTAATTTGGTTTTACGTTTCCATTCATTGCCTGTAATATTGAGAATTTAATTCATTGGAGAATTCATTTTTCTGTAGACACTTCAGTTAGTAAATGATACAGAAAGTAGCCCAGAAAGTATTTTAGTGAAGAACTAGAGTCTGCTGTTTTTGGTTGTTTTAAGAAACTAAGAAGTTCGTAACACTCAATAAACTTAATTAAGCTTGAATAAGTTCATGTTTAGAAAGAAGAAACATAATAATAAATAAATAAATAAATAAATAAATATCTAATTATTTAACTGAACAAAAAAAAAAAAAAAAAAAAAAAAAAAAAAAAAAAAAAAAAAAAAAAAAAAAAAAAAAAATTTGTCAAAATGTTGTGTCTTTTTCTTGTTAGTGTATAGTATAATGGAGTCATCTCTCAACCTACCTTATGCCAGATATGAAATTCTCAATGTTAGAAATCCCAACAGACGCGAACTTTGCGTTGCTATTTGTCGATGACTAACATTTTTTTTTCGATAACTTGCATTTTTTTTTTAAATTTTATCGAACTTTGCCCAATTTAATAGAGCTAAGAAGCATTCGCCTCTTCAAGAGAGATACAGAATGAGAACATAAAAAGTGCCGACTTCCCCATATTATGACAAATCTTTCTAAAATAACAATGTTCCACGCTCCAGAAGACCCTGTCTTCAAGGCGCTCTTTTATATCAAAAAAAACCTATCAAGATTCTAATAGGTTCGCTCTACTGATTCAGGAATGGTTGATAGTAGTCTGGACATATTCTCCCCCCAAACCGGCATAAAGACTCCTCCAGTGCATGCCTACCCCACCACCCCCTTAAAATAAGCCTGTAAATATTATAATAGGTTCTCTCCCCTTATTTAGGACTCATTCGAACGATTTAGAATGATCGATACTGGTGGACCAGTAGGCAGGTAGTCTGAAAATATCCCCTATACCGGTATAAAGACTGTTCTCTGTCTCTAATCCTATCGCTCTATCAGTTTTGCGTCCTTTTCTATGTACTTTTTCGCTAGCTTATCTCCAGTACCCTTCCCACACTCATTAGAATGCCCTTGGAATCCAATAAAGTACCACCCTATCTATCCAGGAGCCTTGTGGAGGCGTTTCTACAGAATATAAACGAATCTGGAGCTAATTTAGTACCTAGTTTATGTCTTCAATTCAGCTTGACTACCTGCATAGATAATTACCGTATTTTGCGGGGCAATTCGTTCCTAGACCAGCTCCGCTGCTTTCGCAAATGCAGACGAATTTTCCCAAAAACATTTCATGTTTATTTTTGGTATCTCATCGCCTGCATAGATTTTTAAGTGGAGATTTAAAATAAAGGCAGTACAACGTGTCTAGAACTCGTAAAACTTTAAAGTTGGGCATTGAATTGACATTCGATTGTTTATCAGACGATTGCAGTGTCTTCCAGGGGATTATCACGCTAATGCGACTGTCCTTTATAATTTCTTGATATTCTCGAGCAGTCAATCACTACAACTCACGATGTCAATTGCCGCCCGTGAATTCCCAGAGATATTTCGATCAAACGGAAATTGCATTGCTCATGGAACTAGGCAAAGTGGGTACAAAGATCACAATTTCTGATATGTTAGCGGCAGCCGAAGCTTTGCTAATTTTTGAGGAGAGGGCTATTCCTCATCTCATGTATCAGTGCTCTTTACCAGGGCTTTTTACCATCACAAGGCGGCCCAACATTTCCTTTCATCTTCTACTGAATTCTTCAAAGATTAACGCAATAGCAAGATTTACTGGAGTTATGATAGTTTCCCGTCGGGACTGTTTGAGCTCCGTATTGGCCTCTGTTATACGTACAGTATTCCTTTAATTATTCAACCTTTAACCCACAATTAAATTTCTTGCTTGTAATTTACACAATCTACTATTGTCCGTCTCTATTCATGTCCTTTTATTTGATTTCTTAAACTCCTGTCAATTCTTTTTGTATTTTAATCTTGCCTTTCTTTACATCTAAAGCTCCCAATGTATTCAGTCTTTATTCGATTTAATACCAGTTACAAGCAACCAACCAACAACAACAACATTAGTAATCATAATCCTTAGTCTTTGTATAACACAAAAAACTACAACAACATAAAACCAAAGAAAAAAGGAAGATACCAGGATAAAGAAACAAACAGAAAAAAAGGACAAACATTCACTAAATGGCTGATTACGGTGTCAAGGTTAAAGAGACAGTAACTAATAGCACATTTGAAATGAACGAAGGAAATGATACAAATGAATGGACAAACTACGAGATAAAGACAATGGAAATCTCAAAATTGTTTTAGATAAGCATAGCAAATGAAATATGAGAATAAGAAATAAGAATTAAGAAATGCGAATATAGCTTCAGTCACTTTCATCACACAATAATCCTTGTGGGCAATGGAAATTTAAGAATATTTTTGAAGGTGCAGGGAAACCTCAAAGAATTATTCCAGCTCTACTGAATGGTACCAGTAATTAGGAAACACCAGAGAGTGTGTAATGCTACCAGCATGCTAAACGATACGTTTGATAGCTATTATGAGGATATTTTTACCTTAACTTTATTCATATCTATACAACAAGCCACAGATTAAGCTCATTGTGATACCACAAGTCAATATCCAAACCGGTGTTGAAACAGTTCCTGTAGGAAATCTTGAGCCTGTGCTAACCAAATCGCGCCAAGTACGATAAAATTAAAAAAGGTACGGCTTTTCATTGCATAGCTATTGGATCGAGAATTTCAAAACAATTTTCGTTACCTTCAATTAGCCTTTGGTCCCGGAGATATAAACGACGAAGCAAACATATTTTTCAAATTATCAGAATAAAAGTGCTCTTTAGAAATAATATAAAATCGGATAAGAAATGAAATTATGGGGAAAATGGACTCAGCGGAGTGGATAGCCAAGATGCCAAGGATTCCAAAACAGGTTTTCTTTCAGTCGGGCGTTACTTGCGACCGGAGATATAGGCAACGAAGCAAATTGTTTTCTTCAAATGAGCAAAAAAAAAGAGCTCTATTAAATTGGGCAAAGTTCGATAAAAATGTGAGTTATCGACAAAAAATGCAGGTCATCGTTTTAAAAATGCAAATTATCGACCAAAAAAAAAAATGTAAGTCAGCGACAAACAAAATGAAAGTTATCGGAAAAAAGACTAGTCATCGGTGATTATTCCTTTATTATGAATTATATGATTAAGGTATGGGACTTCGATAAGCTGCTCCTGGTGGTTTTTCCAATTCATATAGTGTATGTATATTTTATACTTGAGCGGAGAGATCTGCAGTTTAACATCGACTCTGAACTTCTCATTCGAAAAGCTTTACTCTCTGAGTTCTTGTCAGAAAATTGGAAGTCGCTTAAAAAATATTTTTTTTGTTAAATTTCGTTTTGTTCGAGATGTCTGAGCAGTGGTTTGAACGACGGCCTGTCGTCTAATATGCCAGCACATTTCCTAATAGATCACGGCGACTTCCGTAGGGATCTTTGAATGCAAAAATCTGTGTATAAGCTCAAGTCTGTTCTATAAAATATGAGTGCAAGCCTTTAATTAAGATTTTCATACTAGAGCAGTTAATATATGCCAATATAAACAGCATTTTCATAAGCCATTACACGGTAAGCCCTCGTACAATGGCCATTACTCGTATTTTAATGCAACGGTAATCAAAACCCCATAAATTTTTATCATTAAGCAGAAATACAACGAAATTCTTGCAACAAATTCTTTACAAATGGCCGCAATTAAAATTGTACTTCTGGTAGAAATGAAAAAATACAATAAAAAACAGTCGTTAAATGCCAGCAATTTCAATATCGAATTGATTGCAATTCGAACAAATTAAGAAAGAAAGAAAAAAATAAAAAAAAAACTGATGCTGATGCTGATGCTGATGTTCCATGCCACCGAACATGGCCACAAAAACTGTGGCCGAATATCTGTGCATTTCATTACAATTCCCTCCACCCACAGAACAGAGTTTTTTTTCGATAAACAGATGCCAGTTTTTGTGTGAATATTAAACCAGGTTGTATGCAGATTGAGTGTCCTCTTGCATCTAACACTGGGGCAAGGTGGTTTATGTCGTTTTTAGCAACACAATGATGAAAAAAACTGAAACTGAATGTAAAAAACTCTGTAAATAAATCAATAAAATTCAATTTATTTACAACACAAACACATAAAAAATGGTAATAAATTTCAATACAATAACAAAAACAAATACAAAAATACAAGAACAACACAAATTTCCAAATAAATATCAACTTTGAACTTTATTGGCCAACTCTGTTGTTGTTGACTGTTTTGTAAATATGGCTTAAACGGTGTTTGGTTGGTTGACTGTTTAAAAATTCATTTTTGCCTGCAGCCAGAGACGAAATAAGAAGCCGAAAACAACTACATTTGCTAACAAATTTACCGAAAACAATCCCATAAAATATGCAGAAGTCGCAAAAAGGGATTTTTTTTTCAAATCAATGAAGTTTTCTCTTTTTTGTAAAGCACTGTGCAAGGTTAAGGTCTTCCAACAAGAACTGTCGAATTTGGGCAGTTGAAAACGACCATCTTGTTGAAGTTACATCAGCCAAATTAGTTGTCATTTATTCAGACTGTTTTACCGAATTAGGATTGGCGGATATCATCATTCAATAATAAAGGGTGTTTTTTATAGAGGTATAGAACTTTAAGTTGGCATTACTTTTCAAGATGGCGACCGATTTAACAGCTGTCAAGTGATTTATTCTCAGTTTGGTTTGCCAATTCATCATGAATAGACTCACGCCTGAACAACGCTTGCAAATAGTGCAATTTTATTTCGAAAATAATGGTTCTGTGCGGAAAACGTATCGCGCACTACGTCCATTTTATCGTTGACAAAATCGTCCATCAGAGCAGTTAATTCGATTAACCATGGAACGTTTTCGCACCACGTTTACTCTTATTGATAACTCGCATCCCCAGAGACGCTGTACGGTGCGTACAGAAGAAGCTATTGCTGCTGGTGGGCTGGTGGAATCATTGGTCCGTACTTTTTCAAAAACGATGATGGCCAGAACGTTACAGTCAATGGTGATCGGTATAGAGCCATGTTTACAAACTTTTTCATTCCTGAATTGAATAACCATGATGTCCAGGAGATGTGGTTTCAACAAGACGGCGCAACATGTTACACAGCTCGTGCCACAATAGATTTATTGAAAGACACGTTTGGTGACCGCCTAATTGGCCTCCAAGATCTTGAGATTTAACACCGCTAGACTACTTTCTGTGGGGCTATGTAAAGTCATTGGTCTATGCGGTAAAGCCACAAACGCTTGACCATTTGGAAGACAACATTCGCCGTATTATTGCCGATATACGGCCACAAATGTTGGAAAAAGTCATCGAAAATTGGACGTCCAGATTGGACTACATCCGCGCCAGCCGTGGCGGTCATATGCCAGAAATCATATTTAAAATGTAATGCCACAAGATTATCTTTCGGATAAATAAAATTCATGTCAATCGAATAATCCATCGTTGTTTTATTGCAACTTAAAGTTCTATACCCCTATAAAAAACACCCTTTACAATGACGTGTAATCACTAAATGGGCCCTGGAGGGCAATTGACACTTGCATACATACATACATATATTATTGGTCATTACAACCCTTCAGTCAGGATTACGACCTAGTTTCTCACACTACTTATGTTGTGTGTGTTAATTTTAAATATGTATGAGTGTTCGATAAAATTTGCCATGAAAAATTTCTCAAAAATCTGTCGTTCGGGATCGACTTTAAACTGTAGGTCCCGCCACTCATGTATAAAATTAACACACACAACATAAGTGGTGTGAGAAACTAGGTTGCAATCCTGACTGAAGGGTTGTAATGACCAATTATGTACGTATGTACGTATGTATGAATGTCGGAACCTTCAGTTTAAAGTCGATCCCGAACAACAGATTTTTGAGGAACTTTTCATGGCAATATTATTTTACTCTCAGAGTTTTTGCCAGAAATCTGCTGAGAGGAAGTCGCCAAATAAATATTTTTTCATGGACCCTTTCATCCGTTATTGGACTCTGTCATCCAGTGTTGAACCCTTTCAACCATTGTTGACGATGATTTTTCGATGAAAATTAACGTCAACTACGCGATAACTTGGTAAAGCGAACTGAATAAATGACAACTAATTTGACAGATGCCGGTTTAACAAAATGGCCGTAATCAACTGTCAGATTTCTGAAGTTCCGTGTTGGCAGACATTGTTTCGCAGACGGGCTTTTGTGCCTTATATTGAGGCCAAATTGGGATTCAAAGACGGTATCTTATGGTAATTAAATACTATCATGGTAACTCTTTTTTGTAACCCTAAACCATTGTCATACAAATCTCAAATATCATCAACTGTTTCGATTGAAATAAAATCTCATCAATACAAAACGTGAGAAAACAAACAATGTGATATTCATTGTTTACCTGTCGATATTAAAAATGACCAGGTCATATGTATTCAGCTAATATTACAATCGAGTGTCAAATATGTACATATGTAAAGCAATGCAAATAAAATGAATTGCGAATAATAAATACGAATTCCATTTCAATTGTTTATAAACAAGTACAGCCACTATACAGCCAATAACAAAATATATTACCTGCATACCATTACCTACTGAATGACATATTGTCATCGTTATCGATTCATTATCATCACAATCACCATCACTTTCCCCATCACCACTATTGTCATTGTCAACGTCATTGTGAAATTTGTGTGATACACACACACATACACACAATTAACTGGTTTTTGAATTTGGCACTCTTGCTCTTTGCCATCAACGAACGTAAGCCTGTCACAATATTGTCATCGTGTTTGGAAAGTTTGCTATCGATATTGTATCCCAAATGACAGTTCATGTAATTGTTCACAATTTGTTTAAGAGCCTAAGAAGGAGGCAACAATTTTATTTTTGTGGGTGTGTAGCTTGTGTATGGCAGGTCATTCAGATAATTTCTATAAAACAAGTGTGAAAATGATTGACTGGTACTTTACTTTAGTCAGGTACTTATTAGCACACACACATACAGAAAAAAAGTACTACAAGTGATTTGTAATGAACCTGTAATAGGAAATGTGAATGACAGAATGAAAAGGGTTAGGCAGTGGAAAAAGGAGGATAACAAATTTCAGTATGAAGTTATAACGCCATGTAGAGTTTAATTTTTTGAAAAAATTAGAGGCTTGAAAAAGAAATCATGTGAAATTGCTAATTCCTCATCACAAGGATTTGATAGCTGATAATGTGTACCTATGTTCAGTAGGGCTTGGCAAATCATCACGAATTGGCAAGAAATTGTATTCATCTCATTCGAGCAAAGACAGTCCTAAAGCCGTTAACGAATTGCGATTACATCCACTAAAATGGTCTGTTTGGGGCGACATTATCGATTTTTTTTTCATTTCGAAATAACCGAGGAGATGTTTTTACAGGGAAAGGCGTGTTCTCTCAAGCCTTGAATATTTATTTTCGAAATTTAACCAACTAAACGTCAATATTAATTTGATTGTAGTAAGACTATGCAACTTGTCATACAGCGGGCATAATAATCGATTTATTGCCCAATCAATTTCTTACCAGAAAAGATTCTGCTCACTGGTCCAATCATCCAGGCGAGCTAAGGCCTTTGCATTATTTTTTATGAGGCAGCATTAAGTCATTACTTTATGGCATTAAACTAGCAAGTTTTGAAGGATTGAAACTCAATATTCAAGCCAATACTGATGGGAACATATGGCCAAATTTATCGAATATGGAATATACCATGTAACCCGTAGAAATGATGGATAGGTGCCGAATTGATTTTTATGAGGCAGCATTAGGTTAGGTTAGAGGAAGTATAATTAAGACAAGTACAGTACCCGGAGGTCAAATTCGCCCATTGTACAACGTCCTAGTTTCTCACACCACTTATGTTGTGTGCGTTAATTTTATACATGAGTGGTGGGACCTACATTTTAAAGTCGACTCCGAACGACAGATTTTTGAGAAACTTTTTCATGGCAATTTTTATTTACTCTCAGAGTTTTTACCAGAAATCTGCTGAGAGGAAGACGCCGAAGAAATACTTTTTGTATTTCGTTTTGATGCCTGACCTGGGGCTGGCTTTACGTCTAATAAGACAACACACTACCTACTAGACTAAGGCGACTTCATGAGGCAGTCAATAACACTTATACTGATGGGATCACATGGCCAGATTTATTGAGTATCGAATGGACCATGTAACACAGAGCCATGGCAGATAGAAGCCGGAAATCGTATTTAAAACTCATTGCCAGGAAATTTTTTACCAGACTGTATTAAACAGGAATCCATTCCAATATAATTTCTGTTTCAAATTATCATTTTACGTGTTCAAGCTTTTAAGACACCCTATGTTTCCCTCCTCTAGAATCCAATCAATAAACAATATCTCACAATAAGAGGATGGTGTGGGGTGTGGTGTGTATGATTGTAATTTGCATATAAGTGAAGTGAAGTTTCATAAATTTTACTGCCTTCATTCGTTCATTCATTTTCAATTCAATAGAAATCAAAAATTTTTGAATTTTATTTCACAGAGAAGGGTAGTAAATTACTTTGTCTGTATGTAAACGTGTTAGTTTGTATGTGTATGTGTGTGTATGTGAACGTGACATATTTGTCACAATAGCAATAAAAAACGATTTATAATGACAATTGTACCGATTTATAATGGCATTGATTGCTAATGGTAATGACAACCATGATTTTAACAACTACAATGACAATGATTTTGATGATGTTGGCCATGATAATTATGGCTGTATGTGTGTGTGTGTGTGTTTCTGTGTCTTCCAATAATGGTAATTGTCTCTCATGCTTATTCAAGTGTAATGCCAGAATTATTGTCTTCTTTTTAAAGGATTTTTTTTTGTTTCCTGTATTTCCTTTTTTTTTGTTAGCCTACCACCCCCCGCTCTCAATTATTCAATTCAATTTCTTTACGTAACTCAGCTGAAGGCATAATTTTTTGAAATGAAAATTCATAATGAATTGATAATACAACGAGGCAAATAAGCCACTAAGCAGAAATTCAGATTTCTGACAAAAACTCCAAGAGTAAATAAAAATTGCCATGAGCAGTTTCTCAAAAAAAAATCTGCCATTCGGAGTGGACATTAAATTGTAGGTCCCGGCACTCATGTATAAAATTAACACACACAACATAGGTGGTATATGATAAGCTAAGTCGTATTCTTAACTGAAGGGTTGTAGTGTCCAATTATGTATGTATGTTAGTTAGCTAAGGTCGTGTACTCAAATGAACTTTGATTTCAGCAATGTTATCACCATCTCTCTATCCTATCCGCTGTTTGCGAAACCCAATATTCTTCTCTTCCAATCAGCCGCTTGGTAAACTTTCTTTTTTTGTTTTTTTCCAGCCTCCGTGTATTTCTTTATAACTTTCATCATCAATCACTCAATTTACCATTCATTTACGATTATTCGTGAATATTTTTGCTTTCAAAACATTTCTTTTTCATCAACGAAATGAAGAAAGAAAATATTCCTCGAAGGCATGTGGTTGTTTATTGATTATGATTTTAAGGCCTGATTTTTTATTTCGCAGAACTTTGTTCAAACTTCGAAATGAAAAATCAATTTTTATTACAGCATTACCGAGCATTCCATTTCTGTTATCGTTTTGTTATTACAATGTCGCTGGTAATTTATTAAAAAAAATTTTTTTCTTGTAAGTCATTACATTACTGGGTTACATTTTAAGCATGTTTTATTGCATTTTTCTTCATCAACAATAAATTACGGACAGAAAAATGAAATGTTGAAAGCTTCCTTTTAACAACAACTTGATTCGTAGAAAAATATTGAAAAAAAAACAACAATAACAACAACAACAAAATTCAATTACCAGTTAAAAGCATAAAAAATTATGTAGGTTTTCTCGCTTGCCACTTATCAAACGTATGATTGATATTGAATGCCCAAGCAAATCAATAAAAAAAAGCCCAACTATCATACGCCGGGGTGGTTACAATATAACTGCAAACGTTTTTTTCTTTCTTTTAAAGTGTAATATACAGGCTGTTCTGTGTGTTTTTTACGTGACTAGGTCACTTTGATGAACGTAATGAATGTGGATTAAATTAAGAAGAAAAAAGGAAGAAGAAGAAAGTATAATGAAATCAATCAATCGTGGAAATTGAAGGAATAAAGTGAGTGCCATTTAATCAATGAAGTTTTTGTACTTTTTTATGTTTCTTCTTAGTAACGAAGAAGCCAAATTAATGGAAGTTAGGTTATGTTAGGTTAGGTTAGGTTAGGTTAGGTTAGGTTAGGTTAGGTTAAGTTAGATTGAAGTGTTAGCTTTGATTACCAAATCTCACTTGAGCTCCTAAAGCGGCTCGTTGTGACGACGCCTCCCTGTGCTGATCTTATACCACCAAACGAGCGAAGAAGTTGGTTAGTAATGGAGACTCCTTCTAGATTGTAATCCTAACTAACAAAACAAATTAACTTAAATTAACTTAAACAAATTGTTTAAGTAAGTAATTCAGACGAATATTTAAGCATTCTGGATAACTTTGTTACTTTGTTTACATTTGTAAATTATTGGGTGTTACAGTTTGAAGTCGCCGTAGTCTAATAGGTTAGGTTAGGTTAGCGTGGTAGCTTTAATTTACCAAAAAGCTCACTTGAGCACGCATAGCGGCCCGTTGTAATGCCACAGGTGAGGTAGGTAGTAGGTAGTGTGTTAGCTTATTAGTCGTGAGGCCTCGGTTCAAACCCCAGGTCATACATCTTCAGCAAAACGAAATATGAAAGAATATTTCTTCGGCGACTTGCTCTCAGCAGATTTCTGGCAAAAACTCTCACAAATATATCGTTCGGAGTCGACCACTCATGTATGTATAAAAAAATTAACACAACATAAATGGTGTGAGGAACTAGGTTGTGATCTTGACTAATGGGTTGTAATGATCAAATTGTTTAAGTAAGTAATTCAGACGAATATTAAAACATTCTGGTTAACTTTGTTCCTTTCTTTCCATCAGTAAATTATTGGATGCTACAGTTTGAAGTCGCCATGGTCTAGTAGTTAGTGTGTTAGCTTATTAGTCGTAAGGCCTCAGTTCAAACCCCAAGTCATATATCTTTAACTAAACGAAATATGAAAGAATATTTCTTCGGCGACTTTCTGTCAGCAGATTTCTGGTAAAATCTCTCTCAAAAATATATTGTTTGGAATCAACTTTAAACTGTAGGTCATGCCACTCATGTATGAAAAAATAAACACACCTAACATAAATGGTGTGAGAAACTAGGTTGTGATCTTGACTAAAGGGTTGTAATGACCAATTATGTACATATACATGTATGTATGTAAGTAATTAAGAGTTAAGTGCATGGCTTGCCTACTGATTGCCAAATAAAGGGTCCGCCAAATAACTTTTTTTTTTAATATGCTTTAAAAAAACTACTGAATATTTTCTCAAATTTCTTTCTTTATTAGAAAGTACAATCCTTCCGGTTAATAATGGAAAATAATTTCATTCAAATGGCTGCCTCCGCTGGCCATGCAGTAGCCTACACCAGAAGATGCCGATTTGGGCAAAAAAAAAATCATCTTTTCAGATGAAGCTCATTTTGATCTTGGCGGGTATGTAAGCAAGCAAAATTGTCGCATTTGGGGCACAGAAAACCCGCACGCATACATTGAAAAGCCGACGCACCCAAAACGAGTCACTGTTTGCTGCGGATTTAGGTCCAGAGGCATAATTGGGCCATTTTTCTTCGAAAATGAGCAAGGAGTGGCCATTACAGTCAATGGCGATCGTTATCGGGCCATGTTGAACGAATTTTTTTTCACAAAAATTGAAGAGGAGGATATTGGCAACATTTGGTTTCAACAGGACGGCGCTACATTCCTCACAGCCGAAGCTACACTCGATGTTTTGCGCCCTGTTTTTGAAGATCGCATTATCAGCCGCAGAGCTGATGTCGTTTGACCACCTCGGAGCTGCGATTTGACAGCGTTGGACTATTATTTGTGGGGTGCCGTCAAAGATAAGTGTTACGCCGACAAGCCAGAGACAATTGACGCTTTAAAGGACAATATTCGTGAAGCCATTGGTGAAATTCAGCTGCACACAATCGATAATGTGCTTAAAAATTGGACCGATCGTGTAGGCTACTGCATGGCCAGCCGAGGCAGCCATTTTAATGAAATTATTTTCCATTATTAACCGGAAGGATTGTACTTTCAAATAAAAAAAGAAATTTGAGAAAATATTCAGTAGTTTTTTTTTTTAAAGCAATTAAAAAAAAAAGTTATTTGGCGTACGCTTTACTTCTATCCTCTGTTTATTGTCTTTTTCATATTCTTATCCTTTTTCGAAATGAGATTTTCTTATTTTTGTTTAGAGGAAAGCATATGTAAATATTTATTTACTTTTCGTTTGCAAATGTATCTCTCAAATTTTATCTCTTCTTCATTCAAAATCTTATAAAAAAATTCATCCTCTGACTTTTGCAAATTGTCTTCCAATGCCTGTTTACTTTACTTTCGTTTCCATTTCCATTTCCATTGTATCAATGCAAGTTTTGTTCACTTTTCAAATTTATTTTCTTATCTTTCTTCTTCCTTCATTCTCTGTCAAGGCTAAAGAAGTTTATCTCTTTTATGTGTGTATGTGTGTTTTTTTTTCTGTCAATTTAAATTTCATATTCGTTATGCAGCGCCCGCAGCCAGCCAGTATTTTAAGAGTTTCTATTCGTATTTCCGTTAAGAACTTAGTTTAGCTTCAGTTTATTTCTGAATTGAGTTTAAAGTGGAGCAAAGATTATCGTTCTTTAAATAAATTTCCGTTTCTTTTTTAATAAAATTTTCTTCTTCAGATGCGATAAATAGAAGCTACACAGTGCAATCGGTTTCTAAGCACGTTTTATGGTAAAAAAGCAAATGAATGTTTTTATTTCCTTCTTAACGAACGAAATGGAGCAATTGGTTTTGCTTAGAAGCTTCTTAAGCTACCCGATATTTAATTTACAAAAATCCTTTGATTTAAAGTGTCTTAAAACTGAAAATAATATTTAGTTTTTGAGGTTATGTAGAGTGCTTAATGCGGAATTTAAAAGTCTTCTAGAACACAATAAAAATGCTGGGGTTAAAGGCCTTTAATAGGGCTTTCTAAATTGTTTCACTAAAAAAAAAAAAATATTTCTTCGGCGATTTCCTCTCGGCAGATTTCTGGCAAAAGCTCTGAGAGGAAATAAACCTGCCATGAAAAAGTTACTCAAAAACCTGTCGTTCGACGTTAAACTGTAGGTCCCGCCACTCACGTATAAAATTAACGTACACAACCTCAGTGGTGTGGGAAGCTAGACCGTAAGCCTGACTGAAGGTTGGTAATGGCTAATTATGTATGTATGTATGTATGTATGTTTAACAGCCACCTCAATCCAACAAAGAGAGAAAAGATGGACCCATTCTATCCTAAGAAAAACATGAAATATTAAACAGATCTCGCAGTATTAAAAATTGCTTATTGATGACCCATTATTTCCTTATCGCCTGGATAATGGATACTCTAGTACAGCTTTTTTCAGTCTTTGCTTTAAATTTACTTTTCAAAATCCAAATAGTTTTACTGCCAGAATTCAAATTCAAACTGAAATTAAAATTTCTGCAATCTATTCTATTATGACCCTTCACATCTATTGCTCCTGATGCTGATGCTGATGCTGATGCTGATGCTTTTTCCGGTTAACTTTACTGATGGAAATTAAATTGATAAAGTTTATCCATCATTCTGGTTGATACAGTTTACCAATATTAGCTTTTTGTTGTTGTTTGTTGTTGTTGCTGCTATTAAATCAATTTAAATGCAAATTTTATATTTTGATTGCAGAAAATATTTCAATAATAAAAACAATAAACAAAAACAATAAAAATTTTTGTGAACGAAATGATTAAAAACCTAACAAAAGTTTTCAAATCACAAAATTTTATTGTGTTTTCATTTTGTGGCCAACACCCAAACACCAGACAACAAAATTCGAAAATGAAAAATTTAGCAAAATAATGAAACTGAATGAGTGTGTGAGTGTGTTAATTATGCAGCTTACAGTGGGTCGTTGGACGAGAAAATTGGAGTAAAATGTGGAAACATTTTGTTTTTTTTCATTTATGCTGCATGTGCATGCTGCATTTATGCTGTCAGAGTGGATTCAGAGTGAGAAATGATTTTTATTGCTGACGAAAATTTTATACGAAAAATCGTCTTTGAAAGCCTGTTGCTCTTTCAACCATTCAGCATATTTACAGTGTTGTCAACGTGACGTGACGTGTTGCGTGAACGGATGTGGAAATTGAAATGTAAAAAAC
Organism: Sarcophaga subvicina; assembly: GCA_936449025.2. NCBI lineage: Eukaryota > Metazoa > Arthropoda > Insecta > Diptera > Sarcophagidae > Sarcophaga > Sarcophaga subvicina. Next base: position 15,663,952 of record OW388084.2, read on the forward strand.
ACCGTAATGAGGTCGTTAGATGAATCAAAGATGCCGTGAATACGTAGTGGAATAGACAAATTCGGATTATTCAACATACTTTCCCCAACAGAAGCGATGTTTATGACAGCGTGTACATTGCGATGTTGTACGGGCTTGATCATACCTGCATTCCTCCAATATCTTCAAATCTTGTTTACTGTTTATGCAGTATTGAGTGCGATTTCAATCAATATGGAGAAACTCACTAATATCCAGACGAACGAAGTTTTAATCCATCCAACGCATACGTGAGAGGTCTAGTCTGTTTGAAAGGCAATGAATCCTGGCTAGTTTTGAATATAATTGCTCAGGACTACGGGAATTATTAACCCTTTCATGCCCCAATTTTTTGGGCCAGAGCTAAAATTTTTTAAGGACATGTGTTTGTTAGTCATGGCCTAAATATAAAGTGATATTAAATTCAGAGTCCTACGTATTCTGGTTTTACACGTATTTAACCAAGCTTGTTTGCAAAAAAAAAATCATTTAAAAAAGTTAAAAATTACGGAATTTATGAACAAAAATGTACAATGTTGCCTATAGGCAACATCGGGCATGAAACGGTTAACGAATATCTCAGAGTCATAAGCAGCATATTCTGAATAGTAATCTTTGGAATTCAACTAACGAGGAACCCGTACCGATACAAGACAAAAATGAAAAATAGAGATATGATAGGCTATACTATCTGGAGAAAGTCTAATGGTATTGTAACTCTAGTGCTTGAGAGAACTATTTAAGGTTTAAGAAACTGAGATCCTAATGAACTACAAAACTCTAATAACCAAACAATGCGGTGTAGACAGCTGCAGTAGTTTGTGAATGCCACTAAGTACTGAGCGAAAAAATAAGTCCACAAATTGTGATAAAGTGCTTAGATCAACATACATACGTAATTGTTAATTACAACACTTAAGTCAGGATTACGACCTAGTTTCTCACACCCCTTATGTTGTGTGGGTGTGTTATTTTTATGCATGAGTGACAGAACCTACCACTCCCAACGACTGTTATTTTGAGCAACTTTTCATGGCAATTTTCTTTTACACTCACAGGTTATGCCAAAAATTCTCGAAGACTTCAAAGAAATATTTTTTCTTTTTTCGTTTTGATATCTGACCTTTGAATCGTGGCCTTACGTCTAATAAGGCACGGCATTACATACCAGACTACGGCGACTTGGTTTTTAGATTTGTAAGGAATATTGAAGTCGCCGTGGTCTAGTAGGTAGTCTGTTATCTTATTAGACGAAAAGCCAGGGTTCGAGCCCCGGCAAGACATCAAAATAAAATACAAAAAAAAGTATTTCTTCGGCGATTTCCTCTCAGCAGATTTCTGGCAAAAACTCTGAGAGTAAATAAAAATTGCCATGAAAAGTTTCTCAAAAAAATTCTGTCGTTCGGAGTCGACTTTAAACTGTAGGTCCCGCCACTCATGTATAAAATTAACACACACAACATAAGTGGTGCGAGAAACTAGGTCGTAATTCTGACGGAAGGGTTGTAATTACTAGTTATGTATGGATGTTATGTAAGGAATATTCGAATGTAATGCTAAATATACTTGTCTCTGTCTAAGGCAGACGCTTTTTTGATAAGTAGAATTCTCGAATTGAAGTTTAAGTTTAGCTATCTGTCAGGTAATGCAGGGGCAGTAAAGAATGTTATCTTTGTATCTCCTTGTACTTCTTATATATTTTGTTTTTGTTTTTACCACTCAGCTCCATTTCACTTTTATTATGTAACCGAATACGTCCCGGTCATGTATAATGGACGTGATTTTTCAAAATAAAATTTCACTTTTTTTTGGCATACATTGCCACAGGGTGTTGCATTTCACGTGTGTACGTGTCACAATTGCTATTTTTATTTGTGTGTTTTTCTCAGAAAATTACAGATATTTTCTGATAATTATAGATTAAAGCTACAAATATAAATACATGCACACACACTTCTATAGAAACACAATAGAAAAACGAAAAATTAATTGAATATTGGCTTCAATATGGTATCGAGGGATTAAATGGCACGTTTCAACAAACAATGAATACCGAATGCAAATTGAAAAGAGCAGAAAATGGAAAACAAGAAATTAAAATATTTTAATTAAAATATTTAGCAATTCAATCAATTTTGTTTTACTGTAATTTATGCACTTAAAAGTGGGTCATTCGTGCCAAACATGTATGAAGAGAAACTTAGCAGGTCTCTAGTATATTTGGCTAGTAAAGGTAGCTGTTGGGATGTTGCAAAAAACCTTCATTTGTTGGTGAATTTTAAGCCCTCATTTCTAAAAATAATCTCTGGATCTGCCATCCCCTTATGTGGCTACCAATACTAGCTTTATTACACTTGTGGACAACATATGATGAGCCCCCATTTTTAGTTTTTCTTTGAATTTGAATCCTCCAAGTCTCTATGATTTCCAGTGAAGCTGCTTACATATTTGGTCATTACAACCCTTCAGTCAGGATTACAACCTACCTTCTCACACCACTTATGTTGAATGTGAGTTAATTTTATACATGAGTGTCGAGACATGCAGTTTAAAGTCGAGTCCAAACGACTGATTTTTTAAGAAACTTTTCATGAGAATTTTTTTTTACTCTCAGCATTTTTACCAGAAATCTGCTGAGAGGAAGTAACCGAAGAAATATTTTTTCATTTTTCGTTATGCCGGAGATGACTAACGTGGGTTTTGAACCAAGACCGTACGTCTAATAAGGCAAGACACTACCAACTAACTTACTTACTTAATTATTACAATCCTTTAGTCAGTATTACAACCTTACTTCGCACACCACCTCGCATTAAAACTTTTAGAATGAAGAAAGATAGAAGAACAATTTTTTTCTTAAAGAAATTTAAAAGTTATAACTTTTGGAAAATTTTATGTGTTCATGAATATTTCTTAACAAACACTCTCTGCATATGCATATCAAATTGCAGAAAACTTATGTTTCATAATAGAATTCCTAGTGTCCGGAGTTTCAAAACGTAACGTAACACAAAATTTTTGGTGGCTAACTTTTCCACTCAATATGCCAAGCACGTTCACAATGAAAAAAAAAAAAAAACATTTAAGACGTGAGAACATATTTAAATTCAGATAAAAAGTTTGTTAATAAATTAAAACAATTTAAATGCGATTTACACGAGTTTAAATATTTCAATGAACAGCTAAGCCCTTAAGCAGGCATTAATTTATTGTGGTTTAAAGAGTTTCAATAAATCCTCTTTTAATTTCAATTCATATACGCCATCATATACAAATTAAAATTTAATATTTAAGTCATACCTTAAAAAATAGCAAAAATATCCTTTAAATGATAAAGGATTACAAGTTAAAATTTAATAATGATTCCTGGCAGTCAATTTTATTGAACAGATTAAAGCAAATCAAGTAAAGGGTCCGCCAAATAACTTTTTTTTTTGAAAATGCTTTAAAAACAAAACTACTGAATATTTTTCTCAAATTTCTTTTTTTATTTGAAACTACAATCCTTCCGGTTAATAATGGAAAATAATTTCATTCAAATGGCTGCCTCGTCTGGCCATGCAGTAGCCTACACCAGAATCAGATGCTGATTTTGGCAAAAAAATCATCTTTTCAGATGAAGCTCATTTTGATCTTGGCGGGTATGTAAACAAGCAAAATTGTCGCATTTGGGGCACAGAAAACCCGCACACATACATTGAAAAGCCGACGCACCCAAAACGAGTCACTGTTTGGTGCGGATTTTGGTCCAGAGGCATAATTGGACGTTTTTTCTTCGAAAATGAGCAAGGAGTGGCCGTTACAGCCAATGGCGATCGTTATCGGGCCATGTAGAACTAATTTTTGTTCACAAAAATTGAAGAGAAGCTAGGCCGTAATCCTGACTGAAGGGTTGTAATGGCCATTTATGTATGTATGTATGTAAAATTGAAGAGGAGGATATTGGAAACATTTGGTATCAACAGGACGGCGCTACGTGCCACACAGCTGAAGCTACACTCGATGATCGCATTATCAGCCGCAGAACTGATGTCATTTGGCCACCTCGGAACTGCGATTTGACACCGTTGGACTCTTATTTTTGGGGTGCCGTCAAAGATAAGTGTTACGCCGACAAGCCAGAGACAATTGACGCTTTAAAGGACAATATTCGTGAAGTCATTGGTGAAATACAGCTGCACACAATCGATAATTTGCTTAAAAATTGGACCGATCGTGTAGGCTACTGCATGGCCATCCGAGGCAGCCATTTGAATGAAATTATTTTCCATTATTAACCGGAAGGATTGTATTTCAAATAAAAAAAGAAATTTGAGAAAATATTCAGTAGTTTTTGTTTAAAGCATTTTCAAAAAAAAAAAGTTATTTGGCGGACCCTTTATTTTGTTTTTAAATAAATCTTATCAAAATCAATATTGAAATGATTTTTCTTTGCTATCGTACACGAATGAAAACAAAAATAACCTGTGATGTAATAATAAACACATTCTTACGCATATATGTATGTATGTATCTGTACCTCATCCTTTGATAGACACTACAATACATACAAACATATGAACCTTGAAAGCAATCAGACAAATAGCCTACGAACAATTTACACTCATATATTGCTTAAAATGGTTTGTGTTTACACTTTTCTCCCTGTACGTTTAAGTACAGTGTTGGTCAAAATAGGTAGGTAGGTTGGTAGATAGAGGTGGCTATCGATCTAAGAGAGTTGGATGGACACACTTAGGCCACATAGGACCTATTGTGTTACCACAGTATTCCGCTGTACCCTAGTCTCGAAAGCACTCGGAGCTCCTAATGAAGCGACTTAGTCTACCAATGTCAATACGTGACAGTTCCTCCGTATAGTAAGCACGTAAGATTCTTGGTCAAAATAAGAATAAACAAACAAACAGTAAATGGATTTGAAATTGTATAGGAAGCGTGCCTACTAACTAGCTTAACGGGATCGTAAGGATATCTCTGTCATTGTATCTATTCGCACGACTCAAAACATAATGTCCAACGCGATGAAACTTTGCTTACCAGCAAATGAGTTCTACAGAAGTTGTAGATCGGATTTACGAAAGGGAATATTGGCCAATTTTTTTTGCCAATATTGGCCTCTGCCTAGACGCAGATTTCTATCATTTGGTTCACGCTTTTTCATTACATTGATATCGGTTCGATCTGCTAAATATACAGAACTTTTATGCTGGTTTTCAGCTTGTTTTTGTTGTTCACCATGCAAAACCGGACTTTATAGAAAGCCCTTCATAAGCCTTTCTGAAATGTATGCTCGTTTTACTAGTGACGGGGTTAATAACGTGGTTTTAAATGGGTTAAATGGGATAGGAGGCCTCAATGTACGCCATTTGTCACTTGATTTAGGGTTTGTTGCATGTATTTCGATATGTTATACAGTGAGCGCCATAAGTGAGTCAACACTTTTGTTCTTAAGTATAAAATAAGTTCCTTAATCATGAATTGTTGTTTTTGTTTTAACATTTTATAATTAATAAGTAAACGTTTTTATTTTTGGAAATTTATTCGATTATTCTCATTTACTTTTCTCGCTATCCTAAGAAAATAAATTATTTCAGTGGTGTTTACTCCTTTTTGGAGCTCAGAGTACTTCTGCCGGGCCGCTTAGCATTGTTTTGAGGGTACTTGACCTGTATACTTCTGCAAACATTTCTCTTTTTCGTTCCAAGATAAAGTCCATAAAAAATTTTACAATTGAGGCCACTCCACTATTTAGCATCAGTTAAGCCTCCTCCTGTCTTAGGGAGTCTTGGTATGAAACTTGGTAACCAATCAGAAAAAATTTCTGGGCTCCATATTTATAAAAAACAATCGCTAGAGCATGCTACAAACTCATGGACATAAAAGTGAGCAGAACTGCATACTAAATGTAATTAATTTTTGCCCGAGAAGACTGTTATTAGAACCTTAAGCTCCAAACTCTTTGAAGCACAATTGATTTTTCCAACATAATTTTTGTCCTTCACTGTAATCAATTTTCTTGGCCATCTGTCTGCTTAAATATGATACGCAGTGTGTCTACGCAAATATGTGTGTGTTTATTGAGACAAAATAATTGTAATTGACAACGAATACCAAGACAAAATGTTCACTTGCTGGTTTACTCTTTCTCTCTCTCTCTCTGTCGCTCCGCCACTGGCATACACTCAAGTTGAAATCAAATATTTTTTGTAAATACTGGATTGAAAAAAAAAAGTTCAAATTGCTAAGAAAAGCAGTGTCATATGATGTCTTTATTGTATTGACATTGAAGTACACAAATATAGCAGCATTTTAATCTATTTTGAAAATTATTAAGGCCTTAATGCTATAGTTTTACACGTAAATGTTTGCAGGCATGTATCCTTAGGGATTTTATTTGCTTTTCTTTTAGGCAACGGAAGAAAAGAAATGAACTACGTATTGATTGCAGGATACAATATTAACAATTTCATTGGGTATCAAATTGATGTTTCTTTTTTTTATTCAGAGCTTTTAAATAAATAAATACCCGAGTATATTTGTTTTAATAATTTATTGTATTTGCGAATTAATTTTCTTCTCCTTCTCCTGCCAATTGATTATTAAGTTTTGTTTTTGGAAATGTAATGAACGTAATGAATAATGAATGAATGAATGAAAGAAAGTCTTCAGTAAAAAGTGAGTTGCCATTACTGGGAACAGAATTTCCTAAAAGGAACGTGAAATTAAAGACATTCAAGCATTCAAAAAAATTTCCTTCAAAATATGGGATTATTTGACAGCTTCTTTGCACATGGAGTAATGCTAACTACTGCAACATATATCCCCTCTAAGGTATCTACAGCTGTAAGGTTAAATAAGAAAACCTAGTGCCTGATCAGCAATTTTTCAAAAATTAATCACGAACGTCCGTGAGTGTACGTTCCCCAACTAAAATAGGTTCGGTTAGAGAAATAACAAGATTCCTGGTGCCGATTCATTAAACATTAAAATATTTGAGGGTGATGGCCGTGTATTTTAAAATGTTCAAAAGGAAACGGTGTGAATGACCCTAAGCTAGGTAAACGATTTTTAATTTTAGAGAGTTCAGTCTGAAATGTAAGAGATGTACCTCGACATGGACAAGACAAGATCTGGACACAGGCATATGAAGTAAAAAATATTTTCCTCCTCAGATTCACAGTTCCTGCTGAAAACGTGAGAGGTTACAAGGCGTCTATCGACAGGCTTGCCAATAGAACCGTAGCAATAGACCACCATGAGGTTCAAGGAAAACTACAAACATTCCTCTTCCCGTTCAGATCAGCCAAACCAAGAGTTTTGCAATAATATACGTGCAGTCAAGATTCTTAAGATGTTGAGCCACTTTGTTCAACGACTTGAGGGTAACCAATTTAACTCTGACCACCTATACTCGGTTATATGACGGCCAATTGTGAGTCAATACAATGAAATTTCGAAATTTTCTTCTGAAATCTCTGATTGAAGTGACATTCGTAAGGAAGTTGATTACAGCCTAGCTGTCCAACTACCATTGCGCAGCTTACAACATGGTTATGGCAACGCGTGGAATATACAGTCAGGCAGTTAGGTTATGTCACTAATCTTCATTTATTTATCGTAGGCTACTCTGTTTAGTTTTTTGGAACTAACTACCTACGGATTGAACTGACCGTTTGGCATGCTTAAACTCGAATAAAACAAAATAAAGGTCTCAGTGAACAAGGGTCACTTGTGAACAACAAATACGAGTTAGTTGGAGAATTTCAGTGTGTAGATAAGACGAAGAATCATACTGACTAGCAGGCGACATTTTTGTCTGAACAAACACGTTGAAGGTTATTTTAGGTTGGGTTAAGTTAGGTTAGGTTGGGTCAAGTTAGGTTAAGTTACATACATACATACATACATACATACATACATAATTGGTCATTACAACCCTTCAGTCAGGATTACGAGCTAGTTTCTCACACCATTTATGTTGTGTGTGTTAATTTTATACATGAGTGGCAGGACCTACAGTTTAAAGTCGACTCCGAACGATAGATTTTTGAGAAACTTTTCATGGCAATTTTATTTACTCTCAGAGTTTTTGCCAGAACTCTGCTGAGAGGAAGTCGCCGAAGAAATACTTTTTGTATTTTGTTTTGACGTCTGGCCTGGGGCTCGAACCCTGGCTTTACGTCTAATAAGCCAACACACTACCTACTAGACCACGGCGACTACTAGGTTAAGTTAGCTTAGGTTAAGTTAGGTTAGGTTAGTTTAGGTTAGGTTAAATTAGGTTAGGATAGGTTAAGTTGGGTTAGGTAAGGTTAGGTTAGATTAGGCTAGGCTAGGTTAGGTTACGTTATTTTAGGTTAGGTTAGTTTAGTTCAGGTTAGGTTAGGTTAGGCTAGGCTAGGCTGGGCTAGTCTAGGTTAGGTCAGGTTACATCTGCTGTTGCTTTTATCAAGAGAAAAAAGTTCTTGAAGAAATTAAACCCAACGGCGAGGTGTTTGATACAGGCTTGTATTTAATTATAAAGCGTATTAAAGTACAATCATTGCAGTGGCCTGTGCTATTATAATTTTCCACTCCATTAGCTGGATTAAGTCATTCCCACTAGGCCAGTATCTAATCAAATTTATTGAAGGAAATAAAAGTATACTCAGTAATCACTACACATTTCAATCATATTCACTCTTTTCGTTGCAATATTTACTGTCTTCTTGGCCAATAACATCCGTAGAAAATAATAAACTGAGTTATTTCTAACGTCAGCAGTGAATTTGTTTGCCGTAATTGGTAATATCAGGGTGACTGTCTCGAGTTAAGCTGACGTCAAATGAAAATATATGACTTTCTTTATGATTCTCTAATTATGAATGATGAAATTTCTCAATTCATTTCTACGTTAACGAAGATGAATTGACAATGACGTCAATTGAAAACAAATTTAATTAAATTAAACTTAAGCAAAGATAAACAATTTTAAAGTCTCTACTGCAGCTCATTTATATGAAATTATGGCCAAAGAATTATGCAAAGTTTTATAAACAAAAATTGGCCAGTAATTATGCATAATTAGTAGACAATAAAAAGGAAAATCTTTTGTGATTAAAAAAAGATTCTAAAAAATTTCAATTTATAAGCAAAGGATGGCAAAAGAAGCAAATGAAAAACATGCTTTCAAAGCTGTCTTAAAGCCGTAAATAAAATCCTCTGTAGAAATAAAATTCTGAAGGCTTTGAAAATTATTAAAACCGCATTCTTTTTATCTCTCTCTCCCTCTATTTGGGGTCAATTATTAAGCCAATAAAAATTCAAATTCTACCTCCACCTCAGTTTCCTTTTTTAGCCTAAAGGTTCAATGAAAAGAATTTTGAAATTTCAATGCAAAAAAACAAGAAAAAAGCAGGAGAAAAAAAGAAGAACGAAAAGATTAAAAATTATCTTAAAGAATGTATATTATGGATGGATACTATAAGTTCGAACAAGAATAATATATTCTACGATGGCTACTTAACATCCTGTCTCATGTTGAATACTACAGGCGCAACTTGATTATTTATAATCATAATCGTGAATGAATTTCCATAATAATGTTGGGAATTTTGCCAGACTTGAGAATAAAAAAAAGCGAAAAGAAAAAATATTGAAAGAAATAGAAAAAGAATAAAAAAGAGCTAAACGAGCAATAAAAAAGGCATAAAAGGCAATGGACGGTTAAATAAAATTTTTAAAATCGCGAAAAATAAATTTTTTCTTAATAAAAGCATCAAAAGTGCACAAGAAAACATTAATAATTTGAACAGCCAACAATAAAGTCTTTATAAATATTTTATTTCTCTTGAAATTTTAACAAAAAAAAAAAAGGAATGTTTTAAAGTTTTAAAATGCAGGCGGGTTTTTATTTTGTATCTGCAAAGTTAATGCCCTTAGTAGCTAACGATACTTTCAAAGTTTTTTTTTTCTTTTTTTCTTCTTTTTTTTTTAAATTTTACTTTGCAAAATATTTTCCATTTTCCCTGAACTGAACTGAATGTTAAAGTCATGTTTTTGTTTTTAATTTTCGTAAGTTTTTGTTATTTTTTTTGTTTTTTTTTCTATCGGGGAATTCGCCTGAATAACACTATTTCGTGTTCTATTTTTGTTGCCACTTTAATTTAAAATAAAAACAAAAAAAATACCATGTTTATGGCCATGAAAAGTTAAAATAAGAAGAAGAGGTCATTAAAATTTTAACGATCGCTGTTGAAAAAAAAAAAACAAAAAAATTTTTTCCTCCTTTTTTTTGTTTTTTAGCGTGTGAAAAACAAACACCCTCCGAAATAATGACTGAATCATGAGTTGCAAAAAAAAAAAAAGAAAAAAAAGCACATGATACAGTCTACATTTACGGAATAAACGTGGGTCGTTCTAGAATTATACAACAACAACAAGAATTTGAAATTTCTTTATGTTATTTCTCTCTATGTAATATGCCATCAATCAGAGATTCAAGTTCTTTATTGTTGGGACCACCAAGTAATTTATTCAATGTTAAAAATAAAAGATAAGTCTAGGCTCCTGGGGAAGCAATTCATGCTGATGAAGGAGCAGCCTTATGCATTAAGAGTCTGGTTATTGAAAAAGAACTTCGCAAAACTTTACTTGCAGATGATATTGTCTTTCACTTCTTTGGATACGATTTCAAGATACTTGGGCAATTCACACGACTTTGTATCGTGTATGTTGTATTGAATACTTTTGTTTGCTTGTGAATGCTTAATGCTATGCTGTATTGTGATAGCCCGAAACCAACACAACTTTTTAAAAACATATGAAAACATATACACAATTTGATAGCACGAAACCAATCCAACTTTTAAAAACATATGAAAAAATTTGTATAAGTGTATAGGATTTTTATATGAAAAATATCAACAACAATTATACACTGTTGTATGTTCTTCCAACAATACAATGAATACAACAATACAACGGCTTGTGTGAATTGACCAACTATTTTCAACGTTTAATTACTATTCATTATATACACAGTTACTAAATTATACATACGGTTAACAAATTTCAGAAATTTTTTAACCAATCCGTTTTCGTTGAAAATGTTTATAGTTTCCTCGATTTTAAGACGGTCTTTTGCATTGGTTAAAAAATATCTGAAATTGAACTGAATTGTGGCCCTGCACAGGCCCACAAAAGTATACATCCGATTAACAAATTTCACAAATTTCTGAACCAATTCAAAAGACCGTCTAAAAATCGAAGAAAGTTGTCAGACAAGTATAAAGATTATCAACGAAAACGGATTGGTTAAAAAATTTCTGAAATTTGTTAACCGTATGTATACTTTTGTGGCTGAGTGTACATTTTCACTTAGATCCTACAATGAGTTCAGTGCCTCAAGATGAATAGCTTTTTAGACTTCTGCATCTGATATTAGAACGGACTTACTCAGCCGCTCTTTACCACATTCATGTAGCTAGTCCTACGCTGTAAGAGCCAATATCCACTGCTAGCTAGCCTTAAGATGGGAAACAAATCCTAACAATTTGTAACTCGCGGTTATTTAAAACCGCCAATAGATCTCGCTAAAGTTCCACATATAATTGGAATTTTTTTTATGTATCCGATGCCACCCTATATTGAATATCGTAAGCTTGACAAATTCCATTTCTGTGTTGTGTGGATCACATGTAGTCCTCAGTGATCCAGGCGTTGGATTTGTAACAAAATTATCATCATTGTCGTAAAAAGTTGCAATAGTTCGGCGATCTGTTGTACGACCCTTTGAAACGCGGATGGTTTTCGCCTGCATTGAAAGGTAACCAAGTATTTACGAAATACTATTCTTATTAGACGTAAAGCCACGGTTCCCCAGGTCAGACATCAAAACGAAATATGAAAAAATATTTCATCGGCGACTTCCTCTCAGCAGATTTCTGGCAAAAAATCTGAGAGTAAATAAAATTGCCATGAAAAGTTTCTCAAAAAATATGTCACAACATAACTGGTGTGAGAAGCTAGGAAGTAATCATGACTGAAGACTTGTAATGCCTAATTATGTATGTATGTTATGTAACTCAGTTTTTATTTACCATATTTGTGTAGTTATTCCCACGCTATAAAATCCATGGCCCTAATATGGGATATATGGGATGCTGCACTTTCACCAGACTGATAGCCACTCAAGTGACGAGTCCATTTAACGTAATTACTCAGAAATAATTACGAATTAATTTTAATTAAAGTTAGGTGCTTAGAGAAAACCGGTTTATAGATACGAGATGTAAAGCGTCTACAAGAGCCACTCTTTTCAATGGAGTCATATTACAGCTGTTATGAGATCTTGTAATACTTGAAATTCTGTTCAACGAAATAATAATAGTTAAGAGCTTATAAGGTCCATGTGTTCATAAAGGAAATATTGCTCCTTATAATGGATCAAAGCTCAAGCAAACAAATTAGATTTAAAAACATCGAAGACGAAAAGTATAGAGTAATGGGTGATTTTTTAAGAGCTATAGGAAAATTTTTCAAAAAGGAAAAACACATAAAATTCAGAAAAATGCCTGAAATCTTTATTTGAATCGATAGTACGGCCCGTATAATTTAATGTTTGAAGATTATTTCATGCAAATGTTGATCGGGACTGCGCCTCAAATGGTCCATCCGCTTAGTTCAATTTTGGAATACTCTTTCCAACATATTGGCCGGTATCTCACGAATAAATGCTTCAATGTTGTCTTTCAATGCGTCAATTAAAGCGGGCTTGTCTGTATAGATATGAGCTTTAAAATAGCCCCACAAAAAATAGTCTAAAGGCGTTAAATCGCACGATCTAGGCGGCCAATTGACCGGTCTCGAACGTGAAATAAAATGTTCACCGAACTCGCCTCTCAATAAGTCCATTGTTACGCGAGCTGTGTGGCATGTGGCACCGTCTTGTTGAAACCACATGTCATGCAAGTCAAGCTCTTGCATTTTGGGCAAAAAAAAAAAAAATGGATATCATCTCACGCTCACCATTCACAGTTACGTTACGATTCGCAGCATCTTTGAAGAAGTACGGTCCAATGATGCCACCAGCCCATAAACCGCACTAAACTGTGACTTTTTCTGGATGCATTGGTAGCTTTTGCAATGCTTCTGGCTGATCTTTACTCCAAAATCGACAATTCTGCTTATTTACGTATCCATTGAACCAAATTTGAGCTTCGTCGCTGAACACAATTTTTCGATAAAGAAGTGGATCTTCGGCCAACTTTCCAAGAGCCCATTCACCAAAAATTCTGCGTTGCGGTAGGTCGTTCGACTTCAATTCTTGTACCAGCTGTATTTTGAAATTCTTCACACCTAAATCGTTCCGCAAAATTTTCCACGTTGTTGAGTAACAGAGGCCCAATTGCTGCGAAGGGCGACGAATCGATAATTGATGGTCATCATTAACACTGACACCGATACAGATGCGATATTTTCTTCAGTTCGCACTCTACGTAAGCGTGTTGGTGGGTTAATGTCTAGCAATGTAAATTTGGTGCGAAATATAGTCACAATAGCCCGAATAGCCGCTTCAGTGGGTCGATTAAACTGACCATAAAATGGAAGAAGCGCGCGATGAACTTTCTTAATAGAGCACGCATTTTGATAATAAAATTCATGGAAGCGTTGTTCGTTTGTAAGGCGATTCATGGTTAAATTATAGACCAAACTGAAGATGTTTGACAGTGAAACAAAACACGAAACGTGCGTGAGCTGTTTAAACCAGTGTTGCCAAAAAGATAATAACTAAAAAAAACACCCGTTATAATCAGGTATATAAGTTGCACTTTTTTTCACTACTGATTGGCAATGTTACTTTTCAGTTTGGCAACTTCTAGAATCTTACTGTTGATTTGTTATTGTTATTATTTTCTTTTCAATGTCTCGTGGTTTTTGTATTTGTTTTTGTTATTGCCATTTAATCCCTATTTCTTCTTGCCTTTTCTTCGCAAAAAGACAGCACAGCTTATTACAACCCTTAGTCAGGATTACAACCGGGCTTCACACACCACCCATGTTGTATAAATAAATTTTATCCATGAATGGCAAAGTACACATATTAATGTCGACTCCAAATGATCGTGAGATTTAAACGCGTCTAGTAAGCCAAAATAATGGATCTACATACTGGAGACTTAAGCAACATTTTTACGTCTGTGTACAGAACACTCACAGATTTGCCGGTTTCTCTGAACGATTTCATACAGAACACTATGATTCCTTGATTTCTCCTTGATTTATATAAAAAAAAAAAAATAAAAAAAACTTATCTTCGTTTACGTAGAGTGCTTCTCTGTTTTTCTATAAAACTTTGGGAGTTTTATCATTGTCCGATCAAGAGAAAGGTAAAGAAATTCTTTTTTGTAAGAATAATTGAATATTTTTATTCTATGCCTCTGGCATATTTTTATTAAAAGCTGGAAGGCAAAAATTATTTCAAACACCTAATATTACACTGGGGAGAAATGTATATCCGGTCTATAGTTTGTTTATCATTAATCATCCCCTACAAGAACACATTTATACAAGGTACATACATACACAGTTTTCCAATGTAGCTGGCACTGCCTGTTGAGATTTTCTTCGATTTTTCTTTATTTTTTTGTGTGCTTTTTCCTTCTGTTTCCTTTAATAGAGAGCGTCTAAATGATGAGAGATAAATTGTGTGTATTTTTTTGTAGTTTTTCATAGGATTTCCTTTTGGAAACTAAAGAAAAAATGCTTTTAACAAGATAGACATACCAACGCAGCTATTTGATTGTAGCGCACTGTAGTTTTCAGCGTGCTAATGCTTGTTTGTGTTTTCCTTTAAAGAGCAATTTTTTTCGTTTTTTTTTTGGTTACAAACACTGTGGGTTAGTGAATGTAAACCAACAGTTGGTGAATGAGTGAATTCTAGTCGCCTTTTAGCTGCATTAAAAGCTTTTCCTCGTTTTGTTGTTGTTTTCTCTGTATTTTTCCTTAAGCGAGTTTGGTTTTTTCCTTTTTTTCTGTAATGGAATGCTTTCTGTAATGATTTATCTATGCACTGTTGAAGACATACATATTTCACGCTTTAAATGTCTTGCAAGTTGCAAGAGGAGTACAAGTGCGCACAGAAAAACTACATTAACCGGGGGTATCATTATGAAAATTATAGGAAAGAGTCGAACGGTTGTTTAAATTATAAAAAATGCTGGATATGGCGCCAATGTTGTAATGAGCAAGTGGAGACGTTTTAAAACATCAGCACCCACTGAAGCAAATATTTCTTGCAATAAATCTTGCAGACAATGAAATGTGAAGTAAACAAAGAAATGCAATTTTTTTGATGTTTTAAAACTTAATTTACCAGCAAAAAATTTCTAAACCGCTTTTAAAAAAACAGATTTTTTTCATACACAGAGACTGTCTCTTATCATTTGTTGGTGACTTGTGACGTAAACTGGTCAATATTTGGGGTTACTTCAGGAAAATCTGAGAGAAAACGAAGAAAAAAATAGAAATTAGAATTGATTGGCCATTATAGCCCTTTCGTCAGTATTACCAATTAGCTTGTCACACCACCTATGTTGTGTGCGTGTACATTTTATCCATGATGACCTTGGGACCTACAGTTTAAAGTCGATTCCTAACGACAGATATTTGCTTTTCATGACAATCTTATTTTATTCAGTAGTTTTCTGGCAAAATCTCTGAGAGGACGTCGCCTTGTTCAGAAAAAATATATTTCTTCGTCAGTATTACTACTTATCTTATAACACCACCTACAGTGAGCGCCATAAGTGAGTCAACACTTTTGTTCTTAAGTATAAAACAGTTTTGTTCTTAAGTATACAAAAAGTTCCTTTATCATGAATTGTTGTTTTTGTTTTAACATTTTATAATTAATAAGTAAACGTTTTTATTTTTGGAAACTTATTCGACTATTCTCATTTACTTTTCTCGCTATCCTAAGGAAATGAATTATTTCAGTGATGTTTACTCAATTTTGGCGCTGAGTGTATGTCGTGTGTGTTTATTTTATTCATAAGTGGCGGGAGCTACAGTTTAACGTCGACATACCGACATATATTTGAAAAGATTTTCATGGCAATTTTATTTTTCTCCCAGAATTTTTGCCAGAAATCTGCTGAAAGAGGAGTTCGGTGTTGAGCTGGGTGTTGAACCGTGTTAAATAAGTCAACACACTATTTACTAGAATACGGCGACTCTTTGTACCATACAGGATACTATTACCTTGCATATATTCCCACGGATACGTCCCCTGGGAGATAAGGACATCCAGCTCTGCCTGGAGGAAGATAAGTTATGCACTTTTGTTGCTCTGACTAGATTATACGTTATCAACCATATAATCAACAAGCAAATCAATTATGGTCGCAGATCGCTTTCTTGCTTAATTGGACATTACAATGCTTTAGTCAGGATTATAACCTAGTTCGCACACCTTGGGTGATGAGACCCATAGTTTAATATCGACCCAAAACGATGAATTTGAG
Source organism: Sarcophaga subvicina (assembly GCA_936449025.2). Classification (NCBI taxonomy): domain Eukaryota; kingdom Metazoa; phylum Arthropoda; class Insecta; order Diptera; family Sarcophagidae; genus Sarcophaga; species Sarcophaga subvicina. The sequence continues at coordinate 15,680,475 of OW388084.2, forward strand.
CAACTTTTCACGGCAATTCTATTTAGTTTTTGCTAGAAGAGTGCTGAGAGGAGAACCTTGGGCTCTCGTCTAGTAAGCCAACACATTACTAGACTATTGCGATTTTGATCGTATTATTAACTCGTTCGTAGATTAAGTCGATTTCATTAAAAGAACAGGAAGCTGCTGCATGAACATGGCTTCTGGCCTGTCATTTTTCATTTGAACAACAATTAAATAGAACAGTAGGGGTGCACGACAGTGCTTAGCTGTAAAAGCTAATACAACAACTCATTGTATTTTCATAGCATGTGTTTAAAAAGGGTAACCCTGTCATACTAGAACCTATTAGAGTCTACTGGAAACCTGTGTTAACTGATAAAACTTGATTAATTAAATTGATGCAAAGCAATAGAAATAAAAAAACTGCATTGTGCGTTCGTTAAAACAGTTTAAAGGAATACAAAATAATTGAAGAATTCATGACCTAATAGAAGTCCATTTGGGTCTCGTCTTCCTTATAATAATGCTTGCAGCAATTGCAGAAATGAACTGGCCAAGACTGAAGACAAGTCCTTGGAAAGTATTTTGCTTAATGAAGTGGCCAATAGAGGCCAATTGGTTTGAAAGAATATCAAAAGATATTGATCTCATATCTCACTATATCATTAAAGGTCGACACTGACAATATGCCAACGTGACTGTGCTATATTGCTAACTAAGTTCATAAATTTTGTTTATATACCGTTAGTTTCGTCTCATACGAGATGTCTGACGTCATATATCACTTAACCCCAAACAAAGTCTCTATTTGGTTTATTTGCATTACTTTAAGCAAAATTAGATTTCTTTCATCATTCTAAGACCATAAGATAAAATGACTGACTGCCTTACCACAAGAAAACATTACTTTAAGTGAGTAAGTGGCTTAAATACTTCTCTGAAACCACAAAACCAAATTAAAATTTTTTAATAGGCTAGTAAGCATGGGTATTTTTGAAATTTTATTTTATTTAAATAAATTTAAAGAAGAGATAAATAAAGAAAAGAAATAAATTTTTTTTAAATATTGCCACAAAACCTAGACCATCAGACAAAACTGCTAACAAATCAAAGCCACAATGCAAACAACAAGATTATCTCGGCATATTTAAATTGCAAATGAAAACAAAAGCCAATCCTGTAGCAGCTTATGGAATTGAATTTAAAGTCACTGAAGCGTTTTTGTGTGTATTTTATTAAATAAAAATAAAATTAAAAATAAATAAATTAAAGATGTTTCAATTACCATGTGTGGATGGAGTTTGTAATAAGGATGTTCACATATTGAACTGTTTTAAGGCAAAACTTAAGGAGAAACAAAAAATAATTTGATTATGTATTCATAATACGTTTATGCCCCGAGGCTATTATTTAAGAGAAGATAGGGGAATTCATTGAAAAATATTTTCGAATTAAAAAGGAAAAGTTTTTCCACAAACAGGATATAATTTTAAGTGTCTCCAGTAACTTTTTTAAACTTAAAAAACCAAAAAAAAAAAATTAAAATAAAATTGAAACTGAAAATATGACAATTACTGTCACCACCTTTCTTTTTTGTATCCTGTTTTGTAAACTAACACGCTAAGGATAATAGAATTTGAAATTCTTATTTTCTTTTGTTTTCTGTTTGTTTTCCCCATCACATCTGGCTTATGCAAATTAAGTTTTCTTTCAAATCAAAGTAAATTAAATACCGAAGAAAGAAAGATAAAGTAAAACTTGTTTATAACAAATCTTTCTTTCTTTAAGCAACTTAGCCACCCTGTCGTAGAGCCATCGAAAAAACTCAAGGAAATATATGGCGAAGAAAGAAGAAAAAGAATAAGAAACTTTTTCTCACTTGATCCACTTAGAAATTGAAGAACTTGAATTGCAATTGAAGGCACTTTTTTCGTTACGAATATTTTTCATTTCCAAACGAAATTATGGGCGATTTCAGAATTGAAAAGAAAAGATTTTGAGTTTGAGTTTGAAGAGTTTTTTTTTTTACAAAATACTTATTAAATGGCCATACATACATAATTGGTTATTACAACCCTTCAGTCAGGATTACGACCTAGTTTCTCTCACCACTTATGTTGTGTGTGTTAATTTTATACATGAGTGGTGGGATCTACAGTTTAAAGTCGACTCCGAACGACAGATTTTTGAGAAACTTTTCATGGCAATTTGTATTTACTCTCAAAGTTTTTGGTAAAAATCTGCTGAGAGGAAGTCGCCGTAGAAATACTTTTTGTATTTTGTTTTGATGTCTGGTCTGGGGCTCAAATCCTGGCTTTACGTCTAATAAACCAACACACTACCTACTAGACTATGGCGACTTGCAAAGCATAGCTCAGCTTTAATGGACATGTGATTCTAATAATTGAACGCTCAATAAATATATTGAGTACCTGTGGATGATATATGTAAGTAGTCGCTTTGGGAAGGTAGTCTTAAAGGGAGTATATCAGAGAAGCGCTACAGCTTACGTTGTGTTCTTATCGCAATTGTTAGGGCCAGAGATAGTAAAAGTTATTAAACATTTTGCATCAGTAAATCGATTAGGTTAGGTTAGGGACAAGGTGTAACTTAGATCAGCATATACACACATACACGTACATAATTGGTCATTACAACCCTTTAGTCAGGATTACGGTCTAGATTCTCTCTTACCACTTATGTTGTGTGTGTTAATTTTATAAATCAGTGTCGCCAGCATATGCTAATTATTTATTCAACCTGGGAATCAAACATTCCCTAGATGAAATCAACCTGAGACAAAATGAAATCTTGCTATTGCAGCAATTCCTATATTAGAGAGCTCTCTCAAGGTTGTTAGATAGTGAGAGGCCAGAAACCTCCATCTTTTTATGACAAGAGCTGGGCACTGAAACCTGAGATGAAAGACAGTCTTTGTCTTGCTTAGACCTACATTATGCAGCATTAATTTGCCAGAATGCCAAGTCCTTCGTTATGCCTAAAAAAGAACAGGGGCCTGTGAGAACCACTAACGGATGGCCATGAGATTTAAGGATAGAAGTGAGATGGTCTTCTCCTTATTCATGCAAAGTCCACCAGAACTTAGCAATATTAAATGAACCCTCTTGCTGCCAACGATATTAAGCCTCACCGTAAAATGAGTAGAGAACGAGCAGTATGCTGATTGAGGGCTTCATACCGGCCCTGGCTAGCTCATCACAGTGCTATGCCCAACGATACAAAGTTTACCTTTAAATTATCCGAAATTTCCCTGAAAAATTCTCGGCATGCATGGACAAGGGTGAATAATGAAACTATGTTCGATAGGGATTTATTTGTAACCTGGCTGGCCGAGTAAATCAAGAGCTTTTCAGAGCTTTTTCACCCAACAAGCATTTCCATACTTTCTAAATAACCATGGAATTGCTGAATCATGTGGATCCTGTGATGAAGTCAGTCTCCTCATTAGAACACATACTTGCAGCCAATGAGATGTTTAAACATCTCCGAACAGTACTTATTGAGCACTAGGCAAGGAATTATCCTGGCACCGCAGTGCATATGAAAACATATTTCTTTGACGATTTTCTCAGCAGTTTTCTGGAAAATCCCCGGGTACTACAAAATTGTTTTCATTTTCCAATTTTACTTTTTATTTCAAAAGAAACGTAAACCCAATACAAAATAAATAAAACATCAGAGATTAATTGCTTGTTTTTGGAAATTATTTTCCACCAAAGCCACCTGCTGCCTTCAGTTGATTTTATTATTAATTTATGCATCAATTTCACGAAAATTTATGACCCAATGTTGTTAATTACTTGACATACTTTTGAATTTGCCTCATTTCATAATTAATATTCAAATATTTATTCACTCAATTGTCACATATTTTATGCGTGAGAGAATAAGTGACAAACGAACAAAAACTATTTCAACCATGAGGTCAACCACAGAAAAATATTAAAAAACCACCACCAAACTACGGGTATTTGTTTTGGGTTTTTTTCTTACGACAGGATAAAGTGAACGCCAAATTAATACTCGAGGAAAAATAAGAGTTTAAGTCCTTACAACAAATATGTTAAGATATTTTTACGTTTTTACCTTTTTTAAAAACGTTTAGAATGTGTGTTCGTTGATTGCAAACAAAATAAAAATAAATTTGTGTTTTGTTTCAGTTAAACTCTTTTATTGTCCGCACTACTTTTATGTAACATCGTATACGACTTGACGATACAACAACAATTTGTTTATTCGCTATTCTCTGTGCTTACAACTCTCGTCTTTTCAACGGCGATCTTTAAACCATGACTGTTTATTTTGCACGCAACGCGTCTTCACACAAGACTGACTGAATTATTACTGACTGTTGTCTGCTTTGTATTGCCTTTTTATATGTCCACAAAATCAGTCTGATGAACGTTTTTGAAGTAAAAGGTTCTTGTTTTCGCCTTCTCGAGAATTCTATCGCGATTGCATTTTTGTTTGTATACTTTGCTTACGTTGTTTGTTGTTGCTTTCTTTCTTGCTTGTCTGTCTCCTTTTCTTTCACACTGTTGTTGTTGGTACATATATGCAACCACGTTCGTTGTATTTGTTAGTGTGGCGTTTATTAATCATGTTGATGTTAAGGTTAGGTTAGGTTAGGTTAGAGGACTTGTACTTGTCAATTAAGACAAGTACAGTCCTCGGAGGTCGAACTGACCCATTGTACAATGTCCTAGTTTCTCACACCACTTATGTTGTGTGTGTTAATTTTATACATGAGTGGTGGGACCTACAGTTTAAAGTCGACTCTGAACTACAGATTTTTTGAGAAACTTTTTCATGGCAATTTTATTTACTCTCAGAGTTTTTGCCAGAAATCTGCTGAGAGGAAGTTGCCGAAGAAATACTTTTTGTATTTTGTCTCGATGTCTGGCCTGCGGCTCGAACCCTGGCTTTACGTATAATAAGCCAACACACTACCTACTAGACTACGACGACTTCTATGTGGATGTTAAACAATGTTTCCATTTTCGTAACAATACATATAGTATACAGGGTATGTTGTGGCATAGCTTCAGAAATTAAAAGAAAAATTTCAATGGAATTAAACAGACTCAGGGATTTTCTGTAACTTCTCTCACGAGGAGTTTGATTAAAGAGTATACGTGTCGTCTACATTAAAGCCTTTGACTCTTTCTCTCTCTATCTTTCTCTGAAAATAACTTTCGAACTTCTCTTCTTACTTTTAAAATGTGTACCAATGTGGTGTACTTCTCAGATGTTATGAATGAATTTAAAAGGAAATATAATGAATGAACTGGTAAGTGCCTTTCCACTTCCTTTTTATTTCATTTGAATTAATTTGATAAGATTAACGAATTTCATATCAAAGCATTTAAAAAAGTAGAAAAAAACTGCTTATAAATCATAATAAAACTCATTAAGAAAGCAAAAGAATGCCATGAGAAATCACTCAAACGTATGATTGATATTCGCTTACAAATTAATGTTCCACATACGCCTCACCGTGCCATACCATACTACAGCGCATAAAATAAACATAAACAAGGAAATTTTTCTACAGGGAGATGTGTGAATGCCTGTATTAAGGGGAAGAGGGGAAAATTTAATGATGTTTGTTTGTGTAATCGAAGAGAGTTTGCTGTTTTAAATTTTATTTTAAATTTCTCTCAGAAAAAAAAATGCTGTCTCAGGGGTTTGAATATGAAAACCGTTTTTGATTTATTTGTTTGCCTACTTTTGTTGACACTGTTGGTGGTATGTTGTTGCGCCGCACACATGCCACATTCCAAATGCTTCGTGTTATCACACATACATTTGATTTGTAAACATAATTTTAGAGTACACATACCGGCAAACACACACCTACTGAAAGCTGAAATATTTACGCGGGGGGAATGCGTATTTGAAAAGGTTAATTGAAGTCCGGAAAAAAACAAAAAATTTAGACCAAAAAAGATCAAACAAAACTAAAACACGCACTTGTGATATATGACAGTGGGTCGAACGTCAAATGGTTGCGTGTTCATTACAGAATTTGGGACTTTCCAATACTTGATAATTAAAACATAGTGAAGAGAGATTTCCAAATGGAATTTGTGTCATGGAAACCAGAAGAAATTAAACTAAATTTTAAATTTAATTTCAATAATTACTGGCATCCACCCCTCAGCATAAGAAATTTAAGTAAATAAATGCCTTTGTTGTGGCACGACCATGTAGTTTCGGTGGTGAAGCCATTGTCAATCTAATTGGAGAACAATAAAGAAGAATGTTACTTTAAAAGAGCCCCAGGCCAGACATCAAAATAAAATACAAAAATTATTTTTTCGGCGTCTTCCTCTCAGCAGATTTCTGGCAAAAACTCTGAGAGTAAATAAAATTGCAATGAAAAGTTTTTCAAAAATCTGTCGTTCGGAGTCGACGTTAAACTGTAGGTCCCGCCTTTCATGTATAAAAAAGTAACGCACACAACATGAGTGGTGGGAGCAGCTAGGCCGTAATCCTGACTGAAGGGTTGTAATGGCCAATTATGTATGTATGTTACTTTAAAAACATCGATAGGCGTTGATCTCACGGGGTCCAATGTCATTCAAGTGGTAACTCCGACTGCAGAGGACCAGAAAGTATTTTGTTTTAGCAGCATTAAGTCTGTTTTCATATCGAAAATGCACCCATTGAACCTAGATGCCGTCTAAGCTAAACGATCTAAAGGAGTTCTTTTCTAAAACTGCTCTAGAGCCCATTCAGCGACATTGTCTATGGTCAGTGGTGATTTGGCAACAGCGTCTAATTAAATGACAACTAATTTGACAATTCATTTGAAGTCGTCGTAATTTAGTAGCTAGTGTGTTGGCTTATTAGGCGTGAGGCCACGATTCAATCTCTGGCTTAGACATTTCGAACAAAAGGAAATTTGAATATTTCTTCGGCGATTTCCTCTCAGCAGATTTCTTGCAAAAAACTCTGGGAGTAAAAAAAAATAGCCATGAGAAGTTTCTGAAAAAAATCTGTCGTTCGGCGTCGAATTTACACTGTATGTCCCGCCACTCGTAGATAAAATTAAAACACACAACATAAGTGGCGTAAGAAGCTAGGTCGTAATCCTAACTGAAATGTTGTAATGACCAATTATGTATGTATGCAACGTAGCTTCTACAGGATAGTCATTATCAACTCTATGATCTATGCTCTGTGCCAAGTTGAAGATTTTTAGTTCTGCCAGTCCAAGTAATGAATTGATCTTCATGAAAAACTACATCACTCAACAAGAATTCCGCAGCTTTCAAGGACCAGGAGCTTCACCTGAAAAACATTGCAGTGCTCAGCCAGCTTTTTTCCTCTTCCGTAATAAAATTTGTGTCAGCTAATCACGGCATTGCCTCCTGCTGCAGGTTCTCTTTGATGGGGCAAGACTCTTTTGCATTCAACATTACTTAAATTCTGATAGTTTTACATATGAAAACTCCCAAAATCTACAATCAAAACAAAACAAAAGAGTTTTTCAATCTTTTGTCTTCACGATTCGTGAATTAATTCGTAATCAAACTTTGAAATTTCAGCAGATATTTCAACTAAAGATGTGATCCATAAGCTTACACTGCAGTTGTAAACAAGGCTTTGCAAGCAATAGAATAACTCGATAAGGCCATAATCGTGGCCCTGCTGTTGCCTGGATTGTACCCCCTATGCCCAGGAACCCAGACAAATGAGACACTGAAACACCCAGAGAGAATATCGTGACAAAAGCGACTCTTTCTAACGAGTTTAAAGTTGGCTGCAATGCTCGAAAGAGATTTCATAGCAGCGTGACTATCAGAGAAGATTGAGATACGGGTGAAAGGAGCACCGTTGATGAGGATCCATTGAACGGCCTGGTAAGTTACCATTACCTCCGTTTGAAACACGCCACAGGGATCCGATAGTCTGAGGGAACTGTTCAGATCGAGATGCGCTGAGTATACATACATACATACATACATAACATACATAATTGGTCATTACAATCCTTCAGTCAGGATTACGACCTAGTTTCTCACAACACTTATGTTGTGTGCGTTAATTTTATACATGAGTGGTGGGACCTACAGTTTAAAGTCGACTCCGAACGACAGTTATTTTGAGAAACTTTTCATGGCAATTTTTATTTCACTCTCAGAGTTTTTGCCAGAAATCTGCTGAGAGGAAGTCGCCGAAGAAATACTTTTTGTATTTTGTTTTGATGTCTTGGCCTGGGGCCCGAATCCTGGCTTTTCGTCTAATAAGCCAACACACTACCTACTAGACCACGGCGAATTTCTGGGGGAATGATCATGTCAGAGACCGACCCAATCGTCCCTGCTCGGAATAAGAGAAAATGTAAACTACTGTCAAAATTTATTTAAGTTTCACTAAAAAATAAAAAAATTATTTAAAAAAATACTCCTGCTTACTATACAATAAAATTTATTCTCCAAATAAAAAAAAAATACGGGAAAGGAAGGAAAAGAAAACATCAAATGGAACATGAGTGACAGAAATACAAAATTTATTTACGTATGTAATATAACGTGTTACAAAAATAAATTTTCTTGAAACGTGAATCGCTGGTAATTCAATCAAAACACAAAAAAAATCGAAATTTATTACAAAAAGGGAGACACAAAGCAGAAAAATCACAGAAAATTTCTTTTTTCTGTTACACAATCACAAATAATCACAAAGTTGTCAGCATGATTCTATTGTGTTAACTTTTCTTATGAAAAAATAAAGAAAAACTTATGCGAACGACAAAAAAAAAAGAATAAAAAAAACAAAGTTTCTGAAAGGCATGCCGCTCTCTTAAGGGGATTTAGGTACAGAATGTTTGATTTGCTTTCGATGTTGTTATGAAATATACTGGGTTATCCATTAAGCGACTGGCAACGTTGTTAGCTGTTAAATATCATTCATCTGAACTTTCGTTTATTTAAGGAAGGGGGTACCCTACTTACATATGTATATATGGAGCGTTTAATAATCAAAGAATGCGTAAAATTAGTTAAAACGCGTCCCTCTTTCGAACATTACGTTGGGATTATGGTTATCATAATCGAACAACTGTGCAATGGATAAGCTGTAGCAATACAATACAGCTTTTCCTGCCTTGGTTGTTACCTCAACAAACGAAATTATGATACACGGGACTCAGAGAAAGCCATTGTTACAGTCTAAAGATGTAGTAATCGAGGTTTCAAAGTCCTGTTGATGGCATCGTGTCTGCACTCAAACGCCTGCAAAGGCTTTTCTGTGTGAAGTTCATCCGAAATAGCCCATGTTTGCTACAGTCTAGAGATGTAATTGAGGTTTCAAAGTCCTGTTGATGGCATCGTGTGTTCAAACGCCTGCCAGGGCTTTTCTGTGTGAAGTTCATTCGAAGTAGCCCATGTTTCATAACTCTGGCGAATTTTATAAGGTTGAATTCGATCAACTTCATGTATAACCAACCCATGCATACACATGAATAGCGGAGAGATCTTTAGTTTAAAAACGATTTCGAACAAGAAATTTTTTTTGAGAAATTTTTCCTGGCATTTTTTTTCCACAAGTCGGTTAAGAGGAAAACGCCGAAAAAAAAATATTTTTTCTTTTATATTTCGAATAACTCTAGGATAGTTAGAGAATGTCGCCGCTGTCTCGAACTCGTGTCTCGACCTCGGGCACAGTAACATTCCAGGAAACTGTAGGGCCGATGAGCTCGCCAGAGCTGGTGCGCTCCTTCCGGAATCCTCTTCAATTGTACTGGGTATGCGACTTGCCTCGGTCAAGTTGGACATTGCGCGGAAATTCTCTCGGGACGCCAGCCTATCCTGGATCAATGAGGAGTCCTGCTCCACCGTTAGACTCACCTGGCCCTTGATGGATAGAAGGCGTACCAACCAATTACTTGATCTTGGTCGTGACGTCATCTCAACCACAGTGGCCGTGCTTACAGGTTATTGCGTTATGGGTAGACACGCGGAGAGAATGAGGCTCCCATTTAACGAGTTCTGCCGTGGATGCAGATCCGCTGAGGTCTTTGTCAGTGCCCGCCTCTTGCTAGGTGTAGATATAGGTTATTCGGCTCCCCATTTCTTGTCAGCTTGACGGAGCTATCATCTATTGATATCAAGGATATAGCTTCGTTCATCAAACTTGGTCGTGACGTCATCTCAACCACAGTGGCCGTGCCTTCAGATTATTGCGTTATGGGTCGACACGCGGAAAGAATGAGGCTTTAACGACTTCTGTCGTGATGCAGATCCGCTGAGGTCTTTGTCAGTGTCCGTCTCTTGCTAGGTGTAGATATAGGTTATTTGGCTCTCCATTTTTTGTCAGCTTGACGGAGCTATCATCTATTGATATCAATGATGTAGCTTCGTTCATCAAACTGGCTGGTTTTCCAGTGTGGGGTAGTCGTGCTTTTGATGCGCAGCCCTTGCGCTGACCAACTTCTTCCTGTTCCCTGATTTTAGCGGAACTTGGTCAGTACAGGGACTGCGTTCACCCGTAGCATCACAACGGGCCGCTATGACTGCTCAAGTGAGCTTTGCCAGAAGCGAAATCACTTTTGAAATCGCAAAAAGGGATAACCCTTTACGAGTGTAGTAGCAAAACTTGACGATATAAGTAAGAAATCATAATAAAATTGATAAAAAAAAATGTTCTTTACAAACCAAAAAAATCTTTTTGTTGCTCGTCACCCTTTTCCATTCGTTAATCAGTACATTCGAGACACGATTTGTTAGTAAGGACTGTCATTTGCCTTCTTCTTCATCTCTTCATTGTTGGGACATTTTTTTTAGCAGCGTAAAATATTTTTAAATTTTAAATTGGGAAACTAAGAAGTCGCCGTGGTCTAGTAGGTAGTGTTTTGGCTTATTCGACGAAAAGCCAGTGTTCGAGCCCCAGGCCAGACATCAAAACAAAAATACAAAAAGTATTTCTTCGGCGACTTCCTCTCAGCAGATTTCTGGCAAAAACTCTGAGAGAGTAAATACAAATTGCCATGAAAAGTTTCTCAAAAATCTGTCGTTCGGAGTCGACTTTAAACTGTAGGTCCCGTCACTCATGTATAAAATTAACCCACACAACATAAGTGGTGGGAGAAACTAGATCGTAATCCTGACTAAAGAGTTGTAATGACAAATTATGTATGTATGTATTGGGAATCTAAACGGCAGAAGCAAAATTATGTGGAGGGAGTTGCTTAATGAAACTATACAACCTACAATTCATTGATTTTGCCTTGATGAAATAACATTTTCATTTGCATCAAATTAAATAGATTTCCCTACAAAAATAGCGCCTAAACATTTCCTGCAGTTCGTTTAATATTTCTTCAACAGAATTTCCCTAAAATTCTGTGGATAAGTCTAGGGATTATGGATTGATTTGAGCCAGACAAACAACAACAAAAAAAAAAATATGATTGATAAACACGTCACTAAATACTTCAAACAAAAACATAGACTTACACACGTATACACACACATACGAGTACATGCTTGCATATAAAACCGATAATATGTACATGAATTGATTTTTTTAAACGATAACAAATCCTTTGTTTGCCTCTGTCTCTCTCTCTCTATGTCTCTATCTGTCTGTCGACTGCTTAAGGTATGAAAGGAAGAAAGATTTTCTCTCTCATATACACACATACTTCGTATTCATTTAACAACAGACTATATGTCCGTGTATAGAAAATATGTGTGTGTTTGTATTCGTTTAATATTAAAGCCTTTAAATTGCTTGCCATTTAAAGATTAAATTCAAATGAATTGTTGTGTTTAAAATCTGTTTTTAAATGTCCTTTAGGCATAAAGAAAATTATTATGACAACAACAACAACAACAACAACAACAACAATAATAATAATAATAATAATAACAACAACAACAACAACAGCAGCAGCAACAACAATAACAACAATAACATGAAAACCATTTGTCTTTAGGTCTGCCAGTGACAAATTTTGTAATTAATTTTATCCTTTTTGTTTTGACCTTGTTGCTGTTGTTGTTGTTGTTGTTTAACGTACATGTCATTAAATTAACCCCCCCCCCCTCCATTTGAAAGGTTCATTCATTAGTTGTTTATACTCGTGAGTTTCAGGCATAATTTTTAAGGTGCATGCCTAAGTAGACAAGCAAGGACAAAAAATTACTTGGTTTCACAAATGTTTGATTCAGTTTGAGGTCTTAAAATAATTGAAAAATTTTCACTGAAATTCCCCGCTCGTGGTTGGCTTTTCTTTGTAACATTTTTTCCTCTCCTATTATTTCCACAACCCGCATACATTATGTTTTTGCCACAATCTCTGGCTTAGCTTGTCCACTTATGTTTGATTCCTCTTCAAACCAAACAACTTACAATGTGGGTAATAACAAGAGCAATTGAAGTAATTTTTTTTTACCAGGTTTTTTTTTTTGCAAAAAGTTTTCTTTTCAAACATTTTTTTCAAAGAAGAAAACTTTTCTATTTTTCAACTATAAAAAGTACGTTTTTTTTTCTTCAACAACCAAGCGACCAATGCATTATGGCAGCTATTTCTTTTGTTTTTAAACTTTCTCTTTCTTCTTGCTCTCTCTCTCTCTCTTTATCCTTAGTTTTCTTTTTTCTTCTTTCAACTGAAATTAAAAAGACATTTTAGAACACATAGTTACCAGAGAATCAAAAAAAATTATGCACGAAAACAAAAATATGAACCTCAAAAACCATGGGGAGAAGAGAAGGAGAAACCACAAACTATGTATTCTGTTTGCTGCTGCTTTAAAAAGGATTATTAAAAGCAGGGGGGAGGAAAAAAGCACAACATGAGATGTTTCGAAAACATCAAACTGAAATGAAAACGAGGCAATTTTTGAAATGAAATGAAAAATATTTCATTCAGTCTCTACTTTGTGCAGAACATTCGAATGCCATTAAAGCTGCCATCTTGTTGAAGCTACATTTGTCAAATTAATTATCATTTATTCAGTTTGTTTTGCACAAATCATCACTAATGATCATAGACTATGACTTGTGTGTGAAGATAGATTTTAAAATCTATCTCCCCAGACTCAAACCAAGTCAGTTAACAAAGCTCGTTATGTTACTAACAGAGACTCTTACTTTGATCTGAAATTGTATGATCAGTTACCAACTGCTTCAAGTCCCATTAGGCAAAACACTCGTCATAGTCATGTGTGTGAAGGTAGATTTTAAAATCCATCTCCCCAGACGCAAACCAAGCCAGTTAACAGAGCCCGTTATGTTACTAACAAAGTCTCTGTTAGCGAAGAAGCTCATTTCTGAATAAAAGGTTACGTGAAAAAACAAAACGGTTGAACTCGAGACGATACCAATCTATATGAGATCGAAGAGCATTCAATGAGATCAAAGAAAGTCCAATCTATCCCAAAACAGCCAATATTTGATGACAGTTGTAGGCTAGTAACCTCATCAGTCCACATTCTTTGAAGTCGTCGTTCGCCAGGCCCTATAGGTAGATGATCATCAAATTCTTTTGCCTTGAATTGTATAATCCGCACACCAACGATATGTGGTTTCAATATGACGGCCCTAAGTGCCACACAGCCTATGCCACATTGGATATGCTATACGAGCGATTTGAGGAAATGGTTATCACACGTGGAGGTGATAGGAACTGGCAAACGAGATCGTGAGATTTGACTCCATTAGACTTTTTCATGTAGAGTTTTTTTTAAGTCTCAGGTTGAGGCGAATAAGCCTCAAAACATAGTGATTCTCAACCTCAACTTAATCCATGCTATCGGCCAAATTCAGGTTGATTTATGCTTCAGAGTCATGAAGTCGCCGTAGTCTAGTAGGTAGTGTGTTGGCTTATTAGACGTAAAGCCAGTGTTCGAGCCCCAGGCCTCACATCAAGACAAAATACAAAAAAAAAAGTATTTCTTCGGCGACTTCCTCTCGGCAGATTTCTGGCAAAAACTCTGAGAGTAAATAAAAATTGCCATGAAAAGTTTTTCAAAAATCTGTCGTTCGGAGTCGACTTTAAACTGTAGGTCCCACCACTCATGTATAAAATTAACACACACACAACATAAGTGGTGTGAGAAACTAGTACGTTGTACAATGGGTCAATTCGACCTCTGGGTACTGTACTTGTCTTAATTGACAAGTACACGTCCTCTAACCTAACCTAACCTATCACACGTGCAGGTGATATGAACTGATAAACGAGAACGTGCGATTTGACACCATTAGGTGTACGCGAGTAAACCTCAAACCATAGCGATTCTGAAACTCAACTTAATCCATGTTAGCGGTCCAATTCAGGTTGATGTATGCTTCAGAGTCATGGATAATTGAACATATCGGATGCATTGGAAGCAGAAAATTTAAGGCGGATATTTAAACGATGTCAGATTCCCCACACACATAATGGCTTCATCTAATCTTTTTAAGGCATCCATTCGAGAATATCTCTCTCACACACACTTAATGATAGACCTGATAGTTGAGTGGTATGTTTGTGGTAGCTAATTAGACGTAAAGCCAGGGTTCAAATCCTAGGCCAAATATCAAAACAAAATACAAAAAGTATTTCTTCGGTGACTTCCTCTCGGCAGATTTCTGGCAAAAACTCTGAGAGTAAATAAAAATTGCCATGAAAAGTTTCTCAAAAATCTGTCGTTCGGAGTCGACTTTGAACTGTAGGTCCCACCACTCATGTATAAAATTAACACACACAACATAAGTGGTGTGAGAAACTAAGTCGTAATCCTGACTGAAGGGTTGTAATGACCAATTATGTATGTATGTAAGGCCAAGACAGTCTGAATATAAAGCAAGAATTCTTCCTCAGCTTAGTAGTTGCATAATGAGCGCCCTAACGAAGGCAAGAGGCATTCGAATTATATTCATGCGTAGATTACTATTCATTGGCCACATCCTGCATAATGCCCTTAATGAAAACTAGATTTTGAGATCTAGTTCACTGTGGCTAGCCTGTCAGAGAAATGCCTCGGCCAAGTCAATCTAGCATACAGGGCATTGCGAATTTAGGTTCCTGACAAGATTCTGAACTTGATTCCAGTCGAGCTATTAAAGGATACGTGGAGGAGGAATTGCATACTATAGAATATCTTCTCTCTGATTATAAGAAAATTATGATTACCCTGGGTAGGGGAA
Source organism: Sarcophaga subvicina (assembly GCA_936449025.2). Classification (NCBI taxonomy): domain Eukaryota; kingdom Metazoa; phylum Arthropoda; class Insecta; order Diptera; family Sarcophagidae; genus Sarcophaga; species Sarcophaga subvicina. Next base: position 15,695,625 of record OW388084.2, read on the forward strand.
TATTGCAGTGTTTTAACTTTCTGTCGGGAGCTGGCATTCGGTCTCTCCAAAAGATTGCAATGGAATTGAGTTGTCTAAGGGTTGTACGTTTCAATTGTAATGACATTCAGTCTCTTCTAAGGCTTGCAATGGAATTGAGTTGTCTTAGGGTTGTACGTTTCAAGGTTGTACGTTTGCTGTTCTTTAGCTGCTGTTTTATAAAAGGCATGGCATGTGGGATTTTCAAATAAAATTTCCGAGGGACACCTTAGCACTGCAGCTTATATAATATTGCCGAACGATTAAGGGTATCGAAGGCTTAGGAATAGCGCTGATCTTCATTCTACTGTTCTGTACTGAAACCGGCTTGCTTGAATCTTAAATTCGTTTTAATTGATGTTGACAGCGTTGTATTCATGATTTCTTTCTTCACCATTTTACGGAGGGAGGCACCATAACGGGTACCATATTTACCTACGATTCCAACCTTCTTATTCATGATTTTAACAAATAAACTGTGACACTTGTATCGAAAGGGTATAAGAGTGCATAAGCGTTTGTAATATTTGCTGAGCTTCACGTGTTAATTTCCTGTGTTTTTCTCAATTATTTTGCACTACAGGATTATCCTTTCGAGTAAAATGGGTGAAAAACAACACAAATAAACTTGTGTTTAGCAATAAAAAACATGACCATTGCTATGCACACACACATACATACACAATAGAATCCAGGACAACCCACATAATACCGTTATTTAGTATTTCAAATAAAAAAATTTAAAATGAGCATGAATTGTGTAACTGTTTTGCTATTTTACTGTTGTCCGTACGACGAGGAACAATAAAAAGTTTTTTTTATTTTATTTTTGGGGTTTTTTTTTCTGGTTTTATGCTGACGACCTGAGCTACTAAACCACACACATTAACACAATGGATTAAAGTATACAACCACATTCACTTGTGAAAAGTAGTGCAACATGGTTGAATAATTCTTAAATACGCTGGAGAATATTAATCAACAGATACTGATAAACTGTTAAAACCACACAACTATTGACAGGTAACAAGGCCGTAGTTGTTGCTGTAGAATAGAAATAAAAAAACTTGAAATCTTTTTCATTCACTTTTAACAAAAAAAGAGGTGAAGATTACTGGCCATAAACTATATAAAGGCAGATAGTAGTTTCACTCAAACGCTTTCATTGGCTTGTGTAATCAAATAAGAAAAGCTACGCCGACATACGACTTTAATTTAAGAAAAAAATTAATTTTTTATTGCCTCACACACTCCCGTTTACTCTCACATAAGGTGTTGCCAATAAAAATAAAACGAACATAAATTCGAAATTGAATTAATAATAAAGGCGGCCAGGAAGTAGGAGTGGAGGCAAGACACATGAATTTAATTCACTTTCCCTCCCTGCCGTCTTTATGATTTCTTGAACAAAAATAACTAAGAGTGGCAGAAAATAAAAAATAAGTCATGACTGTCGTGACATAAATTTATATTTGATTGGTCGGATGAATGATAATCGAAGAGAAGTAATACGTTGGCTATTGAAGTAAAGAAAATAATAAGATCGATGGGGGAGGGCGTGGGTAAAGACAGTGAAATTTTCAATGGAGGCAGAAAAGTCGCCTTAGTTAAAAGTGCAGTGAGCGAGCATTTGTCATTTAAGATTTGATTCGATTAGAGTTGAATTAAATATTCTGACTCATATACTTACATATGTCCTGAGTATAAATATCGTACATAATAGATGTTAAGTATAATAAATCTGGCTACAGACTACTGATAAAGGGTGTTTTTTATAGAGGTATAGAACTTTAAGTTGGCATTACTTTTCAAGATGGCGACCGATTTAACAGCTGTCAAGTGATTTATTCTCAGTTTGGTTTGGCAATTCATCATGAATAGACTCACGCCTGAACAACGCTTGCAAATAGTGCAATTTTATTTAGAAAATAATGGTTCTGTGCGGAAAACGTATCGCGCACTACGTCCATTTTATCGTCGACAAAATCGTCCATCAGAGCAGTTAATTCGATTAACCATGGAACGTTTTCGCACCACGTTTACTCTTATTGATAACTCGCATCCCTAGAGACGCTGTACGGTGCGTACAGAAGAAGCTATTGCTGCCGTAGAGCGTAGCATTGAGGAAGACCCGAATGAGTCCATCCGCCATCGAGCACAGGAATTGGATCTGTGTCCATCCACTTTATGGAAGATTTTTCGGAAGGATCTTGGCTTGCGTGCTTACAAAATCCAACTCGTGCAAGATTTGAAGCCAAACGATCATCAAGTAAGGCGTAGATTCGTCGAATGGGCCCAAGACGAGATTACCGTTGTTCCCGATTTTCATAAGCGAATTTTGTTTAGCGATGAAGCGCACTTCTGGTTGAATGGCTACGTCAACAAACAAAACTGCCGCATTTGGAGTGAAAGTAATCCTCAAGTGTATGTGTAAACACCGTTACATCCAGAAAAACTGACTGTTTGGTGCGCTTTATGGGCTGGTGGAATCATTGGTCCGTACTTTTTCAAAAACGATGGTGGCCAGAACGTTACAGTCAATGGTGATCGGTATAGAGCCATGATTACTAACTTTTTCATTCCTGAATTGAATAACCATGATGTCCAGGAGATGTGGTTTCAACAAGACGGCGCAACATGTCACACAGCTCGTGCCACAATAGATTTATTGAAAGACACGTTTGGTGACCGTCAAATTTCACGTTTTGGACCTGTGAATTGGCATCCAAGATCTTGTGATTTAACACCGCTAGACTACTTTCTGTGGGGCTATGTAAAGTCATTGGTCTATGCGGAAAAGCCACAAACGCTTGACCATTTGGAAGACAACATTCGCCGTGTTATTGCCGATATACGGCCACAAATGTTGGAAAAAGTCATCGAAAATTCGACGTCCAGATTGGACTACATCCGTGCCAGCCGTGGCGGTTATATGACAGAAATCATATTTATAATGTAATGCCACAAGATTATCTTTCGGATAAATAAAATTCATGTCAATCGAATAATCCATCGTTGTTTTATTGCAACTTAAAGTTCTATACCTCTATAAAAACACCCTTTACTATTTGAGGAGCTATTGAATGGGTTTCAAAGGAAATACCTGTAAAAACTGAGGCAAATCAATGTACTGGATCTGTTAATCAGATTCTAGGTAAGACAGTTAAAGGATAGATTCTGAGGATTGAACATAGTATGGACAAAAACCATTTACTAACTTAATTGGTAATTACAAGTCTGTAGCTAGAATTGTAATCTAGCTTCTCACTTCACCACTTATGTTTTGAGTGTAAATTTTACTCATGATCAGCGGAGACCTACAGTTTAAAGTCGACAGATTTTTTGAGAAATGTTTTCATGGCAATTTTTTTTTTACTCTCAGAGTTTTTGCCGGAAGGCTGCGCTGATAGTAAGCCGCACTCAAAAATTATTTTTTAATTATTTCCTTCTTTTCGATATGCTTGATCTTTTTTGGGTTTGAACTATGGACTCTCGTCTAATAAGCCAACACACCACACCAATGGCATGAATTATGTTGGGTTTCAGGATCGACTTAAGAAAACCCCCACAAGCATAAGACTGAAGGGATTAAATCGCACGACATCAGTGGCCAGTTTACATATTCCCTGCATGAGATGACCATGCTCATATTGATCGTGAAGAATATCCAACGCGGCATGAACTGTGTTGCTTGCAGAGGCGCCCTATTGAAACCACTTGTCATTGGTGTGCAGATCCTCCAATTCAGGCTAAAAGAAAACAAGCGCGGCTATTGACAGTGATGATTTCTTTATCAAAGAAATATGGACCGATGATGTTCAAAATCATTGCTAATTAGTGACTTTTTCGGGATGCATTGGAGGTTCTTGGTTTAATGTAGAATGGGCCTCATAGATGAAAAAGATTTTTGGATTAAAATTAAATTAAATCAGTTGCCAACATCTGTAGACGACATTCAGTGAACTTACGTCCATTGTGATTTGACAAAACAGACTGAATAAATGACAACCAATTTGACAGATGTAGCTTTAATAAGATGACCGTTATCGACTGTCAAAAGTTCCTGTTGGAAGGTTTGATATTCAGGGTGAAATAATGGCTATAAAGACTGCAACTCTGTTTGCGTATTTACTAACAATAAAACGCCTATTAGAACCCTATAGACTGTCCAAGATTTCCTAACACTGCCGGAAGAAGTGAATACTTAACAGCAACTTCTGTGGAAGCTATAAGGACATCTTCTCTGTCATTGTTTGTCACTTAGAACTGTGAGACAAAGGATTCTGGAGCACTAAGAATTTATTGATAGAAGTTGTCTAGACGAAGGTGATTTGGATAAAATCCACACGCTCATAAGGCTAGCATGTCCAAAGCGTTCGATATTGGCATTGTTTACCAGACATGCTAACAATTCTACAAGACTTTGAATCTTACCTGCGGCCTACCTAGATAGATAAGTTTTGGTCGATAAAATCTGGCTGCTCAAGTGTCATATAATCATGGGAAGTAAGGATATAAAAGACAAGAAAACTGATTCCAATTGGTTTATACATCCAATATTTCTCTCCAAAACTATTGAAGCATCACTTGGGGCCATAAACAGTAAAAAATAACAAAAAAGAGATCAAAAAAACTGTAACAATCAAATTCCTTCACACATTAAATTCATGTTAAAAAGAATATGAAGAAAAAAAGGTAAAATCATAACAAAAGAAAAAAAAACAGAATAACAGGAAATTTGTTTTCGACACCCACCAATATTTTCCGTTCTTAATGACTATTAACCTGGACGTTGTGTTATACGTGGGCACTTTAGTTTTTCGCTGTTAAAAGCATGCCACAACATGGCCAACAATACAATAAAAAAAGCTTTTAATTTTCCTTTTTCAAATAATTTTTTCCGAAAAACAATTTTTTTGTGCTGTTAAATGAACTCAGCCTCACTTTTTAAATTTCTTCGTATTAAAACATGATTATTACGAATGAATGATTTTTTTAATGTAAACACAACACTTTTTCGCTGTTTTTTTAAATAATTTTTCCTCTTTTTTTTTGCAATTTTTTTTTTTGATATTTTAAGACTCTTCTCTAAACATTAAAAATTTTTTTTCATTTGTTTGTTTTATTTTCTTTTATTTAGTTTAACATTTTTCCCCATTTCTTGTTTATTTTTTTAATTTTTTATTTTTCGGTTTTTGTTCTTGTTCACCGTTTATTTGATTTCTTGTATCCCGTTTGATTTTAACCGCATAACTGTTTTATGAAAAACGCTTTCTCTGGCTTCGAACACCATGAAATGTATGTCGTTCTGGGCCAACAATAAAAACAACAGACAAAAACAAAAAAGCTTTTTGCTCTGGATATGCTTATGCTCTTGCCCATATTTTGCCTGTATAGCTGTGTGTGTAAGAGAGAGCGTCTCTCGCAAATGCAAATGTTCTAAAAACTAAAGCAAAAGGACTTTAATGGAAACGAAACAAATGTAAACAGAGAGTATGGATGGTGTTGTTGACATTTAAAATTGAAAAATCTCTGAAATCTCTTGAAAATACGCGTGTTTTTTGGAAAACGAATCAGATTTTTTTGGTTAATGATGTGGAATTCAATTAGAAAAAATGCTTTGAAACTGAACGATACCAAAAGGAAAAATATCTTCTGAAAATATTACAACTCGGAACCCTCTGATACCCTTAAATAACGAATACATACATACATAATTGGTCACCACAACCCTTCAGTCAGGCTTACGACCTAGCTCCTCACACCACTTATGTTGAGTGTGTTAATTTCATAAATGAAGGGCGGGACCTACACTTTAAAGTCGGTTCCGAACAACAGATTTTTGAAAAACTTTTCATGGCAATTTTTATGTACTCTCAGAGTCTTTGCCAGAAATCTGCTCAGAAGAAGTCACCGAGGAAATATTTTTTCATATTTTGTTGTGTTGAAGATGTCTGACCTGGGGTTTGCACCGTAAACTCGCATCTAATAAGCTAACACCCTACCTACTAGACAACGGCGACCTAAAGAAAAATCAGACAATACCACATATTGGAAAAGAGTTGGACTCAATGACCAACATAGAATTTCATCAGGTGCTTTGTTTGTTGATAACAACTATTGGCAACCCTAGCTAACTAGAACCTATATTAGATGAGTAAATCGATTATTCTAGAGAGCCTTTTTTAATAAAATTAAAACAAGGCAAGGAATAGTGATAGAGAGTGATAGTCCTATACTCCTTAATGGTAGTTTTCAGAATTCTTTTATAAATTTTCTTTGAAATGCTTGAGTACGTTTCACTCTTACAGGCACAAGCTTTTGAACCACGTAAGGGAATATAGACCAGGCTAGAAGTCTTAAAACAAATCGCCACATTACCGTTAAAAGAGGAAGATACCGTGTGATAAGTACTGGAAGAATTGGACTTGGTTGGTATGTGGTTTTAAATAACCGGCGGCATAGGCCACACTACACATGGTACTGAGAACCTATTGATAGCCGTGTAAGGAGTGTAGTTAATCTCACGTTTTGGTGCATTATATTAGCCTGCAACACTATATAATTGGAGTGTTGTTAGACTACTTTTGTAGGGATATGCGAAGTCTCTCGAGGGTCATTGTGATTTCCAATTGGGAAAATTGGACTTGGTTGGTATGTGGTTTTAGGGAATCGGTGGCATATGCCACACGACACCTATTGAGAGGAGAGTAATTAATCTCACGTTTTGGTGCATTATATTAGTCCACCAGATTATATGCTTTGCGGGTTATTAGACTAGGTTTATGGGGATTAGGCAAAGTGTCTCGTATGCAGGGGTGCCATTGCTCTCCAGTGTGATTTCCAATTGCCGAATAAATATGTAAAGGGTATGCCAAACTTAGACTTTAGAAATAGACCGTGTTGCTGAGAGCGACATCTACATCAAACGTTTATAGAATCTTAATTTTTCACCTCAGATATAAATAAATAATTCGTTTCTCTTTTTTGTAAATTTTTTGTGTTTTTTTCAATTTTCAAAACCCAAACTGTTAAAAATTATACGTTTTTATTAAATTTATTCAACAGAATCTTTAAACTCAACATTTCATAGATTTTGTAAAGAAATAAACGCTTTATTGAGTTAATTTTAGCGCTTTCAAGAACTTAACATGTGGACTACTTTGTATTAAACAAATATAAACAGAGAGAATAACAGCTTTTATGCGATTTCTCTCTCTCTCTCTCTCTCTGCCTTGCTTTTATTCTGTTTGTTATTCTCATAAAAGAGAAGTAGAATTTCCATGAGCATAAGATTAGAATTCTCATAAAAAATTGTTGGTTCTTTTTTGGTTTTCCCTTAAAATTGTATGTTTTGTTTAAGTATGTGTGTATGTGTGTTTTTGGTTTGTAAAAAAAAGACATGTTTTAACATTAAAATATGTGTCAGTGTATGGGATTAAAAGGGTCTCCTTTATTTAGTTTCGTTTTTTTTCTGTAAAATTTTTATTGACTTTTTTGCTTTTGTCCAGGCATTTATTTTCTTTGTGTGTATAAATACAACTCGCACACATACACGCACATGCATGTTATAAAGTGTGTTAGAAAAATACCAGCTTATATGTAAATGTGAATTTGTACAGTTTATTTTTATTGTTGTTGTTGGCTTGGTTTTATTTGCATTTTTTTTACTCTCCCTTCTCTTGAATTCTTCTTCCTCATTCAATGCTTTTTTGTTCCTAGAATAGAATAGCACATGTTTTGTTTTATCACATGTTGCTTTCCATCTTCTATTTGCATATATAGAGAGGCAAACACAAATACAATGAAAATAAAAACTACAAAGTAAAAACACCTGTAGAGCATTTATCTGCTGCTGTCTCAGACAGTTTGCCAGGAAGTCTCCTGGCCTACATAAACAGGGGATTCTCTTCATGAATTTCATGAAACTTTGCATTAGCTTTACATGGTGGGGGTAGATTTGGGTTTAAATTCAAGTCTTTGAAAAATTTTAAATTTTTTAGGATTGATTCAGAATTAATTTTCTTATTGGATTTAAAATTTCCTTGATTTTTTTCTTTGTCATTAAGTTCTAGCTATGTCATTAAGTTAACTACAATGTCAATGACTTCAATTGCAAGTTGCTTAAGGAAATTTGCTGGCCTGTATACAATTTCCTTAAGAATATTACTTGTTTATTCTACAAAATATTTCAAGGCATACATTCACATGAGGTGAAGATTATCATGAAGTTGACCTTGACTGACTTTAATGGCTTTTTTTAATACTCACTGTAGTTGTGTTTGTTGTTGTTATCACCAATTTTTATTCAACGAAAACCTAGTGATTGATTGCTACTGACTTTGGCTATAATTATCTACAAATACGGGCTAAGTAAGTTAAAGATTAGGTTTGGTAAGGTAGATTAGGTAAGGTTGGTTAGGAAAAAGGGACCTACAGTTTACAGTACAGTAGACTCCGAACTACAGATTTTGGGGATTTGATCCGTGGTCTCACGTCTAATAAGCCAACACACTACCAACTAGACTACGGCGGGTTTTGAAAACAGTCCACATAATTTAGTCTCTGTTTTGTTACCAACTGTAGACAAATAAAAAAAGATTTTTGAAACAATTTCACAAATAATGATTGAAATCGTCATGAACACCACCGACCACAACTTGTGGTGTGCTAAGAACACATTCTTTACTTCCATATGGAAAGCATTTTCGTTTCAAATTTTATTTCATTTTTATTTCTTGTTTTCATTTGGAACAAATAGAAGAATTAAATAAAAATAATTGTGCATAAATTAATACAATATGTGGGCTCTTAAATTTTGTTATTTTATTTCCAAAAAAAAATATTTCAAAACAAATCGTGTACAAATAAATTTAAGGGGAGAAGAAATACGAAAACAAGTACAAATAATAGATGAACTGTAATGAATGTTAATACATGCAGGAATGCATACGTAATTTAATTGTATAATTAGGACAGAGAGAGAGAGTAAGAGTAAGTGAAACAAAATGAACAATAATATTCCAAACTGGGAAGCAACAGAGAGCGAGAGAGAGAGATATTAAAATTATGTGGTTAATAAACCTAAGTACCCATAAGTACAGACAGTACAAGAGAGTTTATGTGTGTATGAATTCGTAACAATTTCGTAATTGTTGTTATTGTTATTGCCGAATGTAAATAAATGTTTATTTTAGAAAACAAGTACCACCACTGGCATTAGTAGCCATAAACCAAAAATAAACAAACATTATCACCACTGCTACCACCACCACTGCCACCACCACCTACTACAATAACAAACAATAACAGCATAGAAGCAAAAGAAAAAAAGTTCTCCTCGAGTGTTAATGGATAAATGATCGAAATAAGTTTGTTTTTGTATGTATGTGTACTCTGGCAAATCAAACAAAAAATGAAAAAACAGAAGAAAAATATTCCTCTTCGGTATACAATTTTATTGCATGAAGACACCCACACATATACACGTGCACTCGTGTAATAAATGCGAGTATAAGTGAACAGTACTCGTACAAGTGAATTTCTGCTGCTGTAAACAATATCGTTTATAGCACTACGATTAGAGAGTGTATTAATTATGGGCAATAAAAACAATTGTTTGGTTTATTTGTTCTTAAAAGCAGAGGTTCACAAATTGTTTTTTTGGTTGCATCTTTCAAACTCATCAATTTGAAAAAAATAATGAAAAAAAATTTTGCCCCAAAGAAAAAGACAATGTTTCCTGCTTATAATTTGAATAATTCGCCGTAGTCAAGTGTTGACTTATTTGACGTGAGGCTATGATTCAATACCCATGTCAGACATCTCTAACAAAAAACGAAATATGAAGAAAATATTTCTTAGACGACTTCCTCTCAGCTGATTACTGGAAAAAACTTTAGGAAAAAAACAAAATTGCCATGAAAAGTTTCTCAAAAAACTGTCGTTCGGAGTCGTCTTGGAACTGTAGGTCCCGCCACTTATGTATAAAATTGTGGAAGTGGATGCCTAAAGCAATATTTCTTTCAATTTTAGAAATCTTACATAAGAGTCTCTGTAGTGAAACAAAAAAAAATTGTTATGGCAGCAGCATTGCTTAGTAGCCACATTAAATTAAATCAGTTCTTATGTTGTTTTTTTTTCTTTAAAATTTAAAAACTTTTGTTTCTTTCATTTCTATTCAGTTCAAGTATTTCTGTTTATTTTTCCAACTAAAGTGATGGCAGTAATAAAAATAAACGAAATCTTAAGCAAATAATATAAAAAGAATTTATTTTAATTACTGTACATGCGAGGGACGGAGCGAAATTAGCCAAGTTAACAAAGAAAATGATTTTAATCAGGTTTCTAGCAATATTCACTAGTTGCGATATTTCCTTGTTTGCTGGTCATTACAATCCTTTAGTCAGGACTACAATCTATTTGCTCATAATACCACCCATGTTGCGTGTTTCAATTTTATCCATGAGACACCGAAAGAATAAATTGGCAGAGCTTTTCAAGGTAATATGTACCCTCAGCTTTTGTTAGAATTCTGCTGAGCAGTGCTTGTACAAAGAAATTTTTTTTTTACAAGATCTCAGAGATTTGAACCAGAAACTCTATTTTAGTAAGCCATCACAGCACTATGTCGAAAAATATTGATTCGTATTGCTAATTTTGTTTTTGACCCTCGTATCCGTGTATTCGTACATGTTTTCTTTTCAGTTTAAAAATTTTAATTCTTTTGTACCTGTGAGTAAAACGTTTTGAAAAGAAACGAAAAAACACGAACTAAAAATTAATTACACTTTTAAGAGGTAATTAATTGTTTGAAAGAAAATATTTTTCTTCACCGTTGCCAATAACAAATATTTTTCAAATTCCAAAAATAAAAAGAAAAACAATTTTGTGTTTCAATTATTAATTGAACAATACTTAGCAACTTAAACAAAAACAATTTTTTTTAAACAAATATGCTTAGAAAAATTACTGTGTTTGAAACAAAGACATGGTTAAACTGCTTGTGAAAGCCACGTTTATGTCAATGATTCGGTGGCGTAATAAAGTAGTGCCTTAATAATCGGGTATAAAATATCTCAGAAGCAAAGTTAGTAAAAAAAGTACAAACCAGGGACGACTATATACTCTTGCTATGTTACTTACTTACTATGCTATTTACTATGCTTTTTACTATGCTACTCACTAAGCTATTTACTATGCTACTTACTATACTACTTACTATGCTACTTACTATGCTACTCACTATGCTACTTACTATTGTACTTACTATGCTACTCCGCATAATACTTACTATGCTACTTACTATGGTACTTACTAAGCTATATACTCTGCTACCTACTATATTACTTACTATGCTACTTACTATGCTACTTACTATGGTACTTACTATGCTGCTTACTATGCTACTTACTATGCTACTTACTATGTTACTTACTATGCTACTCCCTATGGTACTTGCTATTCTACTTACTATGGGACTTACTAAGCTATATACTATGCTACTTACTATGCTACTTACTATTCTACTTACTATGCTACTCACTACGGTACTTACTATGCTACTTACTATGCTACTTACTATTCTACTTGCTCGCTACTTACTATGTTACTTACTATTCTACTTACTGTGCTACTTACTAGTCTACTTACTATGCTACTTACTATTCTACTTACTGTGCTATTTACTATGGGAACTGACTTACGAATGCACATAGAAAACGAGAAAAAACATCAAAACAAAATTTAAGCTACCAAAAAAGTAAAAACCTTTTGCCCGGGACTGGACTATATGCTCTTGCTATGTTACTTACTTACTATGCTACTTACTATGCTACTTAACATGCTTCTTACTATATTACTTACTATTCTATTTACTATGGGACTTACTGTGCTACTCATTATGGTACTTGCTATGCTACTTACTATGCTTCTTACTATTCTACTTACTGTGCTACTTACTATGGGAACTGACTTATGTATACACGAGAAACAAAATTTTACAAATAATTGGAACGTAAAACGCAAAGTGAGTGCTACTCCTTTGGGTGTCGAGCATCCAAAATTCGCAATTTTCTATGACTGGAAATAAGGCAAAATTTGAACGATTTCACAGGTTGTTATATTGGTTGTAATACCCGATATTACTTGTATCTTATTCGCATATCCTACAAGACAAGCTCTAAAAGGATGAAATCCCATTATCTCAGTGGTCAGTTCATATTGTCTGCATGTGAGATGTCTATGCCTTCAAATCACTTCTGCAGGATATCCAATGTGGCATTTGTTGCTTGATATGTTGGAAGACGACTGTGATTTTTGGTTCATTTGAATACACTGGCGACTTAAAAATACTCTACAAGAAAATGTCTTAAGGGGTCAATATCGGATCCATACTGGTGGACAGTTTACATGGTTACCGCGTGAGATGACCATGCCCTCACATTGCTCGTGCAGGATATCTTCGTGCATTAGTTATGTGGCATGTAGCACTGTCCTATAGTAACTACATGTCGTCGATGTCCAGATCAACGAATTCGGCCCGAAAGAAATTGGTTATTATCGGCCTATAGTGCTCATGATAGTGATAGTGATAGTGATGGCCTGGCCAATATTGTTTTTAAGAAATATGGACTGATAAGGCCGCCAATTCAGTGACTTTTTAGGATTTATATGACGTTTTTAGATCTCATATACATATACTGGTATTGTTTCAAATTCCAAAATTTTGTTTGTTTACGTATCCATTCATTCAGAAAAAGGTCTCAACGCTGAAGATCGTGAAGCGTGAACAGAGCACCAATTTTGAGAAAATAATATTATTGTTATTATTACAAATACTTGAAGTAATAAATTTGACAGATGAGTCTTTAACAAAATGGCCGTTATCAACTGTCAAAGTTCTGAAGTGTCTGTTGCAAGATAGGAAGGCATAGAGCAAAGTGGCTTATATTGCAGGACTTATGGTTGATAGTTCAATGTTGATTTGGAGATTGTATGATTCGTTTAATTATTTAAAAAAATTATAAATTTTTCTTCCATTTTTTGTACAAAGAAGTCTTAAAGCAAATTGTTTCAATATTTTTCGTTTTTAAAATCCGTTTAAATCGTTAATACTCACCATATGCCCGGCAATAATTAATCTACGCTTGGTTTGCCGCTGCTATTCTTTTTTTTGTATTGTTTATGAATATTTTTGTTTTATTATTATTATTTTTGTTGTTGTTATTAGAACATTATGTTTTCTATTTTATTATTACGAATAACGATTATTAATAATACTCGTACAACACTACAATATTTATTTTAAGATTTTTTTCGGTATTTTTTGGTATTTTGTTTTGTAATTTTTTTGTATTTTTTTTTCTTGGTATTCTTTTTAAAACACAGCAATAATAGCAACAATGCTTATATAAATAAATTCGTTTATGAATAATAATAACAGCAACAACAACAACAAGTTGTATAATAATAACGTCTACAACAACAATAACAATAGTGAGAAGTAATTTTCATTTCAGTTTTTTTACAATGAATTTTTGATAAGATAAACAGAATTTAAATATTTACATTCGAATTCAATTATTTTCAGATTCTTTTTTTTGGTTTTTTTTTGGTCTTTGTTTACCTATTTTTTTTTAAATAATAATTTTACACAATTACATGCGCTACGTAATCTCAATAAAAATAGAGAAAATTTTTTAATAATTTTAATTAAAAATGTAGTAAAGTCTTGAGGGTTTATCACAATTGGCCGAAATGCTTGCCTAAGTGGGACTTCTTTCTTTGAGGGGCTCAGTCACCTAACTAACCTATTCTGTAAAAAATTTAATGGATTTGGAAGGAATAAACACCTTCAATAAATATTGAAATATTGAATAATAACGTCGATAACCCGATATAAACGGAGAGAGCATGCTTCGAAAGTTTTTATAAATAAGTTTTTTTTTTGAAAATGCTTTAAAAAAACTACTGAATATTTTTTCAAATTTCTTTTTTTTTATTTGAAAGTACAATCCTTCCGGATAATAATGGAAAATAATTTCATTCAAATGGCTGCCTCGGCTGGCCATGCAGTGCGCTATACGATCGTGTCCAATTTTTAAGCACATTATCAATTGTGTGCAGCTGTCTTTCACCAATGGCTTCACGAATATTGGTTATTTGGCATCTCAGCGGTAGCTATACTCCACTACACATAGCTAATTGCTACACTTAGCTTTACATAGGTAAATATATTCCTAAATATTTCCCATACGCCATAGACCATTGGCAATGACGTGTGTTTGTTGAATGTTGTCAAGGGTTGTTGGTAACTGACTCCAATATTTATTGAAACAAATTATATTCAGTATAGAGCTGCCGTAGTCTAGTAGGTAGTGTGTTGGCTTATTAGACGAAAAGCCAGGGTTCGAGCCCCAGGCCAGACATCAAAATAAAATACAAAAAGTATTTCTTCGGTGACTTCCTCTCAGCAGATTTCTGGCAAAAACTCTGAGAGCAAATAAAAAATTGCCATGAAAAGTTTCTCAAAAATCTGTCGTTCGGAGTCGACTTTAAACTGTAGGTCCCGCCATTCATGTATAAAATTAACACACACAACATAAGTGGTGTGAGAAACTAGGTCGTAATCCTGACTAAAGGGTTGTAATGACCAATTATGTATATATGTATGTATGTATGTAAATAAATTCTATAACGTCGTTGACATCCAGATTTGATCAACAAAAAGGGAGTTGAATAACATCACGACTCCCGCACATTGTCGATGACCCGACAGAAACTAAGAGAGCTTGCATGCGAAGTTTTGATACATCATTTATATAGCGGGGACCTTCTACCTCCAGGCTACAATTTACTTGCATATCTGCAGAGGAAAAGGAAAGAGTTTTTCGCATTTGCTCCGTGGCAAAATAATGAATTTTCTCTGTAAGAACGTATCTAAGCCGAAAATTAATACTCATGTTCTCAGTTACAAAACAACAGAATTTCGATTCTGCGAAATATCTGTAGTTTGTATACTATACTACACATGGCGAATTGCTACACTTAGCTTTACATAGCTCAGTGTACTCCAAATATTTCTCATGATGAAAATTTTTTTGCGACCAAACGCCATAAACCAGATGCAACAACGTCTCTTCACTGATTTTTTCAGTATTTAGGTCCATTTGTAGATGAATGGATACTTGAACAAACAAAATTGTTGAACTGGTGGACGATATTAATCGACATGAGATCCAAAAGCGTTCAAGGGAAGTGAGTGTGTATTTCGTGCTGGCGGCACCTTCGTTTCATATTTCATTGGAAACAACTGTTACGACTGTTACTGTCAATCGCGAGTACTATACGTCCATAATTATCAAATTCATTTGGTCAGAATTGGATAATGTGAACAAAAACAATCTGTGGTTATGACCGTACGGCGCTACGCCGCATGGGATATTCTGCACAAGCAAATTAAGGTCATGGACCTGGCGTGAACTGATCATGTGATTTGACCCCGTTAGACTTTTTCTTGTGGTATTTTCTTAACGTGGTATTTTTGTGGTATTTTTGGTTAGCGACTTCTGCAGAAGCTGCAGAGATGAGGAAGAAGAGGAGACTGTCCCTCATCTGCTGGGTACATGCCCGGCGCTATGCCAAAGGAGAAGGAAGTACTTGGGTACCTACTACATGGACGATCTGGAGGAACTGTCAGGGATTGACATTGGCAGCCTGAAACGCTTCGTGAGGAGCTCCGAATGGTTTCGAGACTAGGGGATAACGGATGACTGTGGTAGCACAATGGGCTCAATGCGGCCTAAGTGTGTCCATCCAAAAATTTTTCTTGGATGGACAGCCACCTCTACCGACCTACCTACCATTTTCTTAAGTTGCAAGTGTAAGCATATAAACAACGAACCATTGCCAACATAAGCCTATGTTATTGGTCAAATTCAGTTTTATTTATGCGTCACAGTCATAGGAGATTAAACATTTCGAATGCACTCTACCCAAAGAAGCTTTGGCGGACTTTTTTACGACGTTATATTTCACAAGAAGTCAGACGTTATATTCTCTCAGCAGATTACTGGCAAACACTCTTAGAGTAAATAAAAATTGCCATGGAAAAATTTCTCAAGAATCTGTTATTCAGAGTGGACTTTCTACAACATAAGTGGTGTGGGAAGCTCGATCGTAATCCTGATTGAAGCGTTGTAATGACCAATGAAGTAATATTTCCTAAAATATTGCACTGATAGGCCTTTCAAACGAAATAAAAAATTCTATAATATCTCACACTTTCACTGTGATTTATTTAAATTTAAAGATAGGAAGCGATTTAAGAAGAAGAATTTTAAATCTTCCGTAATAAAATTAAATTAAAACAGTTTTAATAAGTTTTCTTATAACTTTTTTTTAACATTTTATGTAAAAAAAAAAATTGCTTGTGCTATAATTTTACACATTATTGTATTTAATTTAAATATTTTTTTTGTCATTTTTTATTTTTTTGACTACTTATGGATTATAAATTTAATATTTCTCCTTTGGCTTTCGAATTTCATATAAAAATATTTTAGCTTTTTTTAGTGCTATATTTTTCCACTCAACTGTAAAGGAAATCACTTGTTTCACTTGAAATTTTTTTCTGTTTTTTTAACACACACAAAACAAAAAAAAACGCTGTCGTTTAACCCGTTTTAGATTTTCGTCAACAACTGTTCGTTACGATTTCAAATACTCAACTGAATGCATGATAATGCCTCAATTGAGTACATTTATGAAGGAAGGCACTTTGTTTTAGTACTTTTACTACAAGTAGGCGCAGGCGCTTTCTGTTGGCACATAAACTTTACTGGTGTTGAATAGAAGGAAATTCTCTTCGCTCTCTGGTTGTTTCAATTGTTCCAATTTTTCTTTTCGTTTCAGCCACAAATTTTAAATGTTTCTTTGTCCAATTTGGTTCAATCATAAATTGTTGCCTGAAATCTGTTAAATTGAAATAACAGAGCCCCAAATTAGTTATGTTATGAATTTGAATTAAGTTTGAATTAAAAATATTCTTTATTTTTACTTGAAATTATTTCTTTACTGAGATAAATTCTTTATTTATTTAAATTCAATGACATACATTACACTAGGCAATCCATTTTATTACATGATATAATGGGTGATTTTATATGTGCTATAAGAAAATTTAAAAAAAAAACACATAAAATTCAGAAAAATGCATGAAATCTTTATTTGAATCGATAGTACGGTCCATATAATTTAATGTTTGAAGATAATTTCATGCAAAAGTTGACCACGACTGCGCCTCAAATGGTGCATCCGCTTAGTCCAATTTTGGCATACTCTTTCCAACATTTCGGCCGGTATCTCACAAATAAATGCTTCTATGTTGTCTTCCAATGCGTCAATTGAATCGGGCTTGCCTGTATAGACATGAGCTTTAGCATAGCCCCACAAAAATAGTCTAAAGGCGTTAAATCGCAAAATCTAGGCGGCCAAATGACCGGTCCCGAACGTGAAATAAAATGTTCATCGATCTCGCCTCTCAATAAGTCCATTGTTACGCGTGCTGTGTGGCATGTAGCACCGTCTTGTTGAAACCACATGTCATGCAAGTCAAGCTCTTGCATTTTGGGCAAAAAAAGTTGGATATCATCTCACGGTAGCGCTCACCATTCACAGTCACGTTACGATTCGCAGCATATTTGAAGAAATAAGGTCCAATGATGCCACCAGCCCATAAACGGCACCAAACTGTGACCTTTTCTGGATGCATTGGTAGCTTTTGCAATGCTTCTGGCTGATCTTCACTCCAAAATCGACAATTCTGCTTATTTACGTATCCATTGAGCCAAAAATGAGCTTCGTCGCTGAACACAATTTTTCGATAAAGAAGTGGATCTTCGGTCAACTTTCCAAGAGCCCATTCACCAAAAATTTTGCGTTGCGGTAGGTCGTTCGGCTTCAATTCTTGCACCAGCTGTATTTTGAAAGGCTTCACAACTAAATCCTTCCGCAAAATTTTCCACGTTGTTGAGTAACAGAGGCCCAATTGCTGCGAACGGCGACGAATCGATAATTGATGGTCATCATTAACACTGACACCGATACAGATGCGATATTTTCTTCAGTTCGCACTCTACGTAAGCGTGTTGGTGGTTTAATGTCCAACAATGTAAATTTGGTGCGAAATTTAGTCACAATAGCCCGAATAGCCGCTTCAGTGGGTCGATTAAACTGACCACAAAATGGCAGAAGCGCGCGATGAACTTTCTTAACAGAGCACGCATTTTGATAATAAAATTCAATGATTTGCAAGCGTTGTTCGTTTGTAATAAGATTCATGGTTAAATTATAGACCAAACTGAAGATGTTTGACAGTGAAACAAAACAGGAAACCTGCGTGCGCTGTTTAAACCAGTAATGCCAAAAAGATAATAGCTAAAAAATTAGCCGTTATAAATTTCACAAGTTTCACAGTACTTATACGCCTTGCTGTGTAGTACAATGCTAGCTTTTGCTCTGTTTATATTTCGTTCAGCATTAGTGTGACAACTTCTAGAACTTCTCTGTTGATTTGTTGTTGTTAATTTTTCTTTTTTTTCTCTTCTAATTCCAGAATAAACATTGGGTAGCTGTAGCCTTTGCAACACCAGTAAAAAAAGGTAATAGACTTTAAAGATCTTCTTTTACTATTTTTTCTATAATAAATTAAGTACACTCAGCTTTAAACTTGAATAAAACAAGTCAGATATCACTGTTCAAATAGTCGCTATGACTTTTCTGCATAGACCGCTTTCGAGATGCTCAATTTTTCATGACTCTGGCGCATGAATCAGTTTGAATTTGAACGATGGCATGGATTAAGTTTGCTTTGTAGTTTGTGGCTTATTCGCATTTACCAGGGATTTAAGAAAATCCAACAAGAAAACGTCTAAAAAGGTTAAAATCGCACGATCTCGGTGATCATGACCATATCATTAAATTGCTCCTGCAGAAAAGCAACAGCTGTGTGGAACGAAGCGTTATCCTGTTGAAACCACATATCGTTGGTATCCACTTCAATTCAGGCCAAAAGAAATTGGTATTCGTCAAGCTACAGTGCTCACCGTTGACAGTGACGGCCTAGCCAATGTCGTTCTCAAAGATATATGAATCGATGTCGCCGCCAGCCCTAAATCCACCAAAAAATCATAACTTTTTGTGTATGCATTGGGTGCTCTTGGCTCTAATCTGGGGTATCTTTTCAAATTCGCCAATTTTCATCATTGAACATGATTTTTTTTTTCGCTCAGTAAGTTGCCCGCACAAGACAACTATTTTACAATTTCCACATTTTTTGAAAGCCACCATCGTTCATGATTACTTGGCCAAATAGACGGAATAAATAGTAATTAATTTGACAGATGCAACTTCAACAAGGCCTTTATCAACTGTCAAAAGTTCAGATGTCTCTGTAAGAAGACCCACAAACCATAATAGTCCTCAAACCTAAAACGTCGCATGCCTTCCGTCAATTCAGCTTGATTTACGCGCCAGGAAAATTTGATATTTGGAAAGAGCACCCACAGAAACCATTGGAGGATATTTGAATGATCCTATATTCCACACAAGTGTAAGTTGCCGTGGCCTAGTAGACAGTGTGTTAACTTATTAGACATGAGGCCACGAAGTATGAGGAAAATACATTTCTTTCGACGATTTCCTCTCAGCGGATTTCAGGCAAAAACTCGGAGAGTAAATAAAATTGCCATGAAAAGTTTCTCAAAAATCTGTCGTTCGTGGTTGACTATATACTGTAGGTCCCACTACTCATGTATGAAATGAACTTATAAAACACAAGTGGTGTGAAGAGCTGGGTTCTAATCCTCGCTGAAGGGTTGTACTGATCAATTACGTATGTATGTAAACAAACAAATGTCGACAATATCTCGCAAATAAATTAAATTTAAAACTAGGAATCTCTTAGTGAAACATCCGACATCATTCATCTATTTTGTTGAATATCTAACCACAAAGTAATATAATTCAGACTCTGATTAATTTAAATTGTCAAAACTTCTTCTAGCCTGCATCGATCTGACGCACATACACTGAGCGCCAAAAGTGAGTAAACAACACTGAAATAATTCATTTTCTTAGGATAGCGAGAAAAGTAAATGAGAATAGTCGAATAAATTTCCAAAAATAAAAACGTTTATTTATTAATTATAAAATGTTAAAACAAAAACAACAATTCATGATAAAGGAACTTTTTTTATACTTAAGAACAAAACTGTTTTATACTTAAAAACAAAAGTGTTGACTCACTTATGGCGCTCAGTTTAGTTTTCAATGTATTTAGATGGTAAAAAAAATTCCTTCATTTTGCACAAAAACTTTTCCATCCTCCTCTTAATTGCGTAATTAAAGGCAAATGAATATTAAATTAAGACATCATTTAAATTAAAAACTTTATTTAAATGCTTGGCTAACGGAAGTTAATTTTTCTTCATCTTCTTCCATCCTAAACCACAAGTCATCGAAAGGAGCAACAACAACAACTTAAATTAATTGAATAATTCACAACACAAAATAATATTTGATAAGAAGAGTTTGAAATACTTTAAACTGTAGGTCACGCCGCTCATGTATAAAATTAACGCACACAACATAAGTGGTGTAAGAAACTAGGTCGTAATCCCGACTGAAGGGTTGTAATGACCAATTATGTATCTGTATGTATGAATCTTGAATCTTGTTGACAAAGTATCAGGCAGGCTTTAGTGCTCCTTCTATCATACACAACAGACAGCTGACTTGAAGCTTCAAACCTGAAGCTACAAACCTGTAGCTACAAACTTGAAGCTTCAAACCTGAAGCTACAAACCTGAAGCTAAAAACCTGAAGCTGCAAACCTGAAGCTACAAACCTGAAGCTTCAAACCTGAAGCTACTAACCTGAAGCGTCAAACCTGAACCTTCAAACCTGAAACTACATACCTACATCTACAAACCTGAAGCTATAAACCTGAAGCTACAAACCTGAAGCTACAAATCTGAAGCTACAAACCTGAAGCTACAAATTTGAAGTTACAAAACTGAAGCTACAAACCTGAAGCTACAAATCTGAAGCTACAAATCTGAAGCTACAAACCTGAACCTTCAAACCTGAAGCTACAAACCTGAAGCTAACAACCTGAAGCTGCAAACCTGAAGCTACAACCGTGAACCTTCAAACCTGAAGTTATAAACCTGAAGCTACAAACCTGAAGCTACAAACCTGAAGCTACAAACCTGAAGCTACAAACCTGAAGCTACAAACCTGAAGCTACAAACCTAAAGCTACAAACCTGAAGCTACAAACCTCAACCTTCAAACCTGAAGCTACAAACCTGAAGCTACAAATCTAAAGCGACAAACCTGAAGCTTCAAATCTGAACCTACAAACCCGAAGCTTCAAATTTGAAGCTACACACCCGAGGCTACAAATCTCAAGCTACAAATCTGAAGCTACAAACCTGAAGCTACAAATCTGATGCTACTTTTGTTAAATCATCAATGAATATTTTTTTTTAAATTTACGAGAGTCCATTGAAAAATTTTCATATCGCTACACGCGTAAGTTAACTTAGATGGAGAAGTTCGAATACTCGTAAGTCATTTATATTTCCAAGACGTGTGTCTGTATACTATGTATCTTCAATGACACTCGCGTTGAGATGTTGCAGTATATTTCCCCCTGCAGAAAATCATTGAAAATATTAATCTCCGTTAAAAACAAAAGGATTTCCTCTACCGCTTAACTTCGTTTTTGTAATCAGAAAATTTTTCCACATTTCATTAAAGAATTATAACAACTTATGGCCTTCTCCTCCCTTCCATCTAATATACACAATATGTCCTTTCAAACACCACAGTCCACTAACAGTCAACCAATACCCAATACCTGTAAGCAGGTCATTAGAATTAAGTGACGGACTCTTCATCCTCCTCCATTGAAATTATTTCATTGTCTTCAGGAGAAATTTTTCAATACGAAAAATACCATTTCTTGCGCAACAAAAAGAAGAAGAACTTGGTAATTAATTTATGTCAACGTCTGTCTGTCTTTCTATAAAATTAAGTGAAAATAATTTCCATACAAACAACAGCATTAGACTGCAGAAGAAGATGAAGAAAGAGTCACAGGGTGTTATAAGTTTCTAGAGAATCTTAATTGTTTCGTTTATAAAATATTGTTCCCTGTTTTGTACTCACACCATTCACCATTCACCGTTCACTATTCATCCATGTCGATTGTCTTTACCCAGAGAGCCTTCCTTTTCTTGTGGTAAAGTTGTGTGTAAATTTCAAGAGTTTTTGTTTTCTTTGAAGAAATGCTTCAGAAACATTAGCTGTTGCCTGTACTGCTGTTACAGTGTACGAGTACATAACTGTATTCTTGTAAATATTTTATAGTGTGTGTGTATATGCTTCAGAACCTGAACACAAGGAAAATTTTCTCACCTTCTCCAGCTTTCTAGCGCTTTTTTTGGGTGTATTGTTGTCATTAATATGACGGTGTTAAAATATTTTGTTTTCCCAAAAGTACACACCTGCCGCATTCCATGTTACAGCATTGAATCAGCAGCAGCAGCCACTCACCGTTATTGTCATAACTGCTAATAGGCGTACAGTGTTAGGCAAAAGTAATTATTTGATGGGAAAAGAATTGTTTCTTGAAAATAATGTAAAATTTATACTCAAACAGACATACGTAAATAATTGGTCATTACAACCCTTCAGTCAGGATTACGACCTCGCTTCTCACACCACTTATGTTGTGTGTGTTTTAATTTTATATAGGGTCCGCCATCTAACGTTTTTTTTTTGTCAACTAGTGCTTATTTCGTGAATGGTAAAACTTAGCTCATGTCTGATTTGACAGATAATTAGTTTTATCCTTCCGCTGAACGAATATGGTTGTGTATACGCTTGAACAACGCTGGGAAATATTGCGACATTACTTTGAAAATCATGGTAAGGTTGCAGAATGTTTGCGAAAATTGCGTACGGATTGTGGAAGAAGAGAAGCACCGTCAGCTCCGTATGTTCGTTATCTTGTGAAAAAAGTGAAAGAGACTGGCATCCTCATCGATAAACCAAAGCGTGAAAAGCCGAAAACAGTGCGTACACCCGAGAATATTGCTGCTGTGGCAGAAAGTGTGCGTGAAGCGCCATCAACATCAATTCACCGTCGTCCTCAACAATTGAACATTTCGGAGACATCATTGAGACGAATTTTGCATAAAGACCTTGGTGTGACGACATACAAAGTCCAATTGGTTCAGGAGTTGAAGCCAATTGGCCGTCCAATGCGTTTTCGCTTCGCTAAGTGGGCCTGCGATCGACTTACAGAAGATGCCGATTTTGGCATAAAAAAAAATCATCTTTTTAGATGAAGCTCATTTTGATCTTGGCGGATATGTAAACAAGCAAAATTGTCGCATTTGGGGCACAGAAAACCCGCCGACGCACCCAAAACGAGTCACTGTTTGGTGCGGATTTTGGGTCAGAGGCATAATTGGGCTATTTTTCTTCGAACATGAGCAAGGAGTGGCCGTTGCAGTCAATGGCGATCGTTATCGGGCCATGTGGAACGAATTTTTGTTCACAAAAATTGAAGAGGAGGATATTGGCAACATTTGGTTTCAACAGGACGGCGCTACGTGCCACACAGCCGAAGCTACACTCGATGTTTTGCGTCCTGTTTTTGAAGATCGTATTATCAGCCGCAGAGCTGATGACGTTTGGCCACCTCGGAGGTGCGATTTGACACCGTTGGACTCTTATTTATGGGCTGCCGTCAAAGATAAGTGTTACGCCGATAAAACAGAGACAATTGACGCTTTAAAGGATAATATTCGTCAAGCCATTGGTGAAATACAGCTGCACACAATCGATAATGTGCTTAAAAATTGGACCGATCGTGTAGGCTACTGCATGGCCAGCCGAGGCAGCCATTTGAATGAAATTATTTTCCATTATTAACCGGAAGGATTGTACTTTCAAATAAAAAAAAGAAATTTGAGAAAATATTCAGTAGTTTTTTTTTAAAGCATTTTCAAAAAAAAGTTATTCGGCGGACCCTTTACATGAGTGGCAGGACCTACAGTTTAAAGTCGACTCCGAACGACAGATTTTTGAGAAACTTTTCATAGCAATTTTATTTACTCTCAGATTTTTTTGCCAGAAATCTGCTGAGAGGAAGTCGTTGAAAACTGACTTGGGGTTTGATCCAATGCACTACCTACTGGACTATGGCGACCTGAAAAATGAAAAAATTTATTGCAATTTATTGAAGCAATGAGGAGGCTACATACTCTTGCAGCAGAAGGACCATTCGCGGGTATATTGAAAGCCATCCAACGATTGTTATGAGTCCACTTTGCAAAGAGCTGTTCAAGAGCTTCATTTACTTTGGCTCTATAATGCCATCAAACAATGGCATGAAGGAGAAATTCTATTCGCCAGTTTAGATGTTTTCATGGCCCTGGAAGACTTCCGCAATCTAAACATTTATCTTATGCAGTAAATACTGCTAGAAAGGGCTGAAAGACTTTGTTTTTTTGGAAGAAAGATCTTTACTTTTAACCACCACTGTAATGAAAACTTATTTCTGCGTGCTTTTCAATTGAGTGTATCGAGTATTTGAAAGTTCATTGCTTTCTTATCCTTACGGATATATATACACACATACACACACATATAAAATATCACAGACACACATCTATATATATACACACACACATACCAATACATATATTTGGTTTTAGCTTGTTTGAGCCCTTTAGGGCATAAATAACTTTCGTTTGAATTTTACAACACCTGAATCAATGGAATTGTGTCTGTGTGTGTATGTATGTATCTGTCTGTCTGTATGTATTATTCAGAATACTTAGTATGACAATAAAAGGGAAAATTGTTTTTCTTTCCTTTAATTACGGGTGCGTAAGTTGTCTGTGTTTCTTAAGGTTTTTTTTTGTTTTCGAAAAGAAAATTTTTGGTTGCCTGTACAGCCACACGTTGAAGCAAATAGCACAGCCTACCCCAGCACCTGTAATTGATGTTTCGTTAATGATGAAATTTATGTTAATTATTAGTGTTGTTGTTTGTTCGTCTTCTTCTTTTACTACTTTGTCTGCTTTTTGTTTCATTCATATTTTTCTTAAAAGCTTTACAGCTCTCTTGCCATTCTTTGTTGTAATAACAGCCTGCCTGCCTGTTGTCATCAGCATGAAATCCATTAAAATGAAATAAAATTGCTGTGTCTTTAATCTTATTGTATAGGAGGGTGGAATCGAGAAGATGTAACACCACCAGCTGTTTTAATTGTCTGGCTCAGTCTCAGTGTGCGCCAAATTAATAACAAGAATGATGATGACGATGTCGATGTTGGCGATGATGATAAAACTGACTGCCTTCATGCGCCTGGTTTGTCCAGTCATTGTTAAGCGTTCTCATTTGTTGTAAGTGTTTGACTGTAAGCAACATCCTGTTGGCTTTAACTCAGAGGAAGTAAGGGGACTATGACGAAAGAATGTTTTTTCTTGAAACATTACGTAGAGCCAAGAAAGTGTATTAAATATGCGTCTTAATAAATTGGAAATAATTTGTTCGACCATTAAATGCGAATTCAATTACAACTAAGATTGAAAATGTTATTAATCGATAAGTAATCGATTATTATTGTTATTAAATTCGATGAGATAAAATTAAAATTAAAACAACTTTTTTAATGTCTAATGCAGCATAACTTTTGAGGTTATAAGACACTCTTATACCTACGAACAACCATTTCTTTCTTCTTTCTCTTCTTTGGAAAAGAAAAAATTTTTCTTTGGCCATTAATAATCACAAGTATTAGCAAATTTTTAAACTAAAAGTCTTCAGCCACGTAGAGTTCTGATAATTCAAGTTCAGTCTATGCCAATCATCCGTAATTGTAGTCGTTTCCAACCATCCCCGTTCGTTTCTAACACTCTTAGGACATTTCAAGTTGTGCCCTATCGCACACAGTGTTGAGTAGTCTTGTTACGCTAACTCATGTCTAACGTTGTACGCCTATATTCTGCCATCTTCAATTGGTTCGAATTCTCTCGACTTATGTTAGTCATGAAGTTGCCGTAGCCTAGTAGGTACTGTGTTGGCTTATTAGACGTGAGGCTACGACGGTTCAAACCACAGCTCAGACAGCACGATCAAATCGATGAAAAATATTTCTTTGGCGACTTCCTCTCAGCCGATTTCTGGCAAAAGACTCTGACAGTAAATAAAAAAAATTGCCATGAAAAATGTTTCTCAAAAAACTTGACGTTCGGAATCGACTTTAAACTGTTGGTCCCGCTACTCATGTATGAAATTAACACACACACTATGAATTAGAAAAACCACCAAGAGCAGCTTGTCGAAGTCACATTCCTTGTCACAATAAAGGAATAAAGGTCAATGACTGGCATTGTTTTGGTCGATAATTTGCTTTTTTTGTCAATGACTTGCATTTTTTTGGTCAATGACTTCCATTATTTATCGATGAATTGCATTTTTTTGGTCGACGACTTGCATTTTTTGTCAATGGCTTGCATTTTTTGTCGATTATTCACAATAAAGGTCAATTCAGGAATAAAGGTCAATAACTGGCATTGTTTTGGTCGATAACTTGCTTTTCTTTTGTCAATGGCTTCCATTTTTTTGGTCGATAACTTGCATTTTTTGTCGATGACTTGCATTTTTGGTCGATGACTTCCTTTTTAAATTAAAATTTTATCGAATTTAAATAGAGCTAATTTTTTTTGCACATTTGAAGAAAACAATTAGTTTCGTTGCCAATGTCTCCGGTAGCAAGCAATGCGCGACCATCAGAAGACCTATTTTACTGTACTTAATCCTTGGCTTACTGTGAGGTTATTATTTTAAAAAATACTACTCTGGCCTCTAATATTCTCCGCCAACAATAACAATATGTTTTGCTGTGCAGAAGATGTATAGAAACAAATAAGACTGGACCCTCTATTCAAATCAATTTTATTTACAGTAAAATCGTTAAACCTATCTGAAGGCAATAAATTTATTTCTTTTATTCACATACATTTACAAATAATTTTATTTTTTTCACAATTTCCTACAAAATTCATAAGTTTAACAAACACAAGGTTGTCAAACTGTTGTGCTACAAATTCTCTGTTAAAGGAGCATATGGGCCTCACCATAAATAATCCACGGCTTACATTGGGCATTAAAAAAATAGAAAAATGAATGGAAAATACAGTTTTAAAGCCAATGCTTCTGTTTGTGTTTGATTGCCTTTTAAAATGTTTGCAATTTTCTTGTCTTTTTTCTTTTTTGCATAAATTTTTGATTTCGTATTTTAAAGGATTCCAATATTTTATTGCTGATTCGATCGTAAAAAACAGAAAATATTCGATGATAAAATATTGCCAAATCAATCGTTGGAATAGGCTTTTAAGTGGCATAAATTTTTTTTCTTTAATGGCATGTCATAAAACATTATTATGGCTGCCAACGAACTGTTATTTTTTGTTTTTGTTTTCGTTTTCGTTTTCGTTTTCCGTTTTTTTTTATGATTTTAGTAAAAGGGTGGAGTGTCAGATTAAAAATATTGACAAAGTGCGGTTCTCTTTAAAGATTATAAAGCATACATAGCCAGGCACAAACAATAAAAAACATTTATTTTTATGAAGAAATAAAACATTTGAATCAGTAGCACCAGCAATAGATAGGAATATTTGGATTATTTTTCCATTCCCATCGTAAAATATACTCTACTTTCGACAATTATTTCTTTAGAAAATTGTTATCAAAATTTAAAATCTAGTTCCACTCTACTCCACGTTGTAACAGCTTAAAGCCATCAACTCTTTTCTTTTTTTGCCCATAAAAAATAAGATCCCTTAGGCGTATGAATGATAAATGTTTGCATACATTTTGTATTTCATGCACCGTCTGCGTTAGTATACGCTGTGTTGTTCATTCATCTTCTACTGTCACATTAATGTAATGCCTGTCATCCTTATTTTTTGCAGAATATTAAATTGCATTGCATTGAACATCTGTTTCAATAATTTCTGTAATAAAAGATACATTAGACGGCAGACTCTTAGAGGGCACTCTTTTCTTGTATTCGCTTATTTTTTGAAGGAACTGAAATTTATTTCGCATTGTCGTTCTAAGAAGGTAGGCCGAATATGTTTTAAATTAAATAGGGAAACATAGCAACTTAACTTGAACTTTTCTTTCGGATTACCGTTTGAATGCACCAGACTGAGGTTTGTGCCATCAATAAGGCCTCTACTTATATTAAACGGGAAGCATAGAATCTGGGAATTACTTACACAAATTGCACAATATTTTTTCTAACAAACTTTAACTTGAACTTGACATTTCGTTCTTTCTCGGATTACCTTTTGACTGCTCCAGGCTGAAGTTTTTGCCTTTAACAAGGCTTCAGCTTTATAGTCGCCTACATCGTTTATATCACTATATTCGGCTTAGGTGAGATAGTAGAGGACATATCGTTCCTCATTAGCTATGCAATTATATTATGCGATTAATTTCGCATCTGTATGGACCAAAGTCACAGTCGCACAGTCTCAGTCGCCGTAGTCTACTAGGTAGTGTGTTGGCTTATTAGACGTAAGGCCGAGGTTCAAACCCCAGGTCAGACATCAAAACGAAATTTGAAAAAATATTTCTTCGGCGACTTCGTCTCAACAGATTTCTGGCAAAAACTCTGAGAGTAATAAAATTGCCATGAAAAGTTTCTCAAAAATTTGTCGTTCGGAATCGACTTTAAAAACTGTAGGTCCCGCCACTCATGTATAAAGTTAACACATACAACATGAGTGGTGTGAGAAGCTGGGTCGTAATCCTGACTGAAGTATTGTAATGGCCAATTATGTATGTATGTATGGACCGAAGTCACCGTAGTCCAGTAGATAGTTTGTGGGCTTATTATAAGTGAGGCCACAGTTCACATCCCAGGTCAGACAAAACGAAGCATGAAAAAGTATTTCATCGTCGACTCCCTCTCAGCATATTTCTCTGCTCTCTGAGAGTAAATAAAAGTTTCTTAAAAATTTATCGTTCGGAGTCGACCTTAAACTGTAGGTACCGTCACTCATGTATGAAGTTAACATACATAACATAAGTGGTGTGAGAAGCTAGGTCGTAATCCTGTATATATGTATGGACCTCCTTTCTAAATGACATACACCTAATTCTGTTTTTACACGGTAGATTGGTTCCAGAAAAAACCGTGTAAAAAAAAACCGTGTAAAAAAAGACACTGATCGAATACAAAAATAGGTGATTGGTTCCTAATCTCTAAAACCTATTAAAATTAGCGAAAAACAAGGATTTTTTAAGAAGTTTTGTATTTGGCATTTTCTTTTAGGTATTCATAAAATATTTAACAAAATTAAAAATATAAATAACTTAATAAATATAAAATATTTTTTTTATTTTTTTTCATCTTAATGCGTTAAATTTAATGTAACGATAGAAAAACAAATTTGCCAATAAAAAATTTCTTTACCAAACACAAAATATTAACACATTTCAATTGCTCTGACCTTTGTGCTTGTATGCACCAAAGGGAATTCCCCTAAATTTTTGCCATTTACATTTGCTTTGACCAGTAAATTTGCTTGTCGCGCAAAAAGGGAATTCCCTTAAATTTGTGATATGAACATACTTTGCAAAAATTAAATTTGACAAAAAAATTTAAGCACAAAAAATTTTAAATCGTGCTAAATGAAATAAAATCGTGTAACAAAAATTAAAAATATTTTATTTTCAAACCGTGTTATATCAAAACCGTGTAAAAAAAGACCGTGTAAAAACAGAATTAGGTGTACAGTGAAAAGGCTTTAAGAAAGTGCAAAACAACATGCTGAGGTCTGCGATGTGTATGCGTGTGTGTCTGTGAAAATGACCAATACTCGAGAAGACTATCATTTTACCTGTGAAGATATACAAAGTAATGCTCTCCATGAAATTTTTACTGGCAAGCCATAATCGCATAAATAATCACATCTCGCGGCATAATATTCCCCTGCAGCATATCCGGTAGGATATTTGGGAGAACTTATTGGGTAACCAGTACATTATACTCGCCATCTTGGATGCTAGTGCACTATCCAATGACTAAGAAGCACAACACAAAATTGCTTTGATAGTTCAATTAATCCACACTCTTTTCAGGATGTTTACTATGAGGGACAGCTGCCAAGGTAGGCATATAGGCATGTATAATTTTACCTTTCTGCTTGAATGGATTTAGTGGGGTGTTGAACAGATATCGGCGGTTAGAATAATCCCTACGAATCTATGCTCCATATGTTAACGCGACGTTATCAATCTGCGTGTATCGAAATGTTTTGGAACAGTTAAAGGGCAAACCATGAATTTTTGTAAGAAAAACTCCCGTTTTATTGGCTGTCTTTTAAGAACTGTTCGATATCATTTTAGCATTCAACCTTGTATACCATGGAAGGCTATATGTGACTATGAATTTCATGTGAATAATGTTTTGCAAGAGTAGCTTTAAAGACTTTCATGTTTAGGTGATACAAGTATTGACCAAAAAATTGAACAATTCTTAGCCAAAATTTCCCAAAATTAAGCTTCATAAACTCTACAAATATTTTCAAAGGAATTTTCCATATTTTTGTCGAACGCTGTCTTTATTCTCCTTCATCATCCACAACCAGATTATTTTCATGCTTTTCAATTAAATTTCTAAAAATTTTTTTTATCTGATTTGTGTGGTCATTAAAGAAATCAAATATTCCTATACATACATACGTTACATACATATCTATTATATCGCGAGATGCCAGTGGAAAGGTGGTTTAGTTTTGTATGGCATACGAAACAAAGGATAATTAAATCACCGTGAATGCATTTGATTACCTTTTTGCAGAGTATGGAGTGGCATATGGATTAAAATGCAATGCTTTGTGGCATGTGGCAACAATATAAATCGAATGTTTATTATTTTGCGTCATTAATAAATGGGGTTGATTATACGAGAGTCGTTTAATAAAATCAAAACCGTATAACTTACGTCCTTACGTCCTGTCCATATTAAAGTACTTTGATTGTTGAGTTCAGCAGGCATTCAGAATTTCTATACCCCTCTTTCTCTTTCTTTTCCAACTGTTTAAAAAATTTTAAAAAACAAATTTTTTGGTTAAACAGGCTCGCCTTGTACATGCCCTTGAGCATGCATATGATGTAGTGTGGCATGACGGAAGCGTGTTTAGCATAATTTCACAGAGAAACCATCATCTTTGCAAAACGAACATGTTGTTCTTGGATATAAAACATCATAGGGCATATCGTACAAGTAAAATTTAATGTTATTGGCGTCTCTTTCTCTCTCTCTCTGTTTCCCCAATAATTTAAACCCTTTGTGTGTGTGAAAAAAACGTGAGAGATGATGAGTGAGCAATAAAAAAATATTTTAAAATTCTGTTGTTCTGTGTATTAATTTAATGGCCATTGTTTAGGCTTGAAGGACATGCACTAGCAGCAGCAGCAACAGCGCTAAAACGAACTTTTAAGCAAGAAACCTGTGTATGGATATGTAAAGGTAAACTTACATGTATTTGGGCACATGTATTACAGGCAGCCATAATGGCAATATGTTGGAGACAATGTCCATTTTAAAGTTCATGTTTTTTTTTTCCTTCATTAATTTTTCTATGTTTGGGGAAATTGTGAAAAAAAAATTTGTGTAAACCAATGGCTTCCAAAGCAATGAATAAAAACGCAAATATCATCTGCCTAATCTATTACGGATAGGAATTCTCTCATGTTTCAGTGGATATCATAAGGCATTTTAGCGTTTTTTTGCTGGATCACATATCCTAAAAACCGTACGAATAGTTTAGGAGAAATAACACGGAACTGTTTAAGCATTTTTTCTGGTTTTGAAAGCCTTACATGCCTTTTCTTTGTTGAGTATGTGCTCCGGTAGGTAAGGTTAGTTTAGCTGGTGGTTTGCCGTTGACAGGCAAGTTCACTCGGTGGTCCATATGGCCCATTGTGCTACCCATTGTGAGATAAGTCCCCCTGTCATAATCCAATAGTGGTGGGTTTGAACCACCCCGATCTCCAGATGAAACCGTCCAGTTCCCTTAGTGCTTCCATATAAAGCTCAACATTTAGGTTTTCCACTGCACGTACGTACGTAATTGGTCATTACAAACCTTTAGTCAGGATTACGACCTAGTTTTTCACACCACTTATGTTGTGTGTGTTAAATTTTTATACATGAGTGGCGGGACCTACAGTTTAAAGTGCTACTCCGAACGACATATTTTTGAGAAACTTTTCATGGCAACTTTTATTTACTCTCAGAGTTTTTGCCAGAAATCTGCTGAGAGGAAGTCGCCGAAGAAATACTTTTTTGTATTTTGCTTTGATGTCTGGCCTGGGGCTGGAACCCTGGCTTTTTGTCTAATAAGCCAACACACTACCTACTAGACCACGGCGACTTCAAGTGTTCCCTTAGTGCTTTCGTATAAAGCTCAACATTTAGGTTTTCCACTGCAAATCCATGTTATTAACTGCCACAGAGATGAACGTTGATGAACGTACATTCTACCTCCACATACAGGAATCTGTTACACATTCGCACATTATTAATGTGATCTACACAACACCTTTCCGGCATTAATGCTGCAGTATCAACAGAGCGCCCAGCGACTTTCGGCATATTTAGAGGAATTCCGCTTTGGATTTTTAACATGCATATAAGATCTGCCTAACTGGACAGAAGTAAAGCCCGATTTCACGCGAAAGACGTTCTTCAACAAGTATCTCAGAGTCAAATACAAGATATTCTAGCCCAAGACTAATAGGTAGTCGCGGTAGTCCAGTAGATAGTGTGTTGGCTTATTAGACGTGAGGCCTCATTTCAAACCCCAGGTCAGACATCCTCAACAGAACAAAACATGAAAAAAGTATTTCTTCGGCGACTTCCTCTTCGACAGATTTCTGGCAAACAATCTGAGAGAAAATAAAAAAATTGCCATGAAAAATTTTCTCAAAAATCTGTCGTTCGGGATCGCCTTTAAACTGTAGGGTCCCGCCACTCATGTATTAAATTAACACGTACAGCATAAGTGGTGTGAGAAACTAGGTCCATAATGCTGACTAAAGGATTGTAATGACCAATAGAAACATTAATGCCATCAGAAAATTAATTTTTTCACTATTTATCAGCTGTAACTATTTCTTTGCCCACAACTGTCTGCTGTAGCAGATAACAAATGTTAACCATGAACCATCATTATGTTGGTGTTTCTTTCTTCTCGTCTCTTCCTCCACTTGCTGTAGCGCAAAGCACACTGTCATGTAAATAAAAATTAACCCGTTTTTTTTTTAATATCATACCACAATTCATATCCATGCGAACAAGTACTAATATTCTTACACACTTACACACATGCAATGTAACTGCTGCAATGGTGTACTGCTGTACGTCTCCATGCAGCATTCTCTTGTTGTTTGTTACTCGTGGTACATGACATGTCAACTGCATTAGATAGCGCAAGTTAAGCCTTAAAATACGTTCGTTTATCCTTGTCACGTTTAACTTTACACACACACAAAGACACGCGCGCGGCAATTAGACTGGGCGTAGGATGGTAAGAGGGGAGAGCATTTTCAACAAATAATATGGTTTTCTTTTGCATTTTAATTATTCAGTTTCTATGATGGATTTTATAAAATATTGAATATTTTTCACGGTAGCTAATACTACAACATTTGCATGTGTTTGTATGTATACATGTATGTATGTATTTGTGTATGTAATTACATATAAAGGGCCCGCCAAAAGATTTTTTTTGCCAAAATCGGCATCTTCTGGTATAGGCTACTGCATGGCCAGCCGAGGCAGCCATTTGAATGAAATTATTTTCCATTATTAACCGGAAGGATTGTACTTTCAAATAAAAAAAGAAATTTGAGAAAATATTCAGTAGTTTTTTTTAAAGCATTTAAAAAAAAAAGTTATTTGGCGGATCCTTTATTATGATTAATTTTTTTTGTTCATTTATTTGTATCTGTAAAGTATTACGGCGCATTGTAACACTGTAACGTTGTTATAGGGGCTTGAATACTACGTTGTATTCGTATTGACCTCACATGTAAGTTGCAACTGCAACTTAACTCTGGAATGAATAAAAAATTTATTTTTTTTAATATTTTTAAAATTAATTTAATTTGTTCACCATATCAGCTGCATTGCAGCATAAAAGGCATGTCATATCTTCTCGTATACAGTCATAGAAAAATGTCTACATACACTGTTGCAAATCTATATACACCGTTGTATGTACAGCGGTGTATGTATATTATTTTCTTAGACTGTATATTACCCGTTCACTGTTACATACATACATAATTGGTCATTACAACCCTTCAGTTAGAATCACGACCTAGCTTCTTAGACCACTTATGTTGTGTGTGTTAATTTAAAACATGAGTGGCAGGACCTACAGTTTAAAGTCGACTTCGAACAACAGATTTTTAAGAAACTTCTCATGGCAATTTTATTTACACTCAGAGTTTTTGCCAGAACTCTGCTGAGGGGCTGTTAACGAAGAAATATTTTCTTTTGCTGGAGATATCTGAACTGGGGTTTGAATTAATGCCTCATGTCTAATAAGCCAACATATTACCTACTAGACTACGTCCACTACAGCCAATAAAACGAACAAAATGTAGAAATTTCACAGAAAACATTTATTTTAGGTACTCTAGAACAATTGGCAACCCTATTATGCTAGAACTTGTTACAGTAGAGCCCTCAACTGATTGGTGGGCGATTAAAACCGAAAGAAAAGATAGAAATCTTTAAAGGATATGAGAGTATTTCACGGCATGAGGTTTTATTCACACCAGAATCTAAATATTAAGTTTGAGGCGACTACCATTCTGAACAAATGCTGTTTAAGGCTACAAAGATAGATTGCTATTCTTAAACTAACTAAAGTCAATCTAATTCAAGCTGAAACCTGTTGTCATTGGGTTAAATTTCCTCAAATCCTCCTACTGGCTTGTACTTAAATATTCTTCTTAGTCTTCCAACGAATTTAGAGAATATATTCTGGGCCCCTTAGCAAGGCCTCATGTCTAATAAGCCAACACACTACCCGCTAGACTTTGGGCGACTACATCCGCTCGCTGTTATTGTCTCTCAAACCGCAAGTCATAGTGATCGGTGATCCCCTCTTCGATTCTGGTTGACCGTTGTTTAGTAGGGCTTGTGTAGGTAGCATTAGTGTCTTCAGCATCATCTGTGTGGTGCATTATTAAACGGATTAAATTAGTTTTTCCTGTTTAGTATGAGTCTCAATTCATTTTTATTTTGTAAAATATTTCGCCCTTAAATTTCAATTTCTTTACACATTTACGTAATCAAATCTTATGGTAAATTCTTCCTTCCAATTTCAGGCCATTGTATTCCTTAACTTAAAATATACTTTCTCCTTCTAATATTTCGAAAAAAAAAAACAAAATTTATGTTCTATTCAGTCCCAGCAAATAAAGGAAAAGGAAACTGAAAACTTTAACAAGAAGACGATACAATAGTTTCCTCAATTACCCCACAATATCCGAATGGGACAATGACAATGGCAATGACAAAAAGAGAAACAAACAAAAAAAAAAAAAAAAATTACAAAATAGTTTCTAGGTTTACAGGAAGCTATTCTAACAATTTAAATGAGATAATAATAATACCTACAACAACTACAACTGCAACTACAACAAGAATAGAATGTAAGTCATAAACTGGGTTGAAAACAAGCATCAACAATTTAATTTCAAATACAAACAGGAAGAGAGAAAATTGGGGAAAAAATGGAAAAAGTGAGGTTAGGTTATGCAATATAAATTTAGGTTAGGTTATCCGCTGCCCTTTATCCTTTGCGGGCCTATGCTTCCTCGAGGAGTGAAAGGAACATATATACTTGGTATTATGATATCCTTAAAGTTTTACTACTGTTTTGCGCTTCTTTGGACACGACGTTCCCAATATAGTCAGTCCACTGTTCTTAACATTTTTTTTTTATTTCACATGTAAAGTCGTGGTTCCAACTTGGCCGTATTGAAGTTAGACTCCGCAAAATTTTTGAACAACAATACAACAACGATGGCAAACGTGGAAATTGATTTAGCAAATGTACTTAGGCTTTTACTCATACGAGTATATCGTCTCTTTGACTATCATTGCTACAGCAAATAATGAACGAAAAAAAAAAATAAAAAAATAAAAAAAACAACAAAAATGTTTGTATGGAAACACTCAATAAAAATGTAGTGTTTGCTACAGCACACAGAAATAGCAAATAGTAGTGGCCGTAGCAAGTAGTGGCAGAATATTCAAATACTCGATGCCTCATCCACATTCACATTTTTGTGTGTCGTTATATAATGTTTACTATTATTGTATACATACATATGTATGCGTTTGTGTACATATACATATGTAGCAAGTTTATTTGCTTATGCCTTTTCAATCACTCTTTGTGTGTGTGAGTGTACATATGTATGTGTGGGTATTTTTTTCCATCATTGTGATATAATTTTTAAAATTACTTTTCCACATGGAAATATAGAAATAGAAACCAGAGTAGGTTGTATACTCTTGCATTCATTGTTTATCTTTTTTTTATAGATGAGTACCTAATACACCCTACATTCAAATAGATGGTTAATATTGTCCTACCTTTGGAGTTGCATCGTATGACTCAAAGATAGTATTCTCCTTATCTATCGCTTCAGGCTATTCTCAAACCTCATCTTAGCTTAGCTCAGTAAATAAAGCATTTGAAGTAAAATTTGAAAATTTTAAATATTTTTTGTACCAGCAACACCAGCTTGCTCCATTTGGAAGCTATATGCCCTTTTATTGGATGGCCCATCCTGTGGCATGATTGCGAAATGCTGACGATAGTGTTCAGTATTAAAGTGTTAATTTGCGGGTATTTACAGGTCACGTGAAAATCTGGGGGTAATGTACAGGGTTGATAAGCTTATCAGGCGTAGTATTTCGACCTTGCTAATGGTTCTAGAATGTATTCAGTATATTCGTTGTGGTAAATACGGCCAAAAGGAAGATTCTTCTTACCACATAAGTGAGGTGGATTTGAGGGAATTTAATCTCATGCTTAGTAATTTCACTGGCAACAGGTTTAATTTTCGATTAAACTGCCTTGTAGTAGCTTAAGGATAGCAATCGGTTTTTATAGACTTAAACAGAATTTGTTTAGAATAGGAATCGTCTTAAACTTATTGTTTATTTTATTTATTTATTAATTATAATACAATTACAAATTATATTCTAATTATATACGAGCGAAGTAACTTGACCATGTCACAGACCAGAGTCTCTGGTGGGAATCGAACCCACGACCTTCACGCTAATAGTCTAGCACAGTACCCACTAGACTACCAGGGCATGCAGTCGTCTTAAACTTAATATTTGACTTTTCTATTGAAAAAAAAAAACTCTCATTGAAGTAGAAGCGTTTTCTGAAGTTCATCGAAGCAACAGGATTGAAAGAGACGTTACAGGATTACACACATACGTGCATACATAATTAGTCAATACAACCCTTCAGTCAGGAATACGCTCTAGCTTCTCACATCACTTATGTTGTGTGCGGTAATTTTATACATGAGTGGCGGGACCTACTGTTTAAAGTCGACTCCGAACGACAGAATTTTTGAGAAACTTTTCATGGCAATTTTTATTTACTCTCAGAGTTTTTGCCAGAAATCTGCTGAGATGAAGTCGCCGAAGAAATACTTTTTGTATTTTGTTCTGATGTCTGGCCTGGGGCTCGAACCCTGGCTTTACGTCTAATAAGCCTAGTAGGTAGACTACGGCGACTTCCTTAAGGATAGCAGTCGGTTTTTATAGACTTAAACAGCATTTGCTTAGAATAGTAATCGACTCTATTTTTTTAATTCTTTGAGGAGACAAAAAAACCCTCACTGGCACAGAACAGTTTAGTAAAGTTCATTGAAGCAATAGGATTGAAAGAGGCGTTACAGGCTTACACACATCCTTGCATACATAATGCGTCAATACAACCCTTTAGTCTAGACTATGACCTAGCTTCTCACACCACTTATATTGTGTGTGTTAATTTTTATACATGAGTGGCAGGACCTACAATTTTAAGTCGACCCTGGAACGACAGATTTCTTTTTGAGAAACTTTTCATTGGCAATTTTCTATTTACTCTCAGAGTTTTTGTAAGAAATCTGTTGAGAGGAAGTCGCCGTAGAAATATTTTTTTCTTATTTCGTTTTGATGTCAGACTGGGGGGTTTGAACCGTGGCATCACATCTAATAAGACAACATACTACCTACTAAACTACAGCGGCTACGACGACGTTAGAGGATTATCCTATAAAAATTGCTGCCAGGACAACAGTTTGTCTGTTGTCTTTACTACCCGAACTTAAGTACTTGAAAATCATTTGAACTTTCCTTTAAAGAACATACGATTGCCATGAATTGCACTTTCATCCTCTAAAGATTTCTTTGTTTTCTTGCAGTTTCATTAATCACTCGCCTTCCGTCTCCAATAAGGTGATGATTGCTTCACTATAACAAGTTCTAGAGTGATAGGGTTGCCAATTGTCGTTACCTAGAATAAATGTTTTCTGTGAAATTTCTATATTGTGTTGGTTGTATTGATTGTAATTGTGATGAACATTACCCATGGAATTCTGTCCTTTCATAAGAGGTGATAATGCCTGTCTTTCCAGTGATATTCCAGGTTGATTTTATTTTCTCTCTTGGTTATTAGGGAGCTTGTTAATGGATTTTTGGAGTTGACATATATTGGAAATAAAACTGGGTGGAACAAGCTTTGGACCTTGTTGATGAAGTCCAAACAATAATGCAAATTTTTTCATATTCTTTCGGAAACGAACCTGAATTTTTCGCCTTTAGGGTTAAGACGTGGTAACCCTTTTAACCAATTTATACGTACTGAGTTAAGCCAAGGCAATAGTCGAGCTTAGCTTTAATACATGGCCTCAAGCAAATGTTCATTATTGTGTAGGGCATTAATCCTTACTGACTGCAGCTTTCCAACTGATTTCTGTATGTAAAGGGTCCGCCAAATAACTTTTTTTTTGAAAATGCTTTAAAAAAAAAACTACTGAATATTTTCTCAAATTTCTTTTTTTATTTGAAAGTACAATCCTTCCGGTTAATAATACAAAATAATTTCATTCAAATGGCTGCCTCGGCTGGCCATGCAGTAGCCTACACGATCGGTCCAATTTTTAAGCACATTATCGATTGTGTGCAGCTGTATTTCACCAATGGCTTCACGAATATTGTCCTTTAAAACGTCAATTGTCGCTGGCTTGTCGGCGTAACACTTATCTTTGACGGCACCCCACAAATAATAGGCCAACGGTGTCAAATCGTAGCTCCGAGGTGGCCAAACGACATCAGCTCTGCGGCTGATAATGCGATCTTCGAAAACAGGGCGCAAAACATCGAGTGTAGTTTCGGCTGTGTGGCACGTAGCGCTGTCCTGTTGAAACCAAATGTTGACAATATCCTCCTCTTCAATTATTGTGAACAAACATTCGTTCAACATGGCCCGCTAACGATCGCCATTGACTGTAACGGCCACTCCTTGCTCATTTTCAAAGAAAAATGGCCTAATTATGCCTCTGGACCAAAATCCTCACCAAAGAGTGACTCGTTTTGGGTGCGTCGGCTTTTCAATGTATGCGTGCGGGTTTTCTGTGCCCCAAATGCGACAATTTTGCTTGTTTACATACCCGCCAAGATCAAAATGAGCTTCATCTGAAAAGATGATTTTTGTAGGCTACTGCATGGCCAGCCGAGGCAGCCATTTGAATGAAATTATTTTCCATTATTAATCGGAAGGATTGTACTTTCAAATAAAAAAGAAATTTGAGAAAATATTCCGTAGTTTTCAAAAAAAAAAAGTTATTTGGCGGACCCTTTAGTGCATAACACTCTATTCTTATTGGCTTTGAATCTATTTTTTAAAAAAGTAAATCCTACACATAGAGAGATACATGTGTCTGCCTTTGTATGTATGTATTTGGTTTGGCTGTTGGACCCCATGTGTTTATTTGAATTGAACAATTTTCAATTGAAAAATAAAATAAAACTGGCCGTAGGTAGTAGAAAGGATCTCACAATTTATGAATACAAATGGCATTACTATTATGGCACATAGAAAAAAGTCAACATAAAATTGAAATCGAAAATTTATAATCAAATTATTGGTTTCTCTAATAAACAGAAGAAGAAAGAAACAAATTTTTTGTTGAATTATTTTTAAAGAATTCTCTTGTTCTTTTGCTCGTAATTTAATTGATTGAAAAATTTATTGAATTTAATTTTATCTCTTCTTTTCTCTTTCCAGTGCAACTGAGGAAAATAAATAAATTTGTTGTGGTAAGTCAAAATTAATATTTCTTGAGTAAATTTTAAAAATATTTTCGAATACAATTATCTTTTCGTTTCTTTCGACATTTTTCGTTTTTACTAACTTCCAGGAATTCTTTGTTGTTTCTTGTATTCATTCCTCAGTGAAATGTTTAAAACTTTTTTATGAAAAATGCTTAAACAAATCCCTGTTACACGTAATGAAATTTGCTTGTCAGCATAACCTTAAGTTGTTATAAAATTCGTTAAAACTTCTCTGACATGCTAATGTATCTTACAGACGCCAAATTATGAAAATTAATAAACGCAGGGGTGCATTGCATAGGGAAACTTTTGTAGACAAATTTAACGAATAAAGCAAACTAATGGAAATAATTTTTTAACCCTTTAAAGGGTCTAAAATATTGGTAATCGTTTGCAATATTTTTTAATTGAAAAAGTTACCGCCCCCCCACTATCACTTACAAATTTTTCCTTTTTTTCTCTTGTTATGTTTCAACTTCAATAAGTTCATACGAATCCCACAGATAAACTATACTGAGTAGTTGAAAACGAAGATGAAAAGTAATGCGAATGAAATAAATTCACTTCACATACGAGTACTTAAAAACGTTTCACTTACATGTTGCTTGATTGCGCACACACAAACAAAGTAAAGGAAAATTGTGTGCAGAATATCCTTGAACTTTTGCATTTAAAAAGTTTTCATCATCATATCCTTTAACTGAAATTAAGCGAAAAAAAAAAATACATTTCAAGGCATTTAAGAAGTGTGGTTGGTTGCTTTAAGAAATTCTCATTAAAAATTCGAAAAAAATGTTCACACTTCAAGCACGTTTTTCTTGTCTGCGAGACAAGCTTTGTCGACAATAGTTTCCTATTGTGGTGTGTGAATTAACCGAGTTTTCTAAGCAAAAAACTGACTTAGTTTCCGATTACACCCAAACCTTTTTTTACACGGTAGATACGTTCCAGTGGTTACCGTGTAAAAAAAAACGCGTAAAAAAAGTCAAATATTATGTATGTATGTAAGTGTATAAACAAACTGAAAAAATATACATAGGATTGATGCAGCAGCCCACATATGCCTATAAAATTGAATAACTTTATAAAAACGCACAGATTTAGTTGAATAGTATACACAGAGTTTTTATTTTATTAAACGATTTTATCCGTATAAAAAGGAGCGAACAAAAAAAATGGTAAATTTGTTAAAAAAAAAACCGTGTTATTTCAAATTCGCGTAAAAAAAAACCGTGTAAAAACAGGTTTGGGTGTATTAAGGGAGTTTTGAAAAAATCGAAGCAAATGAAAAATTGAAGTAAGAAGGTACTGACTACATGCCATGTACATATATCGGGTCTTTCATTAAACACTTCTTAACTTTAAATTGTAATAAAACAAGGGGTGTGTGCGTGTGTGTGTGTGAGATAACATTGAAATTTTTTATTCGTTTGAAAGACCAATTGATGAAATTATGTGTGAAATAAAAATTCATTAAAAAATTTACCACAGCTTCTTTAGAAGCCATCCAAAATATTTCATGTGTTCAGTGGTTGATTCGCATACACCTGCGACTTAAGAACACTTTACAAAGAAATGCTCATACAGAGTCAAATCGCACCACCTAGATTTCACAACACCACCACGTTAGAATAGATTCAAAAATAGATTCAAAGCCAATAAGAATAGAGTGTTGTGCACTACATACAGAAATCAGTTGGAAAGCTGCAGTCAGTAAGGATTAATGCCCTACACAATAATGAACGTTTGCTTGAGGCCATGTATTAAAGATAAGCTCGACTATTGCCTTGGCTTAACTCAGTACGTATAAATCTGTTAAAAGTGTTACCACGCCTTAACCACAAAGACGAAAAATTCAGGTTCGTTTTCGAAAAAATATGAAAAAATTTTCATTATTGTTTGGACTTAATCAACAAGGTCCAAAGCTTGTTCCGAGTTTTATTTCCAATATACTATTTCAACTCCAAAAAATGCATTAACAAGCTCCTTAAAAACCAAGAGAGAAAATAAAATCAACCTGGAATATCACAGGAAAGACAGGCATTATCACCTCTTAAGAAAGGACAGAATTCCATGGGTAATACATACATACATAATTGGTCATTACAACCCTTTAGCCAAGATTACAACCTAGCTTCTTACACCACTTATGTTGTGTGTGTTAAATTTCATACCTGAGTGGCGGTACTTACAGTTTAAAGTCGATTCCGGACGACAGATTTTTTAGAAACTTCTTCGTGGCAGTTTTTATTTCCTTTCAGAGATTTTGCCAGGAATCTGTTAAGATGAAGTCGCCGATGAAATATTTTTTTTCATATATCATTTCGTTGAAGATGTCTGACCTGGTCTTTGAATCGTAGCCTCATGTCTAATAAGCCAACACACTACCTACTAAGCTACGGCGACTTCAATGATGACTCTGAGAGTTCAAAATCCACAACAAACAATAACTTTTTCGAATGCATTGGTCACTTGAGGATCTCATATGGATTTCTATTGTTTAAAATTCGAAAATTTTGTTTGTACACGTTTCCATTCATCCAGAAATGGCCTCATCGCTGAAGATGATTTTTCAATGATAATTAAGCTCAAACACCAACTGCTCCAGTGGCCATTCAGCGAACACATGTCGTTGGCCATGGTGATTTACCTTTAATCCATGGAAATTTAGCAAAACGTACTGAAGAAATAACAACTAATTTGACAGATGTAGCTTCAACAAAATGTCCGCTGTTAGTTGTCAAACTTCGGAAGTCCCTAATGGAAGACCGATGACAAGGGTTGCATAAGGAATTATGTTAGTAGGCCACTACAACTACACTAGTCAGGATTACAACCTAGCTTCTTACATCGGGCATGTTGTTGT
Organism: Sarcophaga subvicina; assembly: GCA_936449025.2. Taxonomy (NCBI): domain Eukaryota; kingdom Metazoa; phylum Arthropoda; class Insecta; order Diptera; family Sarcophagidae; genus Sarcophaga; species Sarcophaga subvicina. Next base: position 15,739,045 of record OW388084.2, read on the forward strand.
GTTAACTTTATCCATGAGTTGCGAGCATATCGTCATTTTGACGATTTTGGGCTCCAAAAATATAATTTTGACGATGTGACGATTTATGCCCTTATTTTGACGATTTTTAAAAATTAAAAATTTACATCATATTCTTTACTTTAAACTTTAAGCTTTGCATTTACTTTGCAATTGTTACTAATGAAATTCTCCATCAACACATTCACAGGTATTTGAATCCTTCTTTGTTCACCCTGTAATATTCCTGGAATCTAGAATATAGCCTGGAATTGCATAGAATCGAAAACTCATGTAGCTTAATTCCAAATTTATGGCGTATACTTTCTTTTTAATTGTATTTGAAATATATTACTCATACGCATTATATTACAAGTACTGGAATAGTTACCCTGAAAAGTATGCAATAAAAATACTTCGATATTATCATGTATGAAACTAATGGAATTAAATATAACTCATACGTCACATATGTTCTCTGCATTATGAATTTTACATACATATTAAATATGAGCATAATGTGAGTAAATACAATAGGTTGGCGATCAAAAAGTTTAAATTTAAAATTCTAATAAAACAAAAATAGTTTGAAATTTTAATAAATTTATTGTTTTGCTGTAAACAGCAATGAATGGTTGGAAATGAATTTTTATTTCATTTATATTGACCTCACAATCATAACTCCCAGGTTTTTGCTCTTATTTTGACGATTTTTAAAAATTAAAAAAAGAAAAAACACTAAAAGCCACTTTAAGCTTTGTATTTACTTTGCAATTGTTTTCTATTGGAAATTTATGTTATTAAAAACAAGGAGTAAAGTATTGTATTTTAAAGTTACTTTCAAACACCTGTGATGATTTTTCTGTATTTTATTCCTTTTTAACCCCTTAAAAGCTGAAAAATTACAACTCCTAAATAACCTAATAAAATAATAATAAATTATGGACACTAGGCTGGTATATTTGTATACCATAAGTAACAGGATAGACCTCTGCAGGAACTGAGTTCCACATAGGGATAGTCCGACTAAAAACCGTATTTTTACTGTAATGCACTGTGCGATCCACTGGCCAAGCGACCACATACGGATGTTCTGGCCAAAAAAGGCGAGCGTTATGTAGGAATAAATGCTTTTCGGGAAAAAGTCCCCTTATGAAACGATGCTCCAATGATTTAATGGAGTTCGATACACTACCGTCATTAACGAAATACTATGGCCTCTTCTGTACACGGTCGAGAAACCGCAAAATAGACGTTGAGGCACCAACTCATACATGAGAATTGTATTCCATTCTCTGTCAGTTATAAACGGTGTAAATAGTAAGATCAGATGATCAGAACTTAAAAAGGAACTGAAAACTGTATCAGCATTTTTTCATGATCAGAACATCAAAAGCTTCTGACTCCCTAATGCCTACACCGCCCATAGATATAGATGATGTAATATTATTGCTGCGCGTATGTGTCAATAAACAACGCTGAGATAAATTGTTTAAACCTTAAACAATTTTTTCCTGAAAATGATACAAAATTTCTCCTTTTTTTTGAAAAATTAATATTAAATGAAGATGAGGGACGCTTTGTTAAATGTTTTATTTTTGAACTCAGATATGTACATACGTATATTGACCTTATATGTTTTACTACAATAGAAATAATTATGGATTTTATTTTTCCTGACGATTCTTTGACGATTTTAATAAACATCTTTGACGATATTGACGATTTTTTCTCAAATATTTGACGATTTGGTGCCTCATTTATCTGGCAGCTATGGTTGCGAGACTTACAGTTTAACGCCGAGTCCGAACGATAGATTTTTTAGAAACTTTTCATGGCAACTTTTATTTTTTCTCAGAGTTTTTGCCAGAAGTCTGCTGAGAGGAAGTAGCCACAAGTAATATTTTTTTGATATTTCGTTTTCGTTCGAGATGTCTATGCTGGGGTTTGAACAACGGGATCCCGTCTACTTAGCCAACACACAACATACTTAACTTCGGTGATTCTGTTGTTCAAAATCTTGCTTGTTCTGCTTTCAACTCTTTTGAAAGTTTGCCTGTTACTTGTGTGGGCGCTAAACTTGTTAGTGATGCTCATTTCCCCATTACCTTGGCCCTAGACATTAATTTATAGCCTAAAAAATTATTTCATGGCTGCTTTAAAACAAATAAAAATGTTCCAAATTTAAAACTCCCAACATTTCTTTAAATCAGTGTTTTTTTAGTACAGTCATCCTTTAAATGCATATAACGTGAACAGAGAAGGAGAGAGAGAGACAGAGAGAGTGAAAAAAAGGAGAGCAGGAAAGAGAAAAAGGCACAATTTGTGGTAGTAAAGCGAAGCATGACTATAAAACCCATCATATTTTATGTGAACGTCAGACATTTACATAAATGGATGAAATTAATATTCATTAAGGCGAAAAACTTCTCTTCTCTCCCTCTCTCACACACACAGACACACTGGCAGACAAGCATTTACATACACAAACAAACTCATATAAAGTAACACAACAATATTCGCATACGTGTGTGTCTATTGTTTTGCTTTCAAACAAAAACGAAATAAATTTCAGTTTTAACGGAGATTACATATATGCTCTCACACTCTCCCTAATATAATACTCATACGTATGTACACCTTACTACACAAACTACTGCAGCGAATGAGCCATGACAAACAGATGCTTTCAAAGTAGTACCGTTCTGTGTGGGTATAAGGGTAAAATGATGTGAACCAACACATTCGAATACACTGTACAATAGATATGCATATGGCTACCTTACAAAATGTTAGTTTGTGTTTAAACAAAGTATCGTGTTTCATAATGCCGCTGTACAAAATATATACAATGTATTCTATTTCAAAACGTCGTCAATGTGTATTTTTAACGCAGTCAAAAAGCAATCGGGCATCGGATTTATAGTTGATGCATTGTTTGGTTACTTTGCATATCTACATAGTTTATATACAATAGTAGAATTGCATACAAACTTTGTATTGATACCTTTTGGAAGGCAGTCTATGTGCGCGTGCAGCACAACTTTATTTAAGTCACACGGACTGGGGTGTTTGATTTCGTAAACAAATTGGAATTTCTCTCGTTGTTATCCAGGTTGTTTTTTCTGGACTAAATGGTTGGTAAAAGGTGTTTCGCAATAAAACAGAATGCCGTCGTTGCTAGGAATTATTATTTTTAATTTATGTCCCTTTATTTGAACATAAACTTAGCTATACTGTATGCTAACAAAGGTCCAGAACACCTCTGTCTAGTATTATTCTTTGCTTTGGTCTTTAAGCTTTTCAAACCCATTTTTTATTTCAATTTTACGTGGGTACTAAAAAGTTTACACAGACGTTTTAGAAACGAACATAAAAATTCTTGCCGGCCTTTTTTATCCGCCAAAGAATGACATTCCTTTTCGTAGCCTCCATTAAATTTAAAAAGAAATTACTTGTGCTAGCCAAACAGTAAATTAACTTTGTGCAGCAGAAATAACACAGGGTTAGATTAGCAATTAACGCGTGCTTTTATCGCTTTTTTCTTTTTTATTTCTAAACTTTTCAAAAGTTTAAAGGCCTGGCCGGCCGAAATTTCTTTTTTTTCTTAATATCGCAACACGAAAGACATTCGTTTATTTAATGTTGGGTCACTAACGTTTCATATAAGCAAACTAAGTGGGGCAAAAGACGTAAGGTTCACAGGATTCACAGGATTTGTTGTATTTACTCGGACAATATTGATTTGGTCCCTACAGTCGCCTTGAGGTCGCCGGAATCTAGTAGGTAGTGTGTTCGCTTATTAGACATGAGGCCTCGGTTTAAACCTCAGGTCAGATATCTCCAACGAAACGAAATATAAAAGAAAATATGTTTTCGTCGACAGATTTCTGGAAAAATCTCTGAGAATAAATACAAAAATTGCCATGAAAAAGTTTCTCAGTCGACTTTAAACTGCTGGCTCCGCCACTCATATATAAAGGGTGTTTTTATAGAGGCATAGAACTTTAAGTTGCAATAAAACAACGATGGATTATTCGATTGACATGAATTTTATTTATCCGAAAGATAATCTTGTGGCATTACATTTAAAATATGATTTCTGGCATATGAACGCCACGTCTGGCGCGGATGTAGTCCAATCTGGACGTCCAATTTTCGATGACTTTTTCCAACATTTGTGGCCGTATATCGGCAATAATACGGCGAATGTTGTCTTCCAAATGGTCAAGCGTTTGTGGCTTTACCGCATAGACCAATGACTTTACATAGCCCCACAGAAAGTAGTCTAGCGGTGTTAAATCACAAGATCTTGGAGGCCAATTCACAGGTCCAAAACGTGAAATTAGGCGGTCACCAAACGTGTCTTTCAATAAATCTATTGTGGCACGAGCTGTGTGACATGTTGCGCCGTCTTGTTGAAACCACATCTCCTGGATATAATGGTTATTCAATTCAGGAATGAAAAAGTTAGTTATCATGGCTCTATACCGATCACCATTGACTGTAACGTTCTGGCCACCATCGTTTTTGAAAAAGTACGGACCAATGATTCCACCAGCCCATAAAGCGCACCAAACAGTCAGTTTTTCTGGATACACTTGAGGATTACGTTCACTCCAAATGCGGCAGTTTTGTTTGTTGACGTAGCCATTCAGCCAGAAGTGCGCTTCATCGCTAAACAAAATTCGCTTATGAAAATCGGGAACAACGGTAATCTCGTTTTGGGCCCATTCGACGAATCTACGCCTTACTTGATGATCGTTTGGCTTCAAATCTTGCACGAGTTGGATTTTGTAAGCACGCAAACCAAGATCCTTCCGCAAAATCTTCCATAAAGTAGATGGACACAGATCCAATTCCTGTGCTCGATGGCGGATGGACTCATTCGGGTCTTCCTCAATGCTACGCTCTACAGCACCAATAGCTTCTTCTGTACGCACCGTACAGCGTCTCTGGGGATGCGAGTTATCAATAAGAGTAAACGTTGTGCGAAAACGTTCCATGGATAATCGAATTAACTGCTCTGATGGACGATTTTGTCGACGATAAAATGGACGTAGTGCGCGATACGTTTTCCGCACAGAACCATTATTTTCGAAATAAAATTGCACTATTTGCAAGCGTTGTTCAGGCGTGAGTCTATTCATGATGAATTGCCAAACCAAACTGAGAATAAATCACTTGACAGCTGTTAAATCGGTCGCCATCTTGAAAAGTAATGCCAACTTAAAGTTCTATACCTCTATAAAAAACACCCTTTATTTTGTGCGCTTATTGGACATGAGGCCTCGGTTTAAACCTCAGGTCAGATATCTCCAACGAAACGAAGTATAAAAGAAAATATGTTTTCGTCGACAGATTTCTGGCAAAATCTGTCCGCCACTCATGTATAAAGTTAACACACACAACAAAGGTGATGCAAGAAGCTTGATTGTGATCCCAGTTATGTATGTTCTGTTCTCCCTACAAATTATTTAAAATTTTCTTCACTTTCATACAATTCATGCTGACCTTTCGTTTTCTTACGTTTAGAATGCCTCTTTTTGAATTTATTTCCTTCAAAAATAATTTTTTCTTTCAAGTGCTTAAATAAAATGTTTGTCTAACCAGTTTTGCTTTTCTGTTTTACTTCTTACTTATGAAATTAAAAAGTTGTTGTATTAAGTTAAACAAATCGTTTTCCTGTTGGCCCAACAAAAGTTTGTTCCTTTTTTCTTGTCTGTAACCTAAATTGAGACAAAATTTTCATCTCATTCATCCATGTGGGCAGCACGAGTACCATAAAAAGATGTAGAAATAGAAAAAGAAATGAACTGAAAAGGTCCAAGATGTTGCTGTTTGGACCGTTCTTTTGATTTCAGTTTGTTTTAATTTTTTCTTATTCTTGTACCCAACCATACCATAGCGTAGCTGACCTTTACAATTGACTAGAGAAAGCATTTTTGAAGTGGAAAGTGGAAGAAGGGGGCAAAAAAGGTCAGCAAAGTGTAAAGAAATTTCAATGAAAATAAAAAATTTTATGCAAATACCACCTTTCAGTTCGCGTGTTATTGCTGTCAAACGATCTTTTGTCGTGGATATTTGTATGGCAAAATGATGTTTAATTTCTTTTAGCCAAGTGTTGTTGGTCGTTAAACCGAAAAGTTTGAAGTCATTTGAAAAACTTTACCCAGCATTAACAAAGGGAACGCTAAAAACATATTTAAACCGTAATTCGAGCCCATGACCACAGCTTTTGTATGTTTTTTTTCTTCGAAAATTTTGCGAAATCCCAATTCACCTTCGCTTTGTTGGATTCTTACCGTGTAGAACCGCCTCCATATACAGCAATACACATCGTGATTATGGTCATCATCTTTGCTTGCTGCTCTTCCTTAACTATCCTCTCTCATATGTTCGGTGTTAGCATAACGGCCCTGTGGATTTCCTTTTTTAATTTTCAATAATTCGTGAATAGCTTTCAGTCCTATGGTTGTTGGCGTATTTAATGCGATAACCGAAACCAATGTTTTCTTCCTTTTGTACTCCCAATATGCTGCTTCAATACATGTTTCATGTGATTACTTCAGTCAAAGATGATCCATTATGAACTCTCTTCAGTCATTCCAGTCTTCCTTTCCTTTATTTGGATTATTATCTCCAGATTTTAGCTTTCTCGTGGGCTCTTATTGGCTTCATTACTCCGATAATTTAAGGATTCCTTACTCCTCTATTTGAAAGCCTTTTGTTTGTCTTTCCTTAGCGTAAGATACGCCTCTTTGTTACATGTAAAGTTGTGTCTACCATTAGGCACTCGACTCTAGCGTGTTCAATTTCGTTGCAGTTTTAATTTTTTCGATTTTTTTTCTTCTCAACATGGATATCGCAGGCAGTCCTTAAAATTTTATTCATAGCTTTCGCCATTTTCAATGTCTTCCGGTTTTCTGACGAGAATGGAGATAGCACTTCTGCAAAGGCTTCTGCAACAAAATTTTTTCCCTGACAGCCTTTTCATTTTTTTTTTCGTGTAAACAGCCTTTACCTCTCACTTTATGCCTCTCGAATATAGTGTTACGTTTTTAGCTTTTTAAAAAACGTTTAGAATATGAGTTCGTTTATTGCAAACAAAGTAAAAACAACTTTGTGTGCCACTATTTACAACTTGACGTTACAACAACAATAATTTGTTTAGTTCGTTATTCTTCTATGCTCACACCCTTTGCGCAAGCAATACCTCTTGTACGTTAGATCTGTATAGCGGAGATCTTCAAACCACGACTGTTCTCTTCAGACGCATAGCGTCTTTACACAAGACTGACTGAATTATTACTAACTGTTGCCTGCTTTGCTGTGCCTTTTTATATGCTTGCGTATCAGTCTGATGAACGTTCTTCATGTAGAATGTTCGTGTCTTCGCCTTCTCGGGAACTCTATCGCTACTTCATTGTTGTTTGTGTATTTTGCTTACGTTGTTTGTTGTTGCTTTCTTTCATACCAATGCTGTTGGTTTACTTGGAACAAGTTCGTTGTATTTGTGTGTGTGTGACTTTTGTTTATCGTTAATGTTAAACGATGTTTTCATTTTCGTGACAATAGTTTACTAAAGAAACAGCCATTTAACTGTATATCGATCTCCTAAAAATGGGGCTGTTGTCTGTTTGATTTTTGTTTTGTCCGAACCAAATCTATAGAATCGGTGACATGGGAGGTCCATGATAACTCATGTCATTCAAAATACTATCAACTATGCTTTCTAGCTCTGAAATTGATGGTATACTGCAGCCCTATACACGGTTACCTCCCTACTTTCCGTGGAATCAGCCGCTCTACAACATTATTTCGTTTAAAATGGTCAGTAATTTTAAGAAATCGTAGTGTTAAGTGACGCAGAGACCTCTCCTTGGAAGAAATGCATTACAGTGAAGAGCATAATAGGTTCGTTATTATATTTGTGTGTCGGACATGCCGTCAATATGTTCAAAAAGTTCAAATATCCAAGCGAGTAAATGAAAAACGAATTACAAAGTCATTTTTCTTTAAACTGCCATAAAATTGTTTTTGTCCACTCTTTTTTTCATTTCTGTTTCACATCTCACTCTGGAACGAAGAAAAACTCATTTTTTATGTCAATTTCGATTCATTTTCTTCAGTTTTCAGTTTTTGCGGAAAAAAGCAACGAAACCTCCTTTTAAGCGCCATAAGACTCGTACAAGTGCCTGAAGAGTGTCTTTTGGTAGCGAGTAAACATGTTGCCATAACAGTACGCGTCTGCATGAGTTTAATATCCTGTTTTCTGTGTACTCTTGTGTAGTTTTTTTGCCCATAAACATATATGAGAGTAAATGTGTGTTGGTATGCGGCTTTGGTATCATTTATCATAACAGTAGATAGCTTGTCACATACTCTTTTTTAAAGTTTTGGGTTCCTCACAGTCTACTGTTGTTTTCATTCTTCTTATTTTATGTTTAAAATGGTTGGCAATTTAATGAACAAATATGAAAACAAGACACACACACATACATATGTATACAAACGAATTATTTAACATTTTAAATGGTTGACTTTGGTTTTATTTTTCTTTAATGTCTTCCCTCTTGAAGACCTGATGATAATCGCATAAGTTGTGGTCACACTATAGTATGCCTACTACCACGGAAAGAATTCTCCTCCTTTTATTTCATTCCCATGATCCTAGTTTCTGAATGTCTAGCCAATTAAGAAAAGTGGACTCTTCAATGTTGATCTTGCAGATGTGTAATGTCCTTGCAGTCGGTTTTAAGCTGTAAATTATTCCGTATGAAAAACACAAGCTTCCTGATTTTCATTTGCAATAAAATAACATTAATTGGAGTCTGGTGTGTCCTTTACCTACTCCTTATGGCTCCTCAGTTCCACAATAAGGCACGATGTGCATTATGTCTGTAGCTAGAGATGCACATGAAGTAAGAATTTGGAGAATAAAAGGCACTGAAAGTAAAGTTTGCAGCAATGATCTCGGGCATTCCATGGGACAGCGACACAGTATTGTTACGTTTTTACCTTTTTAAAAACGTTTACATATGAGTTCGTTAATTGCAAACAAAGTAAAAACAAATATGTGTTTAATTTCAGTTAAACTCTTTATTATTTACACAACTTTTGTGTGCCACCGTATACAACTTAACGATACAACAATAATAATCTGTTTATTCACTCTACTAGTTCTTATCACACAACTATTCGCTTTACAACCACGGCTTTTTTTGTTCACGCGCAACTTCACACACGGCTGACTGAATTCTTACTGACTACTGTCTGCTTTGTCCAGCCCTTTTATAGTCCGACACAACCAGTCTAACGAACATTCTTGAAGTGGAAGGTTCGTGATCTCGTCTTCTCGAGAGCTCTATTGCTACTACATTGTTGTTTGTGTACTTTGCTTATGTTCTCTATCCCTTTTTATCACATAAATGTTGTTGTTGGTACCAGGCGCAACCAGGTTCGTTGTACATATGTGTGCGTGCAGGTTTTGATAACGAACACGTTCATTGTATTGTTGGTGTTAGTGTGTATTTGTATCGTGTGGCTTTTGTTTATCGTTTTTGTTGTTAAACGATATTAGGTCGTTTCGATTTTCGTAACAGTATGTAAAATTACTATGATACTCCGGAGGGGACTAGGGTATTGTGAAGTGAGTAGAATGAGACACTTGATTACTCGAATGCATTTGAGCCGCATAGATGCGGCAAATAACAGCGAATTTAGATATGTGGATAATGTCGTCGTAGTATGATGGGTTATTAGACGATAGCCAGTGTTTCAATCCAGTTCAAAGATTTCAAACAAAACTCGGGGAGTAAATAAAATTGCCATGAAAAGCTTCTCAATCAGTCGTTCGAAGTCCACGTTAAACTGTATGTTCCCGACATTTATAGATAAAGTTAGCTGTACCCTGCGCCACCAACCAAAATAAATTTGAAGGAAAGGCATTACACAAATGTCCAATTAATTTTGAATCATTTTATTGATTTTGTTTCCCGTTGTCCTGATGATTCAGATGAACGGGCCTAAGTAGTACGCATTCGATCAGTTTCTAATCTCACTTCTCGTTGTTATAGTGCTCGTTTGATTCTGAGGCTCGTAATGCTCTTTTCTTCCATGCTTGAGGTGTAGGTCGACCAATTGCTTGCCATTCATTTTGAATAATTTTCAGTGACGCCATCCATCGGAAATTAATCGCACCAACCTCCGTCGACTCATGCGCAACAACTTTGTTAAATAGTGCTCAGTTTACGATTTAATTAATTTTGAGTAATTTTCAGTGGCACCACCTGTCGGAAATTGGTCATACCAACTTAGAAACCTTCGTCGGCTCGTGCGCAACAACTTTGCTAAAAATCATATCATGATCAAATGCACAGTTTACGATTTAATTCATTTTAATTAATTTTCAATGGCGCCACCTATCGGATATTGGTCATTCCAACTTAGAAACCTTCGTCAGCTCAAGCGCAACAACTTTGATAAAGATCATAACATGATCAAATGCACAGTTTACGATTTAATTGATTTTAAGTAATTTTCTGTAGCGCCACCTGTCGGAAATTGGTCATACCAACTTAGAAACCTTCCCCGGCTCATGCGCAATAACTTTGCTAAAGAGCATAACATGATCAAATGTTTACGATTCTATAAGGTACATACAAACAGACATTCATTTTTATATATATAGACTATGGGAGGTGACCCGCCCACTATAGTCAATCCGCCCCTTTTGTTCATATAAACGTCAAAGTCGTCCATACAAAATTTGAGGACTCTAGCTTTTGCAGTTTATGAGATATGCGACATTAAATACTTATTGGGTATGTGGGCGTGGCACCTCGCCTACTTGAAATTTTAAATTAAAAAGTAGCATATAGTTCCTTCCAGACATACAGGAAAGTACTGTTAAAATTTCAAGAATATCGGTTCAGCCATTTAGCCGTCATAGACTTCAAACAAACAAACAAACCCACAAACAAATAAACACACATTAATTTTTATATATAAGATTAACCCACACCACATAGGCGGTGTGAGAAGCTAGGTTGTAATCCTGACTAAAGAGTTATAATGGCCAGTTTAGTAAGATAAGTGGAGAAAATTTGTCGAGCCAGCAGAATTTATCTGAAGGCACGGAGAGCTACAGAAGTAGAGTAAGTAGGCTTTGAATTCATAAACAATAAATCGTTGTTATTAAATATTTTTCTTTGCTGTTGTTTAATTTGTCCTAAATGAACAAAAAATATAAAAAAAGAAGAAAGAACCTAAACCATGTTGATGTTGTTGCTATCACTGGTAATAAAATTATCCGCTTTAATATCATTTTAATGGGTCGTTTAAATTCGTTTATGCCTTTGCAGTAGTACCAGGACAATTTAGATGCTGGTATATTTAAATGTGATTTGTGGAGTGTTTAATTTACTCTGCAAAAATTCTTTCTTTCTTTGACTTAATGGCCCAAAAGTGGACACAACCAAACAAACAAAAAAAGCATTATCCTTTTAAACTGCCGTTTACAGCACACCGGTGTTAGTATTTAATGTCTTACGTTTTTCAATAACAGTTTAAAATGTGTTTGTAAGTGTTACGTGACTGCCGCACGCCGTCTTACCTTAGGAAAACTGGACACGTACTGTTATTTGGCTAACAAACAGTATGGCTTGGTATTTTATTTGTCTTCTTACAACATATGTATGTTTTGGTGGAACAACATTTTATTGCGTTAACTTCCTGCCACGTATTCGTTCATGTTAAATGGAAAAAAATTCATGTTTTTTTTATTCATTTAAGTGGACATGAAGTTAATTAAATAATTGTTTACCAAGAGTATTGTTTTACTTAAAATGTAATCTGATGCCAAATGGTGGCTTTCAAATGAAATTTCTTTTCTTAATCGTTGAAATAAGTCAAGTCAGGCTAAGTGGATAGGGCACTATGAAGACATTTTGAGGCATAAGGCTTGTGTAGTAATTATTCACTAACAACTATGGGTTAGGGGGTGAAGTTTCATTGTATAAAATACAACAACAGACTGGTCATGTCAATTTTCGCTTTGTTTACACTTGATCTGCTAATAAGCTGTCAACTTCTAGAATCTCTGTGTTGATTTGTTATTGTTAGCTGTAGTTGGCAACACTATCATTCTAGAATTTGTTGCAGTTTTATTAATGGAGTAATTAATATACTGCAACAGGTTTAATATTGACAGAGTTGCCATCTACCATTTGCTAGACACAATGTCGTCTGACAAAAATAATAATGGGCTGATGTGTTGCATGTGTAAAGGGTCCGCCAAATAACTTTTTTTGAAAATGCTTTAAAAACAAAACCTACTGAATATTTTCTCAAATTTCTTTTTTTATTTGAAAGTACAATCCTTCCGGTTAATAATGGAAAATAATTTCATTCAAATGGCTGCCTCGGCTGGCCATGCAGTAGCCTACACGATCGGTCCAATTTTTAAGCACATTAACGATTGTGTGCAGCTGTATTTCACCAATGGCTTCACGAATATTGTCCTTTAAAGCGTCAATTGTCTCTGGCTTGTCGACGTAACACTTATCTTTGACGGCACCCCACAAATAATAGTCCAACGGTGTCCAATCGCAGCTCCAAGATGGCCAAACCACATCAGCTCTGCGGCTGATAATGCGATCTTCAAAAACAGGGCGCAAAACATCGAGTGTAGCTTCGGCTGTGTGGCACGTAGCGCCGTCCTGTTGAAACCAAATGTTGCCAATATCCTCCTCTTCAATTATTGTGAACAAACATTCGTTCAACATGGCCCGATAACGATCGCCATTGACTGTAACGGCCACTCCTTGCTCATTTTCGAAGAAAAATGGCATAATCATGCCTCTTGACCAAAATCCGCACCAAACAGTGACTCGTTTTGGGTGCGTCGGCTTTTCAATGTATGCGTGCGGGTTTTATGTGCCCCAAATGCGACAATTTTGCTTGTTTACATACCCGCCAAGATCAGAATGAGCTTCATCGGAAAAGATGATTTTTTTCTTGCCTTGCCCTTGCATGGCCAGCCGAGGCGGCCATTTGAATGAAATTATTTTCCATTATTAACCGGAAGGATTGTACTTTCAAATAAAAAACAGATATTTGAGAAAATATTCAGTAGTTTTTTTTAAAGCATTTTCAAAAAAAAAGTTATTTGGCGGACTCTTTATTAGTGGTGGAGAACTTTCCTCATTCACGACTACATTTTTCCAAGAGTCGGCGCTATCTGAGTTTGCTAAGATGTTCGTATGATGTTTTCTGATGATGGTTAGGATCTCTGTGTGTATTACAATGCACCATGCTGAACATTATCTCTTGTTCTCGGATTTGTGGCCGATCTCTTTAACTGCTACATCAACGATATGGAGGCTATAGACTGTAATCTGCTAGAATTTAGCCCTCAGCTCTTGCTCGTATAAAAAAGGGACATTGAGTGGAGTTTCTCGATTTTGCTTGTTTTTGTTCGTAACACTTTACAGTTTTTCTGGAAATTACCGCTCTTTTTTCTGAGTTAAAAATAATTTTCTTTGTCCTCCTGCTGTTTCTGATCATTGGCTGCCTTTTTCATGGGATTTATTCAAGCCTGTCAATATTTCGCATGGTTCCAGCATAGTTTCGGCACCGCCAATTTAAATTTCGGCAATAAAATGCCGTTTCTGAATGCTTTGGACTTGAAATAATATGTAAGTGGGTGGTTTTCTTTTGGATATGCCAATTGTATCTCTATTTCCATATTGAAATACTGGAGATATTCATCAGGTATTTGGAATCAGCATGCTATCAACATTTGGTGAAGTCCTGGTGTTCTCGACCAAATTTTCGTGTAAGTGGTGCCAGCATTTCGTTAGAAATCTTTCCAGCAAGCAAGCTCTGCCACCTTAAGATCTTTAACAACTAATTGCTCAAGTCTACACCTCTGCTCAGCAGTGTTAGTTTCCCCACTAGTGGGGGGAAATAAACTGACTGACAGCTTTCCTTATCACATCATTTCATAGGCTAAAGTGTAGCCTTAATCCCGTCTAGTCTGTCTATTAAGTAGCTTTGTTTGTGAATAGAAACGTGTAACTTTTCTGTTTTTTTTAAATTTCTTGCTCCTGTGGGAAGCATATCCTGCTGCGTATAGTTTTCTGGGCGAGAATGTTAAACTGCTTTTGAGTAATTTTTTCTCGTCTTTTTTTTTTGCTCTTACTGTGGCACCCCAGCGCCTTTTTTCATTTTATTTTTTACGGCGCTTAAAAAGCAAAAGTTTTTCGGTTTCATCCTGCTCTACCTTGTTAAAGGAAAATTATTTTTTTTTTTGAAAATGAAAGGAAATCCTTGGGAAAATTTTTCAATAAAAACAAAAATTTTAAAGCAAATCGTAAACATGCTCGTAATATTGTTTGGTATTCACTTTAATATGAATTCATGGAGTAGAGATTTTTATTTCATATTTTTATTGGGAAAAGTAAATTGTGGCACGCTTCCATAAGTTCTCAAGTAGAGTTGAGAAGTTTTATTTCAAGCACACACACACAGACACCCAAACACACACATAAATTTCCTCTCTTTTGCTACTGCTGCTGTTGTTGTTTCTCATTTTTCTTCGCACACAAGTGGTTGGAAAAATATTTTTTATGAAAACATTTTCATTAAACCACTTAAAGACTATTTAAGGATGTTTCTCTCTCACACACACACATACATAGACATGCACCCACACGTAACAAATATAAACACGTTCACACTATTCCATTACAATCACATCCATTTCCTTATTCGTTTACAAAACTTTGGCATTGAAAATGAAGAGAAGAGAAGTTTTTTTTATTTGAAATTTTAATGAAATTTTATATTTTATTAGAATCCAAAATAGTTAAACGTGAAGCTCTTTTATGCTTCTATAAGCATTTGAATTTAAAAATAAATGATCTCAGCAAGTTTCTTTCTTTTTTTTCTTTGGTTGTTGGTTATCAAAATAGTTTTCTTTGACGTCATATTAGGAAAAATTAATTTAAAGGCAAGAAATAAATTTTTAAACAATTTAAGAATTCACACACTAAAGGTATTTGCACTTGTCTGTTCTGTTTTAGAAGACCTCTTTTATTAATTTTATATGTATACTTTCTGCTTCTTTGCTTCAATAGAAGCTCAGAGGAAAGCCTAAGGACTACAGCAAATAATGTCTTAGTTAAACAGCCTTAGCGTGCAGTGGTAGTCAAGTTACAGTCAAAAAAAAAGAGTCTACATACAACGGTGTAGTTTTGTCTTCAAACATTCTTAATTGAAACTGCTACAACACCATTTTCAATTTGATAAAAATCACCGGCAAAAAAGTCTGTATACAGCGGTGTATATAGACTTTTTCCTTTGACTGTAGCTAATTTTATTTGTATGCCCATCTACCAGCCTACAGTTGTACTGTTATTTGATATTGATTCCTTAGGGAATATTTGCCAGTAGGCCCGAGACATAGGATTTCCAAATTAAAAGTATTTTTAGTTACCCTGCACACAACAGAGATTTCTAAACCAACAAAAACTAAGATTTTGTTATGATATGGCATAGCTACTGTCTTTCCATGATTTCATGGCATCAAGTCCCATTGCAGTATTCATATCTTCTGCTTATATCACTTACGGAAATAGGGTTTTAGATAAAGCAGTTCGAAAAGCAGCCGCCCTTCTAAAATCATACGATCAAACCCGTTTTTTGTGATGCTAACCTTCTGTCGTGTCCTTTAGCAGGGACTTCCATAGTAATTAACTGTCTGCCTTACCAAATCCCCTTGGACGGATAGATATGCATCATAGACAACTACGTGTATGCGTTGAATGTGCTTGGTAACATATTACGCACATACATATAGGGTTATCCATTTCGTGGTTTCAAAAGTAAACGTAAATAAAACGCATATAAAATATTTTTTCATGATATTTCTTTTTTATTGTAAAGTTTGAACGTTGACATTATGTGTGAAATACTACATCATTTAAATGACCCCCACGCGAAGTGTTGCAAGCATTGATTCTTTTGAGGTAATTTTCGACCACTTTTTGACACATATTGGGCGGTATCTCAGCCACAACTTGACGAATGTTGGTTTTTAAGTGCTCAAGAGTTGAAGACTTATCTGCATAAACACGGTCTTTCGCGTAGCCCCACAAAAAAAAGTCTAATGGTGTCAAATCGCATGATCTTGGTTGCCAGTTGATATCGCCACGACGAGAAATTACGCGGCCAGGAAATGTCTCTTGCGATAAAGCCATATTCGCTCGAGTTGTGTGGCATGTGGCACCGTCTTGTTGAAACCACATATTCTCCAAGTCGTATTCTTCAATAGCAGGCAAAAAAAGTCGGTTATCATATGACCATAACGCTCCGAATTGACGGTGACAGTCGTTCCATCGTCGTTTTCGAAGAAGTAAGGTCCAATCACACCTTCGGACCAAACAACGCACCAAACAGTGACTCTTTCTGGATGTAATGGCCTCTCTTCAATTACTAGAGGATTCTCAGAACCCCAAATACGACAATTTTGTTTATTAACATACCCACCGAGTGTGAAATGTGCTTCATCGGTGAAGAAAATTTTTTTCGATACGTGACTGTGGCAGAATCACCATTTTTTTAGTAGGTTTTGATAATTTTTATGCGTTGTGTGATAGTTAAGCGATCCATTTTCGTCAATGTCAGACTTTCAACTGAAAAGAAAAAATTGGTTTCATAACTTAGTTTGACAGATGTCGAATTCCAGTGCCATACTTTTGAAACCACGAAATCGATAGAACTATACATAGATAACTGGTCATTACAACCTTTCAGTCAGGATTACGACTTGTGTTGTGTGTGTTAATTTTATCTATAAATGGCGGGCCCTACAGTTTAAAGTCGGTTACGAATGTTAGATTTTTTTGTTAAACTTTTCATGATAATTTTTATTTACACTCAGAGTGTTTGCCAGAAATTTGTAGAGAGGCAGTCATATTTCGTTTTGTTGGAGATGCCTGACCTGGAGTTTGAACCGTAGCGTCACATCTAATAAGCCAACACACTACTTACTAGACTAGGGCGAACAGATTGCAATTGTTACACTAATGTTCATGATGAGGCCCTGTGATATCTCACATATACTAATCCTGTTAAATAGATATCCTACATAAGGGCCCCCTACAATCTGCCATAATTATCGTGTATTTCCATACTTTTAGACACTTTATTTCTGATTACATAATGAAATTAATTTCTTATGTTAAAAAAGAAAATCTTTTCCCCATATTGCAATCGATAATGGAAATAATAATTCATGCTTCAGATCACTAGTTGAACTTACCATACATATGTACTCGTATATCATCCTGCACATGTTAAATGTTCACGATAAATTATTAAAAAAATTGTATCATGAAACCATTATTGTTGTAATGCGAATACTTTTCAATTTATTTAACTAGGCAGAGAGGCAGCGAGAGAGAAAGAGTGGGAGAGAAATGAGATAAACTATGCGAAAAACATGCAAACATATGGGCGGCAGTGTTGTGTGTGTATTTCAAAAGGATAAAAAAGAAAGAAGAAAAAATGAAATGTTTGCATATCCGCATGATTATCACTCTGTGTGTGTATGTGTATATATTCCATGTGTATGAGTGTATTTTTTAAATTTACTATTTTGGCTTTGCACACATGAGCATTAGGGTCACTCTCGTGTTATAGAGTGAAGAAATGGATGTACGAGCTTAGTTTTTAGTTTTTCTCTCTGTTAGGAAACCCACTGCTGCCATATAAATCAGTTTTCTGCCGATTCATGTTATAAAAACAATTTCCAATGATTTGTTAAAAAACGTCCTAACCAGAGTGAAGGCCTTTCAAATGGGTAATGAAAAGAAAATTACCCATCTTGAGAGCATGTGGCTTCCACAAAACATGTCAACCTTATACGTGCTGCTGCTGCTGCTATGTTTACAACTTTTGTAGGGGAATGCTCAACACCTCATATCTGAATTCAATTAAATTTTCCATTGTGCTGGCTTTTGTCAACAAGTCAACTTTATTACATACATACATACATAATTGGTCATTACAACCCTTCAGTCAGGAATACGCTCTAGTTTCTCGCACCACTTATGTTGTGTGTGTTAATTTTAAACACGCGTGGCGGGACCTAAAGTTTAAAGTCGACTCCGAACGACAGATTTTTGAGAAACTTTTCACGGCAATTTTTATTTACTCTCAGAGTTTTTGCCAGAAATCTGCTGAGAGGAAATCGCCGAAGAAATCCTTTTTGTATTTTGTTTTGATGTCTGGCCTGGGGCTCGAACACTGGCTTTTCGTCTAATAAGCCAACGCACTACCTACTAGACCACGGAGACTTCCGAAAGTCAACTTTATTGCTATATTCAAAATCCCTATGCCCAGGAACCCATATCAGGATAGCCGTTAAATGTCTCACTATATCCTCTAGAGTCCTGAGACAATCTTAGACAATCTGAAATATGCGACTTGCGACTTGTATACGATCTTTTTTTAAGAGCTTCCTGTCTCTAAATTTAAATAAAACAAAGTGTGTGTAGGATGTCATCGAAATGTTTCATTCATTTGAAAGACCTACTGATGCTATTCTTTGTGGAAATGTCCACTACGACTTCTCTGGTTGAAGTTAATGTAAAGTGTCTACTTTTCCATGACTCTGGCGCTTAAATCAGGATGATATTATTATCAACTCCTTTTGGCCTGAATTGGATGATCTGGACAACAGAACGGCGCTACATGTCACACATACATACATAATTGGTCATTACAACCCTTCAGTCAGGATTACGACACCATTTATGTTGTGTGTGTTAATTTTATACATGAGTGGCGGGACCTACAGTTTAAAGTCGACTCCGAACGACAGATTTTTGAGAAACTTTTCACGGCAATTTTTATTTACTCTCAGAGTTTTTGCCAGAAATCTGCTGAGAGGAAGTCGCCGAAGAAATACTTTTTGTATTTTATTTTGATGTCTGGCCTGGGGCTCGAACCCTGGCTTTTCGTCTAATAAGCCAACACACTACCTGCTAGACCACGGCGACTTCTATAGATATATTATCGATATTTAAATTCCAAATATTTTCTTACATGATATTCTTCAAATGATAAATATTTGTCAATGGAAATAAAAACTTTTTTTTCAAGTTAAACATCAACAAACCCAACTATCGCATGCCGTATGAAAAAGAGAAATAAAAAATATTCACAAGTCAATATTTATTTCAAAAATAATTTTTATTTTGCAATCATTTCGTGTTCATGTGGCACTTGTGTGCATCTGACAGTCATAGTTGCCTGTGTGCATGCCTATGAAAAATATGTTTTGAAATATTTTTATTTGCAAATATCCTGTGCATATCTCTTATGCTCCGTACATACGTACCCCGCAAAGGCTGTCATAAAAATAAAAATGATTGTAAGCGGATATTTGCATTTGGCTGTCATTGCCGTTAAACGGATATGCCATATGCTGCAAGTAATAGCAGCAGTAATGATATCCTCAATTCAATTATCACGATACTATGGCAACACACAATACTATGGCAACCTTGAAATATAAAATTAAAAATGGAAGCTGGAGAAATCAAATAAAAATAGAAGCCAATAAAATATTGAATTTAAATAAAAATGAGATTATTATTCTACTTGATAATATAATCATAAATGGTTTGATTATAAAAGAAAGAACTTTTGGGGTTACAAAAAAAAAACAGAAATTGCAAACGTGAATGAAATTATGTATGAAATTTTAACGCAGACAAGGTTATCCTCTACGCTGATTTCCCCTAATCCCCGCATCAAATACCCATTCCGCCGGTACATTCTCTTTCATCGGAGCTGGCCAAGCCAGCTTAAAAACATACATCTTGTTGAGGAGCTCATAAAGCTCATTTTTGAATTGGGTGCGGAAATTATTGCCATCTCGCACTGGACGGAAGATCTTTGGTAGGACTTTTCTCGCGAATACTGTCGCTCTTGTTGCATTGGTAGGTTCTTTCACGGGTAGCTTTAACTATTTGTGAAGCATGCCTTTCAACGCGCGAGAGTACAAAATAACATCTGTTCCCCGGAGCAGTCCTACGCTTGATGTCCAATCTGATATAATTTTTGCTGGTAACGGAGAGAGGAGACAAGGTAAATGACAACATCGAGAGTACAGAGTATTGGCCGTAGTCTGAAATACGATATGTCGCATGTCCCTACTTGTCGACAACATACACTTCGTTTTTCCCTCATGGCCAAGCCAGCGCAAAAACATCGAGAGTACAGAATATCGGCCGTAGTCTGAAATACGATACGTCGCATTGTCGACAACATATACTTCGCTTTTCCCCCATTTACTGCCACAGCCATTGGTAGACTCCCGCTTAATAGCGCTAAAAGCAGCAATAACATCTTGCTTGGAGGCGTACTTATGATGTAAATGTCGTCAGCGTATGTAAGCAATGACATACATACGTGGAAAGCAGTTCCATTGCAATGTACTTCCGCCTTTCGCAGCGCACTCTCCATGCCGAACTTGAAGAGCTCGCATGATAAGGGCTCGCCTTGTCTGAAACCTGGCACGATATCTAAAGGTCCGGAGAGGTTCATACCAAATTACTGACAAAAGTTTGATAAAAAGAAATCTATTGGAAGATATAAAAGCCCAGTCAAAACTGAAACAAAAAGTTTAATGGAAAGTGTAAGTAATTCTGGAAGAAAATAAAAATTTGTTGTAACATGTTACGACAAGATAGAAGGCAGTGGCAACTTTATTAAATCCAAAACATACATGAGCACACATAGCGGCTTGTTATCTTAGCCCAAGAACCTATAAATACATATGTAGATAGGTAAACCTGCCTGTCACCCAGGGCCATAGATAATCAAGTGTGATTTAATATCACACTGGACCCGCTCGAACCTTTTGATGAAGTCATTTAGACTCCTAATATTTTTTAAAGTTTTTGAATTTAATTTATTACAAAATTTTATGCCCAAATTTTTTTTGTGCGCACTCCTTACATTTCATATTGTTGAATATTTAAATTAATTTTGTGTAAATCTACCGAATTCCCTACCTATGAATTCTGATTAAATTACTCTCCTTGCCAATTAGTTGGGTTGCTGTTGCCATTATCAGGATTCGAAAGAAGAAAAGAAACTTTTTTGTGTTTTAATAATGCAGGCAGCCAGGTTGTTATTAAATATTTATTTATTGATTAAATGTCAACGAATTATTTTTTTTCTTTATCATGAATATTCCAGGCAGGTGCATTGAAAGTTTTTTTAAAATAATTTTTTGTTTCTACAACAACAACAACGACAAAAATAAAAAAATTTATTCATTCATTCTTTTCCTTATTTTTTCATTCATTCTTTCATTCATTCATTCATTCACTTGGTCGACCTACTTTGGCAATTGCATTTTTGTTACTCGAATTTTTTTCTGTGGAAATTTAACCAAAATTTCATCCTCTCTCTCTCTCTCTCTTCCCATCCGTTTTTCATTATGGCAAACAAGCAATGCAACAAGACATTCATCCAACTCTTGTCTTTGATTGGAAAAGTTCTTTTTAACATGAAAATGCTTTTAACGGCAAAGTAAGCTGCAGCAATAGGATGTGTGTGACCACAGATTTTAAAATCTATCTCTCCAGACGCCAGCCAAGTCAGTTAACAGAGCTCTGTTATGTTACTAACAGAACTCTGTTAAGCAATTATTTTAAGATTGGGAAAGAAAAACAGCAAAAATTAATTAAATTCCTGGGTAAAATAAGAAAAAAAAGAGGAAAAATTTATAAAATAATTTTACTTTTGCAAACACAATTTTGCTTTTGCAAACACAATTTTGCTTTTTCAAACACAATTTTGCTTTTGCAAACACAATTTTGCTTTTGCAAACACAATTTTGCTTTTGCAAACACAATTTTCCTTTTGCAAAAACAATTTTCCTTTTGCAAAAACAATTTTGCTTTTGCAAAAACAATTTTGCTTTTGCAAAAACAATTTTGCTTTTGCAAAAACAATTTTGCTTTTGCAAAAACAATTTTGCTTTTGCAAAAACAATTTTGCTTTTGCAAACACAATTTTGCTTTTGCAAACACAATTTTGCTTTTGCAAACACAATTTTGCTTTTGCAAACACAATTTTGCTTTTGCAAACACAATTTTGCTTTTGCAAACACAATTTTGCTTTTGCAAACACAATTTTGCTTTTGCAAACACAATTTTGCTTTTGCAAACACAATTTTGCTTTTGCAAACACAATTTTGCTTTTGCAAACACAATTTTCCTTTTGCAAACACAATTTTCCTTTTGCAAACACAATTTTCCTTTTGCAAACACAATTTTCCTTTTGCAAACACAATTTTGCTTTTGCAAACACAATTTTGCTTTTGCAAAAACAATTTTGCTTTTGCAAACACAATTTTGCTTTTGCAAACACAATTTTGCTTTTGCAAACACAATTTTGCTTTTGCAAACACAATTCTGCTTTTGCAAACACAATTTTGCTTTTGGAAACACAATTTTGCTTTTGCAAACACAATTTTGCTTTTGCAAACACAATTTTGCTTTTGCAAACACAATTTTGCTTTTGCAAACACAATTTTGCTTTTGCAAATACAATTTTGCTTTTGCAAACACAATTTTGCTTTTGCAAACACAATTTTGCTTTTGCAAACTCAATTTTGCTTTTGCAAAAACAATTTTCCTTTTGCAAACACAATTTTGCTTTTGCAAAAACAATTTTCCTTTTGCAAACACAATTTTGCTTTTGCAAAAACAATTTTGCTTTTGCAAAAACAATTTTGCTTTTGCAAACACAATTTTGCTTTTGCAAAAACAATTTTGCTTTTGCAAAAACAATTTTGCTTTTGCAAACACAATTTTGCTTTTGCAAAAACAATTTTGCTTTTGCAAAAACAATTTTGCTTTTGCAAAAACAATTTTGCTTTTGCAAAAACAATTTTGCTTTTGCAAAAACAATTTTGCTTTTGCAAACACAATTTTGCTTTTGCAAACACAATTTTGCTTTTGCAAACACAATTTTGCTTTTGCAAACACAATTTTGGTTTTGCAAACACAATTTTGCTTTTGCAAACACAATTTTGCTTTTGCAAACACAATTTTGCTTTTGCAAACACAATTTTGCTTTTGCAAACACAATTTTGCTTTTGCAAACACAATTTTGCTTTTGCAAACACAATTTTGCTTTTGCAAACACAATTTTGCTTTTGCAAAAACAATTTTGCTTTTGCAAACACAATTTTGCTTTTGCAAACACAATTTTGCTTTTGCAAACACAATTTTGCTTTAGCAAACACAATTTTGCTTTTGCAAACACAATTTTGCTTTTGCAAACACAATTTTGCTTTTGCAAACACAATTTTGCTTTTGCAAACACAATTTTGCTTTTGCAAACAGAATTTTGCTTTTGCAAACACAATTTTGCTTTTGCAAACACAATTTTGCTTTTGCAAACACAATTTTGCTTTTGCAAACACAATTTTGCTTTTGCAAACACAATTTTGCTTTTGCAAACACAATTTTGCTTTTGCAAACACAATTTTGCTTTTGCAAACACAATTTTGCTTTTGCAAAAACAATTCTGCTTTTGCAAAAACAATTCTGCTTTTGCAAAAACAATTTTGCTTTTGCAAAAACAATTTTGCTTTTGCAAACACAATTTTGCTTTTGCAAACACAATTTTGCTTTTGCAAAAACAATTTTGCTTTTGCAAAAACAATTTTGCTTTTGCAAAAACAATTTTGCTTTTGCAAAAACAATTTTGCTTTTGCAAACACAATTTTGCTTTTGCAAACACAATTTTGCTTTTGCAAAAACAATTTTGCTTTTGCAAAAACAATTTTGCTTTTGCAAACACAATTTTGCTTTTGCAAACACAATTTTGCTTTTGCAAACACAATTTTGCTTTTGCAAAAACAATTTTGCTTTTGCAAAAACAATTTTGCTTTTGCAAACACAATTTTGCTTTTGCAAAAACAATTTTGCTTTTGCAAAAACAATTTTGCTTTTGCAAAAACAATTTTGCTTTTGCAAAAATAATTTTGCTTTTGCAAACACAATTTTGCTTTTGCAAAAACAATTTTGCTTTTGCAAAAACAATTTTGCTTTTGCAAAAACAATTTTGCTTTTGCAAACACAATTTTGCTTTTGCAAAAACAATTTTGCTTTTGCAAAAACAATTTTGCTTTTGCAAACACAATTTTGCTTTTGCAAACACAATTTTGCTTTTGCAAACACAGTTTTGCTTTTGCAAACACAGTTTTGCTTTTGCAAAAACAATTTTGCTTTTGCAAACACAATTTTGCTTTTGCAAACACAATTTTGCTTTTGCAAACACAATTTTGCTTTTGCAAACACAATTTTGCTTTTGCAAACACAATTTTGCTTTTGCAAACACAATTTTGCTTTTGCAAACACAATTTTGCTTTTGCAAACACAATTTTGCTTTTGCAAAAACAATTTTGCTTTTGCAAACACAATTTTGCTTTTGCAAACACAATTTTGCTTTTGCAAAAACAATTTTGCTTTTGCAAAAACAATTTTGCTTTTGCAAAAACAATTTTGCTTTTGCAAAAACAATTTTGCTTTTGTAAAAACAATTTTGCTTTTGTAAAAACAATTTTGCTTTTGCAAACACAATTTTGCTTTTGCAAACACAATTTTGCTTTTGCAAACACAATTTTGCTTTTGCAAACACAATTTTGCTTTTGCAAACACAATTTTGCTTTTGCAAACACAATTTTGCTTTTGCAAACACAATTTTGCTTTTGCAAACACAATTTTGCTTTTGCAAACACAATTTTGCTTTTGCAAACACAATTTTGCTTTTGCAAACACAATTTTGCTTTTGCAAACACAATTTTGCTTTTGCAAACACAATTTTGCTTTTGCAAACACAATTTTGCTTTTGCAAACACAATTTTGCTTTTGCAAACACAGTTTTGCTTTTGCAAACACAGTTTTGCTTTTGCAAAAACAATTTTGCTTTTGCAAACACAATTTTGCTTTTGCAAACACAATTTTGCTTTTGCAAACACAATTTTGCTTTTGCAAACACAATTTTGCTTTTGCAAAAACAATTTTGCTTTTGCAAACACAATTTTGCTTTTGCAAAAACAATTTTGCTTTTGCAAAAACAATTTTGCTTTTGCAAACACAATTTTGCTTTTGCAAAAACAATTTTGCTTTTGCAAACACAATTTTGCTTTTGCAAACACAATTTTGCTTTTGCAAAAACAATTTTGCTTTTGCAAAAACAATTTTGCTTTTGCAAACACAATTTTGCTTTTGCAAAAACAATTCTGCTTTTGCAAAAACAATTCTGCTTTTGCAAAAACAATTCTGCTTTTGCAAACACAATTCTGCTTTTGCAAACACAATTTTGCTTTTGCAAACACAATTTTGCTTTTGCAAACACAATTCTGCTTTTGCAAAAACAATTCTGCTTTTGCAAAAACAATTCTGCTTTTGCAAACACAATTTTGCTTTTGCAAACACAACTTTGCTTTTGCAAACACAATTTTGCTTTTGCAAAAACAATTTTGCTTTTGCAAAAACAATTTTGCTTTTGCAAACACAATTTTGCTTTTGCAAAAACAATTTTGCTTTTGCAAAAACAATTTTGCTTTTGCAAAAACAATTTTGCTTTTGCAAAAACAATTTTGCTTTTGCAAAAACAATTTTGCTTTTGCAAAAACAATTTTGCTTTTGCAAACACAATTTTGCTTTTGCAAAAACAATTTTGCTTTTGCAAAAACAATTTTGCTTTTGCAAAAACAATTTTGCTTTTGCAAACACAATTTTGCTTTTGCAAACACAATTTTGCTTTTGCAAAAACAATTTTGCTTTTGCAAAAACAATTTTGCTTTTGCAAAAACAATTTTGCTTTTGCAAAAACAATTTTGCTTTTGCAAAAACAATTTTGCTTTTGCAAAAACAATTTTGCTTTTGCAAAAACAATTTTGCTTTTGCAAAAACAATTTTGCTTTTGCAAAAACAATTTTGCTTTTGCAAAAACAATTTTGCTTTTGCAAAAACAATTTTGCTTTTGCAAAAACAATTTTGCTTTTGCAAAAACAATTTTGCTTTTGCAAAAACAATTTTGCTTTTGCAAAAACAATTTTGCTTTTGCAAAAACAATTTTGCTTTTGCAAAAACAATTTTGCTTTTGCAAACACAATTTTGCTTTTGCAAACACAATTTTGCTTTTGCAAACACAATTTTGCTTTTGCAAAAACAATTTTGCTTTTGCAAAAACAATTTTGCTTTTGCAAAAACAATTTTGCTTTTGCAAACACAATTTTGCTTTTGCAAAAACAATTTTGCTTTTGCAAAAACAATTTTGCTTTTGCAAAAACAATTTTGCTTTTGCAAAAACAATTTTGCTTTTGCAAACACAATTTTGCTTTTGCAAACACAATTTTGCTTTTGCAAACACAATTTTGCTTTTGCAAACACAATTTTGCTTTTGCAAACACAATTTTGCTTTTGCAAACACAATTTTGCTTTTGCAAACACAATTTTGCTTTTGCAAACACAATTTTGCTTTTGCAAAAACAATTTTGCTTTTGCAAAAACAATTTTGCTTTTGCAAAAACAATTTTGATTTTGCAAAAACAATTTTGCTTTTGCAAAAACAATTTTGCTTTTGCAAAAACAATTTTGCTTTTGCAAAAACAATTTTGCTTTTGCAAAAACAATTTTGCTTTTGCAAAAACAATTTTGCTTTTGTAAAAACAATTCTGCTTTTGCAAACACAATTTTGCTTTTGCAAAAACAATTCTGCTTTTGCAAACACAATTTTGCTTTTGCAAACACAATTTTGCTTTTGCAAAAAAATTTTTGCTTTTGCAAAAACAATTTTGCTTTTGCAAACACAATTTTGCTTTTGCAAAAACAATTTTGCTTTTGCAAAAACAATTTTGCTTTTGCAAAAACAATTTTGCTTTTGCAAAAACAATTTTGCTTTTGCAAAAACAATTTTGCTTTTGCAAACACAATTTTGCTTTTGCAAAAACAATTTTGCTTTTGCAAAAACAATTTTGCTTTTGCAAAAACAATTTTGCTTTTGCAAAAACAATTTTGCTTTTGCAAAAACAATTTTGCTTTTGCAAAAACAATTTTGCTTTTGCAAAAACAATTTTGCTTTTGCAAAAACAATTTTGCTTTTGCAAAAACAATTTTGCTTTTGCAAAAACAATTTTATTTTTGCAAAAACAATTTTGCTTTTGCAAACACAATTTTGCTTTTGCAAACACAATTTTGCTTTTGCAAACACAATTTTGCTTTTGCAAACACAATTTTGCTTTTGCAAACACAATTTTGCTTTTGCAAACACAATTTTGCTTTTGCAAACACAATTTTGCTTTTGCAAACACAATTTTGCTTTTGCAAACACAATTTTGCTTTTGCAAACACAATTTTGCTTTTGCAAACACAATTTTGCTTTTGCAAACACAATTTTGCTTTTGCAAAAACAATTTTGCTTTTGCAAAAACAATTTTGCTTTTGCAAAAACAATTTTGCTTTTGCAAAAACAATTTTGCTTTTGCAAAAACAATTTTGCTTTTGCAAAAACAATTTTGCTTTTGCAAAAACAATTTTGCTTTTGCAAAAACAATTTTGCTTTTGCAAAAACAATTTTGCTTTTGCAAAAACAATTTTGCTTTTGCAAAAACAATTTTGCTTTTGTAAAAACAATTTTGCTTTTGCAAAAACAATTTTGCTTTTGCAAAAACAATTTTGCTTTTGCAAACACAATTTTGCTTTTGCAAACACAATTTTGCTTTTGCAAAAAAATTTTTGCTTTTGCAAAAACAATTTTGCTTTTGCAAACACAATTTTGCTTTTGCAAAAACAATTTTGCTTTTGCAAAAACAATTTTGCTTTTGCAAAAACAATTTTGCTTTTGCAAAAACAATTTTGCTTTTGCAAACACAATTTTGCTTTTGCAAAAACAATTTTGCTTTTGCAAAAACAATTTTGCTTTTGCAAACACAATTTTGCTTTTGCAAAAACAATTTTGCTTTTGCAAAAACAATTTTGCTTTTGCAAACACAATTTTGCTTTTGCAAACACAATTTTGCTTTTGCAAACACAATTTTGCTTTTGCAAAAACAATTTTGCTTTTGCAAAAACAATTTTGCTTTTGCAAAAACAATTTTGCTTTTGCAAAAACAATTTTGCTTTTGCAAAAACAATTTTGCTTTTGCAAAAACAATTTTGTTTTTGCAAAAACAATTTTGCTTTTGCAAACACAATTTTGCTTTTGCAAACACAATTTTGCTTTTGCAAACACAATTTTGCTTTTGCAAACACAATTTTGCTTTTGCAAACACAATTTTGCTTTTGCAAACACAATTTTGCTTTTGCAAACACAATTTTGCTTTTGCAAACACAATTTTGCTTTTGCAAACACAATTTTGCTTTTGCAAACACAATTTTACTTTTGCAAACACAATTTTGCTTTTGCAAACACAATTTTGCTTTTGCAAACACAATTTTGCTTTTGCAAACACAGTTTTGCTTTTGCAAACACAGTTTTGCTTTTGCAAAAACAATTTTGCTTTTGCAAACACAATTTTGCTTTTGCAAACACAATTTTGCTTTTGCAAACACAATTTTGCTTTTGCAAACACAATTTTGCTTTTGCAAAAACAATTTTGCTTTTGCAAACACAATTTTGCTTTTGCAAAAACAATTTTGCTTTTGCAAACACAATTTTGCTTTTGCAAAAACAATTTTGCTTTTGCAAACACAATTTTGCTTTTGCAAAAACAATTTTGCTTTTGCAAACACAATTTTGCTTTTGCAAAAACAATTTTGCTTTTGCAAAAACAATTTTGCTTTTGCAAACACAATTTTGCTTTTGCAAACACAATTTTGCTTTTGCAAAAACAATTCTGCTTTTGCAAAAACAATTCTGCTTTTGCAAAAACAATTCTGCTTTTGCAAACACAATTTTGCTTTTGCAAACACAATTTTGCTTTTGCAAACACAATTTTGCTTTTGCAAAAACAATTCTGCTTTTGCAAAAACAATTCTGCTTTTGCAAACACAATTTTGCTTTTGCAAACACAACTTTGCTTTTGCAAACACAATTTTGCTTTTGCAAAAACAATTTTGCTTTTGCAAAAACAATTTTGCTTTTGCAAAAACAATTTTGCTTTTGCAAACACAATTTTGCTTTTGCAAAAACAATTTTGCTTTTGCAAACACAATTTTGCTTTTGCAAAAACAATTTTGCTTTTGCAAAAACAATTTTGCTTTTGCAAAAACAATTTTGCTTTTGCAAAAACAATTTTGCTTTTGCAAACACAATTTTGCTTTTGCAAAAACAATTTTGCTTTTGCAAAAACAATTTTGCTTTTGCAAAAACAATTTTGCTTTTGCAAACACAATTTTGCTTTTGCAAACACAATTTTGCTTTTGCAAAAACAATTTTGCTTTTGCAAAAACAATTTTGCTTTTGCAAAAACAATTTTGCTTTTGCAAAAACAATTTTGCTTTTGCAAAAACAATTTTGCTTTTGCAAAAACAATTTTGCTTTTGCAAAAACAATTTTGCTTTTGCAAACACAATTTTGCTTTTGCAAAAACAATTTTGCTTTTGCAAAAACAATTTTGCTTTTGCAAAAACAATTTTGCTTTTGCAAAAACAATTTTGCTTTTGCAAAAACAATTTTGCTTTTGCAAAAACAATTTTGCTTTTGCAAAAACAATTTTGCTTTTGCAAAAACAATTTTGCTTTTGCAAAAACAATTTTGCTTTTGCAAACACAATTTTGCTTTTGCAAACACAATTTTGCTTTTGCAAACACAATTTTGCTTTTGCAAAAACAATTTTGCTTTTGCAAAAACAATTTTGCTTTTGCAAAAACAATTTTGCTTTTGCAAACACAATTTTGCTTTTGCAAAAACAATTTTGCTTTTGCAAAAACAATTTTGCTTTTGCAAAAACAATTTTGCTTTTGCAAAAACAATTTTGCTTTTGCAAACACAATTTTGCTTTTGCAAACACAATTTTGCTTTTGCAAACACAATTTTGCTTTTGCAAACACAATTTTGCTTTTGCAAACACAATTTTGCTTTTGCAAACACAATTTTGCTTTTGCAAACACAATTTTGCTTTTGCAAACACAATTTTGCTTTTGCAAAAACAATTTTGCTTTTGCAAAAACAATTTTGCTTTTGCAAAAACAATTTTGATTTTGCAAAAACAATTTTGCTTTTGCAAAAACAATTTTGCTTTTGCAAAAACAATTTTGCTTTTGCAAAAACAATTTTGCTTTTGCAAAAACAATTTTGCTTTTGCAAAAACAATTTTGCTTTTGTAAAAACAATTCTGCTTTTGCAAACACAATTTTGCTTTTGCAAAAACAATTCTGCTTTTGCAAACACAATTTTGCTTTTGCAAACACAATTTTGCTTTTGCAAAAAAATTTTTGCTTTTGCAAAAACAATTTTGCTTTTGCAAACACAATTTTGCTTTTGCAAAAACAATTTTGCTTTTGCAAAAACAATTTTGCTTTTGCAAAAACAATTTTGCTTTTGCAAAAACAATTTTGCTTTTGCAAAAACAATTTTGCTTTTGCAAACACAATTTTGCTTTTGCAAAAACAATTTTGCTTTTGCAAAAACAATTTTGCTTTTGCAAAAACAATTTTGCTTTTGCAAAAACAATTTTGCTTTTGCAAAAACAATTTTGCTTTTGCAAAAACAATTTTGCTTTTGCAAAAACAATTTTGCTTTTGCAAAAACAATTTTGCTTTTGCAAAAACAATTTTGCTTTTGCAAAAACAATTTTATTTTTGCAAAAACAATTTTGCTTTTGCAAACACAATTTTGCTTTTGCAAACACAATTTTGCTTTTGCAAACACAATTTTGCTTTTGCAAACACAATTTTGCTTTTGCAAACACAATTTTGCTTTTGCAAACACAATTTTGCTTTTGCAAACACAATTTTGCTTTTGCAAACACAATTTTGCTTTTGCAAACACAATTTTGCTTTTG
This sequence comes from Sarcophaga subvicina, assembly GCA_936449025.2. Taxonomy (NCBI): domain Eukaryota; kingdom Metazoa; phylum Arthropoda; class Insecta; order Diptera; family Sarcophagidae; genus Sarcophaga; species Sarcophaga subvicina. The sequence continues at coordinate 15,770,093 of OW388084.2, forward strand.
CAAACACAATTTTGCTTTTGCAAACACAATTTTGCTTTTGCAAACACAATTTTGCTTTTGCAAAAACAATTTTGCTTTTGCAAAAACAATTTTGCTTTTGCAAAAACAATTTTGCTTTTGCAAAAACAATTTTGCTTTTGCAAAAACAATTTTGCTTTTGCAAAAACAATTTTGCTTTTGCAAAAACAATTTTGCTTTTGCAAAAACAATTTTGCTTTTGCAAAAACAATTTTGCTTTTGCAAAAACAATTTTGCTTTTGCAAAAACAATTTTGCTTTTGTAAAAACAATTTTGCTTTTGCAAAAACAATTTTGCTTTTGCAAAAACAATTTTGCTTTTGCAAACACAATTTTGCTTTTGCAAACACAATTTTGCTTTTGCAAAAAAATTTTTGCTTTTGCAAAAACAATTTTGCTTTTGCAAACACAATTTTGCTTTTGCAAAAACAATTTTGCTTTTGCAAAAACAATTTTGCTTTTGCAAAAACAATTTTGCTTTTGCAAAAACAATTTTGCTTTTGCAAACACAATTTTGCTTTTGCAAAAACAATTTTGCTTTTGCAAAAACAATTTTGCTTTTGCAAACACAATTTTGCTTTTGCAAAAACAATTTTGCTTTTGCAAAAACAATTTTGCTTTTGCAAACACAATTTTGCTTTTGCAAACACAATTTTGCTTTTGCAAACACAATTTTGCTTTTGCAAAAACAATTTTGCTTTTGCAAAAACAATTTTGCTTTTGCAAAAACAATTTTGCTTTTGCAAAAACAATTTTGCTTTTGCAAAAACAATTTTGCTTTTGCAAAAACAATTTTGTTTTTGCAAAAACAATTTTGCTTTTGCAAACACAATTTTGCTTTTGCAAACACAATTTTGCTTTTGCAAACACAATTTTGCTTTTGCAAACACAATTTTGCTTTTGCAAACACAATTTTGCTTTTGCAAACACAATTTTGCTTTTGCAAACACAATTTTGCTTTTGCAAACACAATTTTGCTTTTGCAAACACAATTTTGCTTTTGCAAACACAATTTTACTTTTGCAAACACAATTTTGCTTTTGCAAACACAATTTTGCTTTTGCAAACACAATTTTGCTTTTGCAAACACAATTTTGCTTTTGCAAACACAATTTTGCTTTTGCAAACACAATTTTGCTTTTGCAAACACAATTTTGCTTTTGCAAACACAATTTTGCTTTTTCAAAAACAATTTTGCTTTTGCAAACACAATTTTGCTTTTGCAAAAACAATTTTGCTTTTGCAAAAACAATTTTGCTTTTGCAAACACAATTTTGCTTTTGCAAACACAATTTTGCTTTTGCAAACACAATTTTGCTTTTGCAAACACAATTTTGCTTTTGCAAAAACAATTTTGCTTTTGCAAACACAATTTTGCTTTTGCAAACACAATTTTGCTTTTGCAAACACAATTTTGCTTTTGCAAAAACAATTTTGCTTTTGCAAAAACAATTTTGCTTTTGCAAAAACAATTTTGCTTTTGCAAAAACAATTTTGTTTTTGCAAAAACAATTTTGCTTTTGCAAACACAATTTTGCTTTTGCAAACACAATTTTGCTTTTGCAAACACAATTTTGCTTTTGCAAACACAATTTTGCTTTTGCAAACACAATTTTGCTTTTGCAAACACAATTTTGCTTTTGCAAACACAATTTTGCTTTTGCAAACACAATTTTGCTTTTGCAAACACAATTTTGCTTTTGCAAACACAATTTTGCTTTTGCAAACACAATTTTGCTTTTGCAAACACAATTTTGCTTTTGCAAAAACAATTTTGCTTTTGCAAACACAATTTTGCTTTTGCAAACACAATTTTGCTTTTGCAAACACAATTTTGCTTTTGCAAACACAATTTTGCTTTTGCAAACACAATTTTGCTTTTTCAAAAACAATTTTGCTTTTGCAAAAACAATTTTGCTTTTGCAAAAACAATTTTGCTTTTGCAAAAACAATTTTGCTTTTGCAAAAACAATTTTGCTTTTGCAAACACAATTTTGCTTTTGCAAACACAATTTTGCTTTTGCAAACACAATTTTGCTTTTGCAAACACAATTTTGCTTTTGCAAAAACAATTTTGCTTTTGCAAACACAATTTTGCTTTTGCAAAAACAATTTTGCTTTTGCAAAAACAATTTTGCTTTTGCAAAAACAATTTTGCTTTTGCAAAAACAATTTTGCTTTTGCAAAAACAATTTTGCTTTTGCAAAAACAATTTTGCTTTTGCAAACACAATTTTGCTTTTGCAAACACAATTTTGCTTTTGCAAAAACAATTTTGCTTTTGCAAAAACAATTTTGCTTTTGCAAAAACAATTTTGCTTTTGCAAAAACAATTTTGCTTTTGCAAACACAATTTTGCTTTTGCAAACACAATTTTGCTTTTGCAAACACAATTTTGCTTTTGCAAACACAATTTTGCTTTTGCAAACACAATTTTGCTTTTGCAAACACAATTTTGCTTTTGCAAACACAATTTTGCTTTTGCAAACACAATTTTGCTTTTGCAAACACAATTTTGCTTTTGCAAACACAATTTTGCTTTTGCAAAAACAATTTTGCTTTTGCAAACACAATTTTGCTTTTGCAAAAACAATTTTGCTTTTGCAAAAACAATTTTGCTTTTGCAAAAACAATTTTGCTTTTGCAAAAACAATTTTGCTTTTGCAAAAACAATTTTGCTTTTGCAAAAACAATTTTGCTTTTGCAAACACAATTTTGCTTTTGCAAACACAATTTTGCTTTTGCAAAAACAATTTTGCTTTTGCAAAAACAATTTTGCTTTTGCAAACACAATTTTGCTTTTGCAAACACAATTTTGCTTTTGCAAACACAATTTTGCTTTTGCAAAAACAATTTTGCTTTTGCAAAAACAATTTTGCTTTTGCAAAAACAATTCTGCTTTTGCAAAAACAATTTTGCTTTTGCAAACACAATTTTGCTTTTGCAAACACAATTTTGCTTTTGCAAACACAATTTTGCTTTTGCAAACACAATTTTGCTTTTGCAAAAACAATTTTGCTTTTGCAAACACAATTTTGCTTTTGCAAACACAATTTTGCTTTTGCAAAAACAATTTTGCTTTTGCAAAAACAATTTTGCTTTTGCAAAAACAATTTTGCTTTTGCAAAAACAATTTTGCTTTTGCAAAAACAATTTTGCTTTTGCAAACACAATTTTGCTTTTGCAAACACAATTTTGCTTTTGCAAAAACAATTTTGCTTTTGCAAAAATAATTTTGCTTTTGCAAAAACAATTTTGCTTTTGCAAAAACAATTTTGCTTTTGCAAACACAATTTTGCTTTTGCAAACACAATTTTGCTTTTGCAAACACAATTTTGCTTTTGCAAAAACAATTTTGCTTTTGCAAAAACATTTTTGCTTTTGCAAAAACAATTTTGCTTTTGCAAACACAATTTTGCTTTTGCAAAAACAATTTTGCTTTTGCAAAAACAATTTTGCTTTTGCAAACACAATTTTGCTTTTGCAAACACAATTTTGCTTTTGCAAACACAATTTTGCTTTTGCAAACACAATTTTGCTTTTGCAAACACAATTTTGCTTTTTCAAAAACAATTTTGCTTTTTCAAAAACAATTTTGCTTTTGCAAAAACAATTTTGCTTTTGCAAACACAATTTTGCTTTTGCAAACACAATTTTGCTTTTGCAAAAACAATTTTGCTTTTGCAAAAACAATTTTGCTTTTGCATAAACAATTTTGCTTTTGCAAAAACAATTTTGCTTTTGCAAACACAATTTTGCTTTTGCAAACACAATTTTGCTTTTGCAAACACAATTTTGCTTTTGCAAACACAATTTTGCTTTTGCAAACACAATTTTGCTTTTGCAAACACAATTTTGCTTTTGCAAACTCAATTTTGCTTTTGCAAAAACAATTTTGCTTTTGCAAAAACAATTTTGCTTTTGCAAACACAATTTTGCTTTTGCAAACACAATTTTGCTTTTGCAAACACAATTTTGCTTTTGCAAACACAATTTTGCTTTTGCAAACACAATTTTGCTTTTGCAAACACAATTTTGCTTTTGCAAACACAATTTTGCTTTTGCAAAAACAATTTTGCTTTTGCAAACACAATTTTGCTTTTGCAAACACAATTTTGTTTTTGCAAAAACAATTTTGCTTTTGCAAAAACAATTTTGCTTTTGCAAAAACAATTTTGCTTTTGCAAGAACAATTCTGCTTTTGCAAACACAATTTTGCTTCTGCAAAAACAATTCTGCTTTTGCAAACACAATTTTGCTTTTGCAAACACAATTTTGCTTTTGCAAAAACAATTTTGCTTTTGCAAACACAATTTTGCTTTTGCAAACACAATTTTGCTTTTGCAAACACAATTTTGCTTTTGCAAAAACAATTTTGCTTTTGCAAACACAATTTTGCTTTTGCAAACACAATTTTGCTTTTGCAAACACAATTTTGCTTTTGCAAACACAATTTTGCTTTTGCAAACACAATTTTGCTTTTGCAAACACAATTTTGCTTTTGCAAACACAATTTTGCTTTTGCAAACACAATTTTGCTTTTGCAAACACAATTTTGCTTTTGCAAACACAATTTTGCTTTTGCAAACACAATTTTGCTTTTGCAAACACAATTTTGCTTTTGCAAACACAATTTTGCTTTTGCAAACACAATTTTGCTTTTGCAAACACAATTTTGCTTTTGCAAACACAATTTTGCTTTTGCAAACACAATTTTGCTTTTGCAAAAACAATTTTGCTTTTGCAAAAACAATTTTGCTTTTGCAAAAACAATTTTGCTTTTGCAAAAACAATTTTGCTTTTGCAAAAACAATTTTGCTTTTGCAAAAACAATTTTGCTTTTGCAAAAACAATTTTGCTTTTGCAAAAACAATTCTGCTTTTGCAAACACAATTCTGCTTTTGCAAACACAATTTTGCTTTTGCAAACACAATTTTGCTTTTGCAAACACAATTTTGCTTTTGCAAACACAATTTTGCTTTTGCAAACACAATTTTGCTTTTGCAAACACAATTTTGCTTTTGCAAAAACAATTTTGCTTTTGCAAACACAATTTTGCTTTTGCAAACACAATTTTGCTTTTGCAAACACAATTTTGCTTTTGCAAAAACAATTTTGCTTTTGCAAAAACAATTTTGCTTTTGCAAACACAATTTTGCTTTTGCAAACACAATTTTGCTTTTGCAAACACAATTTTGCTATTGCAAAAACAATTTTGCTTTTGCAAAAACAATTTTGCTTTTGCAAACACAATTTTGCTTTTGCAAACACAATTTTGCTTTTGCAAAAACAATTTTGCTTTTGCAAACACAATTTTGCTTTTGCAAACACAATTTTGCTTTTGCAAACACAATTTTGCTTTTGCAAACACAATTTTGCTTTTGCAAACACAATTTTGCTTTTGCAAACACAATTTTGCTTTTGCAAACACAATTTTGCTTTTGCAAACACAATTTTGCTTTTGCTAAAACAATTTTGCTTTTGCAAAAACAATTTTGCTTTTGCAAAAACAATTTTGCTTTTGCAAAAACAATTTTGCTTTTGCAAACACAATTTTGCTTTTGCAAACACAATTTTGCTTTTGCAAAAACAATTTTGCTTTTGCAAAAACAATTTTGCTTTTGCAAAAACAATTTTGCTTTTGCAAACACAATTTTGCTTTTGCAAACACAATTTTGCTTTTGCAAACACAATTTTGCTTTTGCAAACACAATTTTGCTTTTGCAAACACAATTTTGCTTTTGCAAACACAATTTTGCTTTTGCAAAAACAATTTTGCTTTTGCAAAAACAATTTTGCTTTTGCAAAAATAATTTTGCTTTTGCAAAAATAATTTTGCTTTTGCAAACACAATTTTGCTTTTGCAAACACAATTTTGCTTTTGCAAACACAATTTTGCTTTTGCAAACACAATTTTGCTTTTGCAAACACAATTTTGCTTTTGCAAACACAATTTTGCTTTTGCAAACACAATTTTGCTTTTGCAAAAACAATTTTGCTTTTGCAAAAACAATTCTTCTTTTGCAAAAACAATTCTGCTTTTGCAAAAACAATTCTGCTTTTGCAAAAACAATTCTGCTTTTGCAAAAACAATTCTGCTTTTGCAAAAACAATTTTGCTTTTGCAAACACAATTTTGCTTTTGCAAAAACAATTTTGCTTTTGCAAAAACAATTTTGCTTTTGCAAAAACAATTTTGCTTTTGCAAAAACAATTTTGCTTTTGCAAAAACAATTTTGCTTTTGCAAACACAATTTTGCTTTTGCAAACACAATTTTGCTTTTGCAAAAACAATTTTGCTTTTGCAAGAACAATTCTGCTTTTGCAAACACAATTTTGCTTTTGCAAAAACAATTCTGCTTTTGCAAAAACAATTTTGCTTTTGCAAAAACAATTTTGCTTTTGCAAAAACAATTTTGCTTTTGCAAAAACAATTTTGCTTTTGCAAAAACAATTTTGCTTTTGCAAAAACAATTTTGCTTTTGCAAAAACAATTTTGCTTTTGCAAAAACAATTTTGCTTTTGCAAAAACAATTTTGCTTTTGCAAAAACAATTTTGCTTTTGCAAACACAATTTTGCTTTTGCAAAAACAATTTTGCTTTTGCAAAAACAATTTTGCTTTTGCAAAAACAATTTTGCTTTTGCAAAAACATTTTTGGTTTTGCAAAAACATTTTTGGTTTTGCAAAAACAATTTTGCTTTTGCAAAAACAATTCTGCTTTTGCAAACACAATTTTGCTTTTGCAAACACAATTTTGCTTTTGCAAACACAATTTTGCTTTTGCAAACACAATTTTGCTTTTGCAAACACAATTTTGCTTTTGCAAAAACAATTTTGCTTTTGCAAACACAATTTTGCTTTTGCAAACACAATTTTGCTTTTGCAAACACAATTTTGCTTTTTCAAAAACAATTTTGCTTTTGCAAAAACAATTTTGCTTTTGCAAACACAATTTTGCTTTTGCAAAAACAATTTTGCTTTTGCAAAAACAATTTTGCTTTTGCAAACACAATTTTGCTTTTGCAAACACAATTTTGCTTTTGCAAACACAATTTTGCTTTTGCAAACACAATTTTGCTTTTGCAAACACAATTTTGCTTTTGCAAACACAATTTTGCTTTTGCAAAAACAATTTTGCTTTTGCAAACACAATTTTGCTTTTGCAAAAACAATTTTGCTTTTGCAAAAACAATTTTGCTTTTGCAAAAACAATTTTGCTTTTGCAAAAACAATTTTGCTTTTGCAAAAACAATTTTGCTTTTGCAAACACAATTTTGCTTTTGCAAACACAATTTTGCTTTTGCAAACACAATTTTGCTTTTGCAAACACAATTTTGCTTTTGCAAACACAATTTTGCTTTTGCAAACACAATTTTGCTTTTGCAAACACAATTTTGCTTTTGCAAACACAATTTTGCTTTTGCAAACACAATTTTGCTTTTGCAAACACAATTTTGCTTTTGCAAACACAATTTTGCTTTTGCAAACACAATTTTGCTTTTGCAAACACAATTTTGCTTTTGCAAAAACAATTTTGCTTTTGCAAACACAATTTTGCTTTTGCAAACACAATTTTGCTTTTGCAAAAACAATTTTGCTTTTGCAAAAACAATTTTGCTTTTGCAAAAACAATTTTGCTTTTGCAAAAACAATTTTGCTTTTGCAAACACAATTTTGCTTTTGCAAACACAATTTTGCTTTTGCAAACACAATTTTGCTTTTGCAAACACAATTTTGCTTTTGCAAACACAATTTTGCTTTTGCAAACACAATTTTGCTTTTGCAAACACAATTTTGCTTTTGCAAACACAATTTTGCTTTTGCAAACACAATTTTGCTTTTGCAAAAACAATTTTGCTTTTGCAAACACAATTTTGCTTTTGCAAACACAATTTTGCTTTTGCAAACACAATTTTGCTTTTGCAAACACGATTTTGCTTTTGCAAAAACAATTTTGCTTTTGCAAAAACAATTTTGCTTTTGCAAAAACAATTTTGCTTTTGCAAAAACAATTTTGCTTTTGCAAAAACAATTTTGCTTTTGCAAAAACAATTTTGCTTTTGCAAAAACAATTTTGCTTTTGCAAAAACAATTTTGCTTTTGCAAACACAATTTTGCTTTTGCAAACACAATTTTGCTTTTGCAAAAACAATTTTGCTTTTGCAAACACAATTTTGCTTTTGCAAACACAATTTTGCTTTTGCAAACACAATTTTGCTTTTGCAAACACAATTTTGCTTTTGCAAACACAATTTTGCTTTTGCAAAAACAATTTTGCTTTTGCAAAAACAATTTTGCTTTTGCAAAAACAATTTTGCTTTTGCAAAAACAATTTTGCTTTTGCAAAAACAATTTTGCTTTTGCAAAAACAATTTTGCTTTTGCAAAAACAATTTTGCTTTTGCAAACACAATTTTGCTTTTGCAAACACAATTTTGCTTTTGCAAACACAATTTTGCTTTTGCAAACACAATTTTGCTTTTGCAAAAACAATTTTGCTTTTGCAAACACAATTTTGCTTTTGCAAACACAATTTTGCTTTTGCAAACACAATTTTGCTTTTGCAAACACAATTTTGCTTTTGCAAACACAATTTTGCTTTTGCAAACACAATTTTGCTTTTGCAAACACAATTTTGCTTTTGCAAACACAATTTTGCTTTTGCAAGCACAATTTTGCTTTTGCAAACACAATTTTGCTTTTGCAAACACAATTTTGCTTTTGCAAACACAATTTTGCTTTTGCAAACACAATTTTGCTTTTGCAAAAACAATTTTGCTTTTGCAAAAACAATTTTGCTTTTGCAAAAACAATTTTGCTTTTGCAAAAACAATTTTGCTTTTGCAAAAACAATTTTGCTTTTGCAAAAACAATTCTGCTTTTGCAAAAACAATTTTGCTTTTGCAAACACAATTTTGCTTTTGCACAAACAATTTTGCTTTTGCAAACACAATTTTGCTTTTGCAAACACAATTTTGTTTTTGCAAACACAATTTTGCTTTTGCAAACACAATTTTGTTTTTGCAAACACAATTTTGTTTTTGCAAACACAATTTTGTTTTTGCAAACACAATTTTGTTTTTGCAAACACAATTTTGCTTTTGCAAACACAATTTTGTTTTTGCAAAAACAATTTTGCTTTTGCAAAAACAATTTTGCTTTTGCAAACACAATTTTGCTTTTGCAAAAACAATTTTGCTTTTGCAAAAACAATTTTGCTTTTGCAAAAACAATTTTGCTTTTGCAAAAACAATTTTGCTTTTGCAAAAACAATTTTGCTTTTGCAAACACAATTTTGCTTTTGCAAACACAATTTTGCTTTTGCAAAAACAATTTTGCTTTTGCAAAAACAATTTTGCTTTTGCAAACACAATTTTGCTTTTGCAAAAACAATTCTGCTTTTGCAAAAACAATTTTGCTTTTGCAAAAACAATTTTGCTTTTGCAAAAACAATTTTGCTTTTGCAAAAACAATTTTGCTTTTGCAAAAACAATTTTGCTTTTGCAAAAACAATTTTGCTTTTGCAAAAACAATTTTGCTTTTGCAAAAACAATTTTGCTTTTGCAAAAACAATTTTGCTTTTGCAAACACAATTTTGCTTTTGCAAAAACAATTCTGCTTTTGCAAACACAATTTTGCTTTTGCAAACACAATTTTGCTTTTGCAAACACAATTTTGCTTTTGCAAAAACAATTTTGCTTTTGCAAACACAATTTTGCTTTTGCAAACACAATTTTGCTTTTGCAAACACAATTTTGCTTTTGCAAAAACAATTTTGCTTTTGCAAACACAATTTTGCTTTTGCAAAAACAATTTTGCTTTTGCAAAAACAATTTTGCTTTTGCAAAAACAATTTTGCTTTTGCAAAAACAATTTTGCTTTTGCAAAAACAATTTTGCTTTTGCAAAAACAATTTTGCTTTTGCAAACACAATTTTGCTTTTGCAAACACAATTTTGCTTTTGCAAAAACAATTTTGCTTTTGCAAAAACAATTTTGCTTTTGCAAACACAATTTTGCTTTTGCAAACACAATTTTGCTTTTGCAAACACAATTTTGCTTTTGCACAAACAATTTTGCTTTTGCAAACACAATTTTGCTTTTGCAAACACAATTTTGTTTTTGCAAACACAATTTTGCTTTTGCAAACACAATTTTGTTTTTGCAAACACAATTTTGTTTTTGCAAACACAATTTTGTTTTTGCAAACACAATTTTGTTTTTGCAAACACAATTTTGCTTTTGCAAACACAATTTTGTTTTTGCAAAAACAATTTTGCTTTTGCAAACACAATTTTGCTTTTGCAAAAACAATTTTGCTTTTGCAAAAACAATTTTGCTTTTGCAAAAACAATTTTGCTTTTGCAAAAACAATTTTGCTTTTGCAAAAACAATTTTGCTTTTGCAAACACAATTTTGCTTTTGCAAACACAATTTTGCTTTTGCAAAAACAATTTTGCTTTTGCAAAAACAATTTTGCTTTTGCAAACACAATTTTGCTTTTGCAAAAACAATTTTGCTTTTGCAAAAACAATTTTGCTTTTGCAAAAACAATTTTGCTTTTGCAAAAACAATTTTGCTTTTGCAAAAACAATTTTGCTTTTGCAAAAACAATTTTGCTTTTGCAAAAACAATTTTGCTTTTGCAAAAACAATTTTGCTTTTGCAAAAACAATTTTGCTTTTGCAAACACAATTTTGCTTTTGCAAAAACAATTCTGCTTTTGCAAACACAATTTTGCTTTTGCAAACACAATTTTGCTTTTGCAAACACAATTTTGCTTTTGCAAAAACAATTTTGCTTTTGCAAACACAATTTTGCTTTTGCAAACACAATTTTGCTTTTGCAAACACAATTTTGCTTTTGCAAAAACAATTTTGCTTTTGCAAACACAATTTTGCTTTTGCAAAAACAATTTTGCTTTTGCAAAAACAATTTTGCTTTTGCAAAAACAATTTTGCTTTTGCAAAAACAATTTTGCTTTTGCAAAAACAATTTTGCTTTTGCAAAAACAATTTTGCTTTTGCAAACACAATTTTGCTTTTGCAAAAACAATTTTGCTTTTGCAAAAACAATTTTGCTTTTGCAAACACAATTTTGCTTTTGCAAACACAATTTTGCTTTTGCAAACACAATTTTGCTTTTGCAAACACAATTTTGCTTTTGCAAACACAATTTTGCTTTTGCAAACACAATTTTGCTTTTGCAAACACAATTTTGCTTTTGCAAACACAATTTTGCTTTTGCAAACACAATTTTGCTTTTGCAAACACAATTTTGCTTTTGCAAACACAATTTTGCTTTTGCAAACACAATTTTGCTTTTGCAAGCACAATTTTGCTTTTGCAAGCACAATTTTGCTTTTGCAAACACAATTTTGCTTTTGCAAACACAATTTTGCTTTTGCAAACACAATTTTGCTTTTGCAAACACAATTTTGCTTTTGCAAAAACAATTTTGCTTTTGCAAAAACAATTTTGCTTTTGCAAAAACAATTTTGCTTTTGCAAAAACAATTTTGCTTTTGCAAAAACAATTTTGCTTTTGCAAAAACAATTTTGCTTTTGCAAAAACAATTCTGCTTTTGCAAAAACAATTTTGCTTTTGCAAACACAATTTTGCTTTTGCACAAACAATTTTGCTTTTGCAAACACAATTTTGCTTTTGCAAAAACAATTTTGCTTTTGCAAAAACAATTTTGCTTTTGCAAAAACAATTTTGCTTTTGCAAAAACAATTTTGCTTTTGCAAAAACAATTTTGCTTTTGCAAAAACAATTTTGCTTTTGCAAAAACAATTTTGCTTTTGCAAAAACAATTTTGCTTTTGCAAAAACAATTTTGCTTTTGCAAAAACAATTTTGCTTTTGCAAAAACAATTCTGCTTTTGCAAAAACAATTTTGCTTTTGCAAACACAATTTTGCTTTTGCACAAACAATTTTGCTTTTGCAAACACAATTTTGCTTTTGCAAAAACAATTTTGCTTTTGCAAAAACAATTTTGCTTTTGCAAACACAATTTTGCTTTTGCAAACACAATTTTGCTTTTGCAAAAACAATTTTGCTTTTGCAAACACAATATTGCTTTTGCAAAAACACAATTTTGCTTTTGCAAACACAATATTGCTTTTGCAAAAACACAATTTTGCTTTTGCAAACACAATTTTGCTTTTGCAAACACAATTTTGCTTTTGCAAACACAATTTTGCTTTTTCAAAAACAATTTTGCTTTTGCAAAAACAATTTTGCTTTTGCAAACACAATTTTGCTTTTGCAAACACAATTTTGCTTTTGCAAACACAATTTTGCTTTTGCAAAAACAATTTTGCTTTTGCAAAAACAATTTTGCTTTTGCATAAACAATTTTGCTTTTGCAAAAACAATTTTGCTTTTGCAAACACAATTTTGCTTTTGCAAACACAATTTTGCTTTTGCAAACACAATTTTGCTTTTGCAAACACAATTTTGCTTTTGCAAACACAATTTTGCTTTTGCAAACACAATTTTGCTTTTGCAAACTCAATTTTGCTTTTGCAAAAACAATTTTGCTTTTGCAAAAACAATTTTGCTTTTGCAAACACAATTTTGCTTTTGCAAACACAATTTTGCTTTTGCAAACACAATTTTGCTTTTGCAAACACAATTTTGCTTTTGCAAACACAATTTTGCTTTTGCAAACACAATTTTGCTTTTGCAAACACAATTTTGCTTTTGCAAAAACAATTTTGCTTTTGCAAACACAATTTTGCTTTTGCAAACACAATTTTGTTTTTGCAAAAACAATTTTGCTTTTGCAAAAACAATTTTGCTTTTGCAAAAACAATTTTGCTTTTGCAAGAACAATTCTGCTTTTGCAAACACAATTTTGCTTCTGCAAAAACAATTCTGCTTTTGCAAACACAATTTTGCTTTTGCAAACACAATTTTGCTTTTGCAAAAACAATTTTGCTTTTGCAAACACAATTTTGCTTTTGCAAACACAATTTTGCTTTTGCAAACACAATTTTGCTTTTGCAAAAACAATTTTGCTTTTGCAAACACAATTTTGCTTTTGCAAACACAATTTTGCTTTTGCAAACACAATTTTGCTTTTGCAAACACAATTTTGCTTTTGCAAACACAATTTTGCTTTTGCAAACACAATTTTGCTTTTGCAAACACAATTTTGCTTTTGCAAACACAATTTTGCTTTTGCAAACACAATTTTGCTTTTGCAAACACAATTTTGCTTTTGCAAACACAATTTTGCTTTTGCAAACACAATTTTGCTTTTGCAAACACAATTTTGCTTTTGCAAACACAATTTTGCTTTTGCAAACACAATTTTGCTTTTGCAAACACAATTTTGCTTTTGCAAAAACAATTTTGCTTTTGCAAAAACAATTTTGCTTTTGCAAAAACAATTTTGCTTTTGCAAAAACAATTTTGCTTTTGCAAAAACAATTTTGCTTTTGCAAAAACAATTTTGCTTTTGCAAAAACAATTTTGCTTTTGCAAAAACAATTTTGCTTTTGCAAAAACAATTTTGCTTTTGCAAAAACAATTCTGCTTTTGCAAACACAATTCTGCTTTTGCAAACACAATTTTGCTTTTGCAAACACAATTTTGCTTTTGCAAACACAATTTTGCTTTTGCAAACACAATTTTGCTTTTGCAAACACAATTTTGCTTTTGCAAACACAATTTTGCTTTTGCAAAAACAATTTTGCTTTTGCAAACACAATTTTGCTTTTGCAAACACAATTTTGCTTTTGCAAACACAATTTTGCTTTTGCAAAAACAATTTTGCTTTTGCAAAAACAATTTTGCTTTTGCAAACACAATTTTGCTTTTGCAAACACAATTTTGCTTTTGCAAACACAATTTTGCTATTGCAAAAACAATTTTGCTTTTGCAAAAACAATTTTGCTTTTGCAAACACAATTTTGCTTTTGCAAACACAATTTTGCTTTTGCAAAAACAATTTTGCTTTTGCAAACACAATTTTGCTTTTGCAAACACAATTTTGCTTTTGCAAACACAATTTTGCTTTTGCAAACACAATTTTGCTTTTGCAAACACAATTTTGCTTTTGCAAACACAATTTTGCTTTTGCAAACACAATTTTGCTTTTGCAAACACAATTTTGCTTTTGCTAAAACAATTTTGCTTTTGCAAAAACAATTTTGCTTTTGCAAAAACAATTTTGCTTTTGCAAACACAATTTTGCTTTTGCAAACACAATTTTGCTTTTGCAAAAACAATTTTGCTTTTGCAAAAACAATTTTGCTTTTGCAAAAACAATTTTGCTTTTGCAAACACAATTTTGCTTTTGCAAACACAATTTTGCTTTTGCAAACACAATTTTGCTTTTGCAAACACAATTTTGCTTTTGCAAACACAATTTTGCTTTTGCAAACACAATTTTGCTTTTGCAAAAACAATTTTGCTTTTGCAAAAACAATTTTGCTTTTGCAAAAATAATTTTGCTTTTGCAAAAATAATTTTGCTTTTGCAAACACAATTTTGCTTTTGCAAACACAATTTTGCTTTTGCAAACACAATTTTGCTTTTGCAAACACAATTTTGCTTTTGCAAACACAATTTTGCTTTTGCAAACACAATTTTGCTTTTGCAAACACAATTTTGCTTTTGCAAAAACAATTTTGCTTTTGCAAAAACAATTCTTCTTTTGCAAAAACAATTCTGCTTTTGCAAAAACAATTCTGCTTTTGCAAAAACAATTCTGCTTTTGCAAAAACAATTCTGCTTTTGCAAAAACAATTTTGCTTTTGCAAACACAATTTTGCTTTTGCAAAAACAATTTTGCTTTTGCAAAAACAATTTTGCTTTTGCAAAAACAATTTTGCTTTTGCAAAAACAATTTTGCTTTTGCAAAAACAATTTTGCTTTTGCAAACACAATTTTGCTTTTGCAAACACAATTTTGCTTTTGCAAAAACAATTTTGCTTTTGCAAGAACAATTCTGCTTTTGCAAACACAATTTTGCTTTTGCAAAAACAATTCTGCTTTTGCAAAAACAATTTTGCTTTTGCAAAAACAATTTTGCTTTTGCAAAAACAATTTTGCTTTTGCAAAAACAATTTTGCTTTTGCAAAAACAATTTTGCTTTTGCAAAAACAATTTTGCTTTTGCAAAAACAATTTTGCTTTTGCAAAAACAATTTTGCTTTTGCAAAAACAATTTTGCTTTTGCAAAAACAATTTTGCTTTTGCAAACACAATTTTGCTTTTGCAAAAACAATTTTGCTTTTGCAAAAACAATTTTGCTTTTGCAAAAACAATTTTGCTTTTGCAAAAACAATTTTGCTTTTGCAAAAACATTTTTGGTTTTGCAAAAACATTTTTGGTTTTGCAAAAACAATTTTGCTTTTGCAAAAACAATTCTGCTTTTGCAAACACAATTTTGCTTTTGCAAACACAATTTTGCTTTTGCAAACACAATTTTGCTTTTGCAAACACAATTTTGCTTTTGCAAACACAATTTTGCTTTTGCAAAAACAATTTTGCTTTTGCAAACACAATTTTGCTTTTGCAAACACAATTTTGCTTTTGCAAACACAATTTTGCTTTTTCAAAAACAATTTTGCTTTTGCAAAAACAATTTTGCTTTTGCAAACACAATTTTGCTTTTGCAAAAACAATTTTGCTTTTGCAAAAACAATTTTGCTTTTGCAAACACAATTTTGCTTTTGCAAACACAATTTTGCTTTTGCAAACACAATTTTGCTTTTGCAAACACAATTTTGCTTTTGCAAACACAATTTTGCTTTTGCAAACACAATTTTGCTTTTGCAAACACAATTTTGCTTTTGCAAACACAATTTTGCTTTTGCAAAAACAATTTTGCTTTTGCAAAAACAATTTTGCTTTTGCAAAAACAATTTTGCTTTTGCAAAAACAATTTTGCTTTTGCAAAAACAATTTTGCTTTTGCAAAAACAATTTTGCTTTTGCAAAAACAATTTTGCTTTTGCAAACACAATTTTGCTTTTGCAAACACAATTTTGCTTTTGCAAACACAATTTTGCTTTTGCAAACACAATTTTGCTTTTGCAAACACAATTTTGCTTTTGCAAACACAATTTTGCTTTTGCAAACACAATTTTGCTTTTGCAAACACAATTTTGCTTTTGCAAACACAATTTTGCTTTTGCAAACACAATTTTGCTTTTGCAAACACAATTTTGCTTTTGCAAACACAATTTTGCTTTTGCAAACACAATTTTGCTTTTGCAAACACAATTTTGCTTTTGCAAAAACAATTTTGCTTTTGCAAAAACAATTTTGCTTTTGCAAAAACAATTTTGCTTTTGCAAAAACAATTTTGCTTTTGCAAAAACAATTTTGCTTTTGCAAAAACAATTTTGCTTTTGCAAAAACAATTTTGCTTTTGCAAACACAATTTTGCTTTTGCAAACACAATTTTGCTTTTGCAAACACAATTTTGCTTTTGCAAACACAATTTTGCTTTTGCAAACACAATTTTGCTTTTGCAAACACAATTTTGCTTTTGCAAACACAATTTTGCTTTTGCAAAAACAATTTTGCTTTTGCAAAAACAATTTTGCTTTTGCAAACACAATTTTGCTTTTGCAAACACAATTTTGCTTTTGCAAACACAATTTTGCTTTTGCAAACACAATTTTGCTTTTGCAAACAC
Organism: Sarcophaga subvicina; assembly: GCA_936449025.2. NCBI lineage: Eukaryota > Metazoa > Arthropoda > Insecta > Diptera > Sarcophagidae > Sarcophaga > Sarcophaga subvicina. Next base: position 15,786,764 of record OW388084.2, read on the forward strand.
AATTTTGCTTTTGCAAACACAATTTTGCTTTTGCAAACACAATTTTGCTTTTGCAAACACAATTTTGCTTTTGCAAACACAATTTTGCTTTTGCAAAAACAATTTTGCTTTTGCAAAAACAATTTTGCTTTTGCAAACACAATTTTGCTTTTGCAAAAACAATTTTGCTTTTGCAAAAACAATTTTGCTTTTGCAAAAACAATTTTGCTTTTGCAAAAACAATTTTGCTTTTGCAAAAACAATTTTGCTTTTGCAAAAACAATTTTGCTTTTGCAAAAACAATTTTGCTTTTGCAAACACAATTTTGCTTTTGCAAACACAATTTTGCTTTTGCAAACACAATTTTGCTTTTGCAAAAACAATTTTGCTTTTGCAAACACAATTTTGCTTTTGCAAACACAATTTTGCTTTTGCAAACACAATTTTGCTTTTGCAAACACAATTTTGCTTTTGCAAACACAATTTTGCTTTTGCAAAAACAATTTTGCTTTTGCAAAAACAATTTTGCTTTTGCAAAAACAATTTTGCTTTTGCAAAAACAATTTTGCTTTTGCAAAAACAATTTTGCTTTTGCAAAAACAATTTTGCTTTTGCAAACACAATTTTGCTTTTGCAAACACAATTTTGCTTTTGCAAACACAATTTTGCTTTTGCAAACACAATTTTGCTTTTGCAAAAACAATTTTGCTTTTGCAAAAACAATTTTGCTTTTGCAAAAACAATTTTGCTTTTGCAAAAACAATTTTGCTTTTGCAAACACAATTTTGCTTTTGCAAACACAATTTTGCTTTTGCAAACACAATTTTGCTTTTGCAAACACAATTTTGCTTTTGCAAACACAATTTTGCTTTTGCAAACACAATTTTGCTTTTGCAAGCACAATTTTGCTTTTGCAAGCACAATTTTGCTTTTGCAAACACAATTTTGCTTTTGCAAACACAATTTTGCTTTTGCAAACACAATTTTGCTTTTGCAAACACAATTTTGCTTTTGCAAACACAATTTTGCTTTTGCAAAAACAATTTTGCTTTTGCAAAAACAATTTTGCTTTTGCAAAAACAATTTTGCTTTTGCAAAAACAATTTTGCTTTTGCAAAAACAATTTTGCTTTTGCAAAAACAATTCTGCTTTTGCAAAAACAATTTTGCTTTTGCACAAACAATTTTGCTTTTGCAAACACAATTTTGCTTTTGCAAACACAATTTTGCTTTTGCAAACACAATTTTGTTTTTGCAAACACAATTTTGTTTTTGCAAACACAATTTTGTTTTTGCAAACACAATTTTGTTTTTGCAAACACAATTTTGTTTTTGCAAACACAATTTTGTTTTTGCAAACACAATTTTGCTTTTGCAAACACAATTTTGTTTTTGCAAAAACAATTTTGCTTTTGCAAACACAATTTTGCTTTTGCAAAAACAATTTTGCTTTTGCAAAAACAATTTTGCTTTTGCAAAAACAATTTTGCTTTTGCAAAAACAATTTTGCTTTTGCAAAAACAATTTTGCTTTTGCAAAAACAATTTTGCTTTTGCAAACACAATTTTGCTTTTGCAAACACAATTTTGCTTTTGCAAAAACAATTTTGCTTTTGCAAAAACAATTTTGCTTTTGCAAACACAATTTTGCTTTTGCAAAAACAATTCTGCTTTTGCAAAAACAATTTTGCTTTTGCAAAAACAATTTTGCTTTTGCAAAAACAATTTTGCTTTTGCAAAAACAATTTTGCTTTTGCAAAAACAATTTTGCTTTTGCAAAAACAATTTTGCTTTTGCAAAAACAATTTTGCTTTTGCAAAAACAATTTTGCTTTTGCAAACACAATTTTGCTTTTGCAAAAACAATTCTGCTTTTGCAAACACAATTTTGCTTTTGCAAACACAATTTTGCTTTTGCAAACACAATTTTGCTTTTGCAAAAACAATTTTGCTTTTGCAAACACAATTTTGCTTTTGCAAACACAATTTTGCTTTTGCAAACACAATTTTGCTTTTGCAAAAACAATTTTGCTTTTGCAAACACAATTTTGCTTTTGCAAAAACAATTTTGCTTTTGCAAAAACAATTTTGCTTTTGCAAAAACAATTTTGCTTTTGCAAAAACAATTTTGCTTTTGCAAAAACAATTTTGCTTTTGCAAAAACAATTTTGCTTTTGCAAACACAATTTTGCTTTTGCAAACACAATTTTGCTTTTGCAAAAACAATTTTGCTTTTGCAAAAACAATTTTGCTTTTGCAAACACAATTTTGCTTTTGCAAACACAATTTTGCTTTTGCAAACACAATTTTGCTTTTGCACAAACAATTTTGCTTTTGCAAACACAATTTTGCTTTTGCAAACACAATTTTGTTTTTGCAAACACAATTTTGCTTTTGCAAACACAATTTTGTTTTTGCAAACACAATTTTGTTTTTGCAAACACAATTTTGTTTTTGCAAACACAATTTTGTTTTTGCAAACACAATTTTGCTTTTGCAAACACAATTTTGTTTTTGCAAAAACAATTTTGCTTTTGCAAAAACAATTTTGCTTTTGCAAACACAATTTTGCTTTTGCAAAAACAATTTTGCTTTTGCAAAAACAATTTTGCTTTTGCAAAAACAATTTTGCTTTTGCAAAAACAATTTTGCTTTTGCAAAAACAATTTTGCTTTTGCAAACACAATTTTGCTTTTGCAAACACAATTTTGCTTTTGCAAAAACAATTTTGCTTTTGCAAAAACAATTTTGCTTTTGCAAACACAATTTTGCTTTTGCAAAAACAATTTTGCTTTTGCAAAAACAATTTTGCTTTTGCAAAAACAATTTTGCTTTTGCAAAAACAATTTTGCTTTTGCAAAAACAATTTTGCTTTTGCAAAAACAATTTTGCTTTTGCAAAAACAATTTTGCTTTTGCAAAAACAATTTTGCTTTTGCAAAAACAATTTTGCTTTTGCAAACACAATTTTGCTTTTGCAAAAACAATTCTGCTTTTGCAAACACAATTTTGCTTTTGCAAACACAATTTTGCTTTTGCAAACACAATTTTGCTTTTGCAAAAACAATTTTGCTTTTGCAAACACAATTTTGCTTTTGCAAACACAATTTTGCTTTTGCAAAAACAATTTTGCTTTTGCAAACACAATTTTGCTTTTGCAAAAACAATTTTGCTTTTGCAAAAACAATTTTGCTTTTGCAAAAACAATTTTGCTTTTGCAAAAACAATTTTGCTTTTGCAAAAACAATTTTGCTTTTGCAAAAACAATTTTGCTTTTGCAAAAACAATTTTGCTTTTGCAAACACAATTTTGCTTTTGCAAAAACAATTTTGCTTTTGCAAAAACAATTTTGCTTTTGCAAACACAATTTTGCTTTTGCAAACACAATTTTGCTTTTGCAAACACAATTTTGCTTTTGCAAACACAATTTTGCTTTTGCAAACACAATTTTGCTTTTGCAAACACAATTTTGCTTTTGCAAACACAATTTTGCTTTTGCAAACACAATTTTGCTTTTGCAAACACAATTTTGCTTTTGCAAACACAATTTTGCTTTTGCAAACACAATTTTGCTTTTGCAAGCACAATTTTGCTTTTGCAAGCACAATTTTGCTTTTGCAAACACAATTTTGCTTTTGCAAACACAATTTTGCTTTTGCAAACACAATTTTGCTTTTGCAAACACAATTTTGCTTTTGCAAAAACAATTTTGCTTTTGCAAAAACAATTTTGCTTTTGCAAAAACAATTTTGCTTTTGCAAAAACAATTTTGCTTTTGCAAAAACAATTTTGCTTTTGCAAAAACAATTTTGCTTTTGCAAAAACAATTTTGCTTTTGCAAAAACAATTTTGCTTTTGCAAAAACAATTTTGCTTTTGCAAAAACAATTTTGCTTTTGCAAAAACAATTTTGCTTTTGCAAAAACAATTTTGCTTTTGCAAAAACAATTTTGCTTTTGCAAAAACAATTCTGCTTTTGCAAAAACAATTTTGCTTTTGCAAACACAATTTTGCTTTTGCACAAACAATTTTGCTTTTGCAAACACAATTTTGCTTTTGCAAAAACAATTTTGCTTTTGCAAAAACAATTTTGCTTTTGCAAAAACAATTTTGCTTTTGCAAAAACAATTTTGCTTTTGCAAAAACAATTTTGCTTTTGCAAAAACAATTTTGCTTTTGCAAAAACAATTTTGCTTTTGCAAACACAATTTTGCTTTTGCAAAAACAATTTTGCTTTTGCAAAAACAATTTTGCTTTTGCAAAAACAATTTTGCTTTTGCAAAAACAATTCTGCTTTTGCAAAAACAATTTTGCTTTTGCAAACACAATTTTGCTTTTGCACAAACAATTTTGCTTTTGCAAACACAATTTTGCTTTTGCAAAAACAATTTTGCTTTTGCAAAAACAATTTTGCTTTTGCAAACACAATTTTGCTTTTGCAAACACAATTTTGCTTTTGCAAAAACAATTTTGCTTTTGCAAACACAATATTGCTTTTGCAAAAACACAATTTTGCTTTTGCAAACACAATATTGCTTTTGCAAAAACACAATTTTGCTTTTGCAAACACAATTTTGCTTTTGCAAACACAATTTTGCTTTTGCAAACACAATTTTGCTTTTGCAAAAACAATTTTGCTTTTGCAAAAACAATTTTGCTTTTGCAAAAACAATTTTGCTTTTGCAAACAAAATTTTGCTTTTGCAAAAACAATTTTGCTTTTGCAAACACAATTTTGCTTTTGCAAACACAATTTTGTTTTGCAAACACAATTTTGCTTTTGCAAACACAATTTTGCTTTTGCAAACACAATTTTGCTTTTGCAAAAACAATTTTGCTTTTGCAAAAACAATTTTGCTTTTGCAAACACAATATTGCTTTTGCAAAAACACAATTTTGCTTTTGCAAACACAATTTTGCTTTTGCAAAAACAATTTTGCTTTTGCAAAAACAATTTTGCTTTTGCAAACACAATTTTGCTTTTGCAAAAACAATTTTGCTTTTGCAAAAACAATTTTGCTTTTGCAAACACAATTTTGCTTTTGCAAAAACAATTTTGCTTTTGCAAAAACAATTTTGCTTTTGCAAAAACAATTTTGCTTTTGCAAACACAATTTTGCTTTTGCAAACACAATTTTGCTTTTGCAAAAACAATTTTGCTTTTGCAAACACAATTTTGCTTTTGCAAACACAATTTTGCTTTTGCAAACACAATTTTGCTTTTGCAAACACAATTTTGCTTTTGCAAACACAATTTTGCTTTTGCAAACACAATTTTGCTTTTGCAAACACAATTTTGCTTTTGCAAACACAATTTTGCTTTTGCAAACACAATTTTGCTTTTGCAAACACAATTTTGCTTTTGCAAACACAATTTTGCTTTTGCAAACACAATTTTGCTTTTGCAAACACAATTTTGCTTTTGCAAACACAATTTTGCTTTTGCAAACACAATTTTGCTTTTGCAAACACAATTTTGCTTTTGCAAACACAATTTTGCTTTTGCAAACACAATTTTGCTTTTGCAAACACAATTTTGCTTTTGCAAACACAATTTTGCTTTTGCAAACACAATTTTGCTTTTGCAAACACAATTTTGCTTTTGCAAACACAATTTTGCTTTTGCAAACACAATTTTGCTTTTGCAAACACAATTTTGCTTTTGCAAACACAATTTTGCTTTTGCAAACACAATTTTGCTTTTGCAAACACAGTTTTGCTTTTGCAAACACAGTTTTGCTTTTGCAAACACAGTTTTGCTTTTGCAAACACAGTTTTGCTTTTGCAAACACAATTTTGCTTTTGCAAACACAATTTTGCTTTTGCAAACACAATTTTGCTTTTGCAAACACAATTTTGCTTTTGCAAACACAATTTTGCTTTTGCAAACACAATTTTGCTTTTGCAAGCACAATTTTGCTTTTGCAAGCACAATTTTGCTTTTGCAAACACAATTTTGCTTTTGCAAACACAATTTTGCTTTTGCAAACACAATTTTGCTTTTGCAAACACAATTTTGCTTTTGCAAACACAATTTTGCTTTTGCAAACACAATTTTGCTTTTGCAAAAACAATTTTGCTTTTGCAAACACAATTTTGCTTTTGCAAACACAATTTTGCTTTTGCAAACACAATTTTGCTTTTGCAAACACAATTTTGCTTTTGCAAAAACAATTTTGCTTTTGCAAAAACAATTTTGCTTTTGCAAAAACACAATTTTGCTTTTGCAAAAACAATTTTGCTTTTGCAAAAACAATTTTGCTTTTGCAAAAACAATTTTGCTTTTGCAAACACAATTTTGCTTTTGCAAACACAATTTTGCTTTTGCAAAAACAATTTTGCTTTTGCAAACACAATTTTGCTTTTGCAAACACAATTTTGCTTTTGCAAACACAATTTTGCTTTTGCAAAAACAATTTTGCTTTTGCAAAAACAATTTTGCTTTTGCAAAAACAATTTTGCTTTTGCAAAAACAATTTTGCTTTTGCAAAAACAATTTTGCTTTTGCAAAAACAATTTTGCTTTTGCAAAAACAATTTTGCTTTTGCAAAAACAATTTTGCTTTTGCAAAAACAATTTTGCTTTTGCAAAAACAATTCTGCTTTTGCAAACACAATTCTGCTTTTGCAAACACAATTTTGCTTTTGCAAACACAATTTTGCTTTTGCAAACACAATTTTGCTTTTGCAAAAACAATTTTGCTTTTGCAAAAACAATTTTGCTTTTGCAAAAACAATTCTGCTTTTGCAAACACAATTCTGCTTTTGCAAACACAATTTTGCTTTTGCAAACACAATTTTGCTTTTGCAAACACAATTTTGCTTTTGCAAACACAATTTTGCTTTTGCAAACACAATTTTGCTTTTGCAAACACAATTTTGCTTTTGCAAACACAATTTTGCTTTTGCAAACACAATTTTGCTTTTGCAAACACAATTTTGCTTTTGCAAAAACAATTCTGCTTTTGCAAAAATAATTTTGCTTTTGCAAACACAATTTTGCTTTTGCAAACACAATTTTGCTTTTGCAAAAACAATTTTGCTTTTGCAAGAACAATTCTGCTTTTGCAAAAACAATTCTGCTTTTGCAAAAACAATTCTGCTTTTGCAAAAACAATTTTGCTTTTGCAAACACAATTTTGCTTTTGCAAAAACAATTTTGCTTTTGCAAAAACAATTTTGCTTTTGCAAAAACAATTTTGCTTTTGCAAAAACAATTTTGCTTTTGCAAAAACAATTTTGCTTTTGCAAACACAATTTTGCTTTTGCAAACACAATTTTGCTTTTGCAAAAACAATTTTGCTTTTGCAAGAACAATTCTGCTTTTGCAAACACAATTCTGCTTTTGCAAACACAATTTTGCTTTTGCAAAAACAATTTTGCTTTTGCAAAAACAATTTTGCTTTTGCAAAAACAATTTTGCTTTTGCAAAAACAATTTTGCTTTTGCAAAAACAATTTTGCTTTTGCAAAAACAATTTTGCTTTTGCAAAAACAATTTTGCTTTTGCAAAAACAATTTTGCTTTTGCAAAAACAATTTTGCTTTTGCAAAAACAATTTTGCTTTTGCAAAAACAATTTTGCTTTTGCAAAAACAATTTTGCTTTTGCAAAAACAATTTTGCTTTTGCAAAAACAATTTTGCTTTTGCAAAAACAATTTTGCTTTTGCAAAAACAATTTTGCTTTTGCAAAAACAATTTTGCTTTTGCAAAAACAATTTTGCTTTTGCAAAAACAATTTTGCTTTTGCAAAAACAATTTTGCTTTTGCAAAAACAATTTTGCTTTTGCAAAAACAATTTTGCTTTTGCAAAAACAATTTTGCTTTTGCAAAAACAATTTTGCTTTTGCAAAAACAATTTTGCTTTTGCAAAAACAATTTTGCTTTTGCAAAAACAATTTTGCTTTTGCAAAAACAATTTTGCTTTTGCAAAAACAATTTTGCTTTTGCAAAAACAATTTTGCTTTTGCAAAAACAATTTTGCTTTTGCAAAAACAATTTTGCTTTTGCAAACACAATTTTGCTTTTGCAAACACAATTTTGCTTTTGCAAAAACAATTCTGCTTTTGCAAACACAATTTTGCTTTTGCAAACACAATTTTGCTTTTGCAAAAACAATTCTGCTTTTGCAAAAACAATTTTGCTTTTGCAAAAACAATTTTGCTTTTGCAAAAACAATTTTGCTTTTGCAAAAACAATTTTGCTTTTGCAAAAACAATTTTGCTTTTGCAAAAACAATTTTGCTTTTGCAAAAACAATTTTGCTTTTGCAAACACAATTTTGCTTTTGCAAAAACAATTTTGCTTTTGCAAAAACAATTTTGCTTTTGCAAAAACAATTTTGCTTTTGCAAAAACAATTTTGCTTTTGCAAAAACAATTTTGCTTTTGCAAAAACAATTTTGCTTTTGCAAAAACAATTTTGCTTTTGCAAAAACAATTTTGCTTTTGCAAAAACAATTTTGCTTTTGCAAAAACAATTTTGCTTTTGCAAAAACAATTTTGCTTTTGCAAAAACAATTTTGCTTTTGCAAAAACAATTTTGCTTTTGCAAACACAATTTTGCTTTTGCAAAAACAATTTTGCTTTTGCAAAAACAATTTTGCTTTTGCAAAAACATTTTTGGTTTTGCAAAAACAATTTTGCTTTTGCAAAAACATTTTTGCTTTTGCAAACACAATTTTGCTTTTGCAAAAACAATTTTGCTTTTGCAAAAACAATTTTGCTTTTGCAAAAACATTTTTGGTTTTGCAAAAACAATTTTGCTTTTGCAAAAACAATTCTGCTTTTGCAAACACAATTTTGCTTTTGCAAACACAATTTTGCTTTTGCAAACACAATTTTGCTTTTGCAAAAACAATTTTGCTTTTGCAAAAACAATTTTGCTTTTGCAAAAACAATTTTGCTTTTGCAAACACAATTTTGCTTTTGCAAAAACAATTTTGCTTTTGCAAAAACAATTTTGCTTTTGCAAAAACAATTTTGCTTTTGCAAAAACAATTTTGCTTTTGCAAAAACAATTTTGCTTTTGCAAAAACAATTTTGCTTTTGCAAAAACAATTTTGCTTTTGCAAAAACAATTTTGCTTTTGCAAAAACAATTTTGCTTTTGCAAACACAATTTTGCTTTTGCAAAAACAATTTTGCTTTTGCAAAAACAATTTTGCTTTTGCAAAAACAATTTTGCTTTTGCAAAAACAATTTTGCTTTTGCAAAAACAATTTTGCTTTTGCAAAAACAATTTTGCTTTTGCAAAAACAATTTTGCTTTTGCAAAAACAATTTTGCTTTTGCAAAAACAATTTTGCTTTTGCAAAAACAATTTTGCTTTTGCAAAAACAATTTTGCTTTTGCAAAAACAATTTTGCTTTTGCAAAAACAATTTTGCTTTTGCAAAAACAATTTTGCTTTTGCAAAAACAATTTTGCTTTTGCAAAAACAATTTTGCTTTTGCAAAAACAATTTTGCTTTTGCAAAAACAATTTTGCTTTTGCAAAAACAATTTTGCTTTTGCAAAAACAATTTTGCTTTTGCAAACACAATTTTGCTTTTGCAAAAACAATTCTGCTTTTGCAAAAACAATTTTGCTTTTGCAAAAACAATTTTGCTTTTGCAAAAACAATTTTGCTTTTGCAAAAACAATTCTGCTTTTGCAAACACAATTTTGCTTTTGCAAACACAATTTTGCTTTTGCAAACACAATTTTGCTTTTGCAAAAACAATTTTGCTTTTGCAAAAACAATTTTGCTTTTGCAAAAACAATTTTGCTTTTGCAAAAACAATTTTGCTTTTGCAAAAACAATTTTGCTTTTGCAAAAACAATTTTGCTTTTGCAAAAACAATTTTGCTTTTGCAAAAACAATTTTGCTTTTGCAAAAACAATTTTGCTTTTGCAAAAACAATTTTGCTTTTGCAAAAACAATTTTGCTTTTGCAAAAACAATTTTGCTTTTGCAAAAACAATTTTGCTTTTGCAAAAACAATTTTGCTTTTGCAAAAACAATTTTGCTTTTGCAAAAACAATTTTGCTTTTGCAAAAACAATTTTGCTTTTGCAAACACAATTTTGCTTTTGCAAAAACAATTTTGCTTTTGCAAAAACAATTTTGCTTTTGCAAAAACAATTTTGCTTTTGCAAAAACAATTTTGCTTTTGCAAAAACAATTTTGCTTTTGCAAAAACAATTTTGCTTTTGCAAAAACAATTTTGCTTTTGCAAAAACAATTTTGCTTTTGCAAAAACAATTTTGCTTTTGCAAAAACAATTTTGCTTTTGCAAAAACAATTTTGCTTTTGCAAAAACAATTTTGCTTTTGCAAAAACAATTTTGCTTTTGCAAAAACAATTTTGCTTTTGCAAAAACAATTTTGCTTTTGCAAACACAATTTTGCTTTTGCAAAAACAATTTTGCTTTTGCAAAAACAATTTTGCTTTTGCAAAAACAATTTTGCTTTTGCAAAAACAATTTTGCTTTTGCAAAAACAATTTTGCTTTTGCAAACACAATTTTGCTTTTGCAAAAACAATTTTGCTTTTGCAAAAACATTTTTGGTTTTGCAAAAACAATTTTGCTTTTGCAAAAACAATTCTGCTTTTGCAAACACAATTTTGCTTTTGCAAACACAATTTTGCTTTTGCAAAAACAATTTTGCTTTTGCAAAAACAATTTTGCTTTTGCAAAAACAATTTTGCTTTTGCAAACACAATTTTGCTTTTGCAAACACAATTTTGCTTTTGCAAACACAATTTTGCTTTTGCAAACACAATTTTGCTTTTGCAAACACAATTTTGCTTTTTCAAAAACAATTTTGCTTTTGCAAAAACAATTTTGCTTTTGCAAAAACAATTTTGCTTTTGCAAAAACAATTTTGCTTTTGCAAACACAATTTTGCTTTTGCAAACACAATTTTGCTTTTGCAAACACAATTTTGCTTTTGCAAACACAATTTTGCTTTTGCAAAAACAATTTTGCTTTTGCAAACACAATTTTGCTTTTGCAAACACAATTTTGCTTTTGCAAACACAATTTTGCTTTTGCAAACACAATTTTGCTTTTGCAAACACAATTTTGCTTTTGCAAAAACAATTTTGCTTTTGCAAACACAATTTTGCTTTTGCAAAAACAATTTTGCTTTTGCAAAAACAATTTTGCTTTTGCAAAAACAATTTTGCTTTTGCAAAAACAATTTTGCTTTTGCAAACACAATTTTGCTTTTGCAAACACAATTTTGCTTTTGCAAACACAATTTTGCTTTTGCAAACACAATTTTGCTTTTGCAAACACAATTTTGCTTTTGCAAACACAATTTTGCTTTTGCAAACACAATTTTGCTTTTGCAAACACAATTTTGCTTTTGCAAACACAATTTTGCTTTTGCAAACACAATTTTGCTTTTGCAAACACAATTTTGCTTTTGCAAACACAATTTTGCTTTTGCAAACACAATTTTGCTTTTGCAAACACAATTTTGCTTTTGCAAACACAATTTTGCTTTTGCAAACACAATTTTGCTTTTGCAAAAACAATTTTGCTTTTGCAAACACAATTTTGCTTTTGCAAACACAATTTTGCTTTTGCAAACACAATTTTGCTTTTGCAAACACAATTTTGCTTTTGCAAAAATAATTTTGCTTTTGCAAAAACAATTTTGCTTTTGCAAAAACAATTTTGCTTTTGCAAAAACAATTTTGCTTTTGCAAACACAATTTTGCTTTTGCAAACACAATTTTGCTTTTGCAAACACAATTTTGCTTTTGCAAACACAATTTTGCTTTTGCAAACACAATTTTGCTTTTGCAAAAACAATTTTGCTTTTGCAAACACAATTTTGCTTTTGCAAACACAATTTTGCTTTTGCAAACACAATTTTGCTTTTGCAAACACAATTTTGCTTTTGCAAACACAATTTTGCTTTTGCAAACACAATTTTGCTTTTGCAAACACAATTTTGCTTTTGCAAGCACAATTTTGCTTTTGCAAGCACAATTTTGCTTTTGCAAACACAATTTTGCTTTTGCAAACACAATTTTGCTTTTGCAAACACAATTTTGCTTTTGCAAAAACAATTTTGCTTTTGCAAAAACAATTTTGCTTTTGCAAAAACAATTTTGCTTTTGCAAAAACAATTTTGCTTTTGCAAAAACAATTTTGCTTTTGCAAAAACAATTTTGCTTTTGCAAAAACAATTTTGCTTTTGCAAAAACAATTTTGCTTTTGCAAAAACAATTTTGCTTTTGCAAAAACAATTTTGCTTTTGCAAAAACAATTTTGCTTTTGCAAAAACAATTTTGCTTTTGCAAAAACAATTTTGCTTTTGCAAAAACAATTTTGCTTTTGCAAAAACAATTTTGCTTTTGCAAAAACAATTTTGCTTTTGCAAAAACAATTTTGCTTTTGCAAACACAATTTTGCTTTTGCAAACACAATTTTGCTTTTGCAAAAACAATTTTGCTTTTGCAAAAACAATTTTGCTTTTGCAAAAACAATTTTGCTTTTGCAAAAACAATTTTGCTTTTGCAAACACAATTTTGCTTTTGCACAAACAATTTTGCTTTTGCAAACACAATTTTGCTTTTGCAAACACAATTTTGTTTTTGCAAACACAATTTTGCTTTTGCAAACACAATTTTGTTTTTGCAAACACAATTTTGTTTTTGCAAAAACAATTTTGCTTTTGCAAAAACAATTTTGCTTTTGCAAAAACAATTTTGCTTTTGCAAAAACAATTTTGCTTTTGCAAAAACAATTTTGCTTTTGCAAACACAATTTTGCTTTTGCAAAAACAATTTTGCTTTTGCAAAAACAATTTTGCTTTTGCAAAAACAATTCTGCTTTTGCAAACACAATTTTGCTTTTGCAAACACAATTTTGCTTTTGCAAAAACAATTTTGCTTTTGCAAAAACAATTTTGCTTTTGCAAACACAATTTTGCTTTTGCAAACACAATTTTGCTTTTGCAAACACAATTTTGCTTTTGCAAACACAATTTTGCTTTTGCAAACACAATTTTGCTTTTGCAAACACAATTTTGCTTTTGCAAACACAATTTTGCTTTTGCAAACACAATTTTGCTTTTGCAAACACAATTTTGCTTTTGCAAACACAATTTTGCTTTTGCAAACACAATTTTGCTTTTGCAAACACAATTTTGCTTTTGCAAACACAATTTTGCTTTTGCAAACACAATTTTGCTTTTGCAAACACAATTTTGCTTTTGCAAACACAGTTTTGCTTTTGCAAACACAATTTTGCTTTTGCAAACACAATTTTGCTTTTGCAAAGACAATTTTGCTTTTGCAAACACAATTTTGCTTTTTTTTGTCATTAAATGAGTTTAAATTGTGATCAATATTATGACTTACTTGCACTCAACGTAAAACCGTGTCCATTTAAGATTTTAAATTGCACTTACCATGGCATTTGCTATAAAAGACACGTTGTTGTTATGATATATGTTTGAAGGGATAAAAATCGTTAAAAGTTACCTTGAATAAAAACTAACCGTGATATCCATATCCCTACGTTTACACAAATGCTCGTATGCTTAAAGCAAGTATACACCACGTACATATAAGAATGTCCTTAAAAATTAAGAAGACAACTTCATGACTTTATGTGATGCATTCGTCCTTTAATGTACAAATAAAACGTATTTGATAGTCTTAAGACTGTACTCCTCAATATCAAATTACGACCACGAACCAAATAAAACGTGGCACAAAGTGAAAAGTATCATCCTTCACTACATAGTAAATTATGGTATAAAAGAAAAAAAATATTATCAAGAAAGACGGTGATAAGTAGAGAGGAGGATAGGGAAAAGGGGGCGTGTGTGGTAGATAACAATTTAATTTGAATTTTTATATTTGTCGCATGACAGTTTTAAGTGATTGTGACGCTCACTGTCAAAACCATTCGACACTGCTGGAGTAACCGTGCTGTACAAACAATCATTTCGCTTTGTATTGTTGAAACAAAAATTAAGATTTCCTCTGCCAGCTTTTGAGTTTCTAAAACTGTAACGACACAATACACACATAGTTGGTTATTACAACCCTTCAGTCAGTATTACGGCCTAGTTTCATACACCACTTATGTTGCGTGTGTTAATTTTATACATGAGTGGCGGGGCCTACAGTTTAAAGTCGACTCCGAACGACAGATTCTTTTGAGAAACTTTTTCATGGCAATTTTTATTTACTATCAGGGAGTTTTTGCCAGAAATCTGCTGAGAGGAAGTCGCCGAAAAAACATTTTTTTTGTATTTTGTTTTGATGTCTAGTCTGAGACTCAAACCCTGGGTTTACGTCTAATAAGCCAACACACTACCTGCTAGACTACGGCGACTTCAACACCACAATGCCTTATTAAATTATGTATGTGAAGATAAATTTGAATTTTGAAACCAAAGACGCAAACCCACACTCATACCAACTTGCATATAGTCTGTATGGTTTATTATTTCTTATATGTTCCAAAATGGCCACTGATCTTCTAGACAATTTTCATATATTTTTTGGGCCAAAAATCGATTTTTTTAAATTGAAAATCACCAAAAACCAAAGACGCCAACCCACACTCTTAGCAGCGCCACTTCTTGCCACTAACAGAGTAAACCTTACTATTAACAGAGCACTGTTTAACATTGGCAATAAGTAAAGGGTCCGCCAAATAACTTCGTTTTTTGAAAATGGTTTAAAAAAAAACTACTGAATATTTTCTCAAATTTCTTTTTTTATTTGAAAGTACAATCCTTCCGGTTAATAATGGAAAATAATTTCATTCAAATAGCTGCCTCGGCTGGCCATGCAGTAGCCTACACGATCGGTCCAATTTTTAAGCACATTATCGATTGTGTGCAGCTGTACTTCACCAATGGCTTTACGAATATTGTCCTTTAAAGCGTCAATTGTCTCTGGCTTGACGGCGTAACACTTATCTTTGACGGCACCCCACAAATAATAGTCCAACGGTGTCAAATTGCAGCTCCGAAGTGGCCAAACGACATCAGCTCTGCGGCTGATAATGCGATCTTCAAAAACAGGGCGCAAAACATCGAGTGTGGCTTCAGCTGTGTGGCACGTAGCGCCGTCCTGTTGAAACCAAATGTTGCCAATATCCTCCTCTTCAATTTTTGTTAACAAAAATTCGTTCAACATGGCCCGATAATGATCGCCATTGACTGTAACGGCCAGTCCTTGCTCATTTTCGAAGAAAAATCGCCCAATTATGCCTCTGGACCAAAATCCGCACCAAACAGTGACTCGTTTTGGGTGCGTCGGCTTTTCAATGTATGTGTGCGGGTTTTCTGTGCCCCAAATGCGACAATTTTGCTTGTTTACATACCCGCCAAGATCAAAATGAGCTTCATCTGAAAAAATTAATTTTTTTTTGCCAAAATCGGTATCTTCTGGTGTAGGCTACTGCATGGCCAGCCGAGGCAGTCATTTGAATGAAATTATTTTCCATTATTAACCGGAAGGATTGTACTTTCAAATAAAAAAAGAAATTTGAAAAAATATTCAGTAGTTTTTTTTAAAGCATTTTCAAAAAAAAAAAAGTTATTTGGCGGACTCTTTATTTCTTCGGTAACTTCCTTTCAGCAGATTTCTTGGCAAAAACTTTCTGAGAGTAAATAGAAATTGTCATGAAAAGTTTCTCAAAAAAAATCTGTCGTTCGGAGTCGAGTTTAAACTGTAGGTCTCGCCACTCATGTGTAAAATCAACACACACAATATAAGCGGTGTGAGAAACTAGGTAGATAATAACTAATTACGTGCGAGTATGTATATCAGCATATCGGATGGTCCATAGAATGAAGAAAAGGACAGAAACAAATTCCTTTATTCGATTCCATTTCAACTGCAACTTCAACCGCTTCGGTTAGTTTTAGATTCAATTTTTCAGCTCCAACAACGCAATCGGCGATAAACATCTATCCTTGTGATTCCAGTCTATGACGGATCCCACTATACATTCAAAAGCTCGAAGAATGTGGTGTTATTTTCGATACAGAGTTTCTAGGTTAGCACATTATGCTTTGAACTCAAATTTGTTTGATTACATTATTTCAGTTTAAACTATCTTTCTTTAGCTTTAGATAGAGTTTAGGATTCTATCCATACATCGGATTTCAAGTATTGTAGGAACCAGGTCTTCTTATTCCCTTTGAATGCTTCTTAAGGGTGACTATACTTCAGGCTACTTTGCTTAAGCAAATCAATTGCTTTTGAAATTTCTAAAGATATCTTTTTAAATTTTATTCTTTTAATTCATTGTGAACAACTAACCACGTTTAGCTTTCATCATTACCATCATCATCATCATCGTAACCATTGCCACTGTCATTCTCTAAACATTGAATAATTTATTCGATTCATTTGCGTCATCGTAACACCGTCGTACATTGTGTGGCAGTCATCATTACAAACTCAATTTCAGTTTTTAGAATGAAACCTTATCTCCGTTTATTATTTTGAAAAATACCATTTAATTGTCTGTCTGTCCGTCTGCCTGTCTAACTACGTGTTTAAGCATCGTCTATCTTATTACCAGCATTGGCTGATAATTTGTAAGTCAATCAACTCTGTTTGATGTGTCCTTTTTATGTCCATCCCTGTATTTACTGCAGGTAACTCATTAGACAGTTTGTAAACGCAGAAAAAGAACATGAAATGAAACATAAAATTGTTGTTATACTCGCAACAGAGGTAATCATTGAAAATAAGAGGAAATTGTGATGAGAGAAATGGGCAAGAGAAAATCACTGAAATTATTTTGTAACGATAAACGACGTTAAATTTCAATGCTCATTTAGAAACTTTAATAAAAAATTTTGATTATCGTTTACAGTCATTGGAGAGCTTTTTCAAATTAATTAATTAGAGTATGTAGTTTATATACCCGAATATAATGCGTATTGTGCTTATGTCCATTACTGAATAGAATTCATATGAAATTTTAATATTTTGTGTCTTGTATTTTATTTGAATCGTATCGTATATTCGCAATAAATTATAATCAAATAATGGGTGATTTTTTAAGAGCTATAGGAACATTTTTCAAAAAAAAAAACACATAAAATTTAGAAAAATGCATGAAATCTTTATTTGAATCGATAGTACCGTCCATATAATCTAATGTTTGAAGATTATTTCATGCAAATGTTGACCGCGACTGCGCCTCAAATGATCCATCCGCTTAGTCCAATTTTGGCATACTCTTTCCAACATTTCGGCCGGTATCTCACGAATAAATGCTTCAATGTTGTCTTCCAATGCGTCAATTGAAGCGGGCTTGTCTGTATGTACATGAGCTTTAACATAGCCCCACAAAAAATAGTGTAAAGGCGTTAAATCGCACGATCTAGTCGGGCCAATTGACCGGTCCCGAACTCGCCTCTCAATAAGTCCATTGTTACGCGAGCTGTGTGGCATGTGACACCGTCTTGTTGAAACCACATTTCATGCAAGTCAAGCTCTTGCATTTTTGGCTTGGTTGGATATCATCTCACGGTAGCGCTCACCATTCACAGTCACGTTACGATTCGCAGCATATTTGAAGAAGTACGGTCCAATGATGCCACCAGCCCATAAACCGCACCAAACTGTGACCTTTTCTGGATGCATTGGTAGCTTTTGCAATGCTTCTGGCTGATCTTCACTCCAAAATCGACAATTCTGCTTATTTACGTATCCATTGAGCCAAAAATGAGCTTCGTCGCTGAACACAATTTTTCGATAAAGAAGTGGATCTTCGGCCAACTTTCCAAGAGCCCATTCACCAAAAATTCTGCGTTGCGGTAGGTCGTTCGGCCTTAATTCTTGCACTAGCTGGCTGTATTTTGAAAGGCTTCACATCTAAATCCTTCCGCAAAATTTTCCACGTTGTTTAGTAACAGAGGCCCAATTGCTGCGAACGGCGACGAATCGATAATTGATGGTCATCATTAACACTGGCCGATACAGCTGCGATATTTTCTTCTACGTAAGCGTGTTGGGTGGTTTAATGTCCAACAATGTAAATTTGGTGCGAAATTTAGTCACAATATCCCGAATAGCCGCTTCAGTGTGTCGATTAAACTGACCACAAAATGGAAGAAGCGCGCGATGAACTTTCTTAACAGAGAACGCATTTTGATAATAAAATTCAATGATTTGCAAGCGTTGTTCGTTTGTAAGACGATTCATGGTTAAATTATAGACCAAACCGAAGATGTTTGACAGTGAAACAAAACACGAAACGTGCGTGAGCTGTTTAAACCAGTGTTGCCAAAAAGATAATAGCTAAAAAATCACCCGTTATAAGTTCTAGTTTGGTTATATAAATTTATGCGATGTTACAGCATGTACCACTTCTACTACATCGTATATACAGTGGTCATCAAAAGTCTTAGTACGGCAATACATTTTGACAAAAAAAAATACCCCACAGGCTTAATACTCTTTCACAAAGTGCCGATATGACTTCAAGAGAGTATTTAGGAGATCATTTAAAAGAACGGTTACGTAATCGCTAAACCTTAAACAAAAGTCAACCGAAAAACTTGCTTATGGTGCCACCGGAAAACACTAAACGAAAATTGTACATTCAATTCCAAATGGGTTAAGTGAAGTGCTTGACCTTAAGCGATATTTTACTAAATACAAGGGATAACATTTTCATATATTAGGCCTTTGAATTTTAAATTTACTTAAGGTTCTCGTTGGGGTGTGCCTATGGAGTCATCTGAAACTTTTCCTTATTTTCCTCTTGTTTTATGAAAAACATTAAAAAATTTAATAAAATTAATACATAAACTATAAATTTTTATACAAACATTTGGCTAAAATTCATGAAATTGCTAAAATATATTGCCGTACTAAGACTTTTGTTGTTCACTGTATATTTTGTTTGAAAAAAATTTAAAAAAAAAAAAAAAAAACTCTCCGCACTTTTGGCTAAAATTCATGATATTACTAAAAATATATTGCCGTACTAAGACTTTTGCCGTCCACTGTATATTTTATTTCAGAATTTTTTTTTTTAATCTCCACAACTTTTTTTGTAGGAAACTGACTAAAATCGAAATGGCTTTTGGGAATTTGTTTCATTAAATATGAAAATAAAAATACTAAACCCCATATTCCATATTACTTTTGTATCAGCTACGTGGTTTGTTTCAAAAGTTCTAGGGGAAAACACAGGCAATATCCAGCAAGACTCAAAGTTCTTCCCATATTTCGTTTAACGATGGCCTTTTGCTTTCATTGCAAGAGATTTTATGCAACAAAGGCATTTGAATTGATTCATGGATCATTCAGTAGCCATGTGGACAGTATTACAAACTAGATTCTCACAACACTTATTCTGTGTGTGTGTTTATTTTATATATGAATGGCGGGACCCACAGTTTAAAGTCTACTCCGAACGATAGATTTTTGAGAAACTTTTCATGGGAATTCTTTAATTACTCTCGGAGGTTTTGCCAGAAATCTGCTGAGAGATAGTCGCCGTTTATTTCGTTTAGTTGGAGATGTCTGCGCAGGGGTTTTGAACCGTGGCCTCACGTCTTACAGGGTTTTATTGCACAACAGCATGTTCACCGCTTAAACCCTACAATATTCAGAGAGCTAGCTACATGGAAATATTATTGGAAAATGATCTGACTCAGCTACAAAATCAAACTCGAATCAAATACTAGTCCTATGGTGCTGAAGTGGTTTGCAGATATGGACGCGTAGTAGACTTTATATACTCAGAGCCAGATGTGCCAGTAGGTATACTCTCTCATTGTAGCACATTGAAATGATGATCGAGAGTGGTGCCTAAGCCAACCATTAATTACGCATTTCCCCAATGAAGAAGTACTCATACGTACATACATAATTGGTCATTACAACCCTTCAGTCAGGATTACGACCTAGTTTTTCACACCACTTATGTTGTGTGTGTTAATTTTATACATGAGTGGCGGGACCTACTCGTCGACTCCGAACGACAGATTTTTGAGAAAGTTTTTCATGGCAATTTTTATTTACTCTCAGAGTTTTTGCCAGAAATCTGTTGAGAGGAAGTCGTTGGAGAAATACTTTTTGTATTTTATTTTGATGTCTGGCCTGGGGCTCGAACCCTGGCTTTTCGTCTAATAAGCCAACACACGACCTACTAGACCACGGCGACTTCATCAATGAAGAAGTGCTTTTTAAAATACGGGAAGAAAACATTGATAGATAATTTGGTTGTCAGTTGGAACCTTAATACCTGAGTGATCGATGTAGCACGCAATAGATCTGTTAGGTTAGAGTGACTGGCGATAGGTTCGCTACTGTTACTGATACTAAAACGAATAAGAAGTCCAAGGACAAGGCTTCGTATCAAATGATATTGGATTGTTGCATTGCGATAAGGAATCTTACTTCCAAAGATTAAAAAAGTGGTATTCTGCTGTATTCCAAATCTTTTTAGTTGCCCTTGCTTCCAACAAAACGAAGGCCAGTTATACCGAAGCCAGTTATACTGAAGCCAGTTATACTGAAGCCAGTTATACTGAGTAAATGTATATACTGCTTGGCATAAGTGTAGTGGAGACATTTCTCAACATAGGCAAGCACACCCACATACATACACAAAAGCAGCGTAGCACATATCCCTGCCAGAATTTTTATGCAATAAAACGACGTTACGTACGAACACACAAAAAAATTTTTTTAAATAAAATCTGAACTCATATTCGTATCCGCATGTAAATAAAAACAAAACTACCACACATAAGTTATTTTTTATAATTTTTTCCCCTTTTTTTTTGCTTTTTTTTCTCTAAAATCATGATGACTTTGAATATAAATTTTAATAGAATTTTTATGTGATTCGTTCTGGTTGCACACATTTATTTTATTTTTTATTTTTCATTTTATTTTTATTTTTTTTTGTGTTGTGAATCAATGAATGCAAGTTACATAAATAATAATGAAATTGTATTTACGATGAACGATGGTACGATGTTATATGATAAGTTCTTTGTGGATTCAGATTATAAAAGTTTTTCATCCATTGCGTGTATATTAAATCGGCTTAAGTGTAGCAATAGTTTTGTTTGCATCATATTTTGGCAAAACAATCGATTTTTGTTGGTGGTTAATCAAAACTAATTCAAAAAAATTTTAAATTAAATACAAGGATTACGATTTATTATTTACGAAAAATAATTGAATCATAAGAATAAAAAGATTTTGCAGTGACAGTGTGCAATTATCAATTTGAATTCGCATTAGGGCAATGGCATCGCTATCGCATGCAATTTAAGATAATTTTTTAAGAGCCATGAAAAGGAGTTAAAACATCTTCTAGTGCGATTCAGGTTATATTTTAATGCTCGAATCCAATACAATTTTGTTTAGTGCTTAATAAACAGGTCATCTTTAATACATACATAATATACATACATACATAATTGGTCAACACAACCCTTCAGTCAGGGTTACGACTGATGTTATGTGCGTCAATTTTATGCATGACTTACGACTTCGAACGAATTTTTTTTTTTTATAAATTTTTCATGGCAATTTTATATTACTCCCAGAGTTTTTGCTATAAACCTGCTGAGGAAAAGTCCCCAAAGAAACAGTTTTTCTTGTTTCTTTTTGTTCGGGATGTCCTTGGCTTTGAAACGTGGCCTCACGTCTAACAACACACTACCTACCAGACTAGGGCGACTTGGAAAAAAATTTCCATTGAGTAACTTTAACACACCTCACCTCACATTTGGAAAGGGTATGACACCTCTGTAGCACGCTGAAGATATTTAAAAAAGCATTACAAAATCAGAGTCTTGAACACGAAAATTCAATTCAAAATACTGGGAGCCAGTATAATTTTTCAAGTGTCGGAAAAAAGCTTTCAAGTCTTTAAGTTCTTACGAATTTGCCTGAAATCCATGATACTTGTTCGCCATGATACTTAAACCTCGTTTACGCGAAGGAAAATACAATCCAACTTTTATGTATGAACTGCCTACAAGGCAGGTGATAAAACAATTAAGCTCTATGGACGTGCTCAAGTTAAATAAAGGAGCTTGAACCTGAATATCTCAGAGTTTTAGGTTAGGTTAGGTTAGAGGACGTGTACTTGTCAATTAAGACAAATACAGTACCCGGAGGTCGAATTGACCCATTGTACAACGTCCTAGTTTCTCACACCACTTATGTTGTGTGTGTGTTAATTTTATACATGAGTGGTGGGACCTACAGTTTAAAGTCGACTCCGAACGACAGATTTTTGAGAAACTTTTCATGGCTATTTTTATTTACTTTCTGAGATTTTGCCAGAAATCTGCTGAGAGAAAGTCGAAGAATATTGATCAATGGATTGCATAATGCATCACAGAGGAAATTAATCTTTTGCCGGATGACCCATATCTAGTAATGTAAACAGATTCAGTTCATAAACATTCTTTTCTCATTTCACCGGCCCATAAACTATTTTCCTAGTCCCAATATAATGTTGTACATGAGTAGGGATAATCCTCTACAGGTGGATGGCATAAAATATAAAAAAATTAGAATTCGGACTTATGTTGATAAGCACTGTCCTCTCTTTCCAGCGTGATTAGATTCCTAGTCACAAAATAGTGTTCTGCATAAGTAGGGACCATCCCCTGTTTATGAATTGCTTAAACTAGTTTTCTAGTTCCAATATAGTATTCTATTTGAGTAGGGGCCATCCTCGTTATGTGTGGATTACATAAAATATTAAATAGAATTAGCATTCTGACTAGAAAATTATGTCTGAAAATAACTTTTTTTGTGTTTTCGGGATAAAAAATTCTGAACTTGCTTCCGGTTTTCTAGAATACAATTTTATAATCAAATAGCGATTATAGCCCAGAAACCGTTACCACACTTTTCTAAAGGCTTTATGAGCACTAAATGCGAATGCAACCTTAAAATTCCGCTACCTTTTTGAGATATGCTAACCTAAAAGTGAAGAAAACATGGTCAGTTACGGATTCAAATGCACTAAAAACCTTTAGAAAAGTGTGGTCTCGGTTCCTGGGTTATTAATTTTTTACAATTTAGTCGAGGATTTTATGTAGCAATCATATATTGACGTGGTTGCTAAAAAGTATAGAATCACCTCTCATTTCTTCATACCGAAAAATTAAATTCTATGAAATACATCTCCTCTCCAACGGCAATGCAGTTCATAAAGACTTTCGGAGAAATAATTTTTATTTTATTGCTTATAATTTTTTCTAAAGAATTCCATGTAAAACCATAATAAAATTATTTACAAATTCAAAAGCACAGAGATTTTATTAAAAACTGTTTTGGCCAAGTTTATTTAATTATGAATTTTTGAAAAGAAAACATTTTCTTCACAAGAATGACTGAGTGGCCGTTTCTTGCATTTCTGAGAATTCAATAGAAACCAAGAAAAATTAAATTGAAATTTATTGTTGTGGTAAAGAAATGAATTTAAAATATTTACACTTACACACAACGATACACAAATTGCTTAACAAATATTAACACATTTCATGCAAGAGTATCAGTCCATCTCTCACACATATGGTTATAGAGCTGCCACAGTGAAAACATAATTTTAAATTGGACAATCCAGAAAAACATGAATTTATTTGTGAATAAAAAGAGACATACAATGCATACATATAAGCCACTTAATGTTAAACTGACAGACTCCATGAAAAATGTTGTATTTTTAGGTAATTATTGTAGCCACTGGTAGTACTTTCTATGTACATATATAGACATGACGTCACATATCACAACTATCCTGAAATGTGAAATTTCATTTTAGACAATACTGTTCCTACTATTCTAGAAGGTAGTGTGTTAGCTCTTTAGACAAGAACACGTGGTTCAAACCCTAGCACCTAAGCACCTAGAACAAAACGTAATAAAAAAATATTTCTTCGGTAACTTCCTCTCAGCAGTCATCTGCAAAACTCTGGAAGTGAAAATCGGAGTCGATTTTAAACTGTAGGTCTCGCCACTGATGGATAAAATTAACGCACACAACTTTGGTGGTGTGAGAAGCTAGGTTGTAATGCTAACTAACAGGGTTGTAGAAGTCGCCGTAGTCTAGTAGGTAGTGTGTTGGCTTATTAAACGTAAAGCCAGGGTTCGAGCCCCAGGCCAGAAATCAAGACAAAATACAAAAAGTATTTCTTCGGCGACTTCCTCTCAGCAGATTTCTGGCAAAAACCCTGAGAGTAAATACAAATTGCCGTGAAAAGTGTCTCAAAAATCTGTCGTTCGGAGTCGACTTTAAACTGTAGGTCCCACCACTCATGTATAAAATTAACACACACAACATAAGCGGTGTGAGAAACTAATACGTTGTATAATGGGTCAATTCGACCTCCGGGTACTGTACTTGTCCTAAATGACAAGTACACGTCCTCTAAGCTAACCTAACCTAACAGGGTTGTACGGGCCAATGAAGTAAGTAACCTCGTTTGTGGACAAACTAACCACCTTTTAGTCCGTAATATCAGAATGCAGTACTAATATGACTATAATTTCTTTAATTTCCATCGTTCTACGTGTGGCATTTATAATATAAACGAGAATATAATTGCTGTGGGACATAATATCTGCAATATTTACCTCTGCTTCAAATTCTAATGATTTATTGCCTGCGTAATTTGTTGTTTGCACTTGTATTGGTTCGCAAATCAAATTAACGCAACACTATTACGTATTTTATTACGTTTCAATTACTTATTAACCTGGCTAATTATATGAAATCATATCCAAACCAATACGTATGTAATTACCTTACTTAGGAGTAGATTGTATCACCATGTGTTTGACTCTGTTAATAGGGGGGTTAACGATTCATTACAATAATCCAACAAAAGTGTTGCCAACAAATGCTTCTTATTTTAATCATCTTAGCAAAATGCTATAAATATGACTGGGTCATCTACTGGGCCGTAACATAAAATATGTAATGCCAGTAAAGACAATTTAATTTGACATTCAATTACAGTTATTTTAGTTACTCGTGCATGAATAACATTTAAATGTCAAATATTTATGCTTCAAAAGTGACAGGCAATTTGAAGTCATGCTAAAGTTCATATTCCTATACCAAACAGTTGGTTAAAGGTCACGAGAGAATTTAATATTTAACCACAGTATTTAGGACAATAATCACACACACACACACACACAGGTATGAGAGTAGATTTTCTTAAACATTTAAGGGCTTCTGAATTAAATGTCAAAAGGTTGTCAAAGCTAAAAAAGGAAATTTAGAAGAAGAAGAAAAAAAACAGAAACTCAAGTTAAACTTGATATTCTAAGTTTTTTAAACTCTTAATATAATTGCACGATAACAGTGACGATTTCGTTCAATCCGCGGTGTGGAAAGTTCAATGTCAGATGAGTTCTGTGGTGTGTAGCGCCATCCTGTTGAAACCACATGTCGTCGGTGTCTAGATCATCCAATTCAGACCAAAAAAAGTTGTTAATTAAGTTGCAAGTGATTGCCTGGCCAAAGTCGTTCTCAAAGAAATACTAACCGATAACGCCACTAGTCCGACATCCATACCTACCAAACAGTGACTTTTTCGAATACATTAGACGATCTTGGATCTTATATGGATTCGTATCGTCCTAAATTCGAAAAATTTGTTCGTTCACGTATCCACAAAAAGTTTTTTCTCCTAAATTCATTATTTTTATTAACTATATGTGTTGGTATCTTATTACAAATTGTTGGTAACCTGCTGCCATCATTTAGTGGGTGATTGTTGTTATATGTATTGTTGAAGAAGTGGTTGTTTTTTTCCAAGAATTTTTAATAATTGGTTTTGTGCATTTTGTAGTATTCTACAATGTGTTGAACCTCCCCATGCAGTGATACCGTGTCTTATATAAGATTCGGCCAATGAGTGATGCGCTTGTCTTAGAACATTGTATGTGGAGCAGTCACTTAAATGATAAAGCATATATGCAGATTTGCGTAGTTTTTTTTTTTTTTTTTTTTTTTTTTTTAATTTATAATATGGGTCTTCCACTTAAACTTATTATCGACATACACTCCTAAGTATTTATAAGTTTCCACTAACTCTATGTTTG
Source organism: Sarcophaga subvicina (assembly GCA_936449025.2). Taxonomy (NCBI): domain Eukaryota; kingdom Metazoa; phylum Arthropoda; class Insecta; order Diptera; family Sarcophagidae; genus Sarcophaga; species Sarcophaga subvicina. Next base: position 15,812,815 of record OW388084.2, read on the forward strand.
TGTCACACCTATCGTCTGTTGTATTAGGGTTTTTTGCCCCTCTGTGAAGACATTCGTAATTATGAAAATTCACGCATATATTTGGCTGTGTAAGATGTGAAGATTTTATATGCATTATTTTCGTTTTTGTCGCGTTAATAATTAGGCCATTGTCGTGACACCATTCTATTCGCTGCTATATTTAATTGTTTCTGCATTATTTCTGTGGCATAGTCTATGTTTTATCGGTATCGTCTGCGTAAGCAAAGGTTGTATTTCTTATCATTTCATTGGCGTATATTAAATACAGTATTGGGCCAAGCTTAGAGCCCTGTGGTACACCACAATCTATTTCCACTTCTTCGCTGTGCTTGTCACATATTCTCACACTGTAAGTTCTGCAGTCCAGATAGTTGTTATCCCAGTTTAATGTGCTTCCTCTAACTCCAATTCTCTCTAGCATTTGTAGTAGTTTGTTATGTATGAGTGTGTCGAAGGCTTTGCTAAAGTCGACGAATAGCACTAGACGATGCAAATGTTTACTCAAGCAACTATTGATGAGATTTGAGAAGTTTCCCAATAATTTATTTACTTATAATTTTATATTTCCTTAGAAACGAAGTTCATCTTCTAACAACGACTTCTTCTAAGACTTTCTCAACAGCTGGTAAAATAGCAATAGGCCTGTAGTTGTTGTAGTCTGACTTAAATCCACTTTTATAAATGGGTCGTATTAACGAAGTTTTCAATATACTTGGTCTAATGCCATTTTCTAAGCTTAAGTTGATAAACTTTGCTAGGATTGGTGTAAGGTAACTCGCATTATTTTTCAAATCTGATGGTCTAATACCGTCCATACCCGGGCCTTTCGTGGATTTTAAAGTACTTAAAATATTGAAAATTTCCTCCTCATTTGTATATTCTATATATAAGGACTTTTGAAGCACAGTTTCAACACAATTTATTGTTTTTATGTTACAAGTATGTATTATTTTATTTATGTTATTTTTAAAATTTGTTGAGGGAAGCTAGGTCGTAATCCTGCCAAAAGCGATGTAATGAACAGTTTAGTAGTAGTAGTAGTAGGAGACTGAATAAATACCACATAATTTGTCAGATGTAGGTAGCTTCAACCAGATGATCGTTTTCAACTGTCAAAATTTCAAAATCGCTGTTAAAAGACTCGATACATTTTGTGTCAAAAAGCATACAAACTTTTGTATGTTATAAACTGAGATCATGAGAAATTGTGTTTGACATTTTAAAGCCGTTTGTTTCCGAATTTTTTATAGGCTTCTGAGACACACTCCTTCCCTGAAAATCAAATTTAAAAGGGAATAATATAAAAAATACTTCTGATCTCCATACTTACATTAAATGTCAGTAGTTTAAATACATGTATTCTTGTAAAATGAAAACAAATTTTATTTTTTTTTCAATATTCTTTATTGTTCAAAGTATTTTAGTTATTCATAATGCCTATTAAGACCTAAATAAATATTCAAACAATGGTACCTGCATTTTCAGTGTGTAATTATGCTGGATTGCAGCCCTTGCGCTGACCAACTTCTTCCTCTTCCCTGATTTTGGTGGAACTTGGTCAGTACAGGGACTGCGTTCACCCGTGGCATCACAACGGGCCGCTATGCGTGCTCAAGTGAGCTTTGTGAAATCAGAGCTACCACTCACTACCTAACCTATCCCTAAAAGAAACTTAACAAACTAAACAATAATCTACGGTAACCTTCTGAATAATACTGCCACAGCATATGATGCTAATGGATGGCATGACATTCAGTGTTGGAAAGTGTTTATAAAAAAGAGGCTGCTCTACTGTGTGCTAACCTTGGTCTCATGTGATACACGCACTACAATATAATGTTTTGTTAGGCTTAAAGGGTAAATATATGATGATTTCGGAAAAACCTAGACTTTCAAACTGATTACTCATTGGAGAGTCGCTATATCACGTCCATTATTTTCCACAGAGACTGAGATTCGTCTGTAAATAAAAATTATATCTTGTAAATTGATTAAAAATTAATGCGTTCCGGCCATTTTGTTTTTCTCGCCGAGGAGTGGTAAATGTACGTAACCGCACCATAGAGGAACTCGTCACATTCTCCGTGTGTGGGGCCCTCACCCATTAAATCCCCCCCTCGTCTCGTGGACTTGTTGTGCCCACTCCGGAACTACAGTGATATTACTTGTGGAGTGGAGTCTTTTTGGCCCTTTGGCCCCTTCGTGTTCATATGCGCGTACGCATTGAGTGTCGAAAGTTGAGGAAACATCTAAGTGTCTTCATTTCCTTTTGTCCAGGTCCCTGTGTCGGATTTTGTCTGACACGTGGGCAAGTATCATCTATGCCGGCATGCCCTACATGTTGTGTAGCCTCGATATCTATCTTCTTCAGCCATAGGATACGCTCCACGTAATATGCGTTCCGGCCATGACAAATAAAAATATTGGGTGCTTAGTAGTAGTCTAGTGGATAGTGTGATAGACTACTATTGGCGTAAGGCTCGTGGGTTCGATTCCCTTTAGAGACTCTGGTCTATTACACCAGGGTCTAACTAATTTGTAATTGTATTGTAATTATTAAATGAAGAAAGTAAAAAATATTTCCTGCCCCCCTTGAATAGCCACGCTTGTGTTTTACTATCGTTTTAATTATTATTTTTTTTAATTATAATTTCTTTCAACAATAAATACAAAGAAAAATAATGAAAACAATGCAAACAGAAAAGAAAAGAAAACTTCAATTGCTTTCGTAACAATTTCTTAATCTTTTAAATGAAAAGTTTTTCTTTTCATGTCACTTCCTCCTTCTATAGTCCTTGCATGAGTACAAGAGGGAATCTATTCAAACATTTTATTCACATTCTATCCTCGCCTTCGTACATTACAGTTACAGTTACAGTTATAGTTTGTAACTATTATGCTTACTATTGCAAATGGCTGTTGGATGTAGACGACAACATATTAGTGTCACAGTTGTTGTTGTAATTTAAGTCTCTAAAAACAAAAGGCAAATCTGTCGTCTTCTTTAATTTCTAATTATTTTCAGTTTCTGTTTTTCTATTCTTCTCTAGTCCTTCTTCGGGTGTATAGACGACCCTGGCGAGAAACATAAAAGTTAAGGAAAAATAATGAAGAAAGTTTTATTATTAGTTTTTAGTTTAGTTTTCTTTCATTTTGTTTTTGTTCTTAAAAAAACAATGTGAGAACAATGACAACATTTAGCCTCAGCTGGCTGTGAGCTGAAACAAAATGCAGAGTGGAAGGATAAGGCAGACGAATTATTGTCATCAACTTTGTGTAGCAACATGATGGCAATCTTAGAAGCAATGAGAGGATATAGAGGACATAGTCCTCAATATGTTTCCATAATATCCCCTATACCAGCAGGAATTTCGATATGTTAACTATACTTCCGTATCAAATCCTATTTAACACGTTGACTGCCGCGGCAATTTTCAGAAAACTGGCCGAGCAAGTCAACATTGAATTTTTGTTCTTTTGCCCAGAAGCCATTTATCGATATTAGCACTGATATAATACGATTTTATTCGTAGCTACACAAAACTGGCAGGTTTAGTGAGTACGTGATAACTCGTAGCTGGCACCCTAGAAGGGAACACAATCTCCGAGTTATCTCGTAGTCGGCAGTCAACGTGTTAAACAGTCTAATGGTTACAAAACCACACAGAACGACCGATATTTACCCTATTTACCCTATTTACCCTATTTACCCTATTTACCCTATTTACCCATAGCCATCGTCTTGATTAAAAAAATCGATACATGCATACATAATTGGTCATTACAACCCTTCAGTCAGGATTACGACCTAGTTTCTCACACCACTTATGTTGTGTGTGTTAATTTTATACATGAGTGGTGGGACCTACAGTTTAAAGTCGACTCCGAACGACGGATTTTTGAGAAACGTTTCATGGCAATTTTATTTACTCTCAGAGTTTTTGCCAGAAATCTGCTGAGAGAAAGTCGCCGAAGAAATCCTTTTTGTATTTTGTTTTGATGTCTGGCCTGGGGCTCGAACACTGGCTTTACCTCTAATAAGCCAACACACTACCTACTAGACTACGGCGACTTTTAATATCGATATAATAATAATCGATACTTATCGATATTTATTTACATCGATATCTACTGTAAATGCAAAATTTCAACAGTTTATGAAAAATTCGTGCCGAATTCTTGACATCATCGTACAGCATCGACATTAGAGCACTGTACCATGAGTATTGCATGGATAGCAGGTACGCAGTTACCCTGTACAGTTGCAATTTTGATCTGCTGGCCATTAGGTTTTCTTCAATATATTTCACTATCGGTGATTTCATTAAGGACTGGGCTCATTCTGATGTTCCTCTAAAACGGTGCTGCATAAGTGTATGGAATGTTGATTCAAAATTTCCTGCAAAGAAACGAAAGAAACGAAAATTTTGTTGTTAAAGTATTCTTTGTAAAAGACATTCTTTAGTTTTCTTTTTTTTTCAAAATGTGTTTAGAAAGCTTAAACACCTTGGAAGCGAGCAAATGTTAAGCGATATATGTTGTTTCAGTGCGAGGAAAATATAGAAGTTTTCTAAAAAAAAAGAAAAACTCTCAAAGTAAAATAAAAATGCCCTGAAAAGTTTCTCAAATCTGTTGTTCAAAGTCGACGTTGAATTGTAGGTGCCGCCCTTGATGGTTAAAATTAACATATGTACAGTAAACCTTCGATTTATGTCGCCTCGATTAACGTTGTATCGATTTACATCGTCAAATTTTTTGTTCCTTCTAACTTCAATTTGCGTCGTCATTCGACTCGACGTAAATCGAGGGAATACTGTAACTTTTTTAAGTTCCTTATTAAAATCACTACTTTGTAGTATGAGCAATATGAAATTCGATTTACGTCGTTTCGATTTACGTCGCCTTTTTTTGGAACCATCTGCGACTTAAATCGAGGGATTACTGTACTCAACATGGCTGTTGTAAGAAACTATGTTGTAATCCTGCCTAGAGTATATTATAATGATTAGTTAAGTAAGTCGAGATTATAATTAACAGCAGTTATCTTATCTCGCCGTAGTGTACCAGAAGCCATAGTTCAAACCCCAGGTCATACATCCCACACAAAACGAAATATAAAAATCAACAAATTTCTTCTTCAAAAACTCTGAAAGTAAAATAAAAGTGCCATGAAGAGTTTCTTCAAAAAAAAAAAAAAAAAAAAAAAAACTGTCGTGCGTTTGCCAGCAGTCTGCTGAGAAACAATTGCTGAAGTCATATTGTTTTTCTCATTTCGTTTTGTCTGAGCTGGGATTTGAACCGTGGCCGCAAGTGTCTAAGAAGCCAACGCATTACATACTACACTATGGCGATATTCAATTAAAATCCTAAATTCAAATCTCTTACTAAGAAAATAATGGAGAACCGTGCTGTCAACTTGTAGCATGTCCATTACATAACATAACATAACATTCACTATCACCAGCCCAGCTCTCTGCTTCGATAGAAACTAGAATCCAGTCAACTGAGTTCAGCAAATAATCCACTAGTTAGTGTGGTATACGACACTCGGTTGTTGAGCACTCTGTCCAATAGCTTGGTATTTACTCATCATCCACCAAACATAAGCCAAGTAAAGTAGGATTCGTTTTATTCTCGCTTGCATAGTTTGTGGTCTAAAATAACCCACACAAACAAGAAAAAGCTTCACAATAATTTGCCATTCGGAGACGACATTAAACTGTAGGTCCCGCCACTTATGTATAAAATTAACACACCCTGCATGATGGTGGTTATGTGAGAAACTAGGTTGTTATCCTGACTAAAGCATTACATGATCAGTTAAGTAAGTCGAGGCTGTAATTTACAGCTCTTATATAATTCTTAAACCTTGGTTTTGTAGTTTAAGTCTTTCGATGAAGACTTTACTAAAGACAATCTGAATGGAGCCATCGTTTTTTAACTTTCCTCCACTGTTACCATGTTGACACACCTTCTCATAAACTTTAACTAAAAATTCATTATGTTAGCAGAACTAATTTAAATATTTGTTGCCAACACTTATACCGTCTAACCTTTCTAAAATTTGAAAGCATTTTAGTAATTCCCCTTTCGAAACTCTAATATTTAATGGTGGCTGGGTTGGTTGGTAGTAATAAGTTCCTAGCAACGCGCTAAAATATTTAAAATGAGCAAAAGGGAAGTGAAAAGAAGAAAAAAGAAAAGAAATTCTGCAGGAAATAACCAGAAAATGTTTGTAACAATAACGACAAAAAAGGAGAAACGATTTCATATTTATTTCCATTTGCTTTAAAAAAAATTTTGCTGGGTTATTTACGAAACTTACAAATGAAGGTAAAGAATTCAATTTGCAGAGTATTTTCTGTGCATAAGAATACGAGAATAAAAAGGTTTGTCTAGGAGAAGCGCTACGTTGCAAGCAATAAGAAAAATTTAATGTCAGAATCAGGCTCCTGTTACCTGGCACATACAGATAAAATAATTTTGGGAACAGGCAAGAAGTACTCGGTGTGAGTAATATTTGGTTGACATAAATTATGATTTTATTTGGCGTAAAAAGCGTTAAAATTTCTCATCTAAAATGTATAAGAAACTTAAAGGGATGAAAGAGCGGGGGCAGGGGCTGTACAAGTGAAAATGTAATAAAAAAAATATTCGTACAGAAAATGTAATCATTTTGAAAATTTTCATTAAAACACGATGATGATGATGATAACGATAACGATAACTAACCATTAAGACTATGACTTTGGCAAATGATAAGTATGATTCTGATGTAAATGTTATCATTATTATTGCTTTACAAGACAATCCTATTTGCTATAATACTTGAAATTTGAAGATTTCAACGAAACTGTCATCGTTGGCATTAGCAGCAGGTAAAATGTATCGCATACGTTGGCTTGATGTCCTTACAGATGGTACTTAAAAATGTGTTATGCGGATTCAAATATCATGATATTATTTGCCCTCACGGATTAGTGTCAAGTATTATTACGATTGCCAGGACTTCAACAAGTATCTCCACTTGACATCAACAACATGCATACAGAGAAAATGGAATGAAATGAAATTCAAATAATGGAAGTTCTTATCGTAGTTAGTGATGGACGAAATGACTGTTCAAAAACAATAACAGATATTAGATATACACTCAGCCACAAAAGTATACATAAGGTTGACAAACTTTAGAAATTTTTTAACCAATCCGTTTTCGTTGAAACAAATCAGTTCAATTTCAGAAATTTTTTAACCAATGCAAAAGACCGTCTTAAAATCGAGGAAAGTTGTCAGACAATTATAAAGATTTTCAACGAAAACAGATTTGTTAAAATATTTTGAAATTTGTATAGTAACTGTGTGTACATGTACATATGTACATACATACATACACACATAATTGGTTATTCCAGCTTAGTTTTTCACACCACTCTCAATGTAGTGTGTGTTAATTTTATGTGTGAGTGGCAGGACCTGCAGCTTAAAATCAATTCCGAACGACAAATTTTTTTTTATTCTCACTACGTTTGCCAGCAATCTGCTAAAGCCCACTTCACACGGTAATACTTTACGTACGTAAAGTCTAATGAAAAAGTAAAATGAAATTCCATCCGTATGACAAAAAAGAGAATAAAAGTCGCATGATTTATATTTTTTGCGTTTACATGATCGGTATAAGACAATAACAAAGTAAAATGAAAACAGGTGTTACACTTTTTTCTATGTGTTTACATAAAAATACATCCCTGATCTAATGCGACTTGCTTGTTTTTTTGAATCATTTAAAAAAATGAAGAGAGCCATACGACTGTCAAACTTTTCATACGTATTTTCTCTCAATGTGTGATGGTTTCATTACATAGTACGTTCAGACGATCACATCCGTACTCTTCTACACAAAATTTTGACAGATCATATTACTTGTGGGACCGTGTAAAGTAGGCTTAAGAAGCAATTGCCGAAGTCATATTGTTTTTCACATTTCGTTCGGTCTGAGCTGGGGTTTGAGCCGCGCCCGCAAGTGTCTAATAAGCCAATGCACTCCCTACTACACTACGGTGACATTCAATTAAAATCCTAAAATCAAATCTCTTACCAAGAAAATTATGGAGAACCGTGCTGTCAACTTGTAGTGTGTCTATGGCTTCCCAGAATTGCAGCATGTCTATAGTATTTATTGTGTTAACATTCACTATCACCAGCCCAGCTCTCTGCTTCAATAGAAACTAGAAGCCAGAAGCAACTGAGTTCAGCAAATAATCCACTGGTTAGAGTGGTATACGACAGTCTGTTGTTGAGCACTCTGTCCAACAGCTTGCAGCGCAATTGGTCTTTACTCATCATCCACCAAACATAAGCCACGTAAAGTAGGATTCGCTTTATTCTCGCTTGAATAGTTTGTGGTCTAAAATAACCCACGCGAACAAGAAAAAGCTTCACAATAATTTGCCATTCAGAGACGGCATTAAACCATAGGTCCCCCCACTTATGTATAAAATTAACACACACAACATAGGTGGTGTGAAAAGCTAGGTTGCTGGAATCCTGACTAAAGGATGTATGTTATGTATGTACATAGCATATTAAATTTTTCATACATGATTTTCAGCGTTAACTCCATAACAACGCTAACCTTATAGCCATCATCAGCATATATAATTTTATAAGTGGCCGGTGCTTTAAGGGTGAAGAATGGTGATGGTTAACCAAACCTAATAAAAATTTCCTAAAGAATCATGAAATTCATTACATTTCGAATACGTAATCACCCGGCGTTTTCCAACCCTGCTCTGCTGGTTTGCTTTTTAACGTATTCAACCATTCCTCTTCCTTGAATCATCCATCCATCAGTCCTTTTGCTTAAATATATACGAAGAAGAGTCTCTCTCATAATCATAGTAGCATTAGTAGTAGTAGAATGGTAGAGACCCTTGTACTCTTGTAGACAAGACAAAAAATATTGTTGACAAGGTCTTATAACACTTTCGTTTGATATCTACAGGAGCACGATATGAGCACTTACCCATATGCTTGGGACATGCATGAACCTAGATGTACCAACACGATGAAAATGGTTTAGGTTTAGGAACAAGGATGTCAGCATATGTGTAAGTGTATATGTAAATGTAAATGTATGTCACAATAAGAGTGTTAATCCTGTTTACCTTCAAAATATTTCATTTCAATGAAATTATTTCTCTGGGTGATGAGGGTGAGCATTGGAATAAGATTCCCTCCCGCTCTCTCTGCTCTGCTCTGGTTGTCTCTGTGTGTATGTTTTCTGTGATTGTATGTAAACATTGACAGCAGTTTCTGCGGAAAAGAAAATAAATTTTATTTTATTTCCACTTTTGATAAAAGGATTCTGCCATTGGATATCATCGTGATGATGATAACGAGGGAGTGCTACAGAGTATAGATTTCATTTGAAGAGTGGGGAAGTCTCAATGACACAAATATATTAAGAAAATACAGTGTTTCATTCATTTTAATTTAAAAGCTCAATAAAATTCAAAAGAAAAATGTCATAAATTTATTGCATATTATTTAATCTCACAGTTATGGCCTGCTGAGTGGAAGTCGCCTATAGAAATATTTGTTTAATATTTCGTGTTATATGAGGTATCAGAGCTGATGTTTAAACTCACTAGCGTTCATCTTGTAAGCCAACACACTATTTAAAGGGTCCACCAAATAACTTTTTTTTTGAAAATGCTTTAGAAAAAAAACTACTGAATATTTTCTCAAATTTCTTTTTTTATTTGAAAGTACAATCCTACCGGTTAATAATGGAAAATAATTTCATTCAAATGGCTGCCTCAACTGGCCATGCAGTAGCCTACACGATCGGTACAATTTTTAAGCACATTATCGATTGTGTGCAGCTGTATTTCACCAATGGCTTCACGAATATTGTCCTTTAAAGCGTCAATTGTCTCTGGCTTGTCGGCGTAACACTTATCTTTGACGGCACCCCACAAATAATAGTGCAGCTCCGAGGTGGCCAAACGACATCAGCTCTGCGGCTGATAATGCGATCTTCAAAAACAGGGCGCAAAACATCGAGTGTACCTTCGGCTGTGTGGCACGTAGCCTGGTTCCTGTTGAAACCAAATGTTGACAATATCCTCCTCTTAAAATAAATAAATAAATATTCGTTCAACATGGCCCGATAACGATCGCCATTGACTGTAACGGCCACTCCTTGCTCCTTTTCGAAGAAAAATGTCCCAATTATGCCTCTGGACCAAAATCCGCACCAAACAGTGACTCGTTTTGGGTGCGTCGGCTTTTATTTTTTTTTATTCGTTTTTAGTCCTGTGCTGTTTTTTAAATCCTAGCGTAAGTTATTGTAACAAATTTTTATCCAGGTTTTAAACTCTCTTTACTTTGTATTTAATGCCTCGATGTCTGTTTATTTTTGCTTCCCCTTCCTATAACTTTTTTTATGATTCGCTATGAAATGAAAAAAAGCTGAAGGCAATGGCTTTAAACAAAGTTTTAAAAATAAGGCCATCCTGCATACTATTGCACATGAAAAGGAAAAAAATTGATTACAAGGCAGACAGCTCAGCCTTCAGTTAAGGTCGACTAAATTTTACACTACAATCCGTTCGTTATTTGCTGCAATATGTCAAGAAGAGAAATGACGTCAGCCATACTTTTCGTAATGTAGGGTGTAAAACACTGCGGCTCACTTGCATAAATCCATTTGTGCATATAAAGCCGACAGACTTGAACAGGTTTGAGTAGGTTTCCGTGTGTTTTTGCAATTTTCCACAGATTTTGCTTTCCCAATAAAAGGTATGAAATGGTAGCGGAATTATGGTGTAAAAAAATAATAAAAAAAATATGAAATAAGTTTATGCCACAAGGTTGGCTAGAAATTGTGGCAAAACAAAAACAAATTTGCATGCAACATCATCATCGTCCTACCACTTCCTTTTAACGTTTCACAAGCTTTTTTTGTTTTAGTTTTTGTTTCCACTAAAATGTTTGCAAATATTCCCTGCCATTTTAAGGCAGTAACAGCCATGGCACTTATAGCTGCTATGGGAAGCAAAAGAGAAACAGATTTCTAGCAGATTTGCGTTTTTTTTCTCCACGTTTTTTTTCGTTACTTTTCCTTTTGATTCCATTGTTGTAAAGAGGTGTTGTTAAGCGTGAAAGTGAAATTAAAAACGAATTTTGTACTTGTCATGGAACGGATTTTTTCCGTTCTATTTGAAAGCGTTGATTCGTTATGCAAAAAAAAAAATTGGAATGGAATGAAAAAAATATGCGAAACATTGATCAGTTGAATGAAAAGGGATTAAAATTTTTATTGTTCCTTACATGAAAAAGTAGTTTTTATTATGCATCACAGGTTAACTGGTTGCAGTTGGATTAATTGATATGATGGACAGGGTAATGATTTCATTAGCAGTACCAGGTATTTTTCTAGTACAAAAGATAGGGAAATCTTCTTCTCCTCAAAAGGCCTTTATTATATATGTAGTTTGGCAATTAAAAGTGCGAATGCGAAAACATATCAATTTAGTGGTTCGTCTCAGAGTGCTTAGTTGGAATACATAGCAGCCTCAGAGTTAACTGGCATATCCTGATCAGAGGTCAGCAATGATTATTCAAAACGATGAGTAGATTCGAATCATACTTATAATTTCTGATTCTTATTCGCATTCATACTTATTTTAATGTCATACTCATACTACTCGTATTCAAAGTTTGAAATACTCATGGTACTCGTACTTAACAAAACGCATCATGTTATTGATTTCGACTCTCCATGACTCATCGTATACACGAATCACAAAATAAGTATGATTCGCGTACGAACTCTACAATACTCACAAGAAGGTTGTGTGTGTTTGCTCTGCGTGCTGTCTTTGTCTTTTTTGTTTATGAGTCTTTCTTCTCTCTTTGTAAATGCAACAACAACTAAGACTGTAAATTTTGATGAAGGATTACTCGAATCATTTATAAGTATTAGAAGAATTTTTCTAAATTTATGTATCTGAATGAGTAGGCGTATGAATCAAACATATTTCGAATGTTATGAGTTTGATGTCAACGTTGTACTCATACTCATTGCAACATGTACTTATAAATCAATGTTGTACTGAGTACGAATGAATCAGAGTAGTTGGATTTCAATACTGTTGACTCACTCATACTAAAAATTTCATGAGTACTTATGAGTAGCGAAAAAGCGATTCATTGCTGATCTCTGATCCTGATTAATCACTCTTGCAGTTAGTTTTAGAACTTTGTATTCTCTTAGAACAGGCTAAAACACAAGATCCATTAGGCTGTCGTCAAGAAAGCGTGACACATATAAGAGAAGACGGCCTCATAGCAGACCTCCGCTGTTGTGGAGATGAAATAAACCGTAAATGTTGATTTAGTGAGAGTTTAGAGTGAAAAAGAGAGATAAACACCAACAAAATAACAGAGAAATTATATGAATATGAATACATACAAAGATAACTTTACAACAACAAATCAATAGTGACATTCTAGAAGTTGCCAAATAATATCATCTGCAGAAGATACTTCAGCAAATGTCTAAAATTCCAGTTGTCAACTGATTTTCCCTGCTACATTCAAGCTGTCGGTGTACTCGTATATTCTCTAAGAATTAAGAGGAGAATCTGGCATCGCTCTCTAGTAACCTAAACTTGGAATAACGATATGTTGGCACATAAGGACTGTTTTGATAGAGAAAGTGAACTCACTCACATTAGTGTCGTATAATTATTGATCGATAAATTCGAAAATAATTGATGATTTAATTTGGGAAAACGTTCAACATTTTCATTAGTTCTTCATTAGTTTTCTCATACGAGGGTCTAAATCAAATTAAATTTGTTAATTTATTTACTAATTACAATACAATTACAAATTGTATTCTCATTACATACGAGCTGAGCAACTTTGACCATATGCTTGGTATAGTGTCACAGACCAGAGTCTCTGGTGGGAATCGAACCCACGACCCTCACGCTAATAGTCTAGCACACTACCCACTAGACTACCAGGGCACCCCAAAAATTAAATTTAAATAACAATTCTAAAGACAACTTGAAATACATTTTTGTCAACTAAAAGCGCCGTAGTCTAGTAGGTAGTGTGTTGGCTTATGAGACGTAAAGTCAGGATTCGAGCCCCAGGCCAGACATCGAAACGAAAATACAAAAAGTATTTCTTTGGCAACTTCCTCTCAGCAGATTTCTGGCAAAAACTCTGTGAGTAAATAAAAATTGCCATGAAAAGTCAGTCGTTCGGAGTCGACTTTAAACTGTAGGTCCCACCACTCATGTATAAAATTAACACACACCCCAACATGAGTGGTGTGAGAAGCTAGGCCGTAATCCTCACTGAAGGGTTGTAATGGCCAAGTATGTATGTATGTACAAAGGTAAACCGTCTTGACCTTCGTAAGTTGTTTTTTGTTGATATTATCCTCTCTGAGGTTCAAGATGCGTAGAGTTTCTTGCATAGATTATTTGAAGATGGCTAACTGCCACTGATTTTTAATATTCCCAAACCATAATAAAATTCTTTCATCTTCTTTTGCGTTCGAGCCCGCATTGATAGAACAACACTCAACAAGCAAAGTTCTTTGTCGCTTTAAATTAAAATTTTCATAGTTTATAAGCAACGATGCATGGCAACCCTGTAATTCTAGAATAATAAAATTCTTTCATCTTCTTTTGCGTTCGAGCCTGCATTTATAGAACAGAACTCAACAAGCAAAGTTCTATGTCGCTTTAAATTAAAATTTTCGTAGTTTATAAGCAACGATGCATGGCAACCCTGTAATTCTAGAAAATAAAATTCTTTCATCTTCTTTTGCGTTCAAGCCTGCATTGATAGAAAAGCGCTCAGAAAGCAAAGCTCTTCGGGGCTTCAAATAAAACTTTTCCTAGTTTCTAAGAAACGAGGGTGGCATCCCTGTAATTCTAGAATCTGCTGTAATACGTGTTTAACCTGCTGAAGCAAAAGAATAAAAAGAAGAGAGGGCAGCCCTATTGTTTCTTAAGGAATTGACACAGGCATAGAAATTGAATTGGAATTCAAGTGGCCTTAACTCATTTCCCACTGTGAATGCATGAATACATGTGTTCGTGCAATTAGAAAATGCTCACGAGTATAGGTTAGACACCCTTATGCATAATTTTTTAATGATACTCTGCTGCTCTGTTGCTATGACAGTCGCTTGACAACTTGTTGTGCCAATTCTGGCTGTCATAAGTTTTGCATCTGTTGTTGCATGTCAGACGTCAACATTTCTTTCATTATGTCATTGCGTAAAATATGTTGTGCAAGTAATTATCGATATTGTCACGTATACTTTTCTGCATATTCTTCAAGCCACTCCTCATGCTTCTTTACAGTGGAATGAAAAATCTAGAAATATAGGACGAATTAAGAAAAAATAAAAACAGGAGAAATGGAACGATAGCATCAAAAAGATACAATAAATGATGTCTCTTTTAATTTAAAAACTTTTTTAATTTCAATAAATCTTGCTGTTTCATTACTTTTCTTCCTTTTTTCTTTCTTTATTATTCTCATTTGCCTGCCAGCGTCAAGAGTGTTTGGTAGTCAGCATTTAATGAAAATGATTTCATTAATCATTTTAAGTGCTGCACATCACAGATAGATATGATGGGGATTGAGAGGAAAGCTTTTTGCTCTCAATATGCTTCTTTTTTATTTTGTAAATTCTCATTTAAAATTAATCGCTTTTGTTTGCTTTCCTTCCTTAACTTGAACCACATTTTTAATACCGGCAGCAGAAATAATAATTTTTTGTTGAATGATTATCAATGTGACGTATGAGTAATTTGAATGGAGCGATTGAGTGACATGAAATACAAATTAATTATACGTTATGGTGGCTGCATTTCATTTACACGGAAATATGTATACGAAGAAGGGAAATAAAAACATTTCATTTCGTATACCAGTTGTATCAAAGACTTTGAAGTGTCAATTGCAGATGATATTGAAAGCACAGATTTTAAAAAGAAGCCACGATTATTTAGAGTAGAAAATTCTATTTAGTCCTCTTGGCATGAATATGTAACGGATGAATGGCTGGGTTTCAAATTGAAAACGAAATACATGCTCCAGAGCTTAAAAACCTGACAAGCGACGGGCAGTACGGTATCTAACTAATATTTCAGCTTAAATTTGTCGCCTTTCAGTCCTGAATGGACTAGACCTGTATATTCACATGACATAATTTATCATTAAAACCCTTCAGTCAGGATCACAGTCTAGGTTCACACACCACTTAAGT
Source organism: Sarcophaga subvicina (assembly GCA_936449025.2). Classification (NCBI taxonomy): domain Eukaryota; kingdom Metazoa; phylum Arthropoda; class Insecta; order Diptera; family Sarcophagidae; genus Sarcophaga; species Sarcophaga subvicina. The sequence goes on from OW388084.2 coordinate 15,828,143, forward strand.
TGTGTGTGTTAATTTTATACATGAGTGGCGGGACCTACAGTTTAAAGTCGACTCCGAACGACAGATTTTTGAGAAACCTTTTCATAGCAGATTAATTTACTCTCAGAGTTTTTGCCAAAAATCTGCTGAGTGAAAGTCGCCGAAGAAATATTTTTTTTCATATTTGGTTTTGTTTGAGCTGTGGTTTAAGGCGTGGCCTCACGCCTTATAAGCCAACACACTACCTACTAGACTACGGCGACAACTATCGAAATATCTATTTTTTTAGGGTAACCAAAGACTGTTTAATATGAGTGAGACTGAATGGCAGAGCTATCGCCCTTTACTGACGTCAATAGTTGGAACGATCACAGCCGCTAACATTGTCGGGGTCATTATTGCGAGTAGTGGAAATTGGACCTCGGTGGTGAATTACGTAGAGCGCATTTTGAGGCGGAAAAAGAGGGATCTTTAGGCTGAAGAACGAGAAAGCATGTCGGCATAGGTGATACTGTCACAAATGATGATTTAGACGAAAGGAATAGTGGAGACGCTTAGATGTCTCCTCAACTTTCGATACGCAATCCGGACGCGGATATAAACATGGAGAGGCCAAAGGGCCAAAAGGACTCCACTCCGAAGTAATACCACCGTAGTTCCGGAGTGGGCACAGACAAGTCCACAGGAGACGATGGGGGAATTAGTGTGTGAGGGCTCCACACACGGAGGTTGTGACGACTTCCTCTTTGGTGCAGTTAGGTACATTTACTCTTCCTCGGCGTAAAAAAATGGCCGAGTCATTAAAATTGCAAATAAGTACGCCTATAATTTCATAAATCCGAACGTTTTTTCTTTTTGTAAGAACATAACCACAATTTTATGCTTGTAATTAAATTCATTGCAATTACAAACAGAAATTTCATCATACCACGGAAGATGAATTAATTTCTGTGAAAATTGTCTCCTCTTAATGGAAAATTAAACACTAAACCACAATGCAAACACCCATAATAACTTCATTTCTAAAGGAAAATTTAAGAGAAGAAGAGTTTCAGGCATAGCCATAACCAAACGACAATATAATGACACGTTGACAGCTGTGAATATATAGTAGACAGGCAGGCAGACTTATTCACACCAATGCCGCTAAGTTTAGAAACTTGTGTAGCAGCCGTTATTGACATCCTCTTCCTGCTTGAATAAATACATTCTCCTTGGCCATAAGACAACCATAATTGTTCGTGTGTTGTCGAGTGTTGGTGTCGGTGTCTTAAACACATTATTGGCAACAAATTATGCGCATTATTAAGCAAGTAAATCTTCTCTATTAAACACAAGACATTAACATCATCTCCTATCGATACCCACGATGAATTGACAGTTTTTCCAACTCACAAGTTTCATTGAAAATATTGGCACGATTGTGGACATAAAAAGAGTGTGTGTGTGTGCATATGATAGTGGCCTCGTACAGAAAGTATTAAAAATTATTGCATTTTATAAGGACAAGTTATTTTAGAGCTCATTCGTAAGAGTCTATAAAACAGTTGTTTTCTAATCAATATTGTATGGGTAACAACGGGACATGGTGGCATTCTAATAAAATTTAGAGTGTATTAACTGTTTAGAAGTAACACTAACTATCAAAATCGACAGAGAGCCCGTTACATTTAAAACCCCTGTAAAAGCATTTGAACCTTATAATAGAGACGCATTTTGTCGAATTAGTTTTACAAGGGCTTTAGATAGAAGTTTCCTTCACTACTTCTTGGGTACATACCCGGTGCTATAACACAGTAGAAGATCTAAATGATTAGTCGTTAAGGCATATAAGAAGTTTAAGTTGAGAAGAAATAGAGGGCCATACTTCGTCCAAGTCGCCGTAGTCTAGTAGGTAGTGTGATGGCTTATTAGACGTAAAGCCAGGGTTCGAGCCCCAGGCCAATCATCAAAACAAAATACAAAAAGTATTTCTTCGGCGACTTCCTCTCAGCAGATTTCTGCCAAAAACTCTGAGAGTAAATAAAATTGCCATGAAAAAGTTTCTCAAAAATCTGTCGTTCGGAGTCGACTTTAAACTGTAGGTCCCGCCACTCATGTATAACATTAACACACACAACATAAGTGGTGTGAGAAACTAGGTCGTAATGCTGACTGAATGGTTGTAATGGCCAATTATGTATGTATGTATGTATGTATGTAAGACGGGACATGGGGGCATTCTAATAAACTTTACAGTGGATGAACTGATCAGACATAACACCAACTATTGAAGTCTACAGTGAGTTCTTTACATTTAAAACCCCTGTAAAAGCATGCGAACCTTATAATAGAGACGCAGTTTTGTCTGTGTAGACACAAGTCGAATGAGTTTTACAGGGGCTTTAGATAGAAGTTCCTTCCACTACTTCTTGGGTACATAGCCCGGTGCCTTACCCCGGTAAACGATCTAAATGATTTGTCGTTAAGGCATATAAGAAGTTTAAGTTTAGAGGAAATAGAGGGCCATACTTGGTTCAAGTGTGTTTATTTCAACATCTTTATGTTATGGCTTTGTATAAATTTTTTTAACATTGACATCATTATTCACCACACCGGATACATTCACCACACTTTGCAAAAACTGACCATACCGATGAAACTCACCATACTATACCCAAAACTCACCATAACAAAAAAAAATATTTTTTTTGTCAGGTCCAAAAAAAAAGAACGCTGATCTGGGCTTTCAAAGCTTTCGGCTTATGTCCACGTTCTAGCCGTATAGAGAGATGGAAGTAAAATTGGTTATATGGACAGACAATTCAGATTTTGAGCTGATTTTTTATCTTTAAAACTTTAACTCGCAGGTTCTTTTTTTATTTAAATTCTGCTTTTTTTTTGAAGCCACAAAACTCTTTCTCTTGTAAGTCTTTTTTCTGTTTTAATGACAGCTGCAGCCAACTAAAACAACACCAACTGTGTCTGTCTTTTTACTGGGGATTTTATGAGCCAAACAGCTACAATAACACAAAGAAGGAAATTTCAGGCAAAAGAAAGTAAGAAACCAAAACAAATACACAAACAGAAACAGGAAAGGGAAGAGAGAGGTCAAGGTTAAAGCGTTAGTTACTGCAAAATATCCGAATACAGATACCAATACAAAGCCAAATGACTGCACATACAGACACATATTAAGACAAAAAGAAAGAAAAAAATAACCCATAAAACTGTTGTTGCTCTCATTTAAAGCAACAACAACAACAACAATAATAATAAAAACACTGTTTCACTTGCACTCATCACTAACCCCCATGGGGGGGAGATGATAACAATTTAAGTCATTCTCAGAGAGAAGGCCATGTGAAAATAATTATTTGAACATAAAATTGTGTGTATGTGTGTGTGTGTGTAATTAGGAAACACTAAAGTGGTGATAACGAAAGGAAATTATCCGAGATATGTTATTAATTTCGTTTAATGTGGTAACCAGCATGATTAACGAGACGAATAGCTTTGAATAGCTTTTTCACGGGGGAGATTATTTCATGTGAAATTGTGAAATTTACTTGCAATTGAAATGCTAGGGCATATGGTGAAGTTAGTGGAGATTATTCTTCGGGAAACTATAGGGAGGAGGAACAAAATTTTTCTTAAATTTCTTGAATTAAATTTCTCGCTTTAACACAAAAAAAAACTCATATCAAAGCTTAATTTAAACCGGCTTTTGTTTTATAAACACAAAGAAAGCATTTCAAAAGCCCAAAATTAATCCATTTTTTAATATCCTTTTGCTTGGTTTTCTTTTTTTTTTTTTTTTGTTTTGCGGTCATTTCATAAAGGAAAAAAGGATTCATAAAATTAATACCCGATAATGAAATGCTTAGTATGGTAGGCTATAAATCAACAAAATGTCGAAATTAATTCGTTTCTGTTTTCTTACTTTATTTCTTCAATATCCTTGCGAAACTAAACTAAAAATCAAAAAGGATAAGAAAAAGTAAAGAGAAAGGAGTAAAACAAATTTGTGTAGGCACACTTAAGGAAAATGAAATAAAAAATGGCCAAATGGATGAATGCATGAATGAATAAATGAATGAATCAATAAAAGATAGAGAAAATGAGTGGCGAAATACAATAAAATGAAATGAAAATAAAAATTCTTTAAAATGAAATGAAAATTTTATTGATGAAACATGAATGAAATTTTAAATGAAAGCAATTTTTTTTACGACACTCAACCATTGCCATAAAACTCACACGTTTGATAATACAAATCATCATCAAAAGGTTAAGAAGCCTCTAAGACTAACACATACGTACTTTTAAAAAAGGAGGGTTGGAATACACATACATATTGTCATGAAAATTCATATAAAAAGCAGACATAAAGAAAAAAAGATATAAAAGGAACCCAAGTCTATAACATATACATACACTCAGCCACAAAAGTATACATACGGATAACAAATTTCAGAAATTTTTTAAACAATCCGTTTTCGTTGTAAATATTTATAATTATTTTACATCTTTCTTCGTTTTTAAGACGTTCTTTTGCATTGGTTCAGAAATTTGTGAAATTTGTTAACCGGATGTATAATTTTGTGGGCCTGTGAAGGGCCACAATTCAGTTCAATTTCAGAAATTTTTTAACCAACGCAAAAGACCGTCTTAACATCAAGGAAGCTATAGAGATTTTCAACGAAAACGGATTGGTTAAAAAATTTCTGAAATTTGTTAACCGTATGTATACTTTAGTAACTGTGTGTACGTAGGTACCTTTATAACAATGGAGACTATAAGAAACGAATAAAAAAAAACAATAAAAACAAATTGAAAAATCAAAATTTAGTAACAAATCATTTTATGCCTCAACAAACATGTCTGTGTCCATGGATTCATTCACATTGAATTCGACGTAGTCTACTAGTGTGGTGTGTTGGCGTGAGGCCACGGTTCAAACCTCAACAAAACTCAAATAAAATGGAACATAAAATAAAAAATATTTCATTAGCGACTTCCTCTCAACAGTCTTCTGGCAAAAACTCTGAGAGTAAATAAAATTGCCATAAAATGTTGCTCAAAAAAAATCTGTCTTTTGAAATCGATTTTAAACTGTAGGTCCTGCCATTCATGTATAAAATTAACACACACAACATAAGTGGTGTGAGAAACTAGGCCGCAATCGTGACTGAAGGCTTGTAATGGCCAATTATGTATGTATGTATGTATTGTTGTGGTATTATTGATGGTTATAATAGGTTACAATGGCTGAATATTTTTATTCTCCACAGCCTTTAGAGAATAAATCAGATTTTGAAATTAAAATTGATTTTCATGTCCCTGTAAATCAAAAAGATCATGCTCCAGCAACACCTAACGCCGTATATGTATGTAGCAGAGATCAGCAATGAATCGCTTTTTCGCTACTCATAAATACTCATAAAATTTTGAGCATGAGTGAGTCAACAGTATTCAAATCCAACTACTCTGATTCATTCGTACTCAGTACAACATTGATTTATAAGTACAAGCTGCAATGAGTATGAGTACAACGTTGACATCAAACTCATAACATTCGAAATATGTTTGATTCATACGCCTACTCATTCAGATTCATACATTTAGAAAAATACTTATAATGTGTGTGTTAATTTTTTATACATGAGTGGTGGGACCTACAGTTTTAAAGTCGACTCTGAACGACAGATTTTTGAGAAACTTTTTCATGTCAATTTAATTTACTCTCAGAGTTTTTGCCAGAAATCTGTCGGAGATGAAGTCGCCTTAGAAATACCTTTTTTTGTATTTTGTTTTCATGTCTGGCCTGGGGCTCGAACGCTGGCTTTACGTCTAATAAGCCAACACACTACCTACTAGACCACGGCGACTTCAAACATATCTCGTTTGTTTCTTTTATTTTTCTTCTTCTAATACCTGTTAGTGCCATATCTTTCCTTTTCAAAATAAATAATAGAAACCAAAAAACTTTTCAGCATAAATTTGAAACTTTAAAAAATAATGATTATTTAGTAGAGTACTTCCCCCCCCCCCCTCATTCATATATTCGTCAAACTTTTTGTTTTTATGATTCTTTTTGGTTTTAGTCTCTCTTGGTTACGCCACAAGTTTTACCATCAATCACTCAATTTATCATTCATTATTTGGAAAACATACAAAAAAAACAGAAACCCTAACAAAACTTTTCTTTTATTTTCAGCAGCATTTTTCATCTGTAACACGATAAACAAAACGAAAAACAAACAAAAAATTTTGTAATACTCCGGTGAGTTGATGATATTCTTTGTAATTTTTTATTGCCAGATTTTTTGAATATAAAAAAAAAAATATTTTAAAAAAATTTTTATTATGCCTTACCATTAAGTTAGAGTTTAAGGCCATAGAAATACAACAAAAAAATCGTATTTTAACAAATTGGAAGCAAGAAAAGTTACCTAAAATTCGTAATAAAATATTGAAAGAGAAATTGAATTGCATTGCCACTCGAACGTATGATTAATATTGAAAGTCTAGCTAATCAATAAAAGCCATACCATCGCCATACGCAGTGGTGGCCATCATACATACATAATTGGTCATTACAACCCTTCAGTCAGGATTACGACCTAGTTTTCGCACACCACTTATATTGTGTGTGTTAATTTTATACATGAGTGGTGGGACCTACAGTTTAAAGTCGATTCCGGACGACAGATTTTTGAGAAACTTTCCATGGCAATTTTATTTTCTCTTAAGAGTTTTTGCCAGAAGTCTTCTAAGAGGAAGTTGCCGAAGAAATACTTTTTGTGTTTTTGTTTTGATGTCTGGCCTGGGGCTCGAACCCTGGATTTACGGCTAATAAGCCAACGCACTACCTACTAGACTACGGCGACCTCTGGAGGGGTGGCCATCACAAGCCTTTAAAGTGGTTTTACAAAGGTTTTGTTTGGAACTTAAATTCGAATTGAGATGAGGCAATCCCCATTTTGAATAGGTGTACCTTGAGTCTACAGTATCTTGGCAAAAGATCGGTTATTTACCTCAGAGTATTCCTGGATAGACGAATGCATGATTCAGTTTTACTCTTATTATAGTTTCCCCACCAAAAGTTTTGATTAACTCAAACCATTTTTGGTTTGAGAAGACCCTTTGCCTCTCATTATCTACGCTATTGCATACCTTTTCAAATATTTGCTGCTGTTCTACAGAAGAGTTCTGGTAACATCTGGTTTTAGCGGCAGGAAAACTGTCCTTCTGGCAAGCCAGCTTAACCATACTATCTTCGATTTGACGTCATGGCATGTGTGCAATGTTGGATTGCATTGTTATTTCCTTTCTGTTGTACTTCCCATCCAGATTAAATTGGGCACATCTTTCGATCGCATAAACCTCCGTTTGAGCAAACCCTCCAGTTTTCCCACTATCTCGAAATATATCACTCCTTCTCTTGTTTCAACATACCTTCTCGCAAGCCAGCTTCACCAGACAGCCTCAGCTATCAACAGACGGTCACTATCTTCGATTTAAACTCATAAGAGCCGAGTGCTTGAATGGCGTTTTGCTGTTGAATAGCATTGCCGTGTCCCTTCTTTTTTTTGTACTTCCTATTCAAGTTGAAGTGAGCACATCTTTCGATCGCATAAACTTCTGTTTAGAGAAACCCGTAAAGTTTCCCATGAGCTCGTAATATTTCACTCCTTCTCCTGATTCAACATCACTTCACGCAAGCCAGCTTCACCAGTCAGTCCCATACTATCTTCGATTTAACCTCACAAGAGCCAAGTGCTTGAATGCCGGCCTGAGTGTTGGATAGCATTGCCGTGTCCCTTCTTTATTTTTTTCTACTTCCTATCCAAGTTGATTTGAGCACATCTTTCGATCGCTTAAATATATGTTTCAACAAACCCTCCAGCTTTCCCATTTTACTTCTTCTCCTGTTTAAATATCCGTTCTTGATCCATTTGTATACCACAAAATAGTCCCCCTTTTAGACAGCATCAAACTTCCAGATTAGTCCATTAACTTTTTTTTTTACTAAGTCTGGTTGCGAAGCATTTTCCGAAGTCTTAGATTCTCCTGATTTTGTCCAGAGGACAGATAACGAGGGATGTTAGATTTGACTTCCATCAACCTAACCATAGCCTGCGAAACTTTGTGCTTGAGGTGCAATTTAATTGGACACATGATTTTTTATGTAGCTTCGCAATGATGCCTTTTTTAAGCTATGATGGCTGTTAAGTCCCTCAACTAGTCGGTAGTGTGTTGGCTTATTAGACCCAACAAAACGAAATGCGAAAAAATATTTCTTCAGCAACTGGTTTCAGCTGGTTCCTGGCAAAAATCCTGAGAGAAAATAAAATAAAAATCGCAATGAAAAGTTTCATAAAAATCTGTCGTTCGGAATCGACTGTAAACTGTAGATGCCGCCACAGCACGGGTGATGTGAGAAGCTAGGTCCTGGTCCTGATTGAAGGATTGTATGATGGCCGTGAAATGACTGTCACTTACCTTTCTGCCTCAACGAATTATACTAGTTCCACTGCATGAGTAGAGGCCACCCTCTTATTACAAGTTTTATTAAAGAAAAAGCACCAGAACTCAAACTCGGGATTTGTTAGCCTCAAATCACTACTTCCTCTTGATAAATAATAAAGTTCTGTACAGATAACCTATAAATTGTTCTAGTCAAGACAAATTTGCTTGAATCTGCTGTCTCTTAGCAAAATTTAAATCAAAATACATATGTACGTATGTATTCTATGGCTGTTGCAATCATTCACTCAAATTGATGAACTTTACCCCATCATTCTGGTTGATGTAGATTGCCAATATTAATTGCTGTTGTTGCTGTTGTTATTGTTGTTATTGCCATTAAACCAATATAAATGCAAATTTTATATTTTCAATGCCAAAAAAGGAAGAAAAACACCGAAAAACAATCGATAACAAAATCGCTAAATCAGAATCATTCAGAATCATTCAGTGGGGTTTTCATTGTGATTTTTTTAAACAAAAAGCAACGAGTTGAACAAACTGGCAGACAGACAGGCTTTTCATTGGAACTTTAGAAAAACCGATTCGACTGTGTTTTTTGTAATTACGAGGATATTTGTAATGGACTGTAGCCTGTTTCAAGTGGAGGTGAAGGCCATTTAGCAGACCGCTCTATGTATTCTCATCAACGGCGTTGCTCTTTTACCCGCATCTTAAACTTTTCTGATAGTCAAGCCATGCTTTTAGTTCGCTATCGAGCATTACGCTCAACTCTATACTCGTTAAGGGAGAGTGGCCAACTATTTACAAATCAAAACAGCACAGCTTGCAAGGTACCGACCTCTTCCACCTGCTGTACATACATGTGAGCTTCTTTTTGTATCCCTTTTCGGTATCCATTTAGTTCTTATGCCACAACATTGTATTAAATTCCTATCCTTTTTCTCCTTCTCAATTTCATGATTTGCTCTGTTCATATTACCATTGTTCTCCTCACGTTCAATTTTTATTTAAGCGAACCCCAGTCATGTCTAATGGACGTGATTTTTTCAAATGAAATTTCATTTTTTTTCGCAATATTACCACAGGGTGTTGCATTTAACTCTGTACGTGTGTCACTATTGTTATCGTATATCGTTTTGCTATGTTTTTTTTAGAAATATTTTCCGATAACTACAGCTTAAGGCCATAAAACTTCACACACTTATGCACATAAATAAGCAAATAATAGAAGAAGAAAAAAAACGATTTTTAATTGAAATTTGGCTTCAATATTGTATTCAGGGATTAAATTACACGCTTTAAATGATAATTGTTCAATAAGTTAATTGAAATTCCGAAAATTCATTTCAATTAAAATCATTTACCTTCTCCCATTAAAAGTGTATTCAATTTTGAATATTAATAATGCATCACAGCTGTTTACATTTGATTACTGATTACAACAGCTGAAAGGTGTACATACAAAACTTATGGTTTTATTAATCAATTAAGAATTTTAAATAATTTCCAGAAACATGATAATACCAGTGCTTCCAGACCCAACAGTAACAATTTAACCGTACTAAACAAAATTGCCCTGAACAAAGTTAGATAAGATGACACAGATGTGTAAGAAGATAGATTTTAAAATCTATTTCCCCAGACGCAAATCAAGTCAGTTAACGGAGCTCTGTTATGTTACTAACATAACACTGTAAAACACTTAATTTAAGGCTGGGAAAGGAAAACAGTAAAAATTAATTAAATTTCTGGGTGTGTGTTAAGGTTCTGGGACATAAAATGCTTTAAAAACAATTAACTTTGTCCGCCCATGTTTTTCCCACAAAAAGACACTTAGTGGATTTTAAAATCTGAAATCTCGGAAAATTCAAAATCTACTCTGAAAACTCGATCTGTTAAGGATACTGGCGATTGATTTAGTTAAAGGGACGTAAAATGCTTTAAAAACAATTTACTTTGTCCGCCCATGTTGTCCTGTTTTCCTACAATATTGATTTTTTTTTATCGGATTACAATAGCTTTCGGAAATGTGCGATAATCTCTTTATTGTAACATAACAGAACTCTGTTAACTGACTTGGTTTGCGTCTGGGGAGATATGTAGATTTAAAAATCTATCTACACACATAGATGACAGGCACTCCTTGAAGGAAGAGGTCCGATTTAAGCAAGAATTTAGACCCATTGAAATATTTAAGTCGACGAAGTCTAGTAGGTACTGTGTTGGCTTATTAAATGTGAGGCCACGTTTCAAATCCCGTGTCAGACAGCTCCGGCCGAATGTAAAAAATGTTCTTCGTCGACTTCCTCTCAGCAGATTTCCCTCAAAACCTGTGAATGTAAATAAAAGTGCCATGAAAAGTTTCTGTTGCCAGTCTTTCGCCATGCTACCCAAATTCCTTTTAAGCGATGTATAGCCATGCAATTTAAAGATAGAAGTGAGTAGATGCTTGACTCTGCTGCATACGTATGGATAAAAAGAGGACCAACTCACTGCTAGACTCGGCTAGATTTCTATACTCCACCAGTTGCTATTCAAATCATAGTCAGCGCTTTATCATACGGGCATGCTAAGCAGGCTGATTGCAAATATTGGACGAACAACACAGAGTAACAGAACAAATTGATTACAGTAACTATGAACTGGATAACACTGTATGCCAGCGAAATCTAGGGACATACACTGGAGGCTAACACTACAAGGAAAATATTTAAAGCAGTATAGCAACACCTTCAGCCCATTGAACAGCCTCATATGCCGAAATCCGCGCTATTATCTCACTTAAGAGATGAAAAGAATAGAAAGCAAAGAGAAGAAGAATTTCCCCATCAGCATAGTATACCTGTAGATCTGATTGATTGATTAGATGAGTGATTATAAAGGGTCCGCCAAATAACTTTTTTTTTTTTGAAAATGCTTTAAAAAACATAACTACTGAATATTTTCTCAAATTTCTTTTTTATTTGAAAGTACATTCCTTCCGGTTAATAATGGAAAATAATTTCATTCAAATGGCTGCCTCGGCTGGCCATGCAGTAGCCTACACCAGAAGATGCCGATTTTGGCAAAAAAAATCATCTTTTCAGATGAAGCTCATTTTGATCTTGGCGGGTAAGTAAACAAGCAAAATTGTCGCATTTGGGGCACAGAAAATCCGCACGCATACATTGAAAAGTCGACGCACCCAAAACGAGTCACTGTTTGGTGCGGATTTTGGTCCAGAGGCATAATTGGGCCATTTTTCTTCGAAAATGAGCAAGGAGTGGCCGTTATAGTCAATGGCGATCGTTATCGGACCATGTTGAACGAATTTTTGTTCACAAAAATTGAAGAGGAAGCTATTGGCAACATTTGGTTTCAACAGGACGTCGCTACGTGCCACACAGCCGAAGCTACACTCGATGTTTTGCGCCTTGTTTTTGAAGATCGCATTATCAGCCGCAGAGCTGATGTCGTTTGGCCAACTCGGAGCTGCGATTTGACACCGTTGGACTACTATTTGTGGGGTGCCGTCAAAGATAAGTGTTACGCCGACAAGCCAGAGATAATTGACGCTTTAAAGGACAATATTCGTGAAGCCATTGTTGAAATACAGCTGCACACAATCGATAATGTGCTTAAAAATTGGACCGATCGTATAGGCTACTGCATGGCCAGCCGTGGCAGCCATTTGAATGAAATTATTTTCCATTATTAACCGGAAGGATTGTACTTTCAAATAAAAAAAGAAATTTGAGAAAATATTCAGTAGATTTTTTTAAAGCATTTTCAAAGTTATTGGCGGACCCTTTGCAATAGAGCAACGTACTGGTAAACATAGGAGAATCATAATCAAGACTTCTTAAACTAAGTACTGATGGTGATTATTAACAAGCCTTTCAGCGCTTTAGTGTTAGTATAGCTGACCTATATATGATGTCGGCATATGATACAGTGACAAGAACAGTGGAACCCCGATAGAGTGTTGCGAAAATGAAAATAATTTAAATAGGAAAGCGATTAGATAGCAACATGACAGATAGATGGCCTTACAAATCCATGACAGAGAGATTTAAAAAATTACCAAAACTTTGTTAAAAGTACAATGGCTTTATTGATTTGTTAATTTTATCTAGAAACCAGAACTAATATTTCCATTGAAGGCAAACGATAACAATAATAGATACTCGTATACCCAATTGCAACAAATATTCACAACAAAATTTTTCTAGGAATTCTCTTGTTCTCTCTATTATTACCGCATAATTTCCAAAATTCCTAAGAAATTGATATGCAACACACACACACACACACACATGTCTGTGTTGACATTTGATTACATTCTTGACCTTTATTGGACGGACATTCCTAGGCCAACATTATTTCACACAAACTTGTCAATCATATTATCAAACTCAACCACAATAATTTGACTTGAATTGAAAACAAAATTCAAATGGAAATTGTTGCAAATGTCATGCTGTTCAATCATAAAGGAAGATTTCTAAATACACACACACCAACATTAAGTATTTGTGGTTGTGGCATTAAATTTTTTACTTTTAAGATAATTTAGTTTCAAAAAGAATTAATAGATCGCCATGTCATTCATCATCACTCATATGCTGGTAATATTTTTTTTTATTCTGCTTCCTTCACTTTTTGTTCCATTGCCTTTCACTTAAGGCGGATGTGCCAAAATCAATTTGTTTCCTCTGGCAACACAACGCAAGTGTAAAGAAAAAGTTGATTTTTTTATTCATTAAATATGAAAGAAAAAAAGGAAAATAAAAACAGAAAATATTGGAAACAACAAATAAAACAGATACAATTCATCAAGTTTTAGTAAAGGAAACATAAATTTTTTTCGTTTCTTTTTTTTTGGGCTTTGTCTTGTGTGAATTACAATCGAGCAGTAGGAGGTAGCTTATACAAAAAGCTACTTAGTGATGCTTATTCATCATTTTTTAAATAGATAAAGATGTCAATATTTAGCTTCATAAGAAGAAGGTGTTTCCGTAACAAAGCATTAGCTTTTGCATCAGCTTTGTCGTTATGGAACTCCATCTATGTCGTCCGCATATTACTTAAAGCTTTTGCAAGAAGTAATAGCAGCATGCAAAATAAAATCTATAGATAAGGATTACTTTCGTGAGCTACAAGACAAAATTTAGTAAATATTCGCTTCACCATACGATCCATTTTGTGTGCCCTAAACATTATAGGGTACACGTATGAGAAGTAAAAGTCCCTGAAAGGTAGGATCTCTCCTTAGTCTTGATTTTCGGAATCACAGCTACGACGACATCTTAAGTAAGAAAGTATTGAACAAGTATGGCATACGCAAGTGAAAGTTAAATCGCACTCAGATATTGCTTAGGGTCTACGCAGCTTGCAAATAATTGATTGAAATAGGTTCTGATAACCACAGCTCGCACCTCACTATTCCTTCAGTACAATTCTTTAACTCTGCACAAGTCCGGTTCCCTGTACAATTCTTTATAGAACTACACCAAGTTTTGTTCAATAATTTATGTGTAGCTTGAGAGCGGACTAAGTGGTGATGAATACTTTCAATCATACGATCCATTTTTCTTCCCTTAAACAAGAGTACAAGCCTATTGCACTCACAACAGTGCTAATTCGTTGACTTGTACTTAATATGCACGCAGTCGTTTTTTCCGATGTTATGTCTTTTGTACCTCCTACATACATACATACACCATAAGTTAGTTGCAACCCTTCAATCAGAATTACTATCTAGTTTCTCATAACACTTCTGTTATGTATAAAATTACATGAATGACGGGATTTTTTGAGAAACTTTTAATGTCAATTTTATTTGCTCCGAAGGAATATTTTTTCACTTCGGTTTCTTGGAGATGTCTGACCTGGGGTTTTAAACGTGGCCTCACGTCTAATAAGCCAACACACTACCTCCTAGACTACGGCGAATACCTTCTATCCAGGTTGAATCGATCACACCTTACCATGACATTGGTTTGTTCTTGGAAGATAAAGACAAGTTTCGCCATGGGTTCTGGATATTTCATCCTGGAACAAAAACTCCCGCTTCTGTCTGAAGTTCCGTTCTTGGCATGTGAAATCTAAAAGGTTAGGTAAAGAGAGGCAAAGACTTTTTAAGTCAAATAAAGGTTTTGTTGAAAAATTATAATTAAACGAGATCAGGTTGCATCAGGTTGTCATGAAATAACCCGAGACTGATAGGGCACTGTAGATTTAGAGAACACCTACTAGAATGGGGCTGGTTGTCTCGAGCCCAGCATGTATTAGATTCTGTGATGATGAGTATGGATCATAGGAACATATTCTTGAAAGTTGTGAGGCGTTAATGCATACCAGAAAAAACTGAGTACATGTCAGATGCTGGGCAAAATGAACTTTTGTTGGAGTAAAATAACGTGCACTAATGATTATCTGACTGCTGTATACGCTGTCTAGTAGTCCACAAGAATCCTAACTAATATGTACACACCCTTCATCAAATGTGATAGGCTCTACCATGACGTGGTATAGCTAGATGGAGATGGAAGATCTAAACCAACGATGCCTTTACTTTGCGTGCTTTTTTGGTAGTTGCTTTTAAAAATAAATGACAAGTCCTACCAAAGTAAATATGGCCGATCTCTAGCTCGATAGGGATCCACCACGCACATCCTTGCATCAAATACCCGTCTCACTCTAACAATTACTTCCATCCAAAATCAGCTAGCCACCGGATTTTAATCCGCTAAACGACGTCCATACCGTTAAGGATCTACTATCGTTAAGGATTACTGGACCGAAGATCTTGTGTAGTACTTTCTCTCGAGCTGATTTTCCCAGGCAGCTGATTTAGCATGTAATAGCGTCCATACTTCGAAGAAGAACGGGGAGAACAAGTAACTTGTTGACCTAGCTTCTCACACCATTTAAATATGTTGTGTGTGTGTTAATTTTAAACATGAGTTTAAAGTCGATTCCGAACGACACTCTTGAGAAACTTTCAATTACTCTCAGAATTTTTGCCAGTAATTTTTTTTTATTTCGTTTTGATGTCTACCATGGGGTTTGAGCCGTGGCCTTACGTCTAATAAGGCAACACACTATCTACTAAACTGCGGCGACTTCGGGTATTGTAGGGATGCTTATAAAGTACAAGGGCAATACAATAGATCGTATGGTCGTAGTACTAAGTCGCCTCTTCACCTTAACAGCAGTAAGAATTTGCTCAAATTCTTAAATTCGGCTCTGGTTGGCAAACAAATGTTAAATCTTTCAAAAGAAAGTTTCACGATATCTTAAGTCATATCATTTAACTTACAAAGTAGCGCCTCTTCTGAAGTGAGTATCGCACTTTCGTTTCCAATATTTTTTTTTAATTCAATACGAAACAGTTTCCTTAAGCATCTAACAACCGACCCAGAAGTTGCCTTAAGTGGGATAATAAAGCGTGAAAAATATTTTTACAAAGAAATAGTTTTCCTCTTCTTCATCTATTCTCCATATTAACATCCTATTTTTTTTAAATATTATGCGGGAAAACATTTTCTACACGAATGCAATAAAACTTTAAAAATGAAGAGAAAAAATACAAGAGTTTGGTTTACTCTTCTTGGAATGTAAGAGGTTTTTAATCGAATGTTTTAAAGTTTTCGAAAGACACTTGAATGTTTTTATAAAAAAAAACATAACACAAGTATGGGTATCCTGCATCTGCATATCATATTCGAGTACACTTATAGTGTATCATACACAAAGCCATACATACATATACTCATACATTTTTGTCTATTTTCCAGAATTCAAAATGAGTTTTTCTAAGAAAGGAAAATAAAACAAACATTTTTTAGTGGAGTCAACTTTTCACACTCAACATGCCATACACGTTTCCGTTTCCTGGAAATGTTTTGAAACGTGAGAACATATTTCAATGCCGATGCATGCGTACTTAATAAAAATTCAAAATGTTTTTTAAATGCGATTTAATCAACTCAGCTCCTCTTTCATTGTGCTTTTAATGAACTGCTAAGCTCTTTAGCGGGTGGCATTTATTAAAAATAATTTAAAACTCCTTAAATAAATACACAATTAATCCTCTTATAAAACATTAATTCATAGACAGCCAATGCAAATGCACGGAGTATTTAAAGCCTCGTATATAAAAAAAATTCAATTGAAATTATTTTCTTTACTTATTGCAAATCCTTTACATAAATATCATTTAAATATAAAGGATTAAAGACTTAAATTAAATGAAATTAAATTAAGAATGTAAACAATTCTTCGAAAAAGTAAAAATTAAAAGCAAAGAAAGTTTAACCCAGAAGAAATCGTATCGAATTCAATAATGAATTGAACTGAATCTTTGCCGCTCCTCTATTGTTGATGCACAGAAAAATAACCTGTGATATATTTTAAGGACACGCACCAACATATGAACACATTAGGCTACCCAGACAAACAGCCTACAGGCAATTTACACATACACACACACAAAGTTAATGTAAATATTGTATACACACACGTGCCTTACAGTGTGGAACAAAATAATGATTCAAACGAAATTGATTTCATTGAAGAAATCAACACAAATTATTTCTTGTGCCATTAATTAAATCCATGGTTCCATGAATGCATGCCGATTCGCCTTTAGACATAGGGTCTTCTAAAAGGAGTTTGCGAACTTTGAATCCTGATAATGGCCTTCTTGTTGAAACTAGATATGCCAAATTGGTTGTCATATATGCATAGGTGGATAGGTAGGTAGAGGTGGATGGCCTCACTTAGGCCGCATTGGGCCCATTGCGTCACAGTGCATAACAGTCATCCGTTATCCCCTAGCTTCGAAACCATTTGGAGCTCCTGATGAAGCGATTCATGCTGCCAATGTCAATCCTTGACAGTTCCTCCAGATCATCCATGTAGTAAGTACCCAAGTGCTTCCTGCTCCTTTTGCAAAGAGACGGGCATGTGCAGGTGAGGGTTAGGTTAGGTTGGAGTGGTGATATCACAAAGCTCACTTGAGCACGCATAGCGGCCCGTTGTGATGCCACGGGTGAACGCAGTCTCTGTACTAACCAAGTTCCACCAAAATCAGGGAAAAGGAAGAAGTTGGTCAGCGCAAGGGCTGCACTGCAGGTGAGGGACAGTCTCCTCTTCTTCCTCATCTCTGCAGCTTCTGCAGAAGTCGTTTGCAAAGTGTCTCAAGACCAATATGCCAGCTCTGCAGTTACCCGGAATACCACTGTATCATGTATGCAAGCTCGACCACATTATAAAATGGGATAGAGCAGTTGAGGACTGATCCTAAATGTAATCAAAAAACCTCTCCAGCAGTGAAGCCCGTTTCTGGACAATTGGATACATAAACAAACAAAATTGTTGAACTAGGAATGGATCCAATTCACGTGATATCCAAGAGCTTCTAATGTATACCAAAAAAGTCACTTTTTAAGGCGCATTTTGGTTGGCGGCGTCAACGATCTGGACGTCCTTGAGAACAAAATTGACCAGGCCATCACTATCGACGGCGAGCACTATAGGTCGACGACCATCAACTTCTTTTGGTCTTAATTCGATAATCTGAACATCAACGACATGTGGTTTCAACAGAACGACGTTACGTGCCATACAGTTCATGCTACATTGGCTATCCTCTACAAACGATTTGGGGGAATGGTCATCTCCACATAAGATGAGATGTGAAGTGCATTCCGCAATCTCGACTTTTTATTGTGAAGTTTTCTTAAGCCACCGATGTATGCCAACAAGTCACAAATCACAGCGCTCTGCATAGTCAACATAACCCATGTCATCAATCAAATTCAGCCTTATTTGTATGCCACAATGATGGAGAATTCGAAATTTCGGATGGACTCCATCCAAAGAAGGCGTGGCGGGCATTTGAACGATGCTATATTCCACACTTAATGGCATCAGAAGGTCTATCAAACGAATATAAAATGTCGATAGAATCTCACACACACTTTGATTTGTTTAAATTTAATAACAGAAACCGCTTAATGAAAGACCCAATACTTGCTTAACATAATTGGTTATTACAGCCCTCTAGTCAGGACTACAACCTAGCTTCTCACAGCACTTGCGTTGTGTGTGGTTGTCTTATGCTTGAGTGCCAGTGCCTACAGTTTAACGTCAATTCCATACGACAGAATTTTGAGAAACTTTTCATGGCAATTTTCTTTTACTCTCCGGGTTTTTGCGAGAAATCTTCTGAGAGGAAGTCGCCGCAGAATTATTTTATCGTATTTCGTTTCGATCGAGATGTCTGAGATGATACTTGAACCGCGGCGGTTAAAAACGACTGGGGATGTCACAAGAACTGTACTAATGTGGAATTCTTATAATCAATGTCGTGTGTAAGGACCAGCGCCCACTTTGAGAAGGTTTCTGGATATCTACATACCAAGCAGAGTAAGCAATAGCTGTGCTGAAATTAAAGAAATTACTTAGGATAGGATATCATGAAAACAGTCTCGCTTCTAATTTAAAACTGAAAACTAATTTTTGTTACCCACTGTACCAAACAAAAATAGCACATTTGTCTGTCTGCCTACCTAAATCTTCTACGCAGTGTATGTGATTTTAATGTGTATGTGTGTGTGGAAATATGTGTGTTTATTGCGACAGAATAATTGTAATTGACATCGAAGACGAAAGCGAAGGATTCTCTTACAAATCTATACACTCTCTTTCTCTCTCTCTCACACACAGAAACACATACAGAAAATAAAACGGCAGCTGAAATCAAATACTTTTCGTAAATGTTGTGAGAAAACAAAAAAGAAAAAAGAAAAACTAAAGATTCCTGGGGAATGCCATGACATTTGATTTCTTTATTGTTTTTAAACAGTAATGTACAAACATATAGCACTGCATTAAAATTATTTCGTTATCAATTTAATGCGAATGCTGTAGTTTTATACGAGGGTGTTTAAGAAACATGTATTCTTCTAGAGGGATTGTATTGCGAGGCATTAAGTTACGCTTAAATAAATGCCAAGAGAATCGAAATTTGTTTCTTTCTTTATTTTTTTTCTTTTGTATCCTAGAAGGAATGAAATTCTTATTGTATTCAGGATATTAACAATTTCACCTGAGCAATAAATTGATTTTTCTTCTTCTTTTCTTATTTTCTTCTATTGATTCTTCTATGCTTTTACGTACATAAATAAAAAAAATACTTGAGAACATTGGTTGTTAATAATTTATTACGATTTATTTGTTCAATTTGCAATTTTATTCTTTATTTTCTTGTGCTTTTTTTTTAATATAATCATACGATAATAAATAATGCCTAATGAAATTTCTTAGAAAAGTAAGAGCTTAAGGGGAATAAGCTAGGGAATAATAGTCAAAATTACTGACATCTAGATGGGGAATTGAATTGTATACCATGAGATAATTTGTTAAAAATAGAAATTCTTGTGATTAATTAAAAAAGTTAATAAAATTGAATTTCCAAAAATGGTTAAAAAATTGCCCATAAAATGTTTATTAGCTTAGAAGTATTTGCCGTCGACTCTTTATTTTATTTTTCAGTCCTTTTCGTTCCTTTAAGACACTTGTAAACTTTACATAACATCTTCCTCGTTTTCTTATTGCTCCCATGCTTTATTTCATTTTCAATATTCAAGTTAAGCCAGCTATTTGGTTACTGTACCAGGTTCTAAAATGATAGGGTTGCCGTCCAATGTTTCTAGAAATAACAACCTCTTTAAAACTGTCTTGAGTGGGTATTTTAAGAACATCTAAGCTGGGGCTGAAAATTATTTTTTCATATTTCGTTTAGTTGGAGATCCTGACCTGAGGTTTGAACCGAGGCCTCATGCCTAGTAAGCCAACACACAACCTACTAGACCATGGCGACTTTCGAAACATTTTTCTTCAAATTTTATACCATTTTTATCCTTTTAAGGAACATAAAGCCGATATATCTTTTTATTATTGCTTTACCATTAGCAAGTACTAAAATAATAGGGTTGCCATCTGTTGTTGCCTAGGCACAACGACCACTTTGAAAATATATTGGTTTTGTGTGGAGGGTGCAGCTCATAGAGACCTACTTTATCTCAAATTGTCCAATTAAAATGTATATATTTTATCCAGGATCCGAACCTGTATTGCCAGGCCTATATAGTCAGTTTAATGCATTACTTCAGCTCCTACTCAATTCGAAAATTTAACGATCTTACCTTTCTCTCTCCAAAAAAAATTTGAAGTTTTAGACTCTTGTGGTCGCCTTGTTAGCGCTTCCGTTTTTATGCTGTGTTCTATGAAGTAATGTCGCACGTCTAGCTGACAAGGTCTGATTAGCCGATGTCTACAGTCAAACATACATACATTATAACCCTTCAGTCAGGATTACGACCTAGTTTTCGCACACTACTTATGTTGTGTGTGTTAATTTTATATATGATTGGTGGGACCTCAGTTTAAAGTCGACTCCGAACGACAGATTTTTGAGAAACTTTTTCATGGCAATTTTTATTCACTCTCAGGGTTTTTGCCAGAAATCTGCCGAGAGAAAGTCGCCGAAAGAATACTTTTTGTAGTTTTGTTTTGATGTCTGGCCTGGGGCTCGAACCCTGGCTTTACGTATGATAAGCTACCTACTAGACTTCGATGTCTACAGTCAGCGCTTTGAGTTATAATACGATTCTCTTTTGGAAATAAGTTAAAAACCAAGTCTAATAGTCTAAAAAAGCTTGTGATCAATTAGATATTGTACCATATAGCTGCCTTACATACATACATGATTGCCCATTACAACCCTTCTGCCTGGATTACGACCTAGCTTCTCACACCACTTATGTTGTGGCCCACAACTTGTGGATGTTGATTTTATACATGAGTGTCAGGACCTACTATTTAAAGTCGACTCCGAACGTCAGATTTTTTTGAGAAACTTTTTCATGGCAATTATCGTATTCACCCTCAGAGTTTTTGGTAGAAATCTGCTGGAGAGGAAGTCGCCGTAGAAATATTGTTTTCTATATTCGAGATGACTGACCTGGGGTTTGAAACGCGGCCTTATGTCTAATAAAACTACACACTGCCTACAAGCTGCCTTAGTCTATTAAGAAAAGATGCAGCAACTAAAAGAAGTCCAGAGGCGGATATTAGCAAATGAAGTGGGCATCACCTCTATGGCATAAAATTAAATTGTGTTTTTCAATATTTAACTGGAAATTTAATATACTTTCCACCTCTATGGTCGGCACTCAGTGCTTCATTGAACTTGTGGTACATTTGCTGGGAATTATTCTTTTATGTATGTATGTATGTATGTATGTCTAGTGTATACTCTTGTCTTTGCTTTTTGTGGCTTTACTGGCTCTTGTAATTCTCTTACGTTTTATCATATTCTTTCTTTTTTTAACTTTTTTAGTCTTTCCAAAATGCCCAGCATCATTATTGATGGAAATTTATTCATAGAGCTGAGCTGATGATTATAATCATATTGCTTCAAAGAACTAAAAAAAAGAGTCAGAATGTTAAGTAGCCATTCTCATGTCATCATCTATAATGTACTTTCTTTGAAATATTTGTTAATCTTGTTCTATATTCTCTTTTTCTTTTTTTCTTCTCTTAAGAAATTAAAATTCTTTCTCTTTGAGGCTTTAGGCTGAGAAAAAAAACCGAAGAAGAAGGAGAAACATTTGTATTTTTATTGGCCCAATAATGAACTTCCTGTACATAAGAGGGGGATAGAGGTATAGACAGGTAAAGAAAGCTGCCAAGAGACACACAAGAAAGTTTTTAAAGTGACTAAATAGGATGAGAAGCCATAGTTTAGTAGGTAGTGTGTCGGCTTATTACATAGGACTAAGATCCCGTGGTTCTCAGCAGTCTTTTGGCAAAAATTCTGAGAGCAAATAATATTGTAATGAAAATATTCTGATAAATCGATCTTTCGGAGTCGACATTAACCTGTATGTCAAACACGCAACATGCGTAATGAGTGAAGCTAGGTTGTAATCCTGACTAATTCCTCTGTTTATACCCATTCGCATATAAAGGGTGTTTTTTATAGAGGTATAGAACTTTAAGTTGCAATAAAACAATGATGAATTCTTTGATTGACATGAATTTTATTTATCCGAAAGATAATCTTGTGGCATTACATTTTAAATATGATTTCTGGCATATGACCGCCACGGCTAGCGCGGATGTAGTCCAATCTGGACGTCCAATTTTCGATGACTTCTTCCAACATTTGTGGCCGTAATGGTCAACTGTTTTGTCTTCCAAATGGTCAAGCGTTTGTGGCTTTACCGCATAGACCAATGACTTTACATAGCCCCACAGAAAGTAGTCTAGCGGTGTTAAATCACAAGATCTTGGAGGCCAATTCACAGGTCCAAAACGTGAAATTAGGCGGTCACCAAACGTGTCTTTCAATAAATCTATTGTGGCACGAGCTGTGTGACATGTTGCGCCGTCTTGTTGAAACCACATCTCCTGGACATCATGGTTATTCAATTCAGGAATGAAAAAGTTTGTAATCATGGCTCTATACCGATCACCATTGACTGTAACGTTCTGGCCACCATCGTTTTTGAAAAAGTACGGACCAATGATTCCACCAGCCCATAAAGCGCACCAAACAGTCAGTTTTTCTGGATGTAACGATGTTTCCACATACACTTGAGGAGTACCTTCACACCAAATGCGGCAGTTTTGTTTGTTGACGTAGCCATTCAACCAGAAGTGCGCTTCATCGCTAAACAAAATTCGCTTATGAAAATCGGGAACAACGGTAATCTCGTTTTGGGCCCATTCGACGAATCTACGCCTTACTCGATGATCGTTTGGCTTCAAATCTTGCACGAGTTGGATTTTGTATGCACGCAAACCAAGATCCTTCCGCAAAATCGTCCATAAAGTGGATGGACACAGATCGAATTCCTGTGCTCGATGGCGGATGGACTCATTCGGGTCTTCTTCAATGCTACGCTCTACAGCAGCAATAGCTTCTTCTGTACGCACCGTACAGCGTCTCTGGGGATGCGAGTTATCAATAAGAGTAAACGTGGTGCGAAAACGTTCCATGGTTAATCGAATTAACTGCTCTGATGGATGATTTTGTCGACGATAAAATGGACGTAGTGCGCGATACGTTTTCCGCACAGAACCATTATTTTCGAAATAAACTTGGACTATTTGCAAGCGTTGTTCAGGCGTGAGTCTATTCATGATGAATTGCCAAACCAAACTGAGAATAAATCACTTGACAGCTTTTAAATCGGTCGCCATCTTGAAAAGTAATGCCAACTTAAAGTTCTATACCTCTATAAAAACACCCTTTACAATAAGAATTGCTAGACAATTATTCTACAGATCTTTGTAACGGAGATCTTCAAACCATGATTACTCTTTTCAAACGCACCGCGTCTTCACCAAAAGACTGACTGAACTTCACTAACTGACTCGCCAGCTTTGCTTTGCCTTTTATAAGGCAGGGTAAACAGTCTGATGAATGTTCTTAAAGGCGAATGCTCGTGACTTCGAAATCTCTCGAAATCTTTATAAATGTAAACATTGTTGTTTACATTCTTTATTGTTGTTTGTGTATTTTGTGTAGGTTTATTCTTGTAGTGTTGTTTGTGGATTTTTGTTTACTTGTTTACTTGTTCACCATTTTATTTATGCTGGTGTTTATTGTATTAAGCAGTGCGATAATTCGTAAACACATTGGTTTACTGCATTTTTTTTTAAATCCCACACAAAAAAATTACAAAAATTGTATGTAGACTTTTTTCCGTGACTGTTTGTCCGTGAAATGATAACAAGAAACACACTTTCATTGTAATAATAAAATTTACTTTAGCATCTATTTTTACAGACCTATATAACGTAGCTTCCAGTAAAATATGATAGGCGTCGTCGCTAGATTGTAATTCATTCACGCTAATAAAAGTACACTGTCTTCCGTTTGAGCTGGCAGTCTGTTAAGGTTTTCTTCGATTTATCTTCTCCTTCTTTTTTTTTACTGCTGCTTCCTTTAAGAGAGCTTTTAAATGATGGGAGATAAATGGCATATGTTTTTAGTTTTACATACGATTTCCGTCTCAAAATGAAAAAGAAAAAAAACTGTGAATAGGAATGCAGAAGAATAATAACCGCACAGCTCTTCATTGAGAGCATATTGCAGTTCTTTTTCATTTTTGCAAACCACCAAGGGTCTTGAGTGAATTTCCTTTGTTTTTTTAGAATAATTTTTACTGTGGTTTTATGCCTTGTGAGTATTTAGTTCATGTCCATGTAAAGCGGCATTGAAAGTGAGTAAATGTGGATGAATGTTACTTTCCTTTTCAACTGAAGAAAAAGGATTTTCTGTCTGCATTTTGTTTTCATTTCATGGCATTTCTTCCACTTATTTGTTTCTTTATTTTTTGTAAGAATAGTCAAGAAACGGATTGTTTTTATGATGATTTACGAGTATCCATGAAATGGTGAAGACATAATTCACGCTTTAAATGTCTGAAAAATGGAAGAAGAATACGAGAGATGCAAAAGAAAAGCTATATTAAAGAGGGATATTGTTATTAAAATTGTAGCACAATTGCAAAGCAAAACGGTGGAATAAATTAAAAGCAAAAAAAATTAATGACGCCACGCTCATAATAAGCAATTAGAATCTATAGGGCCTTTAACATAATACATAATTGACCATTACAACCCTTCAGTCAGTCACTCATGTTGTGTGCGTTAATTTTATACATGAGCGACGGGACCTACAGTTTAAAGTTGAGTCCGAACGACAGATTTTTTGAGAAACTTTTCATGGCAATTTTTTTTTTTTTACTCTCAGAGTTTTTGCCAGAAATCTGCTGAGAAGAAATCGCCGAAGAAATATTTTTTCTTCTTTCGTTTTGATGTCTGACCTGGGATTTGAACCGAGGTCTTAGGTCTAATAAACCAACACACTACCTATTAGACTATTAAAATTATGCTATTTGATCTCGTTAAACAGCCTGATTTATGCATCAAACTTATGGAAAATTGAACATTAAGCCTCCACAATTTCTTGCACTCTAGTCGCCGTAGTCTAGTAGGTAGTGTGTTGGCTTATTAGACGTAAAGCCAGGGTTCGAGCCCAAGGCAAGGCATCAAAGACAAAATATAAAAAGTATTTCTTCGGCGACTTCCTCTCAGCAGATTTCTGGCAAAAACTCTGAGAGTAAATAAATTTTGCAATGAAAAGTTTCTCAAAAAAATCTGTCGCTCGGAGTCGACTTTAAACTGTAGGTCCCACCACTCATGTGTAAAATTAACGCACACAACATAAGTGGTGTGAGAAGGGTTGTAATGACCAATTATGTATGTATGTAGTCTAGTAGGCAGTGTGTTGGCCTATTAGATGCGTGGCCGTGGTTTAAAGCCTCAGATCAGACGTCTCGAACATAACGAAATTTAAAAAAATATTTCTTCGGGGTGACTTCCTCTCAGCAGATTTCTGGCAAAATCTCAGAAAGTAAATAAAAACTGCCATGAAAAGTTTCTCAAAAATCTATCGTTCGGAGTCGAATTTAAACTGTAGGTCCCATCACTCATGTATAAAATTAACACACACAACATAAGTGGTGTGAGAAACTAGGTCGTAATCCTGACTGAAGGGTTGTAATGACCCATTATATATGTACGTATGTATGTAATTTCTTGCATTTTAAATTTCTAATCGGCCAACACCATCATACCCAAAATTTTTTCTACGTTTAGCATGTAAATGCCTTACCTTGCCGTCCAGAAAGTTTGGCATCTTCCAGGTATCTTAACAGGATTCGACTGGTAGGTGCCAATTAACACAGAAGCAGTGCCGGCCAGTTATGTAGTACGCCTGTAAACTCAAACTTGGATACGATTCTGTAAGATCTATAACTGCTGGATAGTCAGGCAAATGTAGTGCCATCTTGGTAGTAAAATAACAAAATCTTTAATGGGAATGAATAGGAGTGCATGTGTAGTATAGCTGTGATGCAGTGTAGCTGGCGTTTTCATTATCCGCTGTATAACCTGTATAAGCGAAAGAAGAAACCTCCTCCTTAATAAGATCAATAAACGAAAAATATTCTGAAGAAATTTTATTATTCACTAGCGATACATACAGTCACACAGACAATTATACGTACCCCCCTAAAAATCATTTTTTTTTTTAAATGATAATATATGAACAGTCAACTGATTTTTGCGCCAAATTTTTTGTTTTCCGTCACAGCCGAACAAATTATATTTGTTCTCATCGCTAAATATTACATTCACCTCAAAAATCAGTTGACTTGTCCATATATTATTGGGCAAATTCCTATCGTGGCTTTTTTCTCGACACTCGGCTGCGGAAACCGTTCTTTCTCAAAACACTTCGAACTGTTTCGGAATGCACAATAACATTGTGATCACTTTCCGCGGTATTTCGTATTTCTACGGCTGTAGTCCCAGGATTTTTATCCACAATACCTTTTATATACCGGGTTACCCTTGGCTGAAATTTTATACGAAATATACGTCGTACGTATAATTTTCTGTGGTGCCATATTGGTTTTAAGCAAACTGCAGTCATAAATGCATAGATTTTGGGAATCTTTTTTCTTTATTTAAGTAAATGTGTCGTTACAGACGCTTATGTAAAGAAATTTTAGATTAGAAGTTCATTACTTTAAAAAAAAATGATTTTTAGGGGGGGTACGTATAATTATCTGTGTGACTGTATGTGAATTATCCATATCCTGTATGTATACCAGAAATAAAACATTTTTTGTTTATTCTCATCTCTTTTATTGTTGTTGTTGCATAATTTAAAAATCAACTACAAATACGCTTCAATGATTTAACGAAAAAAAAAATTCTTTCAACATCTGTTCTGTGTCTGTGTCTGGGCCTGGCATGTTTTCAAATCTTGTTTGCCATCATCATCTGCTTTTCCTTTCGTTTTCATTTTCCTTTCCAGTTGAAATGTCCGGATAATCTTCTCCTTTTGCCTCCCCGTCTGTATTTGCTTTTGCTTTAGTTTGTCTTGATCTGGGTTTTTGTGGCAAATATTTTTGAGAAACAAAATTTTATTTACATTTACTCGTATATGTATGTATGTATGTTTAAGTAACTTTATTTTATACTAAAGAAAAACATCTACACAAACACACTTAACATATTGAGATTTTGATTTAAACACAGATACACAGAATGTGTGTAAACATTGGACTTTTTTCTGTTTGTGGCTTTATTTTGAGGCCTTAAGCCATTTACATCAAAGTAAAGTATTCTTATTGAAAAAAGAAAGTAGTAATCTTGTCATGAATTTGAAGGTTATGTAAACAATATTACTGCTTAAGGCTATTCATGCTCAAATAAAACCAAAACTTGAAAAGTAAATACTTTCTTGTAATCTAGGTTAGGTTGTAGGCCACTTGCAAGTCGCTGTAGTCTAGTAGGCAATGTGTTGGCTTATTAGATGAGAGTCCGTAGCTCAACCATTAGCTCACACATCTTGTATGCAACGAAATTTGAAAAAGAAAATTTTTTGGCGCCTCTCTCTCCGCAGTTTTCTGGCAAAAACTCCCAGAGTAAAATAAAATTGTCATGAAAAGTTCTTTAAAAATCTGTCGTTTGGTGTCGACATAAAACTGTTGGTTCTACTATTTATGCATTAAACTAACACATACAATATGAGTGATGTGAGAAACTAGGTTGTAATACTGACTAAATAACCTTCCCACCCCACAGAAGGATTTTGATCTCATGAACGGCATGGAAGCTCCTCTCCTCGCAAGCCAGTTTGCTTGCTTATTGCCCAGAATTCAAACATGATCAGGCACCCAGCAGAGTGTAGCCTTATTCTGTCTACTTAACTGATTCAGCTTCTTCAGACAATCCAATACTATTCTCAATTTAACCTCATAAGAACGGAGGGCTCAAATGACGGTCTACCGGATAGATAGTATTGCTATGTTCTCCTGTCTTTCGTATTTCTAATCCAAATTGAATTGATCACATCTTTCGATGGCATAGACTTCCACTTGGTAGAAACCCGTGAGTTTTTTCATGGCTTCGAAATATTTCATTTTGGAATCAAAAACTCTTGCCTCCCATCTGTGTATCACAAAAAGGACACTCTTTTAAAAGAGAATGTCGCTTCCAGATTACTCCACTGATTTTTGTTACTTAGCCTCATTACTCAGCTCTTTCCAAAATTAAATTAATTAATTAAGTCTACTGATTCTGTCCAGGGGAGAGTTAAGAAGAGGGCTTTCATGCAATTGAGTTAATAGATCACAACATCCCATAATTAATTTCATATTAGACCTGTCTCCCATCAACCTAAACATAGTCTCCAAATCTTTCGTGTTCATTACCATATGCAGCGGATGTAAATCCATCACAGCTTCCATCGTCGCTGTAGAACAGGTTCTGTTTGCCCCTGTTATGCCAACACGCGCTAGTCTCTGTCTCTTGGCTCATCTCCATTTGAGCGCTTTTCTGATTCTAGCCGACCAGACGTTTGCCCCTTAGGTCACTATGGGTCTTACCACAATGGCATACTTCGGAATATATACGGAAGGAATTCCCCTGCAACCCTTTTGCATACCATTATTGCATAACTAGGCTTTCCTTAGATGCTCTCTGTATATACAGTAATCCCTCGATATACGTCGCAGTTGGTTCCAAAAAAAGGCGACGTAAATCGAATGACGACGCAAGTTGAAGTTAGAGGGAACATAAAATTTGACTACGTAAATCGAAACAACTTTAATCGAGGCGACGTAAATCGAAGGATTACTGTATATGTTCCTTTTACTCCTCTAGGGAGCATATGGCCGCTTGGTGTCGCCCGATCCTGGTGTTGGGGCTGCCAAAATCGCCACCAGACATGCAAAGTGCGGGGATTTAGACGTGCTAGTATTAAGGTTATACCGCCCATGGTCGGTCGTCAGAGCCTCGTTAACGTGACAAGGGACTCCAAGCCCTCGAAGGACAGTGGGTGAGGTTGACTGAAAATCGGCTGTGTAAAAAAGTACGTGTCTTTTGAAGGCTCCACTTTCCCATTATTCCCCCCTCTCTGTATTGGCCCTTCACAACAATTTACTATCCATATTCCCTGATATTTTATCTACATTTTCTGTGATATTATCTCACCCAGGAGACGAATAGTCATTCATTTATGAAGTTTTATTCTTCTTGTAAATGATACTATTGTGGTCCTACCCGGGCTTCTACTCAGGTACAGTGTTATGTAACAACGGCTAACAAGCTCAAGACCTACTTGATTGGTGCCACAAAGAGTCCCCTTAAATTTGCCTTCAACTATTAAGACTATGAAATCTGCATACCCTTACATGAAAAGACACATGAAACGACTCGCAACATACAGTGACCTACAGTTTGATTATCTTTGTGCAGCCGCTACGCTAACCAACTTCTTCGATGAGTTTGGTGATTTTTAATTCAGTCAGTACGTGGACTGCGCTTACCTATGGCATCACAACGGGCCGCTATGTAGGCTCAAGTGAGCTTTGATATTAAAGTTGCCACTCAAACCCTCTTACCTAGATTATCACAGAGTTTTTCTTCTTGAATTTTATTTTCTACCTTCAAGTCAATTGTCCATAGATTTTGGCACAATCTTCGCGGCATTGTTTACGATTAAAAAATAAACACAATAACGAAAGATGATATGCTGAATTGCTAAAAAAAATATAATATTTAATCCAAAAGAAAAAAATGAAAAAACTTTGCCAGCAAAAAGTTTACCAAGCAATAAACAACCTGGCATCATATTTACCATTCAAATTATACAACCATCCATTATGGCCTTCAGGCTATTCTTTAAGACAAGAAAAATGGAATTCATTACAAAAAGAAAAAACAAAAATTGTTTATAATTTGAAAACAAAACTTTGCAGCAGTTAAAGTTAAAATTGTTAACAGGAAAGCGAGAAGAAAATTTAAAAAAAAAACATTTTTAAGCAACATCTTCAGCTTCACCGATGTGATGCCTTGAACAGATATTTGTTAACTTAACAAAAAAAAAACAAGAAAATGAAATTAAAAGTTAAGTTTAGGCATCATATCACAGCCACCTTATCACCATTTTAATTTAGTTTCCCTTTTTGAAGCTGACAATCAAAATGAAATATGGTGTCTTGAACATTTTTCCCAGCATAGCCGGATTATGGAAATTAATTCTGTTTTCATTTCTTTTCTTTTCGAATCAGCATAAATTATACAGGAGAAAGAAAAATAAAAACTTATTAAGCAGGAATCATTTAAACGCTGTTATTCCTATCCACCTACCTACACTCAGTCACAAAAGCATACATACGGTTAACAAATTTCAGAAATTTTTCACCAATCCGTTTTCGTTAAAAATCTTTATAATTGTCTGACATCTTTCTTTGATTTTAAGACGGTCTTTTGCATTGGTTCAGAAATTTGTGAAATTTGTAAATCGGATGCATACATTTGTGGGCCTGTGCAGGTCCACAATTCAGTTCAATTTCAGAAACTATTTAACCAATGCAAAAGACCGTCTTAACATCAAGGAAACTATAAAGATTTTCAATGAAAAGGGATTAGTTAAAAAAATTTCTGAAATTTGTTAACCGTATGTATACTTTATTAACTGTGTGTACATATCCTTTAACAATGACTGAAGACATTTTGTTTAGAAATGATGCTGATTTGCAAACGAAATTATTCACAGGAATTTGTTTCATACAACAAATGTTATCCAGAAAGAGCGCCACATTCTTGCAACCCTTCCAGGAGCATAGCAGTTGCTGGGCAGGGAATTGTTTTTCATGACACCGTGTTACATCCAGCAGTTTATCTTGGCAATTGTTTTGGAAGACACATTATAGGAATACCTTATAAAGTTGGAGGAGAGTACAATAACAGTATCCAGAGAGTACTTGTCCAGAAACCCTTCAATATTTTCGAATAACGCTAGAGAATGTAAGAGAAGGAGGAATGAAATAAAAAAAGTATCCCAGAGGATTCTTTCAACTTACTTACTTAATCAGTCATTACAACCATTCAGTCAGGATTACGACCTAGTTTCTTACACCACTTATGTTGTGTTTGTTAATTTTATACATGAGTGGTGGGACCTACAGTTTAAAGTCGACTCCGAACGACAGATTTTTGCGAAACTTTTCATGGCAATTTTATTTACTCTCAGAGTTTTTACCAGAAATCTGCTGAGAGGAAGTCACCGAATAAATATTTTTTGTATTTTGTTTTGATGTCTGGCCTGGGGCTCGAACACTGACTTTACGTCTAATAGACCAACACACTACCTACTACACTACGTACATATGCTTTGAACTCGAAGAGTAAAATCATGAGACAACAGCCACTTAAGATTTCTAATATAAATACAAGGCCTATGTGACCAAAATATGAGCACAGCTCTTGGATATTTACGGACAGCTAGTCCAGCAAAACGCTAGTTTGGTGTACTTTCCAAAAGTAGCAAAAAGGTCAATACAAACTCAAAATACTTCAGATCTTCCCTCATTCATGTTAGAAATACTTTAGAAGCTGTGGACAACTACATAAGATGTAGAGTACCAAACCGTCCTAAGCAACACACACATATAGGGCGGATGGATCTACTGCAACTGCTCCTGCAGATTAAATGGGAATTATTCAGGAATCTTTGAAAATAAAGGAAGCAACCCTTTGATCTTTACTCGATATCGAGAGTGCACTTGATAAAACACACACAAGAAGTTCTACATAAAGCATTAAATAGAAGGGATGTTGACCCTATAATAGGTTAGGTGTACTTGTTAGTTAAGACAAGTACAGCGCCCGGAGGTCGAATTGGCCCATTGTACAACGTCTTAGTTTCTCGCACCACTTATATTATGTGTGTTAATTTTATACATGAGCGGTGGGACCTACAGTTTAAAGTCGACTCCGAACGAAAGATTTTTGAGAAATTTTTCATGGCAATTTTTTTTTACACTCAGAGTTTTTGTTAGAAATCTGCTGAGAGGAAGTCGCCGAAGAAATACTTCTTGTATTTTGTCTTTGATGTCTAGCCTGAAGCTCGAACCCTGGCTTTGCGTCTAATAAGCCAACACACTACATTCTAGACTACGGCGACTTCTGGCCCTATGATAGGTCTTCCTTATTTAATGATAATGATCGGCACAATCAGTAATTGCCCATAAGGTAGGGGTTTCGTTCATAATTAATGCGGGGAGGATGGTTGTGAATGAACTCTTGATGAAATTGTCCGTGGCTGTCTGGCTGGCGAATAGTTTCAGTGGTAAGAAAAAATTTGAAGAGATGAAGAGTTTCTCTGTATGTCATTCAAAGAGGTCTTGCGATTGTTAGATGATGGATGGATCGGGAATCATAGCTTGTGTCTTGACAAAACAAATACAAACGAGAAACTCTGATCGTTACACTATCCTCTTGGATGGGCAAGTATGGCTATTCCATCTTAATTTTTTACATTTAATTTGACTGACTTCCAAAATGTATCAATACAAAGTTTGTATACAGTTCTACTACGGTATATAAATTTTGTACATATCGACGCCTCCGTTCTATAACATTCTAAGTCGAAAAAGTGTGTTTTGATTTATGAGCTCTCAAAGTTTTCACGCGACATACGACTATATGTGAATTCTAAGAAGACTTTTCCCTATAACATCGGAACGGATCGGCGCATATTAAACAAATTTTGATAGTATCCAAGATAGAGAACGTAGAATTTAAAAATGCAAGAACATTAAAAACGTTCTAAGTACACTTAGAACGTTATAGAATGGAGGCGTCGATATGCAAAGTTACCAAACAATGCATCAAACTATAAATCCGATGCCTGATTGCTGTTTGACTACGTTAAAAGTACACATTGACGATGTTTTGAAATAGAATACATTGTAAACATTTTGTACAGCGGCTTTATGAAACACGATACTTTGTTCAAACACACAAAGCAACTAACATTTTGGAAGTCAGGCTTTGCTTGAGTATTGATACCTAGTTGGTAAGCTTCCTCAGATCCGTATTGTTGAAGGCGTTGTTGAATGCACAATAGTGGAACGGATGGGCTTTAAACATACATTGAATATTTTAAGTTTATTTCGTTTGGATATATGTAAGCCTTTACAACCAGATTGTAATTGTCGAAAATCCATTATCTCTCTCTCTCTCTTTCTCTTTCTTTTGGGGCTGCAGTTTGCGATTGCTTCTATGTCACCATGCATCGATCCTGTACAATCCCAACTGCCACGATTTTCTTGCCACAACTCCATTGATTTGTGGAATGCCTTGATGATTGCCATTTTAAACGGATTGTAAATTAGAATGAATTGTCAATTTCATAAGCCGTTAAACTTATATTTTTTCTAAATAATAAAATTATAGGGGCACAGTGATATAAATTTATTCAAATTGAAAAACATTTTGGTGTCAAATTTATTCAATTTACTTGAAAGGAATATTTTTATTCAAGTTGGAGAAGGGGTAACTGGTTTAAGAAGCAAAAATTTTTTCTCAAACACACTTCAAGATGAAGTTTAAATAAAGAAAGCCAACTGAGGCCAGAATAAATAAATAAAACATCAGAGATGAAATTGGTTTTCTTTCAAAATTAGTTTGCCACCAGCGACTACAAAATTATGAATGACAGTTCAGAAGGAGTTACTGCCATAAGATAATGTTTTCTGCGTCTTTAATTAAGACTTTACTTTACTTGTTTTAAACGTTCCTTTCCCTTTCTCTCTCTCTCTCTCGCTTTGACAATTCTTTTGTTGATTTTTATCAATAATTCATGATTTTATTCCATAAACTTATAACACACAGTGTTGTTAATTACTTGACATATTTTTGACGTTATGTCTTCTTCTTTAGAGTCACCATGCCACAGCCCTGTTGCATAATTAATATTTAAATATTTACAAAGAAAATTCAAAAATATTTTATGCGTGGACAACACAAGTGTTGATTAAACAAAAACTTTTTAACCCTACGGTCAGCCGCAACACATTTAAGACCGCCAACTGCTAATGTTTTCTTTGTGTTTTACATACGCCAATAGGGTGAGTCAATAAGAAATATTTGATGAATAATCCTCCTTTAAAAAGAAATATGTTAATAAACGAAAAGGGAGGGATTATGGAAATTAAAATGTATGGCTTATTGCCTCAATTTAATTATTTTTATTGAAAATAAATTAACTATGGAATGAGCAGTATGAGCGCTTCATCTGCTGGCTACTACATATAAAAAATTCAGCCAGAATTTGTATCCGAAAATTAAGATTTCTGATTGATTGCCGAAATTAGTTCAAAGCCGTTGATGGATTTAAACGAAATTGAAAAAATTCGTCCTTTTAAATACAAAAAATTTGTTTCTCTTACTAAACCTTCTCTCTGTGGATAGTAGGCTCAACTATAGATCGATCTCCATATTCACAAGAACTGTGTGGTCTTACAGTAATTAAACGGGAAATAGAAATATACGAAGAGGTCATAGTCTGGTATGTAGTGTAAGACTTCATGTGTTCAAACCTCAGCCCAGTCATCTCGGAGAAAACGAAATGAAATAATTTTCCCGACGAATTCGTCTCAGCCGTCTTCAAGCAAAAACTCTGAAAGTAAATAAAATTGGCATGAAAAGCTTGTTAAATTTATCGTTCGGAGACGACGTTTAAACTGTAGGTCCCCCTACTGTGGAATAACGAATTAACGAACCCAGCATGGGTGGTATAATACTGAGAGTTGTAATGGCAAATTAAATGAGCAACTAAGAAACAGAAAAATTTTTAGAAGGCATAAGGCCCGCTGATGCTAACAAAAATTGTTAAAATTATTGCCACTGAAAATCTAATCTCTAAATATTAAGAAGACTTTTTAATTGCGCATACAGCCTCTGGATCGCTATAAATCAACGTTCATAAGGCCTTTAAACACTGACAAACTAAACGAATGATGTGTTTAAAATACACTGATCGCCATAAGTGAGTCAACACTTTTATTCTTAAGTATAAAACAGTTTTGTTCTTAAGTATAAAAAAAAAGTTCCTTTATCATGAATTGTTGTTTTTGTTTTAACATTTTATACGTAATAAATAAACGTTTTTATTTTTGGAAATTTATTCGACTATGTATTCTCATTTACTTTTCTCGCTATCCTAAGAAAATTAATTATTTCAGTAGTGTTTACTCATTTTTGGCGCTCAGTGTATGTATAAGACCATATGGAACTCATACAGACATTTTGATTGCTGCAGATTACTTCTTGGCGGAAGTCTAGGCTGTTCTCACGGCAATAAAATGTCTTCTCAATAGCATAATATTCCCTGATGTACTCGAACAGCCAGGCCGATATGAAGTCCCTTCAGAACAATATATCGACTTCCATGAATATCGTGTATTTTTCCCCATCCCTAGATCCAACTCAGTCCCAAGGCCTAAACCGGACATACCCGAAAACTCTGCTAAGAGCGTATAGTAACATACGCATACAATTAGGAACAAAACGGCAAAACTGAAAGTCCAGTAAGAAGATTGCAGAGAAAGTTTAATATGTGGACAGTATTTGAAATAATGAAGCCAGTTCTTATTGACTTTAAGTCGACCTTAAGTTTTCTATACAGACTTTGTATTTTCTCGAGAATAGTTTTTGAACATTGAAAAGTTTCATTATTGCATTCCATCGTCGTAAATTCATTTACAAAAAACGTCAGATACTGAGCAATATAAACATTGTGTTGCCTAATTGGTCATGACAACCATTTAGTCAAAATGACAACCTAGCTTCGCATTCACAATAAACATCAGCAATCATGATGCTTATCAGCAATATCATCATTACAAATATTTACAAAGAAAATTTCAAAATATTTTTTGCGTGACAACACAAGTGTCGATTAAAGAAAAACTTTCCAACTCTACGGTGAACCGCAACACATTAAAGACCGCCAACTGCTGATGTTTTCTTCGTGTTTTACGTACGCCAAGAGGGTGAGTCAATAAGAAATATTTGATGAATAATCCTCCTTTAAAACCCTTTCAAGAAATATGTTAATAAACTAAGGGGGTAATATGGAAATTAAAATGATGCTTCTCAGCAATATCATCATTGGCCGACTTAATTGGTTATTCCAACCATTTAGTCAGGATAACAACCTAGCTTCTCACACCACTCATGTTGCGTATGTTAATTTTGTCCATCAGTAGCGGGACCGACAGTTTAATGACGACTCTGAATAATAGAAATGAGAAAATTTTCAGGACATTTTTATTTATTCTCAGAGTTTTTGTCAGAAGACTGCTGACAGGCAGTTCCGTTATATTCGAGATATCTAAACCAAGACTGGAACCACTATCTCTCCTTTAATAAGCACTACCTGCTAGACTACGGCGACTTCAATATCACCATTAAAGCCTTTCCAAAACTTTCTAAGTGATATTTGCTGCCTTCCAAAATGTTAGTTGCTTTGTGTTTGAACAAAGTATCGTGTTTCATAATGCCGCTGTACAAAATATATACAATGTATACTATTTCAAAACGTCGTCAATGTGTGTTTTTAACGCAGTAAAAAAGCAATCAGGCATCGGATTTATAGTTGATGCATTGTTTGGTTACTTTGCATACCTACATAGTTTATATACAGTAGTAGAACTGCATACAAACTTTGTATTGATACATTTTGGAAGGCAGCCTTATTCTATCATCACGGTAGAAAATTTTGTGTAAAATTTACACCACTAATCAATTTGTGAAACATAATTTAATGGAAATTCTTCAATTCATTCAGTGATTTTATTATAATAATTTTAAATTAATTCATAGAGATTAACTTTATTAATTTCCTGTTTAATTTTGGGGTTTTTATTGCTAATGAAACAGCAATTATTTGCTGTTTTTTGTTTTCAAATCCAATTAAAAAGAAAAAAACAAAATAAATCCGTAATTAAATGTTTGAAAAAAAGAAGAAAAAAAGAAATAATTTCCTGCTTTTATCATAAATAATTTAATAAATTATTTAATATTTTATATGGTGGGCGCTTTTAATTTAGAGTCAAATGACAATTTGTGCTGGAAAAAAATTCTTTTTTTTTAATTTTTTCTTTCTGATGAACAAGAATAATAAAAAAACGATTATTAAATACTAAAGAATTGGATTGTTTTTTGCCTTTGTCTATTATTTTTTTTATTTATTTATGTTTTTAACTCATCAAATTACATTCAATTGTCCGCATTTCTTTTGAAACAATGAAACCAAAAATTATGAAAAAAAAATTATTTGAAGCAAAAAAAGCGTTGTAAACAAATTGTTTTAAACACATGTTACAATGTGGCTCAGATGGCACTTCAAAAAAATATTTTTTTTAAATATTCTCTACATTGTTTAAAATGGAAAAAAATACGCCTTTCCTTCAATTAAAAAATGTATGAAATGTAAAACTACCCCAGATTCTCTGAATAAAAATATTCACCAGGGTGGATCGAAATTAAATGAGAAAAACGGGATGTCGTGTATGTAGCGACGGAAGCCATGTTTTAAAATTTCAAAATATTTCATGAAAGGAGAAAACGTACGTTAAACTACCCGTAGGCGTATGATTGTTATGCATTTAGAAATTAATATTCCACATACGCCCCACCATACCACACACTTACCATGTAAAGCATTCCACCACTAAACAAATACTTCGAAGGGGAGTGTTTGTTTATAAACTTTTTTTGTATTTGAAATTCTAATCTTTTATTCATTATTTCTTAATTTTATGAAAACAAATTGTAACTCAAATCCCCAACAACCTCAATCTATGTATGCTGAAGCAAAAATTTTCGAAAATCTATTTCATTTTTATTGCTGAACGTCATTAATAGTTTTCATGCCACAAAAAGTTTTACTCCCACGTACATACACTTAGTGCCAAAAGTGAGTAAACACCACTGAAATAATTCATTTTCTTAGGATAGCGAGAAAAGTAAATGAGAATAGTCGAATAAATTTCCAAAAATAAAAACGTTTATTTATTACTTATAAAATGTTAAAACAAAAACAACAATTCATGATAAAGGAACTTTTTTTATACTTAAGAACAAAACTGTTTTATACTTAAGAACAAAAGTGTTGACTCACTTATGGCGCTCACTGTATATCTCCATGTATATTGTTTTTAATGCGATACGTGCTTTTAGGCATATTCTCTGTAAGCCATTTGTATTGTTTTTTTTTTCATTTAATTTTAACCGCATATCGATTTACAAATTCATTTTCTCGTATAATAAATTCCTAAAACAAGGAATGTGGAGATTAAATTTAAAATAAAACTCCATCCTCTATTCTCTTCATGGTTATTTTTAAATTTTTCGTATGATTTTAAATCGATTTTTTGTTTAACGAAATTGATGTTTAAATTTAAATACATTCTGTAGATTAAAAGAATTGAAGGAAGTAGAATTTTATCTATTTTTTGAAAAAAAAAAAATACTTAATTTAACCAATCCTGGTTGTATTGAGGTCGCCGTAGTCTAGTAGGTAGTGTGTTGGCTTATTACACGTAAGGCTAGGGTTCGAGCCCCAGGCCAGACATCAAAACAAAATACAAAAAGTATTTCTTCGGCGACTTCCTCTCAGCAGATTTCTCGCAAAAACTCTGGGAGTAAATAAAAATTGCCATGAAAAGTTTCTCAAAAATCTGTCGTTCGGAGTCGACTTTAAACTGTAGGTCCCGCCACTAATGTATAAAATTAACACAAACACAACACAACAGAAGTGGTGTGAGTAACTAGGTCGTAAACCTGACTGAAGGGTTGTAATGACCAATTATGTATGTATGTGGTTGTATTGGCACGAGCTCGACCCATAGCGCCTTCGGTTTACGAAGCTCGAGCTTAACTGGAATGTAAAATATTGAACTAAAAAATCTGAAATCATTTTAGCAAATGATGGACAAAGAACTCAATTATCCTGATCAGCTGCATGTATTGACTCACGTTCATATAAAGCAACTGCTGACACACAGCTATTGAAAATGTTCCATTTAGTTCACCGCGTAATGTATCGGGAGTTTCACAGTGAATGAAGTAGGCTGCAGGCTTTAATGAATTTTTCTTAGTTGCCTCTTTGGAGCCATCATTTGTGGCAGTACTAGTTACGATATATCAACAATACCGCTCGTTTTCCATCTGCTGTAGATGCAATATGAGGCGGTTTATTGCTTTTATACTATCTAAATTGGTTATTACAACCACTTAGCAAAGATTACAACCTATCTTCTCACACAACCCATATCGTGTGTGTTAACATACATACATAATTGGACATTACAACCCTTCAGTCAGGATTACGGCCTAGCTTGTATGTAGGCTTGTGTATCTATAAGTGGCGACACCTACAATTTAAAGACTACGAACGACCGATTATTGCGAAACTTATTTACTATCAGAGTTTTTGCCAGAAGATTGCATAGAAGAAATATCTTTTCATATTTCCTTATGTTCCAGATGCCTCGGTTATGGTTTGAACCACAAGTTCGGCTCTATGCGCTTTATATTACATTTTAAAAGTCATGATTTTGGTTTTGAGAACATTTTTTTTGAGACCTCATACTGCCGCCTCAGCCTCCGTTTTGCTCAGTTCTGACCAAAAAATTATCAATGCT
Organism: Sarcophaga subvicina; assembly: GCA_936449025.2. Classification (NCBI taxonomy): domain Eukaryota; kingdom Metazoa; phylum Arthropoda; class Insecta; order Diptera; family Sarcophagidae; genus Sarcophaga; species Sarcophaga subvicina. The sequence goes on from OW388084.2 coordinate 15,868,240, forward strand.
GTGCGCTATCAGACGATTATGGGCTGCATATTTGAAAAAGTCCATGTAAATAACGGGTTATACCCCTTGTCCTTGATGTAACTTTGGCCATAGTGCTGCCCATATTCTTATTGAAAAGCATAAGTGATAATAGGTTGCCCAGACGTACTCCTACATTCATTATAAGGCCACTTGTCACATTCCCCTTGTCATATACTCCTATCCTGCGTGCCTATGCAATAATACAATTGGAGGCATGAGTCGCTAACGAGTACTCTGTAATAAGATGCATATCAAGTGTAATAAAGATCATCACTACATCCTTTATTCTGTGATTGTTCGCAGACTGTTGTGATGTGATCAATACCAGAATTGCCAGAACCAAAACCAGTCGATTTATTTCTAAAGCTGTAAGTGTATCCACCAGTCCCTTGTGGAGTACATTTATGAACACCTTCTTCCACATGCTAAAGGGAGTGATGCCTCTCCAGCTCCTTTACTGAGTTCAGTGTCCTTTCTTTGGAATCTTTATAAACGGCAGCTCTCTTCGTTCGTCCATTAGATCACACATACATACATACATACAGTGGTGGCCTTATAATTAGAAACGACTAAGTAACATGTATGTTTGCTAATTTGTTTTACATTTTTCACTGTGTACCTGGGATCAAAGGCTTTGTTTGGAGGACGTCTTACATACGTTTTTCCATCAGATTGGGACAAATTAAACTTAGATTCGTCACTCCAGAGAACTCCGTTCCAGAAACATGGTTACTAATTATAAGGCCACCACTGTAATTAGTCATTACAACCCTTCAGTCAGGATAACGATCTAGATTCTCACACCACTTATGTTGTGTGTGTTAATTTTATACATGAGTACATACATGAGAACTACAGATTTTTGAGTAACTTTTCATGGCAATTTTATTCACTCTCAAGAGTTTTTGCCAGAAATCTGCTGAGAGGAAGTCGCCGAAGAAATACTTTTTGTATTCTGTCTTTGATGCCTGGCCTGGGGCTCGAACCCAGGCTTTTGCGTCTAATAAGCCAACACACTACCTACTAGACTACGGCGACTTCACCTTAGATCACACGCGGTTCGAAATACATCTGTAGTTGGATGTATGACTTACAGGGGGACTTGCAGAAGGATTTGCTTTAAGGTTTTAAATTAAAAAAAAAGTACCCCCCTATTGAGTTCCTCTTTATCATTATAATCCATTTGTTAACAATAGAATTTTGGTTTTTGGATTTTGGTCTTGTAATCCAGAAGATCCTTTTGAAAAATGCTCTTCAGATCTCTTTGGCTGTTTATTTAATATTTTCCATGGAATTTCAATAGAATTTGGAGTATAACAACAGGGATTATGTATCGATTTGAGCCAGACAAACAGCCAAAAATATGATTGATAAACGTCTTCCAATAAATAAACAATAATACAGACATACACGCACACAAAGACACATATACGTATACTATCATGCAAGTATTTATTGTTATAAAGATTACAAAATCCTTTGTTTGTCTCTCCCCTCCCTCTCTCTTTCTCTTTCTTTTTCTGTCTGTAAAGGTCTTGTCGTAAAATGTCTACCATGTAATCTAAAAGTGGAAGAGAATTTCTCACATACACAGAATATGTGTCCATGCATGGGTGTACGTGTGTGTGTGTCGTTTAATATTAAAGCCGTTTTAAATTGCTTGCCTTTGAATATTAAATTTTCAATGAATTGTGTGTGTGTGTGTGTGTGGCTTTAAAGCATGAACATGTTCTACATGGCCTTTAGGCAAAAAGGCTTCATATTAACGAAACGACAACGACAACAACATAAATAAACCATTTGTCTTAAGGTCTGCCAGTGACAAATTCTATAATTAATTTCATACTTTTTTATGGTTGTTGTTGTTGTTGTTGCTGTGTAGTCGAATGAACCGTTCGCCCCCATATGAAGGGTTCATTAGAATAAGATGTTGTATTCTGTGTTACTAGAGTTTCGTTTCAAGGTACGTCATTAAATATACAAACAAAATACATGTCCTTTGAATGAAAATTTTTTGTAAAGGGTCCGCCAAATAACTTTTTTTTTTTAAATGCTTTAAAAACAAAACTACTGAATATTTTCTCAAATTTCTTTTTGTATTTAAAAGTACAATCCTTCCGGTTAATAATGGAAAATAATTTCATTCAAATGGCTGCCTCGGCTGGCCATGCAGTAGCCTACACGATCGGTCCAATTTTTAAGCACATTATCGATTGTGTGCAGCTGTACTTCAGCAATTGCTTCACGAATATTGTGCTTTAAAGCGTCAATTGTCTCTGTCTTGTCGGCGTAACACTTATCTTTGACGGCACCCCACAAATAATAGACCAACGGTGTCAAATCGCAGCGCCGAGGTGGCCAAACGACATTAGCTCTGCGGCTGATAATGCTATCTTCAAAAACAGGGCGCAAAACATCGAGAGTAGCTTCGGCTGTGTGACACGTAGCGCCGTCCTGTTGAAACCAAATGTTGCCAATATCCTCCTCTTCAATTTTTGTGAAAAAAAATGCGTTCAACATGGCCAGATAACGATCGCCATTGACTGTAACGGCCACTCCTTGCTCATTTTCGAAGAAAAATGGCCCAATTATGCCTCTGGACCAAAATCCGCACCAAACAGTGACTCGTTTTGTGTGCGTCGGCGACAATTTTGCTTGTTTACATACCCGCCAAGATCAAAGTGAACTTCAACTGAAAAGATGATTTTTTTTTCCAAAATCGGCATCTTCTGGTGTAGGCTACTGCATGGCCAGCCGAGGCAGCCATTTGAATGAAATTATTTTCCATTATTCACCGAAAGGATTGTACTTTCAAATAAAAAAACGAAATTTGAGAAAATATTCAGTAGTTTTGTTTTTAAGCATTTTCAGAAAAAAAAAGTTATTTGGCGGACCCTTTATATAATTATGTGGACCTTTTTAAAACATAATTTGAAAAGAAAATTTAATATTTTTAAACAAATTTTTACCTTCAGGAGTCTTGTGACTTAATTTTTCATGTGAAAACAAATTCCAATAATTTGTGTTTAAAATTGAATGAACAAGTTTGAAAAGCAACAAAATTAAAATTATTAGTCTTTGGGGTAAAAAAGGGTACCATCATTTTGAAACATAATAAGTTTACTGCAGTCATTTTAATTGTTGAATAAATGTTTCCAGTATCCTTTCAAGTTAATTGGCCTTTGTCCCCTTGACTTTAATAAACTTTTGTGTTAAAGTATCACATATGTTTGTATATATAAAGGATTAGAAGTAAATTTGGTAGTGTAATGGCTTATTAGACGAGAGGCCAAGGTTCAATCTCCAGGTCAGACATCTTAAGCTAAAAGAAATATAAAAAATATTCTTTCGGCAACTTCCCCTCATGCGTGCTAGCAAAAACCCTGAGAGTACATAAAACCGCAACGAAAAGCTTTTCAAATCTGTCGTTCGAAGTTAGACGTTAGGCTGTAAGTCCTGCTTTTCATGAATAAAATTAGCGCACACATCATAGGTGGTGTGAGAAGCTAGGTTGTAGTCCTGACTAAAGGATTATAACGGCCAATAAAGTAAGACACCATTCACTGATCGTTATTGAACACGCGAATAATTCAACTAACTTTGCTGGAAAACTTTGCATGAGGAAAAGTTTTAAAATGCAAGGTGCAGGTATGGGTTTAAATATCGTAAGGAATGCCATGGAGTAGCTAGCAACACAGTACGCACTAAAAATCATGTGATAGCAACAAAGTAGGTTTAGGTTTAGATTTAGGTCGGAGTGGTAGCTCTGTTATCACAAAGCTCACTTGAGCACGCATATCGGCCCATTGTGATTTTACAGGTGAAGCAGTCCCTGTACTGACCAAGTTCCACCAAAATCAGGGAAGAGGAAGAAGTTGGTTAGCGCAAGGGCTGCACAACAAAAGCGAGACTACCCCGCACTGGAAAACCAGCCAGAAAGTTTGATGAACGAGGCTATATCCTTGATATCAATAGATGATAGCTCCGTTAAGCTGACAAGAAGTGGGGAGTCAAATAACCTATATCAACACCTAGCAAGAGACGGGCACTGACAAACAAAGTGGATAACAGTCTCCTCTTCCTCAGCGGATCTGCATCCACGGCAGAAGTCGTTAAATTGGAGCCTCATTCTTTTCGCGTGTCTACCCATAACGCAATGACCGGTAAGCATGGCCACTGTGGTTGAGATGACGTCACAACCAAGACCAAGTCATTGGTTGGTACGCCTTCTATACATCAAGGATCAGGTGAGTCTAGCAGTGGAGCAGGACTCCTCATTGACCCAGGATAGGTTGGCGTCCCGAAAGAATTTCCGCGCAATATCCAACTTGACCGAGGCAAGTGGCATACCCAATTCAATTGAAGAGGATTCCGGAAGGAACAAAGTAGGTACTAAAATCAAATTTCAGGTGTGAGCTTTTACGTCACAAGTCATTCTATGGAGCAGCATCACAGTGGGTAAAGTTACTATAATACTCTCCGGCGTTCAGATACGAGGAGGACCTTGAGCTTGTAAAATCTGAACAAAAGTGAACTGAGTAGGATGATAGGTATACCTACGGGACACTCGACATAGGTGTGACAAATATAAACGAAAATACGTCATGTGAGGAGAACATGGAAACAATCTCGTTTCTTACCTTCTGGACGCAAGAGATCGAATTATTTTACGGATAACTCTTTACCAGATATTATTCACCGTTCCCATCTACCAACCCACGGGATTAATGACTGACTTCCGCTGTTATTTTGGACACAACATACGCGTGCCCTACACTTCAGAACAGACGTCATCTGCTTTTGGACGACAGAGCATTTGAAGATCTGGGCATGGTGGCGAACGTGCCACTAAAAAACAGGCCGATTTCATATGAAGCTCGGGTTGCTTTAAACACACCGCTAACGGATTGCGACAAAGCGGCTTAACTCATACTGAGTGACACAATGGGCAATATGGGACAACGAGTAAACTTTCCTGTGAACAGTAAACTACCCGCTAACCTAACTCAACCTATAACTCAACACATTCTGGCATCATTGCTTTCAGTTAAAAAGAAAATCAAACTCTTAAAATGTTGGGTGCTATTGAATTCGGTTGAAAACATAGAAAATTTAGAATGCTTTTGAATGCTCCACATATTACAAGTCACAACGGCGGCCAATGCTGGCCAAATTACAATTTGTTCAAAGGAAGATTTTCGACGTTACGTTAGTTTGAATAGTAAACAGTCAGATGGCTTTAACGTAACCTTACACCCAAGATTTCACTGCCATTCAGTGTAATTGAATTCAATTGAAATACATTTCTTTCCCAAATTTAATACGGCATACATTTCTATCTTTATGACCTTACTTAGAAAAAAATTTCGATTCTTAATAAAATAATATTCGTATGAATCCTACACAATTTCACTGAGAAACCATTTACGAAATAAAAGGAACTCCATGAACTAAAAACTTTGCCTTACAACTACCACAAGGAAAATTATGAAACCAAAAAAGTATACGAGAATACAAAACCATAGAGAAACTAAGAAATGAAATGAAAGCGATAACAGGCTCCATCATAAACATTTTATTTTTACAACACTTTTTGTACACCGAAACCCTAAGAAAACTAAAGGAAACGGAAAACCAGCCTTTTCCTTCGTATTATATGTATACATCCAGGCAATATTAAGTTTTTGTTTTAATATCTGGCGGGGAGACAATTTAAATGTTTTCGATTTGCTGGAGGAAATTTATTTTTATAAAGGAAATCAAAATAGATTTTTTTGGAGGTTATGTTCAGGGTGTGGAGTGTGGCTATGGATATGGTTATTAAAAATACCATGAGTTTACTTGGAGGTTAAATGAAATGTTTTTCCTTTACAAACACAGGGTATTAAAAATTTATGTACATGCCTGCCTCGCGTTCTATACGACATGGGTAGCACCTCGGGAAAGAAAAGGTGACGTGCTAAACTCTTACATACATACATACATACATAATTGGTCATTACAACCCTTTAGTTGGGATTAAAACCTAGCTTCTCACACCACTGATGTTGTGTGTGTTAATTTTTACACACGAGTGGTGGGGCCTACAGTTTAAAGATTTTTCAGAAACTTCTTGTGGCTATTTCATTTACTTTCAGAGTTTTTGACAGAAATCTGCTGAGAGGAAGTCGCCGAGAAAATATTTTTTCATATTTTCGTTTTGACTTGAGGTTTGAATCGAGGCCTCACATCTAATAAACCAACACACTGTAGTAATTCCTCGATTTACGTCGCAGTTGGTTCCAAAAAAAGGTGACGTAAATCGAAACGACGCACTATGTGGCATTTTGCCTGAAAACCTAGCCAAAATTAAAAGAAGTGTTTTATGAGTCAATGGCTACAATTTTTTGATAGTGTTAGTGACAATTAGACCCAAGGATGAACCCAACTGATTTTGGTTCAAATCGGTCGGTGATTTCGCCTAGCCCCCATACAAATTCCCCTCGAAATTGCACTTATTTATACATAATTATGGTAATTATGCAGCAATCATGATAAAATTTAGCACGGATTAGTTCCGTGTACTAGGACATCATGGTGTATAGTTTGGTGAAAATCGGATCACATTTGACCCTGGTCCCCATATAAAGTCCCCTTTATAAATGGCTTGAAAACATCGGTATCGTGATGAAATTCGATAGGAACGTGTATTTTGTAAATCCAAATCATATTACCAAATTTTGTTATGGTCGGTCCATAATTGCCTCTTGGTCCAAAATAGGGCCCCTTAAGAAAATATGTTTAACAATTATAATTGGCTTAAAAATTGTATTACCTCGATGAAATTCGACATGAGCATGTTCAATATGAATGTGAATCATTTATGATCACATTTTATTATGATCGAATCATAAGTGCCCCTAGGTACCACATACGGGCCATTAAGAAAATCTAACGTACATCTCATATTGTTATAATAGTCGATATACATACATATGTAATTAAGTTTTTAAAGTTCTATGATAATTAATATTTATTTTACATTATTTAATACTTAACTTAAAAATACTTAAAAAGTGAAACTAACTACAATCATTAAAATCGTTATCATTTTCATCATCAATGTCAGGAAGGAGTAATTTCATGGTATCTGATGAAGATGCTTTTCTAGTCCTTCGCGATATTTGTGTACTGCAGCTTATAAAAGGGTCACTGTTAAAAAGTAACCTATTCAGGACATCTCGATTGGTATCGCTTCTACTGAATTTCCTTCATTCATTTCATTTGAGAAATAAGACCATATGGCTTTATTGCCTATGGCTTTATTACACTGCGTCTAAAATTTTAAATTTATCAAAAAAAAGTAAAATTTTCAAAAAATCGCCAAAAATAATTGCGCAAATTTGCGCAAACTTTTTTTTTGTTCCGGAATATAGAGAGTTCATATTTTCTTGTGGTATATAACTACTAAAAACTACTTTCACCTTTAAAAACCTTATCTTTTTTTTTGGGTAGGGTAAAAAAATGTGAAATTTTTATTATTTTTAAATTTTGAACGAATAATTTTAACATTAATATATGAAATATATATATATATATATATATATATATATATATAAAACTGAAATTAGCAGTTGCTCATACTTTTCAAATAAAAAAAATCAATATAAAACCTCTATTCGTTTAGCCACAAAAAGGTATCATAGAAACCTATTAAAATTTCAAAAAAAAACACCAAAAACGCATTTAATTTTCTTCACTTTCTGATTTTGACATCGTCGCAAATCTACAAATCTCAACTTAATGTCGTGAAAATTCAATATAATATGATGTAGAATTTTGTTGTCTATCGAACTGTATACTCAGTTTCTTAAATTTCTTTAAATTCATTTTTACCTTTTAGGCCAGCTTTTTAGGGTAAATGCCACATAGTGCGGGGCCTCACGTCTAATACGTGCTAACCCCCTGCTTTGCAAAATTTTTCTGAAGGAATTTTCTGACATGAGTCTTAGGAATCCAAACATAATAGGGGAATTGCCTGTGGTATTAATCCTTTACTTATTGATCGTGATAACACAGGCGGCACATTTCTCTTTTAGTTTAAAAGCATTCTGATGTAACTGAAACGACCAGCGATGTTGAGAAATTTATCACACTCTTCCTGGAATCTACGATTCGACTGGAAGCTACGGGGTTGCCGCGTAAGAAATGGATTTAATTTCTCATTCGTGGTTTGTTAATTTTTTTAACATTTTCTCTCCATTTTTTTCTAATTCTTTTAGACTTTATTTTAAAGCCAGTCTCTGGTTATTCCTGTCCCACTGTTACTTGAGTTCTCTTTAAACGAAAGTGAGGTTATGTAGTCGCCGTAGTCCAGTAGGTAGTATTTTTGTTGGCTTATTAGACATGAGGCCACGGTTCAAACCCCAGGTCAAACATCTAAAACAAAATCAAATTAAAAAAATATTCTTTAGGCGACTTCCCCTTAACAGATTTCTGGAAAAAATTCTGAGAGTGAATGTAAAACTGCCATGAAAAGTTTCTCAAAAATATGTCGTTCATAGTCGACTTTAAACTGTAGGTCCCACCACTCATGTATAAAATTAACACACACAACATAAGTAGTGTGAGAAGCTAGGCCGTAATTCTGGCTGAAGGGTTACAATGACCAATTATGTATGTATGTATGTACATATATACGAGTGGAGTAACTTGGCCATATGCTCGGTGTAGTGTCACAGACCAGAGTCGCTGGTGGCAATCGAACCCACAACCCTCACGTTAATAGCCTAGCACACTACCCACTAGACTACCAGGGCACCCTTAAACTTGCTTTAAAAAAGTTTTCTTTTTCAAAAGTTTTCTTCTTTCAATCACATTTTGAAGGTTAAGTTTTTCAATTTCGGAACTATGAAATGAATTTCCAAACTCTCGTATATTTTATATTCCTGTTAATTTAAAAAGAATTAAAAAGAAACATATGAAATCCATATTAGCCAAGACACCTCAGTCCAATAGATCATTTGTGGTTTGCGGCTCATATCCAAAAGGAATTACAATTTATTTAACCCTGTGAACTCTCTGTAAGGCTTTTAAATCTTCTTCTGGGTATTTGTTTCCATTTTATTCTTTTTCTTTTTGCCAATCATTGTGCACAATAGGATTGAAAGAAAATTAACGAATTGTTTGCCAACAACATTATCCTTAAGGGTCATGCATGCATGCATGCATACATGCATGAAACAACATAAAATATGAGCAAAAGTACCCAAAAATGTATACAGAAATGTGTCCAGCACCTACCATCCATTAACGTACATTACAACGCTGGAACAATGTAATGGAAATGGTCAGTGTTTTCTTTGTTTAGGTTGGTATTTCGTATTAAAAAGCTTAAACGTAGTAAGCTGCTGCTGAATTGTAACTTTTTCGTTCGTTTTCATAATAATTTTCTGCTGGCAGCACAAAGAAAAATAGAAAGTTTTTTTGTTTTTTTTTTATTTGAGGTTTGCCAGGATTTTTGCTGACTTGAGAAACTAAACCACAACATACACACACACACACACCCACACATTAATACAATGGAGACGAGCAAACACAATGGCACAATGGAAAAAAGAGAGCAGCAAAGTATGATGAGTATTTGGAAAACATGGTTAAATAAACTTTAAATCCGCCTGAGAACATTAATCAACACAGAAAATAAACCCAGAGAAAGAGCAACAATGAATAGGCAACTGGCAACAGCAACAGTTGTTGTATTATATTATAAAAGCCTTTTAAGGGAGTAAATGTGTGTACATGTGTAGGTGGTGGTGTTTAATTGTATGGCCTTAGTAGCCTTTTGTTAATTTCTATTAAAATAACAGGAGTTCGAGGCATTTGCGTATGTATTTGAAATGAATGTTTTTGGTTTTGATTAAATGAGTGGCTTTTTAGGCTTGTAGAGAGTGATTTTTTTCATATTTTTATTTAGTTTTTTAAAGGGTCCGCCAAACAACTTCTTTTTTTTTTGAAAATGTATTAAAAAAAACTACTGAATATTTTCTCAAATTTCTTTTTTTATTTGTAAGTACAATCCTTCCAGTTAATAATGGAAAATAATTTCATTAAAATGGCTCCCTCGGCTGGCCATGCAGTAGCCTACACCAGAAGATGCCGATTTTGGCAAAAAAAAAAAATCATCTTTTCAGATGAAGCTCATTTTGATCTAGGCGGGTATGCAAACAAGCAAAATTGTCGCATTTGGGGCACAGAAAACCCGCACGCATACATTGAAAAGCCGACGCACCCAAAACGAGTCACTGTTTGATGCGGATTTTGGTCCAGACGCATAATTGGGCCATTTTTCTTCGAAAATGAGCAAGGAGTGGCCGTTACAGTCAATGGCGATCGTTATCCTGTCATATTGAACGAATTTTTGTTCACAATAATTGAATAGGCGGATATTGGCAACATTTGGTTTCACCAGGACGGCGCTACGTGCCACACAGCCGAAGCTACACTTGATGTTTTGCGCCCTGTTTTTGAAGATCGCATTACCAGCCGCAGACCTGATGTCGTTTGGCCACCTCGGAGCTGTGATTTGACACCGTTGGACTATTATTTATGGGGTGCCGTCAAAGATAAGTGTTATGCCGACAAGCCAGAGACAATTGACGCTTTAAAGGACTATATTCGTGAAGCCATTGGTGAAATACAGCTGCACACAATCGATAAAGTGCTTAAAAAGTGGACCGATCGTGTAGGCTACTGCATGGCCAGCCGAGGCATCCATTTGAATGAAATTATTTTCCACTATTAACCGGAAGGATTGTACTTTCAAATAAAAAAAGAAATTTGAGAAAATGTTCAGTAGTTTCTTTTTTAAAGCATTTTCAAAAAAAAAGTTATTTGGCGGACCCTTTGGATTAAATGTTTTCAATATAAAATAGGATACGTGACATGTGACAGTACCAAAAGTAAGTAAATAAGGTTTCTTATCCCTATATAAATAGAACAACAAACCAAGAAGAAGGCTTGTGTTGTGTTTTCCTATCGAAATTTATAAGATTTTATGGGCATCATAACCAACCCATCGAACATCATATGCAAACATCAAATTTCGCAGCTGATTTTGGACATTAATACTCCAATCACCGTATGAAATGGATAATGTTATGCCAACATCGAGAATGAATATGAAATCATACAAAATACATACATACATACATATATTACATGCCTTTAGTCAGGATTACGACCTAGCTTCTAACACCACTTATGTTGTGTGGGTTAATTTTATTCATAAGTGTCGGAACCTACAATTTAAAGTCGATTCCAAACGGCAGATTTTTTTGAGAAACTTTACATGGCAGTTTTTTTATTTATTCACAGAGTTTTTGCCAGAAATCTGTTGAGAGCTAGAAGCTGAAGAAATATTTTTTCGTATTTCATTTTGATGGAGATGTCTGACCTGGAATTTCAGGCAAGGCCGCATGTCTAATAAGCCAACAAACTACTTACTAGACTACGGCGACTTAATCTATCAACCCCCAATATGAAATGGACCGTGTTGTGCCAGCTGGTGGCCATTGTCAACATCTAGACTGCATATGAAATCATACCAAATGCATCTGCTGAAAGAACTAAAACAACAAGTTGTCCCTCAAAATTGTTTTTTTTTTTTTTTTTTTTTTGATTAGGCCTGAGAAGAAGAAGAAAATCGATTTTTTTTTTCTTTTGAAAAATTGTTTTCAACGGCGAGGTTGATTTTTGGCTCAATGCATACGGCAATGAAAACCAAATTGCTAAAATTGTCATGAAGAGAAGACAGAAGACAGGTTGATAACAAGTGCAGATAGGCGATTTATAAAAAAGACAAGCCATAGCAATGCTATCAAGCAGTAAAGCTGCAATCTAAGCACTCAGATCGATGGGGAAAGCTGAATCAGCCAAGTAGTGGAAATAGAAATGAATCTCAGGTCTTATGGAAATCCGCGGTAATAAGTAAACAAATGAGAGTGCAAGGAGAACGGCTTCTATGCCTCTGATAGAGCCAAAACCTTTCCGCGTAGTGGGAAAAGATGTATAGAAGTGTATACTTGGCGAAAGGGAATATAGAAAGCAGCGGAGACTCGCCTCAAGCTGAATGGGTTTCAGACAATCCAAGCGTTTGTTGGGTAATCAAATTGAAAAGTGATTTGAATCAATAATGATTTCTTGGAAATTATCATAGAATCAGTGCTGATCTCACGTTTTGATAGTTATAACCGAATTGCTAATTGAAGTCGTCTCAGTCTAGTAGAGAAACTACACACAGTTACTAAATTATACGTACGGTTAAAAAATTCCCGAAATTTTTTAACTAATCCGTTTTCGTTGAAAATCTTTATAGTTTGCTTGATGTTAAGATGGTCTTTTGCATTGGTTAAAAAATTTCTGAAATTGAACTGAATTGTGGCCCTGTACAGGCCCACAAAGGTATACATCCGATTTACAAATTTCACAAATTTCTGAACCAATGCAAAAGACCGTCTTAAAATCGAAGATGGATGTCAGACAATTATAAAGATTTTCAACGAAAACGGATTGGTTAAAAAATTTCTGAAATTTGTTATCCGTATGTATACTTTTGTGGCTGAGTGTAGGTCGGAATCCTGACTGAAGGGTTGTAATGACCAATTACGTATGTATGTATGTTAGTCTAGTAGGTAGTTTGTTGGTTTATTAGACGCAAGGCCACGGTTCAAGCCCCAGGTAAGACATCTGCAACAAAATGAATAAAAAAAAATATTTCTTCGGCTACATTCTCTCGGAAGATTTCTTTCAAAAACTCTTGAGAGAAAATAAAATTGCATTGAAAAAGTTTCTCAAAAATCTGTCGTTTGGAATCGACTTTAAACTGCAAGTGGCGCCGCTCAAGTATAAAAAGTTAACACACACAACATAAGTTTTGTAAGAAGCTAGGTTTTAATCTTGACTAAAGGGTTGTAATGACCAATAATATATGTATGCAAGTGAATTGCTTTTGTTACTTGGAATCAATTATTCATTGTACCCCCCATTGTGCCCAAATGAAGAAACCAGGCATCCACGACAACAGTATTGTTGGTCGAAATGCCGAAAAATTTATAAACAAACTTGCAGCTCACGAAAGAGCCACCTGGGATGTAATTGTGAGCCACATTTACATGAAAAAATTTTTTAAAAGTTTTCCTTTTTCAATTAAATTCATCGTGAGTGTAAACTTTATGTTTTTTTCACTTTTCAAAAAAAAAAACGCATAACAAATCACCCGTTATATTTGCCAGAAAATTAATGTCATATTAAAGTTAGAAAACATCCGATTAAAGTATTAAAATGATTACAATTTTACTTTCAATACTTTCCCCCATTTCAGTAATTAAAGAAAAGACAAATAAATTCGTAAAGAAATTATAAAATGTATCCAAAGATGGGAGTGTGCTAATCATTTCAATTTAATTTAATTTTTTTTTTTTTTTTGTTTTAACCCATCATTCATAATTTCTTCCAATCATACTTCCAATGAGTATAAAAAATAAAAAGAAAAATAAAAAAAAAAAACTCATGAATTCAATCCAACTAACAATTTTATAAGTGATTGGTTTGATAATAATGGCTGAAGAGAAGAAATACTCACGTTTATTGAATGATTGAATTAATGAAACACGAACATAAAAAACGCAGAAAGGAAAAGCGGAGACATTGATAAAAAAAGGCATTGAAAAATCCCAATAAAATATATTTAACGCTGGTGTGAGTCTTTTCATTCGGTTTCTTTTTTTTTTTTAAATCGTAATGAATTGAATTAAAAATTCTCATTCATACACTCATGTGCGGCTTATGAGTAACAGAAAGTCCTGAGGGGAAATATATGTGTGTGGCACACATTGACAATAAATATACGCCTACTTGAACGTACGGCATACAAATGTGCGTCCCTTTTGTTAAAGATGTGAAATGAAATTGCAAAAAATAGGGGAATAACTCTCAACATTATATTGAGACTTTAAGAATTTCCTCATAAATTTAAGAAAAAGAGGCTTTAAAGACCAAAATGATAGAAATTTAAAGCGATAAACTTTTCAGTTGCTACAGTTAATATTTAAAATATTGAAAGATAGCAAAAAATTTAATATGAAGGGGTAGTAAAGAGAAACCCTTAATTTTTTTAAAGATCGTTATAGAGATTAGTACGAGTGCTATATGGTGCGCTCCATCGATCAATTGATGTGTTTATACCTGAATGAATATAAACTCACTAGCTAAAGTGATAGCGCTACACATCGTGGCAAAAATTTAGAACTTGGGTTACAGTAGAATAACAATAGTGTGACGAAAATATTGCAAAGGAGTGTTTAGGGTATTGCACCAGAATAAAACTGAGTTTTTAAATCGACTCGTAATCATGGTAGAAACACAGGCCTAACACTTTACACCTGAGACAAAAAACAGACAAACTGTTAAGTTGAATTGAGGAGAACAGTTACATCTGCAGACATGCTCATTTCATTTGTTTTGTGGTTGGAAGAACTTGATTAATGGAACCGAAACTCCAAATCCAAAACAATCTCAAAGAGAAGAAATCAAATAGTCGGGGCTATTCTTAGACAGGAAACTTACTTAAAAAAGGCTTTAAGAAGCCTTTGGTGTAGAAAACAAAGATCCTGTAGTCCGAGTTCTAAAACCCATCATTTGACACTGCAGTGAAGCGGGAAAAGACTAAATAGTCGACGGCTATGTCTGAGATTCATAGCGTACACTAGTCTGTATACTTAAGCTTCACAAGGGCTATGAAATCAATTCTAACGGCCGAGATGCAGACACTTCAAAATCTAGCACTTCTTAACATTACAATAAAAGATCGAGCTGTTATAAAGACAGTCCCTATTTATAGGAAGAAAAAACTTAAAACAGGCAACCTTATTGATCATGTGAAGATTATGAGTGAAATATAGTCTGTAGGCCTTTGAGAAAAGTCGATGCCTTCATAAGACGCGGTACGGTTGAGCGTTGCTAACCAAGAGCTAAAATTAAGAGGGAATATGTTATATCGGTGTTATAACGGGACTTTATAGTACCCAAGTTAGCTGAACCCACTGCGGCGACTGTCATTTTAACCTAAGCTAACCTAATCGGCGTGGTCTACTAGGTAGTGTGTTGGCTTATTAGACGAAAAGCCAGGGTTCGAGCCCCAGGCCAGACATCAAAACAAAATACAAGAAGTATTTCTTCGGCGACTTCTTCTCAGCAGATTTCTGGCAAAAACTCTGAGAGTAAATAAAATTGCCATGAAAAGTTTCTCAAAAATCTGTCGTTCGGAGTCGACTTTAAACTGTAGGTCCCGCCACTCACGTATAAAAGTAACACACACAACATAAGTGGTGTGAGAAACTAGGTCGTAATCCTGCCTGAAGGGTTGTAATGACCAATTATGTATGTAAGTAACCTAGTCGGCATATCTCAGACGAGCAACAAAATGATCCCAGAGAAAAAGTAGGGCGTATACCTAAAATTTACGTACGATGGCCCACAAAATGTGTTTAGTAGATGGATTTAAAAAGCGCTACGGAGAAGGAAAAATAAAGATAGGGGAGCCTAAAGCATGGACTCACCAATGTTTGGCAAGCTTGAGCTACCCTAAGCAGAAATACCACAATCCTTCGGCTGGTACTCTAGCCAATATTGGAAACGTTGGAGTGGAAACTCTTAGTACTCTTAACTCTCTGGCTTCGGCAACCTAGTGACTTAGATCAACATGATATGGGTACCGGCCCAGGAAAGGCACCAAGGAAATAAGATGTTCAACCAAAACCGAGTTAGGTAGGCCTTACATTTTTTGTTTTAACACGGCATCCAGTCCAAAAATTTCTCAGTTTTAACGCTTGTAGATAACGCTTTGCTCTGAAACAATTTTGAGAACAATTTCGAAGTACTTACAGGCCATTATGTGTACAATAAATGCCTGTACCGAATGGATATCTTCAATGTCTTCAATATCTCCAACACTTCCCAATCTTTTGCTTGGGCTTTATGAAACGGAATTCGATGGAGTACTTGATTACCAACTGTATACCACTGTTGCAAAGGAGTTACAGCTTACATGGATACAAGTTGAACGTGTAAGTGAGTGTCCTTCAGTATACTCCCATTGATAAAGATAGTCCAGTCCAGTCCTTAACCCACTAAAGCTGTGATTGACATGTGGATGCGCAATGAATGAATGGTGCTCACAGTGTAAAAAGCCATCTTGGTCTTGATGCCATACTCACTATATTTAGACTTTTTTCCTTCCATTCAATATTGTACTCACTAAACCGTAAAATGTCTTCATATGATTCCTTAATAATGTTTTAAAATTAAAAAGAAAAGCAAAACAAAACCTATATGAACTTTATTACATATATTGTACCCCCAATAGTTCATTCAACTGATGTTTCACTAGAACAAATCATTTCATTTTGGCAATAAACCACATTGAAATATTATTGAGTCATGAATTCAAATAACAAAACAGAAAAAAAGAAAGTTCTTTCACACATGAAAAGAATTCTGAGAACTGAGAATTTCTTCTTATTTCCTAATATTCTGTTGACTGTTAACCCAAACGTTGTTAAACGCAAACATTTTCACTAGTTTTCTCCGGTAAAAGCCTGCCAAAACATGAACAACAACAAATGCTTTCAAATAATTTTTCGAAAAACAAATTTACAATGAAATGATAAAGAACACACGGTTGACTCGTTTAGTGGCATTTAAACTTCATTATTTTGGATACATTTTGCTCCCTCTTTCTTCTTTTTATAAATTTATCTTTCTCTTTAGTTTAATACGCTTTAAACATTCCTTTAAACATTTCGTCCTTTTCTTCCTTTTCTTTATTTTTTTTTTGCTTTTTTACGGTTTATTTTGGTGTCTTATATCCTGTTTGATTTTAACCGCATAACTGTTTCAAGAAAAACGGATTGTTTGACTTCGACAACCCCAAAATGTATGTCGTTCTGGGCCAACAATAAAAACAAGAACCAAAAAACAAACAAGAAGCTTTTTGCTCTGGATATTCTTATTCTCTTTAAAAAATGTTGAAGCTTTCTCCCAGTTTTTTTACGGGTGTATGTGTGTGTGAGAGTAAATGTACTAAAAATGAAAGAAAAATTGATTTCATGGAATCGAAACAAATATAAACAGAGAGAATGAACAGTGTTGTCAACTTTTAAATTTAAAAAAGGCACTCATTAATCCATTAATGCGGAGTAATTAGGACGCCACACAATAAACTTTGAAGTGATTATGGGAATAAATTTGTGACGTGCCGATTTTGGACAATCCCTTGGACTAGAGTAACTCGTCTTAGAAAGACTATCAAATTTCAAAGTTAATATACGGAGGAGCATTGGTTTTGATGGAAGTTGTTGGTCATGCGGTCTTATCTCACCATCACGATTGGCTCGAGTGACTCGTCTTAGAAAGACGATAAAATTTTAGAGTTGATATATAGAGAAGCATGGTTTTGATGGAAGTTGTTGGTCATGCGGTCTGTTTTTACTATCACCAATGAAATTGAAAAACTGGAGGGAATTGTGCTTACGATACGGAAACACTACGAAGAAACTGAGTCCATCACTTTGACAGATAAATACGAGAGGCCTTTCAGAAACCGCCGTCAAAAAAATAAAATAAGATCTTCACCGTACGCTCGTACATAATGTTTAGTCTGGATTTCAACTTAGCTTCTCACACCACCCATGTCATGTGTGTTTATTTTAGCCATGAGTGGTGAGACCTACAGTTTAAAGTCGACTCCGAACGACTGATTTGAGAAACTTTTCATGGCAATTTGTATTTACCCGCAGAGGTTTTCCCAGAAAACTACTGAGAAAAAATCGCTGAAAGAAATATTTTGACTTTTTTTGCTTTCGTTTGAGATGTCTGAGCTGGAGTTTGAACCATGGACTCGCGTCTACTACACTACAGCGAATAATCCATTATCCTTTATTTATATACATGAGGCCCCTATAATGCCTATCCCATTCCTATTGACGAACTTCAGGACTTTGTTGAATCTCATTAAGAAAAATTTTCTGTCTAATACTTAATACGTATCGCAATTGTTTCCTTCTGAGATGAAACAACGCTTCACAGATTCCAAGTATTTGTATTGACGATTCTTTTTATCGTCACAAAATCTTCATATTTGGCTTGAAGCGAACTCTATTCTAGACAATTGAACTTTGAGTCTACAGTGCCCTATCAGAAGACCTATTTCTATACACAGACTCCTTTGTGACAATCTGATGCAAGAGTCATATCTCTTCTCATTTTAATTACCCAACAAAGTCCCAATGCCATTTGACTTCAGGAGAGTCTACGCCGCTCTCCATCTTCCGTTTGGCAGAGTTTACCATTCCAAACATATCTTTACACTCCATGGAAAGGTTCTGGCCTAATTAGCCAAATACTACCTACAAGGCTACGTCGACTTCAGCCCTTTTATACAGAAGATTTATTTTCAATAGAAGAACACGCAATTTAGGAAAATTAAGAATTTCACTACGCTGGCATATAGAAATATAAACAGAGAGGATAACAGCTTTTATGCTCTCGGTTTCCCTTCCCTTACTCTCACTCTGTTCATTTGAAAATAAACAAGGGAGAGTATGTATGCGAGTATGAAATTCACATAACGATTGTTGCTTCCTTTTTCTCCTCGCATTCTAATTGTATTTGCAAATGTGTTTGTGTGTGTGTGTTAAAAGTAAAAATAAATGTTAAACGGTTGATGTTGTTGTTATTGTTGCTTTTGTGTGGTATTAAAAAGGGATTTTTGCTTTTCTAATATTTTTATTGACTTTTTTTGTTTCTGTTTTTATTGTTATGCGGCAGCTTTTGTCCAGGCGTTTATACTCTCTGCCTTTATAAATACGAGTACATACACATGTACTCTGCCATATACATATATGTACGCTAAAGGCATAAAAAAATATGTTTTAAATGCCAGCATAAATGTCAAATTGCCCTTTATGTTTTTGTTTTCCTTTATTATTGTTTTCTTTTATATTTTTTGTTTTCTCTTGCTCGCTCCCTCGCTCTCTTTGCTCGCTTCACTTGAATTCATATTCATTTCATGCTTTTCCTAGAAATCAGCACATGATTGACGCCGATTCACATGTTGCTTTTCATCCATTATTTGCATACAGAATACAGAGGCAAACAATAGAAAAATACAGCAAAAACACTTGTAGAGTTTTTCATTGCGCTGTTAGTCAGTTGGTTAGCTATTCACATGGCCTATATAAAGAGGATTTTTTTTATTATACTCGGCATTTATGATTGAAGATGAGGGAGAAGATATCGGCAAATCAAAATCAAAATTTGTAACAAACACATCATAACCATACAAATACAAGACGTCTTTCAATACAATAATCGAAGGAAACTATTGTGCTGTGTAGATAGACTATCATGATGTCGGGGCACTGGCATTTGTTTATTTTTCTTGTTTTTTTATGTTGTTTTGTTTTCTTAGTTGATTTGCCAATAAAAACTAGTGATTGATTGATAATGTTGAAAACAGTTTTCAAATCAAATCAGATCAGAAAATTTTTTAAACAAATAATTTGGTGAAGTATTTTTGGCACGAACATCTCTATATCGCTATGAATTATTAGGGAAGCTCACTACGTAATGATGAAAGCCAGTGTGAAGCGGATGAGCTGTACAGAATAATTCTATTATCGATAACTATCCAAAATTATAAACAGTGGCCTTAAAAACCGTTGCTAACATGGGCCTACAAGATCCCATTGTAGCACCGATATAATCCACATCGTCATTCAACTATAACTTGTGTTTCAAACTTCTTTTGCTAGACACTTTCTGTCTATAAACTCTGTGGTGCCAAAGAATACTTCCTTTCAACTTCACAAGTGCTGGACAATGGAGAGAAAATACATATGTTCTATGATATCCTCTTCTTTCTCATCACTATAGCTTCTGGTAAAGTGATAGCCTCTGGACTTAGGTATCCAGGGTCTAGAATAATTCAAAACTAATGGACAGTGGCAGAGAATATGTTCTATGATCTCCTCTTCTCTTGAAAAGTGATTGTGAGGTATTCCCAGTGAGAGCAAGAGAAGGGAAACCGAGAGCATAAAAGCTGCTTATTCTCTCTGTTTGTATTTCAATGTGCTTTCGTAATTAAAATTCCTAATTTTCCTAAAAATTTGTAAATTAACATAAAATCGCGTCTTTTTCTATTGAAAATGAATCCACTGTACCAAAGGACTGAAGTCGCCGTGGTCTAGTAAATACTACGTTGGCTACATGAGTACCCATGGTCCAGTGTCCTCATTAGGGTCAGACAAGGCGGCAATCTTTGAATGTTTCGCTATCTACTTCACATATACTCAGTTTTTTGGGATAATTTTGCAATAGATTTGGTGTACACACTGTCTGTACGAGCTTACAGCCGCTTTATTGCCAATAAACATGCATAAATCTCTTGTCGATATACTCTGACACTGATTTGTAGCAATGGCAGTCTATATATCCTGCATTGCAGCCCAAATTATATTACAGTAATGTAATGTAAGGCAAAGTCAACTAAAAACAGAAAAGTTTAGAGTCACTCTACTCCTCTGCAATCGTCAAGCCGGTTATTACGTTTGGTTGTATTGCTTGGGAAGGTAAAACGCTATGAATAAGACTTTTCAGCCATGCCTCTTGTGTGATATGACATGCAGCTAATTTCCTCTCTGAGTATATAAGGTCAGGTAAGGTCAGGACACGCTGTCTTTAGACTTCACTGCTCTGCTATCACTACGGTACTCTAAATGTCTTTGCTGTTTTGGTAATGGGAGAAAAATTTTGAAACGAATCACTGACCATATGATTTGCGAGGCAACGTTAAGTTCTGGTTTGAGGATGTATAGTATATTCCGCATGTGGGCTTGATGAACGGGGTTGATATATTCATGTTAAGCAAATGGCGATACCATTGGTATCTGTAGGGTATGCATACATAGTACATAATTGGTCATTACAAACATTTAGTCAGGATTACAAACTAGCTTCTCACACCACTTATGTTGTGTGTGTTAATTATTTTTATACATGAGTGATGGGACCGTTAGTTTAAATTCGACTCCGAATTTTTTTTTTTTTTTGAGAAACTTTTCATGGCAATTTCTTTTTTATTTACTCTCAGAGTTTTTGCCAGAAATCTGCTGAGAGGAAGTCGCCGAAGAAATATTTTTTTCATATTTTGTTTTTTAAGTTGGAGATGTCTGACATGGAGTCCACAGCAACACACTACGTACTAGACCACGGCGACTTCATTATCATTTTTTAGAGTATATCTCGAGCTAAAACTTCATTGTCAAATAGATTACTGCAGTATTTTTCAGTCGAATATATTTCCAATGTGGAGAACATACATATGAAACCGGATAGCACATGAACCGTTTGTAGATCCGCTAAGTGATTTTTGCTGACTGCTAAGAGGCTTTTAGACCGTTCTAAGTTACATAAACTAAACAACTCTTTGTTGCGTTCTATCTTGTGTGTAATAAATTGATGATTAAAAATATTCGGATGTACAGTTTCACATCCTGTGATGTGCTAGAAAGACAATCTACTTCTCCCATATGAAAACCATTTCATTTTAAAATTTTATTCCGCTTTTTTGTTCCATTCGGGTTTTCTTTTCTTGTTTTTTTCTGTTCAATATAAATAGAGACATTAAATAAAACTAATTGTGCATAAATTTATTACAATATGGACTCTCTTCAATAAATATTTCAATGCAAATCGAGCAGAAACAAAATTCTATGCGAGGAAAAAAGCACAACAAACCATTGAGGTTAGAAATTCTATTCACTGGCAAAATGGGAACAAATAAAGGAATTTCTACTTACAATACAATACAATACAATACAATATATTGTAATTGTTGTTGTTATTGTTGTTAAATATAAAAAAAATATTATTTTTCTTACCAAAAAAAGAGAAAACAAGTACTACTACGAGCAATAAATAAACCATAAATAAACAAATATCACTAACACTACACCCCACCAAATCCAACGCCATTATTATCATCTCCAACTATAATAACAAAAACAACAACAACTTCTGTTCGTATTTTATTTTAATTAAAACATGAGAAGCAAAGCAAAAAAAAATAGAAAAACAACGAAAACAACAACTTTTTCATGGGTGTTAATGGATAAATAATCGAAATTACTCTGGTATTGTATGCATGTGTGTTTTTCTATTCTCTTAACACATACAGACACATACATAAACAGAAACATTGTTATTTGTATGGATAAAGTTCTATAGCATGAAGGCATATACACTCACATATTATAAGACACTCACGTATTGAGTACAGAGAACAAGTGAATTTCTGTTTTAAACAAACTTCTGTAGAAGTGTACGATTCGTAGTGAGTGTATTAATTATGGAAATAAAAAGAATTGCTTGTACAATAATGTAAGCAGAGATTGCCAAACTTTGTTTATGGCATTCAGACAATATATGATTAATAAGTGCATCTCTATCTCCATCTGATATAGCACTTAAGCACAACTGTGGTTCGTTCGAATGGGAAAATTTTTCAGTAACAAAGCGTTTTAAAAATATGCCACCACAGACGTAAGCATAAGCATATAAAAATGTGGAAAAAGGTCATCTCATTTGGAAGATCTTTAATCGCAATATACACACAGTTACTAAAGTAAACATACGGTTAATAAATTTCGGAAATTTTTTAAACAATCCGTTTTCGTTGAAAATCTTTATAGCTTCCTCGATTTTAAGACGGTCTTTTGCATTGGTTAAAATATTTCTGAAATTGAACTGAATTGTGGCCCTGCACAGGCCCACAAAGGTATGCATCCGATTTACAAATTTCACAAATTTCTGAACCAATGCAAAAGACCGTCTTAAAATCGAAGAAAGTTGTCAGACAATTATAAAGATTTTCAACGAAAAGGGATTGGTTAAAAAATTTCTGAAATTTGTTAAGCGTATGTATACTTTTGTGGCTGAGTGTATGCGCCAGCTTCATATGTAGTTGCCGTAGCCTAGCGGGTGGTATGTTAGTTTATTAGACGAGATCTTGTGGTTCAAATACGAAAAATAATTTTTTTTACGATTTCCCCTCTAAAAGTCTTCTAGCAAAAGCCCTGAGGGTAAATAAAATTGCAATGAAAAACTTTTCTAAAAATCTGTCTTCCAGACTCGATGTTAAACTGTAGGTCGTCCTGCCTCTCATGGATAAAATTGACATACACAATGAAAAAGCTTCTCAAATGTGTTCTTTGGAGTCAAAGTTAAACTTTAGGTCCCGCTGCTGATGAATAAAATTAACACCGGCTACATGAGGTTGGAGAAGCTATTAATGTATTCCTCTGGCATTTTTCTCCTGGAAAGGCAAACGAATACTCTCATACAGCCTTCACATATTCGCAAAGAAAAAAGCGGAACCATTTGTAAAACAAGCACGGATATGTTCATTAAATCCACCCAGAATTAGGCATGTTACTGCGGTCTGAAAATATGAAAAGGAAGATAACAACCACCGCATGTGCTCTTTAAATGTGCATTATTTGATGATGTGAGAGAAAATATTGTTTACACCCCGAATTAATTGACAGAACATGGCTTATGAGAGTTGATTTGATTCCAATTCAAAAAATGTCTGCTCAATACGTTCAATGGTAAAGGAAACCTTTGATCCAAGTGAGCTATGATTAAGGGGGGCTTCCGATTTTAATTTTTAGTACTAAACGAAGAATTATAGAAATTCTTTTATGAACTAAAGTTAATAAATTTTAATTTCATAAACTTTTTTCAAATGTTTTAAAGTTTCAAAAAAAAAATTTTATTTAAGAATCGCTGGCCTAGCATATAAACAAATAACATTCCTTAGTATAGACATTAAAAAATAATGTTAATGACTTTGTTTTTTCGATTTTTATGTACATTTAATATAGTTTTTCAAATATTTTCGTTTATTTTTTCTAGCAAAGTATTGTTGCTAGTAATAAAAGAAATATACAAAGCAAAGAACCAAAACGAAAAACTAAAACGAAATCCAACATTTTTATGATTTTGTTTTAATTTTTTCTTAATGTATTTTTGCTGTGAAGGCGTTCAATTTTAAATTTGTATTAGTTTTGTGTAAACATTTTGAAAAGAAAAGTAATCAAATTAATTATACTTTTAAGTACAAATTAATGTTTTACGAGAAAAACTATTTTCTCAACGTTGCCAATGGGGGAAATTCTTTCAAACTAAAAAATATGAATAAATGAAAACAACTTTGCCTCAGGCATATTTGTACAGATTTGTATGCTTAACTAAATAACTTAAATAAGTTCTAAGTTTTTCCAAAAAAGGAGTATATAAAAAGGACGAGTATACTCGTCTTTGACAGGGTATCCCTCACTGCCAAGACGAGTATACTCGTCCTACTTTAAATATATTATAACATGCAGGCTTTTAAATTAGCAAAAAATTTTGCCACTAACATAATATAAATATGTAAAAAAACTTGAAAAAACCTACAAATAAATTGTTTTACAAAAATAATACTTTATTCTGCACGCAAAAATCAACTTCATCGTGTTTTTATAACAAAATTTTATAGCAACTCCTCTTTGGTTTTCTGCTTGTAAATGATTATGTATGATAATATATGTGCTCTTACCAAGAAATAACAGGGTTTTGGTAAACAATAACACTCAAAATATAAATGGCAATAGGAATAACTTCATATAATTTAGGCTTGGCAGCGAATTTGTTAAAAACAAAATATTAAACAAATATGAGTAGAAAAACTAGAACTTTTGCTGAATCTTCGCATTAAGAAGTCTTGAGATATTGAACGGATTATGCCGTATCTATATATATTTACGCAGTCTTTGTCCCAGAATGAAATATGGGAACCCAGGACCCATGGGGAAACTCGCATTTATCTTCCAAGAACAAGCCAATGTCATGGTAAGATGTGATCGATTCAACTTGGATAGGAGGTAGTCGCCGTCATCTAGTAGGTAGTGTGTTGGCTTATTAGACGTAAAGCTACAGTCCAAACCCCAGTTCAGACATCAAAACGAAAATATGAAAAAAATATTTCTTTGATGATACGGCTCTTGGTTGACATTTCCCAAGTATCCGTTCTGCCAATAAATATTGGATTCTTGGTTTCCAAGAATTGGTCAATGAGAGCGAAAATGGTTTGTTATCTCCTCTTATTTCTCATCTTTACATCTGTAGTTGAAGTCGCCTAGTTTCTGACCGTGTATATTCAGGTTCACATATGTTTTAACTCCTATGAGGTTCTTAAAATGGTCGCTGATTAGGTTTAATGCAAGTATTTGCATCATATCCAAGTTACCGTAGTCTAGTAGGTAGTGTATTAGCTTATTAGACATGAGGCCTTGGTTCAAAGCCCAGGTCAGACATCTCCATTAAAACGAAATCTGAAAAAATATTTCTCAGGCGACTTCCTCTCAGCAGATTTCTGGCAAAAACTCTGGGTGTAAAATAAAATTGCCATGAAAAGTTTCTCAAAAAAAAAAAAAGGATTTGTTAATGGAAAAATATTTTTTTAATAGGCTTTCGGCAAAAGCTTATTCGAATATATAATCAAACAAATTTTCCATACATTTATGGTCATGTTATATTCCAATTTGTTTTTTTGTTCGTTCATTTTATTTTCTTGCATTACAAAATCCCGTTTATCTAAATCTTAAATAAATCTTTAATACTCACCATATGGACGGCAATAAATGATCGGTGCATGGCTTGCCGCTGCTGCTACGTGCTCTTGTTTATGAAATTTATTGTTGTAATACAAATAATATTCGTTGTAAATTGCTTTTTTTATTATTGTTATTATTGTTGTTGTTATTATAGAACATTATGGTTTTCAATTTTATTATTACGAGTACGAAACGAGTATTAACCGTACACCACCGCAGTATTTATTTTGTGATGTTTTTTAATGTTCTTTTGAATCACACAGCAATAACAACAGCAACGTTAATAAATTCGTTTTGTGAATAATAACAGCCACAATAACAAATATTATGCAATAATAACAAAAAACAAAATATTAAATAATGTTCGTTATTGTAATAAATTCTTGATAAGATAAACAAGATTTTAATATTTATACTCGCATGCGATATTTTTCTCACATAAATGTTCGATTTTAAAAATTCGTTTTTTATTGAAAAATTTTTTTATAAGTTTTTTTAACACGCTCTTCAATATTTTACAGCCGAAACTTTTATTTCAACATTTATTGGCTTTAAATTTTTTATTTTATAATCAAAAATTTCATAAATATGTGGAGTACTGTACGTACATGTAATTTTTTTATGACAAATAATATAATGAAATCGATTTTTATAGATTTATCGATTTTTATCGATTTATCGATTTTTATCGATTCATCGATTTTTATCGATTTATCGATTTTTATCGATTTTTATCGATTTACCGATTTTTATCAATTTATCGATTTCAAAACCAACCTTCTACCAGAGCTGTCCACTTGAAAGTAATTTATTTAGCAGCGAATAATCAAAATATGTTGACATAGAAAACAAGGAAGTGCCAGTTATCTCGAAAATTTACTTAAGCATACATAGCGACCTGTTGTAATACCACTTGAACGGATGCTACAGAGCTAATTAACAAGTCCTGATTACACAGTCTCGACAATATGCCTTAGAACTAGAGCCTGGCTCCCTTTAAGTTTAGATACAAAACAGTCTGAACTTTAGTAAATCCACCAACCAATTTGTGTCAAATTACGAAGGCTTTGTTAGCCTATCGAGAGTTGATAAGCCGAATAAGTCGAAGGCGACCTACCGACTTAGCCAAGTAATGTAGGCAATAGTGGTAGAATCTGAATATAAAATAAAATTCTGCCCAGGGGTTGTCAGCAGCCAATAAATACATGAGTCTAATGAACAATGTAAAGGAGGACGAAAGAAGTATACCTATTACCTAATGAATCAGCTGTATTAACGATGTCCCTGAGTCTTGCTGCCCATACATACACCATACAAACACCAGTGTATGTAGACTTTTTTCTTTGACCGTATGTGATTGGCATAAAATTTCGGCAAGAATCGAACAAGAGATTTTGGGGCAGACACCAAACAGTTTAGTCAAGAAGGTTGTTCTCGAAAATTTCTCTGTTTGTCGCTTGACATTGTTTAGACTTCTTTGCTTTAGATTACCGGCTGTTGAACTTGTATATTTGGAAATCAGTAGAAGACCCACTTTTGTAAAGAATCCTTTAGAAGATTTTTCTCTCCCAGGGAAAATAACATCGTCAAAGAAAAACATAGAAGAGTCAAGCAGCATCACATTTTCATAAAAGGTAGGACTGTCTTAGATTTTGAGAGAATTTTTTTTTTTTAGACAACAACCGATGTGGCAATCCTATAATCCTAGGATCTGCTTCAGCAAAAAAAAACTTGATCCATAAAACCAAAAACAAACCCAGAATAGAAAATACACGACAGCTGGTAGGCACACAAATCTGTGACCGACAGCCGAAAGGCAAATAGAAAAGTCACTTGTGTTTTAGCTCCCCGACAATAGGACAATACCTCCACTGTAGAAGACTGCTAGGTTATCTTATGGTACTGCTGGTAAGGGAAATTTCCTGACTGGAGAAGATTCTGTCACTAGCTCGCCGTTTTTCTTCTCCAAAAGCATGTCAGTTAAGTTTCCTTTTCTGTTAGTTAGGTTTGCTGTTGTCACCCTTGATTTGGGAATTGAAATTTCCCATGAATTGTGTGTACGTTTACGTTTTCAAATATTTTATGTAAAAGAAGGATTGAAGGATCGTTTGTTGTTGAGGTTACGCTACTCAGTGCATGCATTGCATTCCTTCATCTGCAGGTTGTCATGGTATTATCAGTGTCCTAATATTGCTATTGACATAAATCTCCTCTATTATTGGTAATATCACCGTTTGAGCTCCCAAACATTTCCTCCAGTCCGGCTTCATCTTTATCTTTCGCACTCATTGCTTAATTGGGCGCCATTTCCAAACTGATTAAAGCAGAAGCCAATGGATATTTAATCTGTATAAAATTATAATTGCTGAACAGAAGTGTTAGTAAAAATACCATCAAATAGTAAAGAAACGGACAAGTTATCACTTCTAGGTGATCCTAATAAAATCCGCCTCTGCTACTATAAAACCAGAATAACACTTTCTGGGACACTCTCTGAGACGATAAGAAAACATTGCAGGAATCAATTTTATAATTTTAAATTCTATTAATTTGTATTTTTCTTCTCTTTTCTCATTTATTTGTTATGTTTTTAATGGATATTCAATATAATGTTCCTTTTTCATGCTATAAATTTGCACTCAACTGTTATTGCAAGCATTTGCTTCACTTCAATTTTTTCTCTTTTTATTTCGTATAATAATCCGTTAAAGATTTACGTCTACATCTGTGCATTACGATTTCAAATATTCAACTGAAACAGTTTGTCCAAATTGAGTACGTTTTCATGGAAGGCACCTTCTTCTTTTAGTACTTTTAACGTAAAAAAGCGCAGGCGCTTTACTGTTGGTTTTAATTCCCTTTATTCTCTCAACATTAATTTCATCTGTTGTTTCACATTCCCATTTCGTTTGCGAAATAACTCTCATGCTAGGGAACATGTTAAAATGATGAAACAGTCGTAAAAATTTCTGTTAAAAATTTTGATATGAATAGCTAAACAAATAAAAAAAATATGACTTCAATAAGATGATATCGAGAGCCGTACAATACGGCCGATTTGTGCTTTATTGCATGGGAACTTTACAAAAAGAGTTCTGATGGCAAGTCGCCGTAGTCGAATAGGAAATGTGTTGGCTTATTAAACGAGAGCTCAACCCCTGGCTCAGACATCTTGAAAAAAAATATTTCTCCAATGGCTTACTTTCAGCATATTTCTGGCAAAAACTCTGGGAGTAAATAAAATTGCCATGAAAAGTTTCTCCAAAAAATCTATTGTCCCGAGTCGGCTTTAAACTGCACATTCCGCCACGTATGGATAAAATTAACACACACAACATAAGTGGTGTGAGAATTATGTACATATGTATGTATGTATCTCAATAGAATCGATAGCTGCACCTAATCCAGAGAGGCAACCATTTAAAACTCTTTGTGTTTCGCCCACAATGGCAGGGTCCTTATTTATAACAAAATGAAGGAGAGCATCATTGAAATCACAGCTTTTTTCTACATTTTAAGTCATAAACATCCATAACACCAACATCAAGATCTCCACTAAATTGTCATTAAAAACTTTTACTCTTCCACTGACTTTTGCTGTGTGACACTCACACAACAAGTGGCCACATCTGTTAGCCACAGGTTTTGCCCAATGGCTTTTGACTCCTTTTTTATCTAAATTGTTTAGTTTATGAATTGTCATAAAATTCAACAACAACATTTGACTAGTCTAGACAGTTTTTTTTAAAGGGGTTCACCACTATAATGTTGTTGTATGAGTTTAAGAGAAAAAAACAAAAATTATTTTTATTTAAAAAATATTATCTTGGCATTGTATCCACTTGCAGCAGAACAGAAATTAAATTTTTATAGCCAAAACGCTTCATTCTATGAACACGAAACAGAAATTATGACACTTTGGAACATAAAAGTGATGTGTTGGGTCTTTTTTTTTGCTTTTTCTTTCAACAGAAGTTTTCATAATTGAAATTCCATTTTAATCACGTACATATAAGGTTTTATTGTTGCAGACCTATTGTCGTAATTCAATCGCTAAATAGCGGCATAATATACACGGCGTAATATACACTAAAATGTTTTGCTGGTACGTTCTCTTCAGCCGCCTTAATATGCTGCGTTAGTATCATCTCGTGACTTTTGTGTAAGACTTAACAAGGCGACAAAACTTCTCAACAGAAACATGGACGTTACTTGACTAGTTTTCCTTCCTTTCATATAGTCTAATACTTAATGTGTTGGCTTATTAGACGTGAGGCCTTGGTTCAAACCCCAGGTCAGACATCTCCAACAAAACGAAATATGAAAGAAAATATTTCTTCGACGACTTCCTGTCAGTAGATTTCTGGCAAAAACGCTGAGAGTTCATAAAACTACATGAAAAGTTTCTCAAAAATCTATCGTTCGGAGTCGACTTTAAACTATAGGTCCCGCCACTTATGGATAAAATTAACACATACAACATACATAAGTGGTGTGGGAAACAGGGTCGTAATACTGACTGAAGGGTTGTAATGACCAATTATAAAGGGCTATCCATTTCGTGGTTTCAAAAGTATGGGACTGGAATTCGATATCTGTCAAACTAAGTTGTGAAACCAATTTTAAAATTCTGACATTGACGAAAATGGATCGCTTAACTATCACACAACGCATAAAATTATCAAAACCTACTACAAAAATTGTGATTCTGCCACAGCCACGTATCCTGCTGTAAGAGGAGATTATGGTTTACATAATCGTCCAACTACGCAAGCAATTGGCAAAATTGTGAAGAAATTTGGAGAGACTGGAGTGGTTAGAAATATTGAAAGCGGAACATTCCGCTGAAAATATCGCTATTGTAAGTGAAAGTGTTGCCTAAGACCCGAATGTGTCGATTCCTCGTCGTTCTCAGGAATTAGGACTGTCTTATGGCACATTATGGCGTATTTTGCATTTAGATCTGCACGTACATCCATATAAAGTCCAGCTCACGCAACAACTGAAGCCAGCTGACCATTCACAACGTCATAGATACGTGGAATGGGTGCTTGAACAACAGGCAGTGGACGTCAATTGTTCTAACAAAATTTTCTTCAGCGATGAAGCACATTTTACACTCGGTGGGTATGCTAATAAACAAAATTGTCGTATTTGGAGTTCTGAGAATCCTCAAGTAATTGAAGAGAGGCCATTACATCCAGAAAAAGTCACTGTTTGGTGCGCTCTTTGGTTCGAAGGTGTGATTGGACCTTACATCTTCGAAAACGACGATGGAACGACTGCCACCGTCAATTCGTAGCGTTATGGTCATATGATAACCGACTTTTTTTGCCCGCTATTGAAGAATACGACTTGTAGAATATGTGATTTCCATAAGACGGTGCCACATGGCACACAACTCGAGCGAATATGGCTTTATTGCAAGAGACATTTCCTGGCCGCATAATTTCTCATCGTGGCGATATCAACTGGCCACCAAGATCATGCGATTTGACACCATTATACTTTTTTGTGGGGCTACGCGAAAGACCGTGTTTATGCAGATAAACCTTCAACTCTTAAGAACATAAAAACCAACATTCGTCAAGTTATGGCTGAGATACCGTCCAATATGTGTCGAAAAGTGGTCGAAAATTACCTCAAAAGAATCAATGCTTGCAAGACTTCGCGTGGAGGTCATTTAAATGATGTAGTGTTTCACACATAATGCCAACGTTCAAATTTTACAATAAAAAAGAAATATCATGAAAAAATGTTTTACACGTGTTTTATTTACGTTTACTTTTGAAACCACGTTATGTATGTATGACTAGTCCACTCGATAGGAAGATTATGGCGATCGCAAAATGGGGGATGATCACTGTCAGTTCCCTTATTTTATTATTTGCACGTGTCATTGAATGCCATATCCGTCCATGGTGATTTGGCAAATTAGACGAAATAAATTGCAACTAATTTGGCCAGACGTACTAGCTTCAACAATCTAGCCATTATCAAATGTTAGGCTGTCCGATATATAAGTAGTGTATTGATACTTCATACCGCTACTGTTATACACATTTATTCTTGTGTTTTCAATACAATAAGCATGTGTTCGGAAGATCATTGGTTCCATGTACATAAATTCTCTCGAAGAAATACACACATATTTACCAATACTATGACACAACAAAAAATGTGCCTTTTTTTCACACACACACACAAGACAAGCCACCTACTTTTAAGTTGATGTGCCCTTTTTAGGGCAAAAATATTTTTCATTTCGATTGTAACGCAACTGAATCAGCAGAATTTCAATTGGGTGTGGGTTAATAAGCCTGTATTTGGAAGAATGGTAGGGGCGTTAAAGTAAAATCCTGAAACTATAGGAGAGAAGGCACGTCTGGTATGTTTTCTAGAATTTAAGGTGCGTAAATGTTAGGCGGTTTTTTTAATATTTTTTCTTCTCTTTTTTTTGTGAACGAATTTCGGTTGCCTAAATTGCTTAGCATTCTGCCAAACGTAACCCTTTATTGATGTTTTATTAATGTTGATATTTATATTTATGGAAATTCTAATTGTTGTTGCTGTTTTCATTGTTGCTTTTCTTGTTTCATATTTCTAATAAAAGTTTTGCCACTACATTCGCGTTCTTTGGACTGACTGTTGTACTGCCTGCTGTCATCAGCATGTATTCCATTATGAGCGAATGAAATAAATGTCGTGTCTTTAATCTTATTCTGTAGGAGTGTGAAGGAGGAGGAAGCAGTAGAAAATCCTGCTGTTTTAATTGTCTGTCTCAGCTGTGTGCGCCAAATTAATAACAAAAACGATGGTGATGGTGATGATAACAGTCTATGCTCCAATGCTGCCAGTTTGTCCAGCCGTTGCAAAGCGTACATTTGTTGCAAATGTCTGACTGTGTACAACATTTTGATGGTTTCAACACACTGTAATGAATAGCAGAGATGTGGTAAGTGAAACTTTTTTGTTTTTAATTAAAAAGAAAAATATTTTAAATGAAGGAAAAATAAGCGCTAATAAGCGTCTTAATAAGTTTGAAACAAATTATTTGCCATTAAATAGAATTTGTATTGTGATTGAGAATGAAGAAAGCATTAATCATTAATAGAAAATCAGATTTTCCATTAGAAATCATATTTTCCAACTTATATATCGGGTCGTCCAACAGGGACTTCCGTACTTGACATTTCATAAGGGCTAGCTTGTTGAAGCTAGTACGTATGGCCAAATTAGTTGTAATTTATTTCGTCTAATTTGCCAAATCACCATGAACGGATATGGCATTCAACGACACGTGCAAATAATGAATAAGGGAACTGACCGTGATTATCCCTCATTTTGCGATCGTCATAATATTCCTACCAAGTGGACTATTCATACATAACCTAACATAATTGGTCATTAACAACCCTTCAGTCAGGATTACGACCCTGCTTCTCACACCTATTATGTTCTGTGTATTAATTTTATCCATAAGTGCCAGGACCTATAGTTTAAAGTCGATTCCGAACGACAGGTTTTCTCTCAGAGTTTTGCCAGAAATCTGCTGCGAGGAATTCACCAAGGAAATATTTCTCCATATTTCGTTTTAATGGATATGTCTGACCTGATGTTTGAACCGAGACCTCATGTCTAATAAGCTAACACACTAAGTACTAGACTATGGCGACTTCAAATGCAGAATAATAGGAAGGAAAACTAGTAAAGTAACGTCCATGTTCCTATTGAGATGTTTTGTCGCCTTGACAAGTCTTACACAAAAGTCACGAGATGCCACTAACGCAGCATATTATATTAAGGCGGCTGAAGAGAACTACTAGACTACGGCGACTTGATTATGTGCAGATACTTACATTAAATCCAATCAGAATCCATTTTAAGTTGTTGTTGTTGTTTTTATAACAGTTCGGCTGTTGTCTCCGGAAGCTTTTCCCTGTATATACGATAAAGATGGATTAGTAATTTTAGTTTATATGTTCTGTTGGTTGTGTGCCGTGTAATTCGGTGGGGATGGGATGGATTGGAGATGGGATTATTGTTGTTGGTTGTATGTGTGTGTTGTCAACGTCATGTGGTAGGTAGTCCGAGGAAGTCAGCTGTTGTCGTAGGGTTCAGCCATAGGTCTACGGGTCGTAGGGCTGTCGATTCCGCTGGACAGCTAAAAATGTGCACCATATCGTGTGGTGTCTGGTTGCACAATGGGCAGCTATCCTGGGTTCCCGGGATGATCATAGCCCTGCAGTTATTCAGGAAGTTCGACCGTCCTGATCTGTGCTGGGCCAGAATAGTTCTCGTGACTCTTGGAAGCTGCCTTTCCGAATCGGCTATAGGTGGTGGGTGGCGATTAATGACCCTATTATGGCCGTCGCGACAATGGTATGGTGAAGGGCATTTTGTGCCTCCATTTTAAGTACCTCATAGGAGTTAAAACATGTGTGAACCTGAATGTACACGGTCAGAAACTGGGCGACTTCAACTACAGCTGTAAAGATGAGAAATAAGACGAGATAACAAACCATTTTCCCTCTCATTGACCAATTCTTGGAAACCAAGCAAAAATTCTTTGACATCCAATATTTATTGGCAGAACGGATACTTGGGAAATGTCAACCAAGAGCCTTAATTAAATGGTGGCTGAGTAATAATCAGTATTACTGAGAGATCTTAAAAGTGGGTCGCAAGTAATTTATTAGTTTTGAAGCGACTGTCAATTTGACCTGAAATTATTTTTTTTTTTAGGTTAGGAGAGGTGTCGGACCCCCTCGAAGGAGAAGTTCTACTTAGGTCCGCATTTAGGCCCATTGTGATAGAACAAATCTGCCTTTGGGAATGGATTAAATTGACATTTTTTTTAATTTTAATTTAAAAAATTCCTAACATTGTAAATAAAAAATGGCACCCAACTTATATTCGGCCATAATTTTTGCTACACCCTGTAATAGAAAAAACTTTTCTTTCGAACTGCCTTAAATTTTTTTTTTTTTTTTTTTTTTTTTTTTTTTGGATGGCAACAGGTGTTAGCGTTCAGTACTAGGTATAAATTAGAAGAACGCTTGTAATGCGAATGATATGAACGTATACTTAATATGTATTATAGTGCAAGCACACATTAATCATACGCCTAAGGAACTTACTTAAGAGACAAAGAAGTCATGTTTTTAAGCTGGTACAGGCAATAATTAAATTTTTTTATTTAAACTAAACAAAATGAAGTCAAATATTGTATGAATCTCTAGCAAACAATCACATACGAATATATATTATATATAATATATATAATATTCCTTACCTGTTCCTTCAATTATTTTCTAAGAAAAATAATTTCAAATATTTTTAAAAAAAATTTTTTTTTGGAATTTCTTGCCAGATTTTTGTTTTATAATCTTTCAAGTGATAAATATTTTGTGACTTTTTATTTGTTGTTGCTGTTGTTGTTGTACACACGACTTTCGATAGCTAACATAAAAATGTTTTATGGCATGCCATTATTGGAAAAAATTTAATGGCATTTAAAGGCCTTTTTCATCGATTGACTGGCAATATTTTATTACAGAATTTTCTTGTAGTTTGGTCGATAAGAAAATATGGAGGCTTTTAAAAAGATAAAATCACAACAATTTGCTGAAGAGAAAAGAGTGAAAAAGGGAACGGATTTTAAAGGTTTAAAAAGAGAAAACCGAAATAAAATTGTTGAAGCCCACTGGGTTTCAAATTTAACACGTCATTAAGTGTAGGAATGTTTTTTTAAACTAAGAAAAGGAACAAAGCAATAAACTTCGAAAGCAGTTTTCCTCATACGTGTGCATACATAAATGGTCAGTCAGGACTACGACCTAGTTTCTCCCACCATTCATGTTGTGTGTGTGTGTTAATTTTATCCATAAGTGGCATATAAAATCGATTCCGAACAACAGATTTTTGAGAAACTTTTCTCAGATTTCTTGGCATAAATCTGCTGAGAGGAAGTCCTACCTACTAGACTACGAGTAGACTTTAAAAACAGAAGCAAACTTTGCTGCAATAAATCTTTTCATACACCCTGTATATTACAAAAGACATGTCAATGTCCTGCCGCCAAAGTTCATATTGCACCACAGCTTGTAAGTGTGTATAGTACTTATACGTTCAGATGCATATGTATATACACACACACACTGTGACTTGCAACATGTAAGAGATTTCTCTTCCCATTGAATTATACTTCCGATATAAAAAAGAGAAAATCTTGTAAAGGATGTAGGATTCAGCATTACAGAGAAACCTCAACTGTCGGTTGCAACTAACCAAGTATACCAGACTGTGACACTCTTTTTTGTTCAGCAGTTTTTTTTTTTTTTTTTTTTGTTGTTTGGTTTTGTGAAACGAAAAGTAAAACCAAGTGTAGGTAATATGTGTCTGTTACAGACTCAGTTTGTGCCACTTACTTACATACTTACATGCTTGCTTGCTTAGTATACACAGTCGAATATAACAATTTTTGTAATAGAAATTCTTTTTTTTTTCTTCTTCGTATACATTATGTGCTGAGTAATGGTAAAAGAAAGTAATGGCACAGCATTAACATGCAACTTAAAGTCTCAGCTTAAATGTGAAAAAAAGAAATTAAAATAAATTCATGTTATTAAAAAATTAAGTTCGAAAGAGGGGGAAAGGAAAATTAGTTCTTATAACAAAAAACGTATCCGGGTTATCTATTTTGGTAGTAACAATGCCACGAAGAACGTTTTAGTAATACCTCTCATGGGAAAGTATAACAGCAGCCTACAACCCATAATTGTGGACGAAACACCAGATAAAAAGGGTCCGCCAAATAACTTTTTTTTTTTAAATGCTTAAAAAAAAACTACTGAATATTTTCTCAAATTTCTTTTTTTATTTGAAAGTACAATCCTTCCGGTTAATAATGGAAACTAATTTCATTCAAACGGCTGCCTCGGCTGGCCATGCAGTAGCCTACACGATCGGTCCAATTTTTAAGCACATTATCGATTGTGTTCAGCTGTATTTCACCAATGGCCTCACGAATATTGTCCTTTAAAGCGTCAATTGTGTCTGGTTTGTCGGCGTAACACTTACCTCTGACGGCACCCCACAAATAATAGTCCAACGTTGTCAAATCGCAGCTCCGAGGTGGCCAAACGACATCTGCTCTGCGGCTGATAATGCGATCTTCAAAAACAGGGCGCAAAACATCGAGTGTAGCTTCAGCTGTGTGGCACGTAGCGCCGTCCTGTTGAAACCAAATGTTGACAATATCCTCCTATTCAATTTTTGTGAACAAAAATTCGTTCAACATGGCCCGATAACGATCGCCATTGACTGTAACGTCCACTCCTTGCTCATTTTCGAAGTAAAACGGCACAATTATGCCTCTGACCAAAATCCGCACCAAACAGTGACTCGTTTTGGGTGCGTCGGCTTTTCAATGTATGCGTGCGGGTTTTCTGTGCCCCAATTGCTTGTTTACATACCCGCCAAGATCAAAATGAGCTTCATCTGAAAAGATGATTTTTTTGCCAAAATCGGCATCTTCTGGTGTAGGCTACTGCATGGCCAGCCGAGGCAGCCATTTGAATGAAATTATTTTCCATTATTAACCGGAATTGTACTTTCAAATAAAAAAAGAAATTTGAGAAAATATTCAGTAGTTTTTTTTAAAGCATTTTCCAAAAAAAATAAATTAATTGGCGGACCCTTTAGTACATCTAGAACCTATTTGCCCCCAAGAAATTAACATAAACTGCAGCTAAACCACAACAGAATTTAATACGAAATACCAACTGACACTCGGGCTTCTGGTTATCAACAGTAATCTAATAAAATTCGATGATTCTAATTCTAAAGCGGTGACTTATGTGTAGTATATGATCGGGTTATCGTTATCCCGGGTGTGTTTAAGTCCGTGCTACGAGAGGAAAGAAATAGTGCTCTAGTCAGGATGATTTCTTGGACAACAGTCTACGTATTGATATGGACAAAATCGTGTTACTATCGTCCAAGCATGCAAATACGTAGCAGTTATTATGGATATGATTGTAATTCTGACTAAAGGGTTGTCATGGCCATGCAAATCTGTATTATGGACTCCAAACTACTCTGGAAACCCAAGGCCGTAATAAAATTCACTTATGCCGCGATAGATGCACTAGCATCAGTAAGCTTGATAAAATGCAGACGTTCGCCGGTATTGTGGTCACGACAATACAGACCCATTTTCTTTGACTTGTTTATGTCTTAGGAACAGCAGCCGTTAGCAGAGCGGAACTATTGTCCTCTAGAATGTGAAATGCCACAATTTTTGGCATACTTCTAGACACACACCGTTCCATGACTAAATACTGTACTTCTGAACTTAATTTTGGCAACAAGTTCGAAGTGAATATTCCTTCACATTCAGAATTCAATAAATCACATTGACGGTTTTCATATCAGGTTTAACAGAGAGATGACCTAAGTCTAAATTGTGGGATTGGATTCGCTATTTGCATTTCTAGCCAGGTGACTATTATTGCCTTTCAATCGCCTATTAACATCTCTCGCTTGGGTGGAAAGTGCAGAAAAGAAATAAATACCTTCCCCAATCTCTTTTCAAGGATGACGCCTAAGTACGTCCACTAATGCATATGAACAGTCGTACTAGTTAGGTTAGGTTAGGTTAGAGGACGTGTACTTGTCAATTAAGACAAATACAGTAACCGGAGGTCGAATTGACCCATTGTACAACGTCCTAGTTTCTCACACCACTTATGTTGTGTGTATTAATTTTATACATGAGTGGTGGGACCAACAGTTTTTAAAGTCGACTCCGAACAACAGATTTTTGAGAAACTTTTTTACAGCAATTTTTAGTTACTCTCAGAGTTTTTGCCAGAAATCTGCTGAGAGGAAGTCGCCGAAGAAATACTTTTTGTATTCTGTCTTTGATGCCTGGCCTGGGGCTCGAACTCAGGCTTTTGCGTCTAATAAGCCAACACACTACCTACTAGACTACGGCGATTTCACGCAACTGTGCTTAAAAAAGTAAATTCCAGGTAGAGCTCTTGTATTCTGTACCAACTTTAGGCTTACTGGATCAAATAGTTCTTTCTCTAAAGGCAACGTAATGGAGCGTTATAAGTATAGTCAGCTGGCAATTGAATGCTATGCACAGTGAATTGAATTACAACTTAAAGGTTGCATGCGTAAATGCCGTAATGTAGAACAGAGTCGACAGCACATCACTTCCTTTTCGGTTTCCAGCTCACTCACGATCTGTGGCAAAAAAAAAAACGTATTACACAACATCTCCACGATATCAGATATTGAACCAGGAAGCTTCTTTAAGTATCTTAATCTGACGAAATAGAGTTGAAGTGCACACAACACCAAAACGGTGTCTCATGGCACTGCTTGCTGCTAAGGCATGTAAACCACCAGACTGGCTTACGAAGTCAAGAAAAAAGGCTAAAAAAACTTTTGGAAGGCAGATACGTACCACAGATAGGAATGCTGAAAATTACAAAAAATCCTTTAATGAAATTATGGAATTAACAACGTACCACCATACATGGCTGAAATGTATTTTTTTAATAATTTCCCTGATTAACGCATTTTCTGTGTCCTTTTTTTTTTTGCTTTATTATTCATTGCTATCATCATCATTTAGCATCCATAAAATATTTCCTTTCATTCATTCATTCATGTGTGTTTCATATTAATTTCTGAAAAATTTTAACTGATTGTGATAAACATTAAAAAAAAATGTTACGAATTATTCTGTCGCACAACCGTTTCCCTTCAGACATTGTCGATTACATTATAAAGGATCTGTGGCAACAGACTTACATACATACGTAATGCGGTTGTATATGAAAATTGATTACAAGACTGAAATCGATAATTAACTGGACATGAATGGTTTTGATTAACGTTGAATGAATGAATTTTCAAACTGATTAAATTGTATTGTCTTGTGGCATGTGTGGCAACAATACAATTTGAATTGAGATTTTTCAATGCGGAATTTCAATAAATTTCTGACATGTTATGCACTTCACATATAAATGAGTAAAGAATTGTTTAAAAGGCCTGTAGTGGAAACAAATGCTTACGTTACTTAATTTCTAAAGAACAGCAGCTAATCGGTCTTCGGGGATCAGAATAAAACAGATTTAAGAAAACTTTCCTCAGAAGCAGAGGTCAGCAATAAGTATTCAAAACGATGAGTAGATTCGAATCATACTTATAATTTCTGATACTTATAAGCATTCATACTTATTTTAATGTCGTACTCATACTACTCATACTCAAAGTTTGAAATACTCATGGTATTCGTACTTAACAGTACGCATGGTGTTATTGATTTCGACTCTCCATGACTCATCGTATACACGAATCACAAAATAAGTACGATTCGCGTACGAACACTACATACTCACATGAAGGTTGTGTATTTGCTCTCCTTGCTGTCTTTGTCTTTTTTGTTTATGTGTCTTTCTTCCTTCTTTGTAAATGCAACAACAATCACTCGAATCATTTATAAGTATTTTTCTAAATTTATGAATCTGAATGAGTAGGCGCATGAATCAAACA
Source organism: Sarcophaga subvicina (assembly GCA_936449025.2). Taxonomy (NCBI): domain Eukaryota; kingdom Metazoa; phylum Arthropoda; class Insecta; order Diptera; family Sarcophagidae; genus Sarcophaga; species Sarcophaga subvicina. The sequence continues at coordinate 15,908,592 of OW388084.2, forward strand.
TAGTTCGAATGTTATGAGTATGATGTCAACGTTGTACTCATACTCATTGCAACTTGTACTTATAAATCAATGTTGTACTGAGTACGAATGAATCAGAGTAGTTGGATTTCAATACTGTTGACTCACTCATACACAAAATTTCATGAGTACTTATGAGTAGCGAAAAAGCGATTCATTGCTGATCTCTGCTCAGAAGTTATAGGAGATAAAACTGACCAACGCTGCAGATATGCTGATTGGATGCTTGAACAACAGGAAACTCTTTTCATAGTCGTTGCTTACGTCAGCACGTCAAATAGTCGTGAATAAGGCTCGGTGAATGGAATGCATACATAATGGGTCATTACAACCCTTCAGTCTGGATTACAAACTAGCTTCTCACATTGTTAATGTTGTTAATTGTTGTTAATTTTATTCATCAGTGGCGAGACCTACAGTCTGAAGTCGACTCCGAACGAGAAGCTTTTTTTCTATTTACTCTCAAGGTTTTTGCCAGAAATCTGCTGAGAGGCAGTAGCCAAAGAAACTTTTTTTCCGACCTGGGGTTTGAACCGTGGTGTTACATCTAGCACTACCTGCTAGACAACGTCGACCTAAAAGTGTTTATAAAAAGCAATTACATCTGGAAAATCTGATTGTTTGGTACGTATTTTGGTAGAGGTTATCGAATTTAATCGAAAGTTTCCCTGAAAGAATCGTTGCAGAGCAGTGTGACGGCATCGCAACCGACTTTTTTCTCGCAACTGAAGATTATGAACTGCACTGTATGTGGCTTCAAGGACACTATTCCACAAGACATACAATACGAACGATTTCAAGTTTATAGCATAAGAGGCTTGCAACAAGATTGATGTCACGTTTCGGTGACTTCAATTGGGCTACAAAATCGCTGTGAGGCTACATGAATGACTGTATCCTTGAGCACAATCTCCTCCAACGTTCTTATTTATTGGTCCCGAAATTTACTTCTCGAAACAATGCCATGGTTATGCTGGCAATGGTAATTATGGTTGCAATTTTTAGCCACATTCCATGCACTTTTTTTAATGCATTTTTTGGTAACACAAAATATTCGTAATTAAAAAGACTCCCACACACAGACAACATCTAAAAACTGAATTCATCTAAATGATGTCTGTGACTAGAATTTCATGAGGGCCAGCAGCCATATCAAGCCTTTACAACCGCACCACAAACAATATTTTTTCAACCGAACAAAATTATTCCCCTTACGCTTACACCCTTAAGCCTGTATATGTACTAAATACATGCAGCATCATGTTCAGCATAATAAAAAAATATTCATTCTGACTCTGACTGGCTGATACTGGCAATGGAAAGGCATTGTGGTAGAGCCCACCAACATCCTTCTAAACAAAAATGTGGTTTTCTGCAAATCAAACAACATGAGGCGTTTGGGGGAAAAAAATACCTCTTTTTGCTATTGGCGTGGTATTTTGTTTGTTTGTTTTTTTATGTCCCAAATTTATAGCCCCTTGGAATGTAAAAGAAAAGACAGGAGGAGGTGGTTAATGGAAGAATATTGTTGAACAAAATTTTTCAATTCTATTGTGTTCAAGCTTAATTGATTGCCATTGTTTAGGCTTGAAGGTTATTCAGAATTTTAAGTTAAAAAAAACCTGAATGCATGGAAGAAGGTTTACAATGCAACATTTTGTAATTTGCTAATAAGCAATCACGGTTCAAATCCTAGACAAACAGAACCTATTGAAATTAATCTGCCGACATTTCTGACCCTTGCAGATTAATACCCGTATTAAGCATCTCCGCCTCCGTAGGCTAGTAGGTAGTGTGTGGGCTTATTAAGCAAGCCCCATCTCAAGCTGAACGAAATATGAAACAAATATTTCTTCGGCGAATTCCTCTCAGCAGACTTTTAGCAAAAACTCTGAGAAAAAATAAAAAATTGCCATGAAAACGTTTCTCAAAAATATGTCGTTAGGAATCGACTTTAAACTGTAGGTCCCTCTACTCATGGAATAAAATTAAAACACACAACATAAGTGGTGTAGGAACCTAGGTTGTAATCGTGAGTGAAGGGTGGGTTGTAATGACCAATTATGTATGTATTAATCGTCCCTGCAAACATCTGAAAGTACAATCCTTCCGGTTAATAATGGAAAATAATTTCTTTCAAAAAGCTGCCTCGGCTGGCCATGCAGTAGCCTACACCAGAAAATGCCGATTTTGGCACAAAAAAAAGCAGATGAAGCTCATTTTGACCTTAGCGGGTATGTAAACAAGCAATATTGTGGCATTTGGGGCACAGAAAATCCGCACGCATACATTGAAAAGCCGACGCACCCAAAACGAGTCACTGTTTGGTGCGGATTCTGGTCCAGAGGCATAATTGGGCCATTTTTCTTCGAAAATGAGCAAGGAGTGGACGTTACAGTCAATGGCGATCATTATCGGGCCATGTTGAACGAACTTTTGTTCACAAAAATTGAAGAGGCGGATATTGGCAACATTTGGTTTCACCAGGACGGCGCTACGTGCCACACAGCCGAAGCTACACTCGATGTTTTGCGTCCTGATTTTGAAGATCGCATTATCAGCCGCAGAGCAGATGTCGTTTGGCCACCTCGGAGCTGCGATTTGACAACGTTGGACTATTATTTGTGGGGTGCCGTCAAAGATAAGTGTTACGCCGACAAGCCAGAGACAATTGACGCTTTAAAGGACAATATACGTGAAGCCATTGGTGAAGTACAGCTGCACACAATCGATAATGTGCTTAAAAATTGGACCGATCGTGTAGGCTACTGCATGGCCAGCCGAGGCAGCCATTTAAATGAAATTATTTTCCATTATTAACCGGAAGGATTGTACTTTCAAATAAAAAAAAAGAAATTTGAGAAAATATTCGGTAGTTTTTTTAAAGCATTTTCAAAAAAAAGATTATTTGGCGGACCCTTTATTATGAAGTATTCAAAAAGAATACTTAATTGTTTTACTATAGTGCTCCCTGCTAAATTTAATGGCCTTGTCAGGGAGCCTAAAGAATAGGAAGATTTAGCTGTTTTGTACTTACTTGAACACACATAGCAATTCCTTGCTCTGGCCCATAAACCTTTTAATCGAATTTTGTACAGCCACATACTTTAAGGCACCTCTGCTGTTCGCGCGCCTTCAATAGTTGGTTGCACCTATCGATGACAAGGTTTCCTTGATTTGTTTCTTTCCAGACAAAGTCATCCTCCATGGCATATTGTCCGGCCAGCAATCAATATATTGATGCAAGCAAATTAAGCATAACAATTAGTTCCTCTAACTTACTGCTCCTCTGTCATCGGTTGCTTATAATAAAGATAGCCATGTACCATCATTATGGTCGATTCATATTTCCATTTTTCCGTGTTCCAATATTTCTAATTTTACCTTGTGTTGCAACAATACCTGTCATGTGAACAAAAATTAACCTTTTTTCGTAATTTTATACCACAATTTACATAAATGCAGCTCTCTACTCATAGGGTATAGTCATATTAAACAAATATTTGATGAAAAAATAAGTTTTTCAATCAAGCAGCTGATTGGTCTACTGTATCAAGTCTTAGGATTGGATTATGACCGCTGTCAGCTCCCATACAGGGTGGCTGATATATAATGCAACAAAGTAAAGCGCTATATTTTTTTAATTTTTTTTTTATTTTATTGTTCAAAAGCAAAAAATGTTGGAAATAACATCAAATTTTAGAATCAGTTTAGATTTGTTCGAATTGGCCATCTTTGGTACGAATTATGGCCTTCAAACGGGCGACAAAGCCATCACAGGCTGCACGAAAGTGGCTCTGCGGTATTTTGGCCCATTCCCGGCGAAGCGCCGTCCTGAGATGATCGACACTTTGGTATTTTTTAGTGAGAGCCTTACTCTCCAAAATGCCCCAGGCGCAAAAGTCCAACGGATTGAGATCCGGAGCTTTTGGTGGCCATTGTGCGGTAGAAATAAAGCGAGAAACCTTCTTTTTAAGCCATTCTTGGTTAACGCATGCTGAGTGCGGTGGCGTTGAGTCCTGTTGGAATGTCCATGGTCTGCGGCCGAAATGTTTGTCTGCCCAGGGCTTCAATACTGTCTTTAAGACATTTTCCAGATAATATTCGGCAGTTATTTTAACCCCACGGTCGATGAATACGAGCAGGGAGCGAACATCGGCCGTTACGGCGACCCACACCATTACCATCGGCGGCGCTTTAGTTCTGGTGGCCAATCGCAGGTGTAAATTTGCAGCTGACCTATTTGGCAAGTAAACCCGATCATTTTATTTTTTCACAAACTGCTCAATTTGGAATGGCTTCTCATTGGAGAAAACCAAATTCGGTAACTGGCCACTTTCGTGTAAGCGAAGCAACTCCTAGGGCTCTTTCCAGTTTAAGTTTTTTTTGTCCATCGGTGAGCTCTTGCACTTTTTGGAACTTCAGTGGCTTTAGTCCAAGTTCATTTTTCAATATGTGTTGCATCCATTCTCGCGATATGTTCAGCTCACGAGCAATTTTTCTACCACTGCGGCGTGGATTTCGATCAAATCTTGCCTTCACTTTTCGGATCATTTCTGGTGTTGTTACCGTTTTTTTTCGTCCCCTTTTTGGACGCGATGCAACACTGCCAGAATCACGGTAACGAGCAATGGTACGAGAAACAAAAGATTTATTCACATTTAAATGCTGGAGGGCTCTAACGAGCCGCCAAATATAAAGCAATCACACTATCACGCTTTAATTACGAATAACTTTTTTTCTGAATGCAATAGATCAAAATGCTTTTGTAAGCTTGTAAATAATAAAATTAACTGTCACTGGAATAAATCTGTCAGCTGTCAGACGAGCGGCTTACAAATGATAACAACCGGAAGTTGGTTGCAATACATATCAGCCACCCTGTATATTAAGTTATTGTATTAGGTTTAGCGGTAAAGAATTTTCCTGTCCATTTTCTAGAAATAGCACTGTCAGATGATGTCGTTTATTGGCGTTATCATATCTGGAACAGTTAGAGGTCAAATAGTTTTATGAATAAATGGATTATTTGTAAGTGTCTTAAGCCTTTTACTCCATCTCCTTTGCTTCTATTAGGTTACATTTTCTGGAAGCGTTCCTCGTTGTATCAAAATTGTCTACTGATTCCAAGAATTCGTTGACTTGGTTATGTTTACAAAAGTCACAGGGACATGTGGTCGTGACCTAAGGATTTTATTTCAAAAACTTTTCAAACAGACGTCTTATTTGACACTGTATATTCGTTTAGAAAACTAAATACGACTTATTTTTTTTAGCAAATATTTGCTTAATGTGCCCACATAAGCTGTAAGTTGCCTTTACTACAATTATTATTTGCATTTACGTGTGTGTGTGTGTGCATTTCCACACACAATGTACGATGTTGGTACATGACATTTCAACCACATTGGATGCCGAGTTAAGCCTTAAAATATGATTATCCTTGTCACGATTAACCTTAACATTAACACATGCAACTACAGAGCGGGAGAGATGGTAGAAGAGCTAAGGGTTTTTTAAAAAAATATGAGGGACACTGTTTCCCATTTTAATTATACTTTTCTATGATGGATCATGTAAAATGGTAAACGTTGTCTACAATATAGTGTGTGTGTATGATTTCACTTTTAAAATACTGTAGAGCATAAGCATTGTTGTTACAATATTGTAACACTGTTAACTGCCGCAAACATTGCGGTGTAGCATACCACGAGACACGCTGAAATGTCAGGCACATGTGTGGCAAGTTCATCTTTATGCTGGTATTAATTGAAACAAAAAAAATCTTTTAAAATTAATTTCATTTGTCTGCTGGTATCGCTGCACTTAAACGATTGCCGTTGATGGTCTATGTGTGATTAAATTAAAGTTTTTGAATGAAATTTTTATAATTTATTAAAATTTTACAAACTACACTAGACAAAGAGGGCAGTGTTTAAAGTGCTTAACTGTAAACCAAAGCGACTCTAATTGGAATAAAGTTAAAGACAAACGATAGTTCATATAGATTTTTCAAACTTAAAAAAAGTGAATTCCTTTCCACTTCCTGATTCATATGCTCAAGAGAGGATAGTATCTATAATGATGTTCAACGGTGGTGAGGCAATGTATCCTACAACTACCACTAATGTAACAACCCCATTATAATAAAGGGTCCGCCAAATAACTTTTTTTTTGAAAATGCTTTAAAAAAAAAACTACTGAATATTTTCTCAAATTTCTTTTTTTATTTGAAAGTACAATCCTTCCGGTTAATAATCGAAAATAATTTCATTCAAATGTCTGCCTCGGCTGGCCATGCAGTAGCCTACACGATCAGTCCAATTTTTAAGCACATTATCGATTGTGTGCAGCTGTATTTCACCAATGGCTTCACATATATTGTCCTTTAAAGCGTCAATTGTCTCTGGCTTGTCGGCGTAACACTTATCTTTGACGGCACCCCACAAATAATAGTCCAACGGTGTCAAATAGCAGCTCCGAGGTGGCCAAACGACATCAGCTCTGCGGCTGATAATGCGATCTTCAAAAACAGGGCGCAAAACATCGAGTGTAGCTTCAGCTGAGTGGCACGTAGCGCCGTCATGTTGAAACCAATAACCTCCTCTTCAATTTTTGTGAACAAAAATTCGTTCAACATGGCCCGATAACGATCGCCATTGACTGTAACGGCCACTCCTTGCTCATTTTCGAAGTAAAACGGCACAATTATGCCTCTGGACCAAAATCCGGACCAAACAGTGACTCGTTTTATGTGCGTCGGCTTTTCAATGTATGCGTGCGGGTTTTCTGTGCCCCAAATTTGACAATTTTGCTTGTTTATACATACCCGCCAAGATCAAAATGAGCTTCATCTGAAAAGATGATTTTTTTTTGCCAAAATCGGCATCTTCTGGTGTAGGTTACTGCATGGACAGCCGAGGCAGCCATTTGAATGAAATTATTTTCTATTATTAACCGAAAGTATTGTATTTTCAAATAAAAAAGAAATTTGAGAAAATATTCAGTAGTTTTTTTTTTAAGCATTTTCAAAATTTTTTGGCGGACCCTTTATATCTGAATAATTTCTTGACAATGGTAGTTGGCAACTCTGTCATTTCAGAACTTGTTTCTGCAAGTGATAAGCGTAATGCATATGAAAAAAGGCAATGAAAAAAAAAACTATACCTAGTAAAAGAGTAGAGATCAAGAAATTAAAACAATAATTATAAACCATCAGATACAGTAGGTTATAAAAATATGTTTCTACAGTCGTTTATAAAAAAACAAAAGCAAAAATACCACTCACACTGTATACGCGGCTATTAAATATGTTTCTAATCCAGCAGAACATAATTTTAAAATGGTGGCTGTATTGGAATCTTCAACAAAGTGGTGCCAGACATCTAAAATCTATAAGAATAAATCTAAGGAAGCTTTTGATATTCTGACCATGGAAATTCAATGCAAGGTTTGCTGGAGCCAGAATGTATTTTCAGTGTAGAAAGAGTCATTCCAACGTCTTAGTTGCTTAAGGAGCTGTAAGAAATACTTTCCTTCATAGCGAAATTGGAATGCAATTTCACATGTGCAAGTTTGCCTGGAACTCTTTTTTTTGGGGGGGGCTTTTCGACTTCCTACAGAACAGGACGAATGCGTGTATGCGAGTGACAACTCTATTGTCTACTCACCTTAAACGTATGTTTCTATGTTCTGCCGCTATTTAACAAAACTTTCTTGCAAAAACTCTTCTATCCCGTATAAAATACCATAAAAATTTTTTTTATTTCATTTCCACAAATTCAGAAAATTCCACAAGTTATCTGCTGTTTAAATTCCAGTTGAGAAACTTTACTGCAACTATTTTAAAATGATTTTAAAATTTTTAAAAGACATACCAAACTATTTTCCATTAAAAGTGGCAAAGTTTTCAAACGTGCTTCGTATAGAAGACGGCAAACGTGCTACAAGCATGATGAGTGGGAATATCGTTAAATTGTCTTTAAGCGATTTAATGAAAATGTTTTCATAAAAAATATTTTTTCAAACACTTATGCGAGCAGAAAAAATCAAAATACGAAAGCAAAAGCGAAGATAAGTGAAATAAAAAATTTAAACTCCATGTGAAAACACGAAATAAAATTAGACTCCTGATCTTATCGATATTATTTCATTATTTATGTATTAATTACAATACAATTACAAGTTATATTCAAATTATAAACGAACGGAGTAACTTCACCATATGCTTGGTGTAGTGTCACAGACCAGAGTCTCTGGTGGGAATCGAACCCACGACCCTCACGCTAATAGCCTAGTACACTACCCACTAGACTACCAGGGCACCCTTACAAATTAAATTTAAATAACAATTCTAAACACAATTTGAAATACATTTTTGGCAACTAAAAGCGCCCTAGTCTAGTAGGTAGTGTGTTGGCTTTTTAGACGTAAAGTCAGGGTTCGAGCCCCAGGCTAGACCATCGATATTATTTCATTATTTTATATGAAATTCTTTTTCAAAAGTTACTCAAACTTTTCCAGCAGGGAAAATGGTCAATTATCTCTTACTTCTCCGAGTGAGATCTCCCATATATCCATCAGTGACTTGTTATTGCAATGTCCTGTAATGAACCCAGACACCAGTCTTACGTTGGGCTTACTGTGTCCAGGCAGGAAGACAGTTCTACCACCATTGATATTCGATTCTGCTCCATATACTAATGGATCCAAAAAAAGCAGATTAAAGGAACCATATATTGCACTTACATGAACCTTTTCGCTTAAATTATTAACCCTATGTCCCGAAACACAACAAATATTGATTTGCTTCCTTTCTTACTATTAAGAAATAGTCGTGACTTATACTAGGCCGATACTAGCATCCTCAGATTCGTACTAGAAGAAACGCAGACATATTTGGCCTCGCTGATCATCTAATTTATAACGAACGTTTAGTCTGAGATCCTCACAAAAGATCTCGGCCCCATTTGGTTTGCAGTTCTCCGTTGCCGTTTTCATACATACATACATAATTGGTTATTACAACCCTTCAGTCAGGATTACAACCTAGCCTCTCAAACCACTTATGTTGTGTGTGTTAATTTTATACATGTGTGGCGGCACCTACAGTTTAAAGTCGACTCCGAACGACAGATTTTTGAGAAACATTTCATGGCAATTTTATTTACTCTCAGAGTTCTTGCCAGAAATCTGCTGAGAGGAAGTCGCCGAAGAAATAGTTTTTGTATTTTGTTTTGATGTCTGGCCTGGGGCTTGAACCCTGGCTTTTCGTCTAATAAGCCAACACGCTACCTACTAGACTACGGCGTTCCCGTTCTCTGTGGCATTGTTTTGTATGAGAATATATAGATAAACTTAGCCTCGCGAACCCTGTAATCGGTAGGTCCCTTCATAATTTCCTTTCTCAGCCGATGAGAATGTTGAAATGACCGTTCGAGCGCTATTTCCAAGAGTCCTTATACGTATATCCCCAACATTTTTCTTCCTTTCTGTTACAGACTACTCTGCAACTGCAAAGCAAATTGAGTGCCTAAATCAAATGAATTTATGGCTTTAAACAAACAGACAGAAGAGTCAATACTTAATTTAAAGCATATAGAACCGCACACACACATGTACTAATGCACTCAATATTATAAAATAATGAATCCACTTTTCATAATTGGATGAATATCAAGAGAAAGTCATCATGGGAATGATGAAACTGATGAAAATGAAGGAACACTTCTTGCCACAATATTGTTTACTTATTGGTGATGATCAAATTATTTAAAAACTCACCATCAACTGAAAGTTAAAATATACAGTTACTAACAGAAAAAGAAAGTAAAGAGAGAAAGAAAACGTAGAAAATTGTTTAAAATGTCTCTCTGTTTACAATCATTTAATTGGCAAAACAATAAGAACAATAACCTTGAATAAAAACATCAAAAACAACACTGGCAGACTGTAGGGAGTCAGAAATATAAAAAATATGTGACAGGTAATGCTTGAGATGATTATTCTCACACACATACTTACAAAAACCGCATAAGCATTGCCACAAAAGAGATATTAAAAATGAAACATACACACACACACACTCGCACACAATTATTGTAACACGTTTACTCGTTAACAAAAGACTGTTTTACAGGCACTTATACGAGCATATAAAAGCACTCAAACGAGATTTCCAGGTTTTCTTTTTTTTTGTGGAAAATAAATGAAACAAATTGACATAAAAAATGAATTTTTTGTCTCTCCTACTGTGAGATGCGAAGCAGAGAAAGAGGAGGGAAAATATATGACAGTTTAAAGGGAAATAACCTTCAATTCGATTTTCATTTAATGTAGCGGTTGTTGCGAGAGAGAGTGTGGGAGAGAGTTGCGAAGACAATATAATGATGTGATGTTTCCTAGCATCGAAGGTTTTAATCTTTGAATATGTAATACATAACGTAATTGCTTGAAGTCGCCGTAGTAATTGCTTGAAGTCTAGTCTACTGTGTTGGCTTATTACACGCAAAGCCAGGGTTCGAGCCCCAGGCCAGACGTCAAAGACAAAATACAAAAAGTATTTTTCGGCGACTTCCTCTCAGCAGATTTATGGCAAAAACTCTGAGAGTAAATAAAATTGCCATGAAAAAGTATCTCAAAAATCTGCCGTTCGGAGTCGACTTTAAAACTGTAGGTCTCAGCACTCATATATAAAATTAACACACACAACATAAGTGGTGTGAGAAACTAGGATGTTGTACAATGGGTCAATTAGACCTCCGGGTACTGTACTTGTCTTATTGACAAGTACACGTCCTCTAACCTAACCTAGCCTAACGTAATTGCTTACTACAACCCTCCAGTCAGGATTACGACCTAGCTTCTCACACCTCTTATGTTGTGTGTAGTAATTTTATACATGAATGACCGGGGGGACCAAAAGATTTTTGACAGATTTTCATGGCAATTTTATTTACTTTTAGAGTTTTTTGCGAGAAATCTGCTGAGAGAAAGTTACCGAAAGAAATATTATTTTGTTGGAGATGTCTGATCTGGGGTTTGATCCAAGGTATCTAATCATGTCTAATAAGCCAATACATAACCTTCTGCTTCTTGATGAACTCCTAAGCCCTTTTATTGTTTAATTATGATTGCTTTGTCTTGATAACTTCTTTCAAATGGTCAAGCTGTGCCTGATAGAGCTCAGACTTGATACTTACATTAGGTTGCAGTATTTCATAATCCAATTAAACACTCAAAACAAACTTGTTTGTTGACAAAAATCATATGAAAACAATTAGATAAGATATGATTAGTATGATTCTGATTACGATGCACTTGAAGTTGCATCTGCCTCCTACACTCTAGTACGTTCATTTCCATGAAAACAGATACAAAACTGAGGCAAAACTAAGCCAAGGAACAAATTGCGCTTGAAAGGGATCTGCTGCTTTTCTGTCAGATCAGATAGGGGTGCCAGTGATAAGAGATGTCCTACATATGATCCATGCTTCAGAATTAAATACACTGATGTAATCTAATGCGTGAGGAAAGAGATTAAATTTAAGCTTTTCGGGGAAAATTGTGCTGTCACACTTACTTCACCATATGCATGGCTTATCACAGAATCCCTGAATATGACCAAGTCGTCAGAGGAACCGTTATCAAGTCTACTTGGTATAAAAGTGTGGAATACCCTATCCACGTTAAGGGCACATGTGTTGTAGTCAATTACAGTTAGGGCCTGAGGATCCTTATATAAGATGGAAACTCGCTATGCGTCAAGTGAAGCTGGCTGAAGTGGTCACGATGGAAGCCGGTTAATCATAGCAAAGCGGCTGTTCATTGAAATAATGCGTAAGACAGCTGTAATCTGTCTTACAGGCCACTTTATTAAGTTTTGCGAGTGCAATTGAGCACCAGATGACCATTTCATATGTTTAATAAGCATTGAAAAGAACTAGTGTATCACATTGGAAGGCAATTGTCATTGTGTTGCAATTGTTTAATTTTTGTGCACCTTCTCAGCTAGGTTGCCCTTCCACAATAGCTTAGAAATGTATTGCTTTACACTTGTATTAAAAATTTAAACTTAAATTTTCAACTCTTTAAACACTTTTAACTCCTTTAATACAAAAAGAAAAATATTTTCGTCTTATATTTGTAAACGCTTAAAAGAAAACTCGTGGAAAAACAAGAAAAAGAAAAAAACTTTGAAGGAAAACAGATGAAAAACAAGGATAATTGTTGTGATAAACTTTTAGTTCTCTACTCTTTTAATTTTAATTTTCCTTTTGATGGCACATTTCAAATCACAAGTAATTTTGTGAAAAAATTAAATTAGGCTACGCGAAGGATTCCATCCTTTGGAATATAAATCGTGAGAAATTAATTTATTTTTTTAGTTTTTAAAGCAACCTTTAAGTCTTTAGCACCCAGTGAAAATAAAAAATGGGAAAAAAAAATAAACGAAAATATTCGAAAACCTTGAAAATTATTATCAACGTTGAGCTTAATTTCAAGGTACGTGAACAAACAAAATTGTTGAATTTGGAACGATACTAGTCCACAAGAGATCTAAGAAAGTCTAATGCTTTTTAAAATAATCACCATTTGTTGTAGATTTTGGACCGACCACGTCATCAGTCCATACTTCTTTGAGAAAGCCTTTGGCCAGGCCATCTGTGTCAACAGCGAGCACTGCAGGTCAATGAGTATCAAATTCTTTGGGCCTTAATTACATGATCTGGACATCAACGACATGTGATTTCAACAGGAGGGCTGTACGTGCAACACAACTCCTGTTACATTGGATATTCTGCACAAACGACTTCAGGACATGGATATTTCATGTGAAGGTAGAGACTGTACAATTTGACTTCGTTAGACTTTTTCTTGAGGGGTTTTCTTAAGTCTTAGATGTATGCGAATACGCTGTAAGCTTCAGCGATCCTTAAAAGCCAACATAATCCACGCCAACGGCCAAATTCACCCAGATTTATGCAGCTAAGTTTTGGAAAAATTGACATATCGGATGTCCGCCTCCTAGAGAAAGAGGAGACGAACATTTGAACGATGTTATATTCCACCCACAAGGGCATTAATAGGTCTTTTGTAGGTATAAAAAATTTCGCTGATATCTCACACAAATGTTGTTTTATTTAAATTTAAAGATTAGGGGTGGTGGACTAGGCTCTCTCTATCTTTTTTCGTTTACTTCATCAAATGTTTGCTGACCTTTTTACATTCCAAATAAAACACTTTCAAATTAAAATATCTTTCCCTAGAAACAAAAAGAAACCCCCTAGTCTACCACTACCACTTGAAAACGTTTTATTTTTAATGGTCAAAATGACGAAGAAAAAAGAAAAGAAAATGTGAAAACTTGATTTCGTTTTCTTTTCTTTCGTTTATAAAATTAAAAAGTTCCAGCAGAAACTTAACAAATCTATTTCTTACGCAGCAAACTTTTCCTTCTTTTCCTTTATCTGTAGAGAGGAGGAGGAGGATGTTAAATTTTAATTTTATTTCTCAGTGGACAGACAAGATTCATAGAAAAAAGTGAAACAAGAAAGAAGAAGAAAAAGGTCTTAAATGTTGTAAAAAGGTCTTAAATTGCCTTTGAGGCCAGTTGGTTGGTTTTCTTTTGATTCAATTTGTTTTGATTTGAAGCTGGCCTTTACAATTGTTTACAGAGAAAGCGGTACAAGTGGAGGGGGGAGAAAGAATTTCAAGCAAAAAAAGGTCAGAAAGTTTAAAGAAACTGAACAGGAAATCTTTTTTTTTTTCTTTAATAAACTTAAGCAAATTAATGTTGCTGGAAATATTCCGCGTCAGTTCAAGTGACCGCAATCAAGGGAGTGACACTTCATTTGCTTTGATTTCAGTTGGTGGAGGTGTAGCATAAGTCAGTCACCGTAGTCTAGTAGGTAGTGTGTTGGCTTATTAGACGTAAAACCAGGGTTCGAGCACCAGGTCAGACATCAAAACAAAATACAAAAAGTATTTCTTCGGCAACTTCCTCTCAGCAGATTTCTGGCAAAAACTCTCTGAGAGTAAATAAAAATTGCCATGAAAAGTTTCTCAAAAATCTGTTAGTCCCTGCGGCCACTCATGTATAAAATTACAACACACAACATAAGTGATGTGAAAAAGTAGGTCGTAATCCAGGCTGAAGGATTGTAATGACCAATTATGTTAGGTTATGTTATGTGCTCATCAAACGTATTTTAATGAACGCCAAAATATTTACCTGCTTGTGCAGTATAGCCTGGACTATTTGATTCGCATTTGGTTCACTTTCTGATAGAAAATAAGGGCCTTTAAAAAGCTATTAAGTAACACTTAACCATGATTTTTTCTGCCTTAAAGGCCCAGTACAGCTACTGCCAACATATCTTAGATATTAATGACTTAAGAAATGTATGAATTTGATTCAAATTGAGCTTCAATTACAAAAAAGGCAATATTTTGCAGACGTTTACAAAATGTCTTAAAATGTCCTTCACAAAACGATCCTTTAATTTAAATTAAATTTTAAACTGTTTTTGTTATCTTTTTAATACGAACAAATTTTACTTGTAAACATTTTTTAATGCAACAAAAAAAAAACAATTTTAAGAAAAATATATTCAAAGAAAATCCTTTTTTATTTCTTGTAATACTTTTAAGACACTTTTTTGTTGTTGCTGTTGTATTTTTCATTTTTTTCTCTTTTTTCTTCTTGTTTTTTGTACATCAGATTCATAAAAATTAGTATTCTTTCTCCATAATTTTTGGCATTTAAATTAACGAGAAGCAAAGTAGCTAAGTAAAGGGTCCGCCAAATAACTTTTTTTTTGAAAATGCTTTAAAAAAAATACTGAATATTTTCTCAAATTTCTTTTTTTATTTATGAATCTCATTTTGATTTTGGCGGGTATGTAAACAAGCCAAATTGTCGCATTTGGGGCACAGAAAACGCGCACGCGTACATTGAACAGCGGACGCACCCAAAACGAGTCACTGTTTGGTGCGGATTTTGGTCCAGAGGAATAATTGGGCCATTTTTCTTCGAAAATGAGCAAGGAGTGGACGTTACAGTCAATGGCGATCATTATCGGGCCCTGCTGAACTAATTTTTGTTCACAAAAATTGAAGAGGAGGATATTGGCAACATTTGGTTTCAACAAGACGGCGCTACGTGCCACACAGCCGAAGCTACACTCGATGTTTTGCGCCCTGTTTTTGAAGATCACATTATCAGCCGCAGAGCTGATGTCGTTTGGCCACCTCGGAACTGCTATTTGACACCGTTGGACTATTATATGTGGGGTGCCGTCAAAGATAAGTGTTACGTCGACAAGCCAGAGACAATTGACGCTTTAAAGGATAATATTCGTGAAGCCATTGGTGAAATACAGCTGCACACAATCGATAATGTGCTTAAAAATTGGACCGATCTTGTATGCTACTGCATGGCCAGCCGCGGCAGCCATTTGAATGAAATTATTTTCCATTATTAACAGGAAGTATTGTACTTTCAAATAAAAAAAGAAATTTGAGAAAATATTCAGTAGTTTTGTTTTTAAAGCATTTTCAAAAAATAAAATGTTAGTTGGCGGACCCTTTATATATATGTATGTGCCCCAAATAAAGAAAGGGTACGCAAGCATATCAAACTATAATATACGTAGCATTGGTTTGATGTGTGCATGTGTTTACAGATTTAAATTATGCTTACACTTCCTTACTCACAGCCTGAACTGTGAATACATCACACCTGTTTGTCATGGCACATTCGTTGTAGTAGTGTTGCGCCTTCGGGTACATGTAGTACATTAACGAGAGTGTGAGAAGAGCATATGTAATCTCAGTTAAAACTGAAAATTTCATTTCATTTTTGTTTTGTCTTGTTTTTGTTTGTAGACAAACATGCAAACAAAACAATAAACAAGCAAACGTGCATGAGTATATGTATATGTGTGCGTAGGATTTTATACAATATTTGATTATGTACGTATATCTGCATGAGTGTGTGGTGGGTATGAGAGAGAGAGAGAGTGGGTGTTTTTAGGTTTTAATGAATATTAATTTTAATAAAATTTTGTAAATGAGTATGACTGACGTTCATATAAAATATGATGGATAAGCATGACAGTAGAATGCTTGTCTCTGTCTCTACTGTTATGGCAGAATCCTCATTTTTTCTTTCTACCTCTTTCCGTATTAATTTTTGTGGATTAATAAAGCCAGTGTTGTATAAGCCTTGAAATGTGCATTAAATTTCGTAATGATGGCAATTTATTAGACGGCTGTGTAGTAAAAACACAGATTTTAAGAAATGTTTGTATAACATTATCGTCATCGTTTTCTTTTTTTTGGAAATTTTTAACAGCCTGTTATTAAATTATTTTATTAAACACAAGATTATAAAGACTTTGCAGTTTATAAATTAATTTTAATGAGAAATTCAAAATTTTTAATTAATTTTATGTGAAACTACTGGGAAAGAACAAGAGATTAACATTCAAGGACTATCATACTGGCTTTGGCTGTTGATTACAAACCTAAGCAATCCTTATTCTTCTGCACTAGCAATCCCAAAAATTTTCATCATAGCTTTCGAATCTTAGAAACTTCAAGCTTCAATGCACTTTTAAATAAAACAACTAGAAAACTCACTTGCTCTTGACCAGAGGTTAGCAATGAGTATTCAAAACGATGAGTAGATTCGAATTATACTTATAATTTCTGATACTCTTACGCATTCATACTTATTTTAATGTCATACTCATACTACTTATATTCAAAGTTTGAAATACTCATGGTACTCGTACTTAACAATACGCATGATTTTATTGATTTCGACTCTACATTTAAATAAATTTTGACGAATAATTCGAATCATTTATAAGTATTATAAGTATATTTCTAAATTTATGAATCTGAATGAGTAGGCGTATGAATCAAACATAGTTTGAATGTTATGAGTTTGATGTCAAAGTTGTACTCATATTCATTGCAACTTGTACTTATGAATCAATGTTGCACTGAGTACGAATGAATCAGAGTAGTTGGATTTCAATACTGTTGACTCACTCATACTCAAAATTTCATGAGTACTTATGAGTAGCGAAAAAGCGATTCATTGCTGATCTCTGCTCTTGACCTTCATGAAGTCCACACCACTACAATCTAAATTTATCCACAGACACTCTATTTGTTGGAGTCAATACAAATACAAATACCCGGAATGCAGCGTTGATTCATCTCAGAAGGAAACAATTGCGATACTTATTAAGTACGAGACAGGAAGTTTTTCAGAATCATACCAGACAAAGTCCTGAAGTACGCTAGATCAACTTTAATGGGTCATAATGTTTAATAGGGAACCCAGTCTAGTAGATAGTGTGTTGGCTTACTAGACGTGAGGCCGCGGTTCAAATTCCAAATCAGACATCTCGATCAAAAAAAAAAATACAAAAAATTATTTCTTCAGCGACATCCTCTCAGCATTCTTCTGGCTAAAACTCTCAGAATAAATACAAATTTCCATGAAAAGTTTCTCAAAAAAAGCCATTCGTTCGGAGTCAACTTTAAACTGTAGGTCCCTTCACTTATGGATAGAATTAACCCACAAAACATAAGTGGTAGGAAAAGCTATGTCCTAAAGGGTTGTAATGATCACTTATGTATGTATGTATGTACACTGAGCGCCATAAGTGAGTCAACACTTTTGGTATTAAATATAAATATAAAGTTTTGTTCTTAAGTATAAAAAAAGTTCCTTTATCATGAATTGTTGTTTTTGTTTTAACATTTTATAAGTAATAAATAAACGTTTTTATTTTTGGAAATTTATTCGACTAATCTCATTTACTTTTCTCGCTATCCTAAGAAAATGAATTATTTCAGTGGTGTTTACTCACTTTTGGCGCTCAGTATATATAGGCGTATTATGTATAGGCAACAACAGACCAAGCAACCAAACGCCGGTTTACTTTAAAAACTTTGATTAACGAAATTGAAACAAAGTAAACGAAACTTTTCAACAGTTTCCTGTTAACGCAATATCACTTAAGACACAACTATAGTGACTTAATGTCTTTATCAAAGAATATCATGATATCTTTAAGAATACCTTTGTAATAGCAGATAATCGCCGTGGCCTAGTAGCTAGTGTGTGCTGATGTTAGGCGAGAGTCCGTGGTTCAAACCTCAGCTCAGATATGACGAACAAACGAACGAAATATGAAAAAATTTCTTCGTCAACTACCTCTCAGTAGTGTTCTGGGAAAAACTCTGAGAGGAAATAAAAATTGCCATGAAAAGTTTCTCAAATCAGTCGTTCGAAGTCGACATTAAACTGCCGGTACCGCCGCTCATGACTAATATTAACACACACAACATTTGGGTCGATGACATGGTTTCTAACAATTCTCGCAATGATTGAAATTGAAATTTGATTTCAGGACTCCAGCTAAAGATTTCTAATCTGAGAATTCTGAAGGATCCTTGAGGTATATAGTGATGACAATAAAACTTTGGACAAACTAGGCTGTGGTATAAATATGACATTGGCCTTTGTCTCACCACTGTGAAAAGCTGGGTTGTAATCCTGACTAAAGGGTTGTAATGATCAACTAAGTAACTAAGAAACCCATATCCGGGTTTTTTTTATTAAAGAACATAACGTCGATTAAATTCTTCATTACAAAGAGGTCTTATGAGCCGTTAGCGTTCACAAACATATTAATTTCGATGTCATCACTTCCAAGAATGGTTTTTTATACTTCTAAAGATGTACATATGAATGGTTTTCAAATTTCTTCTTCTTATCTTCATATATTAAGTCATCGATAGAGTCTCACAATATATTCGTAAAGCAAATATTGATTTCGAAAACCAATTTGTTTCGTGTACATATCACACACAGACACGGGTTGGTTAAATACAACAACTGCCTTTAGTGTATGAATTGCATTCAACTGTTTGCCATTCTCAAATGGCAGTCATCGTGGCATACTTGTTTGTACATACCAAATGTTTTTATATGACATTCTTTTCTTTCATATGCAAATAAATGTTCTGCATATTACCGTAGTCCTTGCAGACGTAAATGCTGTCATATAAAATAAAAAATGATTGTGTGCGGAAATTTGCATTTGACTGTCATATCCGTTAAATGGATATGCCATATGCAAGTAATGGCAGTAGCGATGATGATATCCTTAATTCAATTAATTATCACAGGATACTATTACGGTAACCTTGAAAAATTTAAAAAATTAAAAAAGGAAGAAGGAAAAACTATAAACTGTGTGGCATCTTGTTTGTGGAGAATCTTACAGTTTTTATTGTAAAGGGTGTTTTTTATAGAGGTATAGAACTTTAAGTTGCAATAAAACAACGATGAATTATTCGATTGACATGAATTTTATTTATCCGAAAGATAATCTTGTGGCATTACATTTAAAATATGATTTCTGGCATATGACCGCCAAGGCTGGCGCGGATGTAGTCCTAACTGGACGTCCAATTTTCGATGACATTTTCCAACATTTGTGGCCGTATATCGGCAATAATACGGCGAATGTTGTCTTCCAAATGGTCAAGCGTTTGTGGCTTTACCGCATAGACCAATGCCTTTACATAGCCCCACAGAAAGTAGTCTAGCTGTGTTATATCACAAGATCTTGGAGGCCAATTCACAAGTCCAAAACGTGAAATTAGGCGGTCACCAAACGTGTCTTTCAATAAATCTATTGTGGCACGAGCTGTGTGACATGTTGCGCCGTCTTGTTGAAACCACATCTCCTGGACATCATGGCTATTCAATTCAGGAATGAAAAAGTTAGTAATCATGGCTCTATACCGATCACCATTGACTGTAACGTTCTGGCCACCATCGTTTTTGAAAAAGTACGGATTCCACCAGCCCATAAAGCGCACCAAACAGTCAGTTTTTCTGTAAGCACGCAAACCAAGATCCTTCCGCAAAATCTTCCATAAAGTGGATGGACACAGATCCAATTCCTGTGCTCGATGGCGGATGGACTCATTCGGGTCTTCCTCAATGCTACGCTCTACAGCAGCAATAGCTTCTTCTGTACGCACCGTACAGCGTCTCTGGGGATGCGAGTTGCGAAAACGTTCCATGGTTAATCGAATTAACTGCTCTGATGGACGATTTTGTCGACGATAAAATGGACGTAGTGCGCGATACGTTTTCCGCACAGAATCATTATTTTTGAAATAAAATTGCACTACTTGCAAGCGTTGTTCAGGCGTGAGTCTATTCATGATGAATTGCCAAACCAAACTGAGAATAAATCACTTGACAGCTGTTAAATCGGTCGCCATCTTGAAAAGTAATGCCACCTTAAAGTTCTATACCTCTATAAAAAACACCCTTTATTATTACATACATACATACATACATACATAATTTTTACAATCCTCTAGTCAGGAGTACGACCTAGCTTCCCACACCACTGATGTTGTGTGTATTAAATTTATACACGAGTAGCTGGGCCTACAGTTTAAAGTTGGCTCCGAACGACAGATTTTTTATTTTGCGAAACTTTTCATAGCAATTTTTATTTACTCTCAGAGTTTTTGCCAGAAGTCTGCTGAGGGGAAGTCGCCGCAGAAATATTGTTTTCAAATTTCGTTTTGTTGGAAATGTCTGACCTGGGGATTAAAACGTGGCCCAACGTCTAATAAGCCATCATACTACCTACTGTCTACCATCTAATAATTTATGGCGTCAATAAAGGCACAGAGTTTTCCAAAGTGTACGCCTATCTGTGCTTTAATTCTCGTTCGTTTCTTTTTGATGGCTTCCACAAGCAAGATAAAACAACAAGGAGTCTTAATTTTTAATTAATTTTCTTAAAATTCTCGTTTGAATATCTCCAGCGTTTGTAGACGTAATGCAGTTGAATTATGTTTTCAAGAGACTTTCTCTACTTAATTAAAAAATATCCGTCGTTGAAAGACAATTAAAAAAATTGAAAATAAACAAATAAATTTCATTCAATATTTATTGATTAAATGTCAACAAAATTAACATTTATTTGTTCACTCTTTCATGCTGGTCTTCTTTTATTGCCAGTGCATGAAAACAGGCTGGCTGGCAGTGCAGCAAAACTGAATTTTTTTTATTTTTTCTCGTTCATTTGCCCGGCCTACTTTAGTAAACCGTACAGTTTATTTAATTATTTTTTTTATCCGCGGTCTGCCAACTGCAACAAAATTGTAATGGAAATTATAGCAAAAAAAATTCTTCATTTTCTTAAATCATGCCAGACATCATGAAGATATCTTTGGATGGAAAGGAAAATATTTTTCCTCTTACATGAAAATGCTTTTAGTGGTAGCAGCTGTAGCTTCAACAGTAACAGATTCTAGGAAAACAAAAAAAAAATAACGTGATTTAATCATGAAACAGTTATTTTGCATAATGGCAACAGGAATTATTTCAAGCATTCCAGGCAAAGCAGTTCATGGTAAAGAGAAAAAATCGAATAAGACACTCTCCGCTTGATGAATAACTGTCATCTTATAAAAAACGAAGAAAGAAAAACGAAACGAAAAAAAAAGAAGAAAGGTCACCACGCTCTGATTTATTATCGGACATAAACTGATCATACTCCAGATAAATTGATACGATACTCAAAACCATGGTAGATAGTATGGTAATGAACTCAGTACCGTGAAATCAATAGATTCAGCAAATTTTTTGTAAATCAAAAAGCACTTCATGAATTTCCCTTATTGTGTATAGAGTCTCACAAAATGTCAGTTGCACGTTTCTAAATTTAAGTCCTCTACCGCCATCCTCACCCACTATAAATAACTTCATACCTTTCAACTTCTGTTTGCCTTTGGAATAAAAACTTTGCTGTTAAAACAGTTTAGAAGAGGGACGGCGTGGCTTGGCTGGCATTTTCTGATTAAGAATGCAAAACATGTCACTGGAATACAGACACTTCATATACTATACTCTACTGGGGGGAAAAACCCAAAAACCAGCCCCAACAATTCATTCACTCAGCCATGCATTTTTCCAAGCCAGTTCGGTTGTAGAAACCTTCACTATTTTCCTGTACTTTTTTTCAAAATTTTTGTTTAAACTTGAAACAAAAGAGTTCGTTCTGCACGTACGAACTTGAATGTTGAATCGTTGAAATGCTAAAGAGTGAAAGGATAAGAAAGAAAAAAAAGAAAATACACAGAAAAATATTTACTAAGCGTTTGATCCATGGGGGATAAAAGTTTCTCTTGAAAAAAAAAATATATTTTTTTTTTTGTTTACTTTTGTAAAATATTTTCAACACACGAAGGATTTTAAATAAACAGTGGAAGGATAGGGGATAATATGGGTGTATAAGATGGTTAAAATTTAAAAATCAGTCGTATGGAGTCAATTTTAAACTATAGCTCCGGCCACTCACGAATACCCAACATGGGTGGTGTGAGAAGCTAGGTTGTAATCCTGACTAAAGGGTGGTAATGACCAATTAAGAAAGTCAGTAAGCAAGTAAGATGGTTAATAAAGACCTCTACTGTTTATTTTGTGAAAGGTTTGCCATTCACCAAAATAGTTTATTTAACAACCCAGGAGTGCGCAAAATAAAGGTTGTTTTTTATAGAGGTATAGAACTTTAAGTTGCAATAAAACAACGATGGATTATTTGATTGACATGAATTTTATTTATCCGAAAGATAATCTTGTGGCATTACATTCTAAATATGATTTCTGGCATATGACCGCCACGGCTGGCGTGGATGTAGTCCAATCTGGACGTCCAATTTTCGATGACTTTTGCCAACATTTGTGGCCGTATATCGGCAATAATACGTCGAATGTTGTCTTCCAAATGGTCAAGCGTTTGTGGCTTTTCCGCATAGACCAATGACTTTACATAGCCCCACAGAAAGTAGTCTAGCGGTGTTAAATCACAAGATCTTGGAGGCCAATTCACAGATCCAAAACGTGAAATTAGGCGGTCACCAAACGTGTCTTTCAATAAATCTATTGTGGCACGAGCTGTGTGACATGTTGCGCCGTCTTGTTCAAACACATCTCCTGGACATCATGGTTATTCAATTCAGGAATGAAAAAGTTAGTAATCATGGCTCTATGGCCACCATCGTTTTTGAAAAAGTACGGACCAATGATTCCACCAGCCCATAAAGCGCACCAAACAGTCAGTTTTTCTGGATGTAACGGTGTTTCCACATACACTTGAGGATTATCTTCACTCCAAATGCGGCAGTTTTGTTTGTTGACGTAGCCATTCATACCAGAAGTGCGCTTCATCGCTAAACAAAATTCCCTTATGAAAATCGGGAACAACGGTAATCTCGTTTTGGGCCCATTCGACGAATCTACGCCTTACTTGATGATCGTTTGGCTTCAAATCTTGCACGAGTTGGATTTTGTAAGCACGCAAACCAAGATCCTTCCGCAAAATCTTCCATAAAGTCGATGGACACAGATCCAATTCCTGTGCTCGATGGCGGATGGACTCATTCGGGCCTTCCTCAATGCTACGCTCTACAGCAGCAATAGCTACTTCTGTACGCACCGTACAGCGTCTCTGGGGATGCGAGTTATCAATAAGAGTAAACGTGGTGCGAAAACGTTCCATGGTTAATCGAATTAACTGCTCTGATGGACGATTTTGTCGACGATAAAATGGACGTAGTGCGCGATACGTTTTCCGCACAGAACCATTATTTTCGAAATAAACTTCCACTATTTGCAAGCGTTGTTCAGGCATGAATCTATTCATGATGAATTGCCAAACCAAACTGAGAATAAATCACTTGACAGCTGTTAAATCGGTCGCCATCTTGAAAAGTAATGCCAACTTAAAGTTCTATACCTCTATAAAAAACACCCTTTAGTTAAAAGTTTTTACAAAAGCGGAATATGAAACGTGGAAAATTACATCGTGATTACGGTCTTCATAATCAATCTTACAGTGCAAGACATACAGTGGTGGTCTTATAATTAGAAACGACTTAGCAACATGTATGTTTGTTAATTTGTTCTACAGTTTTCACTGTGTACCTGGGATCAAAGGTTTTGTTTGGAGGACGTCTTACATACGTTTTTCCATCAGATTGAGGCAAATTAAACTTAGATTCGTCACTCCAGAGAACTCTGTTCCAGAAACTTCGTTTCTAATTATAAGGCCACCACTATAGGTAAGATAATACAGAAATTTGAAGAGGTTGAAAGTGTTACAGATTTCCTCATGCCTAAGCATTATCGCGAGGAATGCCCTGCTGAAAGTATTGTTTCCGTTAAAGAAAGTCTGCCACATAATTCCAATTTTGTAGATTCCATGGCGTTCTCAGCAATTTGGTCCATGTCATGGCTTATTATGGCATTTTGTGTATTTGAAGTTGTACCACCATGCATATAAAGTCCAACTCCTGCCACGTTTATAGTCGTCTACCGTCTACGTATGAAGTCCAGCTCATGCCACATTTGAAGTCGTTTGCCCAATCGTAACACTGTAAATATATTAATGGAATGCTAGAGCAACAGGCTTCGAATGCTCGTTTTTCGAAAAAAAATTGTCTTCAATGATGAAACTCATTTCTCACTAGGTGGTCAGCTGAACCATGAAAATGTTCACATAATATGGGGCTCAAAGAACCTACATGCGTACATACATATATAATTGGTCATTACAACCCTTCAGTCAGGATTACAACCTAGTTTCTCACACCACTTATGTTGTGTGTGTTAATTTTATATTCACATGAGTGGTGGGACCTACAGTTTAAAGTCGACTCCGAATGACAGATTTTTTGAGAAACTTTTCATGACAATTTTATTTACTCTCAGAGTTTTTGCTAGAAATCTGCTGAGAGAAAGTAGCCGAAAATTTTTTTTTGTATTTTGTTTTTGAAGTCTGGCCTGGGGCTCGAACCCTGGCTTTACGTTTAATAAGCCAACACATTACCTACTAAACTACGGCGACTTCAAAGAACCGACAAGTGAAAAAATTCTTTGCGTGCTGAAAAAATTAATATTTGTCTGGAGGTGTTAATAATCCTGAAATAACTTACATACTACGTACTTAATTAGTCACGTAGTCAGGTTCACAACCTAGCTTACACCACCCATGTTGTGTGTGTTAATTATATCCATGAGCAGCGAAACCTGCAACTTAACGTCGACTCCGAAAGATAGATTTAAGAAACTTTTCATGGCAGTTTTTTTATTTTCCCAGAGTTCTTAGCAGAAAACTGCAGACAGAAAAACGCCAAGAGAAATATTTGTTCATATTTCGCTTGATTCGAGATGCCTTAGCTGGGGTTTGAACCATGTTCTCTCGTCTAACAAACTAACTTAGTAAATAAATAAGTATTTCGTACAGGCAATTGCAAGACTCAAGGTTTTTTTATAAGATCAACATTGTGGGGATGGCCCCTTTTCATGCAGTGCATTGTGTTGGAATTAAGAAAATTAGGTTATGGGGAGAAAAATAGAGGGAGTGGTATTTGTGGACAATAGATTTGAAACTTTTAATAACGGGTGATTTTTTAGCTATTATATTTTTGGCAACACTGGTTTAAACAGCTCACGCACGTTTCGTGTTTTGTTTCACTGTCAAACATCTTCAGTTTGGTCTATAATTTAACCATGAATCGTGTTACAAATGAGCAACGCTTGCAAATCATTGAATTTTATTATCAAAATGCGTGCTCTGTTAAGAAAGTTCATCGCGCGCTTCTTCCATTTTATGGTCAGTTTAATTGACCCACTGAAGGGGCTATTCGGGCTATTGTGACTAAATTTCGCACCAAATTTACATTGTTGGACATTAAAACCACCCAACACGCTTACGTAGAGTGCGAACTGAAGAAAATATCGCAGCCGTATCGGCCAGTGTTAATGATGACCATCAATTATCGATTCGTCGCCGTTCGCAGCAATTGGGCCTCTGTTACTCAACAACGTGGAAAATTTTGCGGAAGGATTTAGGTGTGAAGCCTTGCAAAATACAGCCAACTGGTGCAAGAATTAAGGCCGAACGACCTACCGCAACGCAGAATTTTTGGTGAATGGGCTCTTGGAAAGTTGGCCGAAGATCCACTTCTTTATCGAAAAATTGTGTTCAGCGACGAAGCTCATTTTTGGCTCAATGGATACGTAAATAAGCAGAATTGTCGATTTTGGAGTGAAGATCAGCCAGAAGCATTGCAAAAGCTACCAATGCATCCAGAAAAGGTCACAGTTTGGTGCGGTTTATGGGCTTGTGGCATCATTGGACCGTACTTCTTCAAATATGCTGCGAATCGTAACGTAACTGTGAATGGTGAGCGCTACCGTGAGATGATATCCAACTTTTTTTACCCAAAATGCAAGAGCTTGACTTGCATGACATGTGGTTTCAACAAGACGGTGCCACATGCCACACAGCACGCGTAACAATGGACTTATTGAGAGGCGAACATTTTATTACAAGTTCGGGACCGCCTAGATCGTGCGATTTAACGCCTTTAGACCATTTTTTTGTGGGGCTATGTTAAAGCTCATGTCTATACAGACAAGCCCGCTTCAATTGACGCATTGGAAGACAACATTGAAGCATTTATTCGTGAGATACCGGCCGAAATGTTGGGAAGAGTATGCCAAAATTGGACTAAGCGGATGGATCATTTGAGGCGCAGTCGCGGTCAACATTTGCATGAAATAATCTTCAAATATTAAATTATATGGACCGTACTATCGATTCAAATAAAGATTTCATGCATTTTTCTGAATTTTATGTGTTTCTTTTTTTGAAAAATTTTCTTATAGCTCTTAAAAAATCACCCATTATTATAAGTGGCAGGAAAGAGCTCTCCAGGTTGGAAGTTCCACATACGCATAGTCCATCTAAAGAACGAATTCTGTTCGTAATGCAGGGTGCGTTCCACTGGCTACTCCATCACAAACGGATGTATCCTGCGAGAAGACGTGTGCTACGTAAGAATACACGAGTTTCGGAAAGAAATATCTTTATCAAGCCAAAGCAATATCCGTAACAGTAGCACTAGAACAGTGACACACAAGCCATTTGAAGTTTCTTCGAAGCCGTTAATCACAGTGCGGTTTATTTAACTTTGCTTTTGAAACCATAAAATGGATAACCCTTTAAACCGCCTGCAAAGCTATTTTTAGAATAGCAATGCTGTTTGCTTTCTTTCCCAAGTAACACGCTTATGTTATCATTCCTTAATTGAAAGTTAAGTGAGACATGAGCCACTTGCAAGGGAGTCAAGGGAGGCAGGCAATGCTTTAAATTAAAATTAAATTAAAATCATGCAACAGCTGCTTTAAACTGCTGTAATAAAATACTAGTAAAGGATGGAAGGATACATACATTTACACACCCATATGTATTATAATGTCCTTAGAACCAAGAAGACAGTTTCAAGACTTTATATGATGCATGCGTCCTTTAAGAAACGTGTAAAACGTATTTGGTCGTCGCAATGACACATCATGTCTTGTGGTCTGGCCAAGAACAAAATAAAACGTGACATAAATTGCTTGAAAATATACGAACACATAGACAAACTTTCACTGCAGCACAGTCCCATTCAAAGAAAAACAAACCTGAGCCAGAGTTTAAGAGAAGAGATGGGCAAAAGGAAACGGGTGGTAAAGTTTCATTGTGTGACCAATTTCATTACACTGCACGCACAACAATTTTAAATGATTTTGTCATCACTAGCAGAAAACAAATAAGAATTGTATTCCCTCCACTCATTTCCATTCAATTGATATCGAAATTGTAAAGCATTTGATCCTTTTTCTCCTTTTTTTGGTGACTTGACATTAGAAACCCAAAAACGTTCATTGCAAAGCCTCAAGGACTTGGGTAAATACTTTTGAAAATCAAGTTTAAGCAGTCGAAAGTATGGTGTTCGTAGTCACATAACACTTTAAACTTTTAAGGATCCAATTTCATGCAACTTTGAATAGAGAAGACAGAAAATGATGCTTGAATGCCACCTCGTTTGTGACCGAATTTTAAAGAAGGATTTTAAAGCAAATTATTTTGTTTTTGTTTTTATTGTTGTTTTCTTCAATTCTTTTTGTTGTTGGAAAATAAATTTAAAGCGGAAAAATAAGAAAATAAATTAGAAAATGAAATTGTATACGTCTAGCCACTGTCAGACGTGATTAAAATCAAAATCGTTTGCAAAAACAAGCAAACTAAACTAAATGATGGAGTCTTTAGCTCCTAGTTGAGGTAATATTACTGAACTACTAGATTTGCAAAACCCTTGCAAGAAAAACTTGCATGTCCATATACTACAAAGGACATGTGACGTCATTTCCCCTTATGTTTGTTGACAGGTTTTATTATTAATATTTTATGAAATGAAAAATTTAATGAGGCCACTAACATGCAGGTTAAATTTAATTTAATTTTTGCAAACACATGAGACCAAATAAAGGGTGTTTTTTATAGAGGTATAGAACTTTAAGTTGGTATTACTTTTCAAGATGGCGACCGATTTAACAGCTGTCAAGCGATTTATTCTCAGTTTGATTTGGCAATCCATCATATCATCATGAATAGACTCACGCCTGAACAACGCTTGCAAATAGTCCAAGTTTATTTCGAAAATAATGGTTCTGTGCGGAAAACGTATCGCGCACTACGTCCATTTTATCGTCGACAAAATCGTCCATCAGAGCAGTTAATTCGATCTACCATGGAACGTTTTCGCACACGTTTATTCTTATTGATAACTCGCATCCCCAGAGACGCTGTACGGTGCGTACAGAAGAAACTATTGCTGCTGCAGAGCGTAGCATTGAGGAAGACCCGAATGAGTCCATCCGTCATCGAGCACAGGAATTGGATCTGTGTCCATCCACTTTATGGAAGATTTTGCGGAAGGATCTTGGTTTGCGTGCTTACAAAATCCAACTCGTGCATGATTTGAAGCCAAACGATCATCAAGTAAGGCGTAGATTCGTCGAATGGGCCCAAAACGAGATTACCGTTGTTCCCGATTTTCATAAGCGAATTTTGTTTAGCGATGAAGCGCACTTCTGGTTGAATGGCTACGTCAACAAACAAAACTGCCGCATTTGGAGTGAAGGTAATCCTCAAGTGTATGTGGAAACACCGTTACAACCAGAAAAACTGACTGTTTGGTGCGCTTTATGGGCTGGTGGAATCATTGGTCCGTACTTTTTCAAAAACGATGGTGGCCAGAACGTTACAGTCAATGGTGATCGGTATAGAGCCATGTTTACTAACTTTTTCATTCCTGAATTGAATAACCATGATGTCCAGGAGATGTGGTTTCAACAAGACGGCGCAACATGTCACACAGCTCGTGCCACAATAGATTTATTGAAAGACACGTTTGGTGACCGCCTAATTTCACGTTTTGAATTGGCCTCCAAGATCTTGTGATTTAACACCGCTAGACTACTTTCTGTGGGGCTATGTAAAGTCATTGGTCTATGCGGTAAAGCCACAAACGCTTGACCATTTGGAAGACAACATTCGCCGTATTATTGCCGATACACGGCCACAAATGTTGGAAAAAGTCATCGAAAATTGGACGTCCAGATTGGACTACAACCGCGCCAGCCGTGGCGGTCATATGCCAGAAATCATATTTAGAATGTAATGCCACAAGATTATCTTTCGGATAAATAAAATTCATGTCAATCGAATAATCCATCGTTGTTTTATTGCAACTTAAAGTTCTATACCTCTATAAAAAACACCCTTTACTTTCCAGTAATACGTTCGTTATTGCCAGTCAAAGCAAGGAGAAAAAGTTTTATAATCAAACGAATTAAATTGAACATGAAATATGTTGTTTATTAAGCCATTACATCACGTTTTATTATGTGTTTCTAGATTCTTACAGTGTAAATAGTAATAAAGTGTACAGGAATCAATTTTAAATTGATCGGGGTGTTAATTGTAATCGATAAGCCGCAAAGCTCTTGTGAGATTGCCGCGTGTTTAAAATGAAAACCATTATAAGCTAGACTAGAGAAATACCCTCTTCTGGATCGCATGACATACGGGAATTCGTGTCAATGAGCAAGCTGATCAGTTGGAAAGAACGAAGGCTTCCATGCCGCTGATGAGGACAAAATTTTTCGCTGTATTGAGGCCTGTGACTTGAAGAATTTGTCACTTAATTTGTCACGTCACTGGATACAGTTTTTTTTGCACAACTTAGCATCTGTCACTCTGTGTTTCGTAATCTATAATGCCGAGTTACATAGTGCAAACGGAACAGAAATATTTGGGGATTTCATTAAAGTTTCGTTTCTTTAGTTAACAGCCTCCACATGAAAAAAAGTGTCGAAACTTTCTCGTCAACTTTTATACTTGAAAACTTTTAATTTTTCTTTTCATAAGCCGAAGTAACACCGGTAAGCGATACTGACATGATTAAGATTGTTATTGGAAGGCAGCATAAAATACAACAAAATTGGGATTAATTTGACAGATATATTGTAACAGTAAATGACAAAAGTTTTCTAACACTTTTTTCTTTTTAGTTGCCCAATTACACATGAAATTGTGTAGCAGTTTGTGAAAGTTTTTCATTTTTGTCTATCATTTTATCACCCTTTTGAACAAAGTCATCCTTAATATTCAAAGTAAACTTCATTTATTATTACGAAGTGACACATGTCACGCAGTTAATGAAAATGAGATTAAGGGGGCAGGAAAATTATGGGAGCAGATACTGAGAAGTTTAATTAAAATTTCATGGCATTTGTTTCCAAAGACACGAAATAAAAGATTAGAAAAGAACAAGGTTTAGTTATGTTAGGAGTAGAGGCTATGTTATCTTATCAAATAAGAAAAATCATTGAAAGTTTCGTAAGCAACATGCATTAACGAAAGAGGCAAACTATCGATAACAATGCCCGACGAATTAGGACTGGATGCGTTAGAATGACAAACATGGATCACTTGCATCAGAAGATATAAATTCTGAATTGACAGTAACAAGTACTGTTGATTAGTAAGCAACTTATCAGCCTATTCATCCAAATTGAGAGCACAAATCCGCCTAGAGTATTGTTTTTGAGAAGTCGTCGTAGTCTAGTAGGTAGTGTGTTGGCTTATTAGACGGAAAGCCAGGGTTCGAGCCCCAGGCCAGACATCAAGACAAAATACAAAAAATATTTCTTCGCCGACTTTCTCTCAGCAGATTTCTGGCAAAAACTCTGTGAGAGTAAATAAAATTGTCATGAAAAAGTTTCTCAATAATCTGTCGTTCGGAGTCGACTTTAAAAACTGTAGGTCCCACCACTCGTGTATAAAATTAACACACACAACATAAGTGGTGTGAGAAACTAGGACGTTGTACAATGGGTTAATTCGACCTCCGGGTACTGTACTTGTCTTAATTGACAAGTACACGTCCTCTAACCTAACCTAAACTTTGTTTTTGAGTGTGGTAGTCGATATATTCCATGTTGATATCGTAAGACATTCTCTATCGCGAGCTGTCTTGTATAAAGTGAGGTTGGAAATGAAATCCAGGTATTGTTGAATGTCATTCACAAGCATACAAATGTAATCTTGAGTTTAAAATAGTTTCTCAGACCTACAATGACCCAGAGGACCAGTAGTCAGACTTAACATCACCCCTGGATGTCTAGTATGATGGACATACTATATATAGGGCTAGTGCCCTACTTACCAATCCTACACCTACCTTCTAGAGACAATTTAATGGCTACTGTCGCTGGATCTTTACTGCACGAGTTCACAAGCTAATACTAGTCAGCGACTATAGGCAACCAGGCAACGAAAAAGATCGCGTATCAATCACTTTGGAATGCCGATGGTACATGACACCACCCTATGACTTCTTGAGGAAGTTCAAAACAATCATTCCGTATAGGGCAGAATGGAAAAATGATACAAGTCCTCACATATGGTTCGAAACTGAATGAAACTATGGGTAGAGGCATCTTTTCGAAGTCGGTAGGTATAACTTATGCGTTAAGACTGCCGAATCATTGCAGTGCCTTTCACGTGGAAAATGTCAGCGTGGGAAGGATATTAGCACATCTTTCAATAGCCAAGCAGATGTTTGCACAATAAATTCTAACATTATAGCCTCGAGAATGGTCTATGGCTGTCCCTGGGATCCGTATTAAACTGTCATCGAGAGAGAAGAGCGGTATTATGTTCACATCACATAGATACCAGGACATACATACATAACATACATACATAATTGGTCATTACAACCTTTCAGTCAGGATTACGACCTAATTTCTCAAACCACTTATGTTGTGTGTGTTAATTATTTTTATACAGTCGACTCCGAACGACAGATTTTTTGGAGAAACTTTTCATGGTAATTTTTATTTACTCTCAGAGTTTTTGCCCGAAAAATCTACTGAGAGGAAGTCACCGAAGAAATTCTTTTTGTATTCTTGTTTTGATGTCTGGCCTGGGGCTCGAAACCTGGCTTTACGTCTAATAACCCAACACACTACCTACTAGACTACGGCGACTTCAAGTGGTAACTGTATGCAGGATAAATTCGAAACTGCAAGCAAGCAGCAAGCGAACTTTCGGGAGATATCTCTACATTGGGAATCTGTAAGCTTAGAAAAGATTCGTTTAACGGCGCTTGGGAGACTTTGGATATGGGCAAGATAGCGCTCAAATCGAGCCAAAGCTCCATAGAGGACGAACAAAGTCATTGCTATACACTGGATTCAGTGTTCTCTAGTGAGCCGAGCTAACGGATTTCTGCAGTTACTGTGTACCTACCCTGGCCAACGTATGCGCTTCTTTTACGATTGACAACGCAGACAAATTCTTCTAGGTTAGTGATACACATTATATGTGACATGTCAGAGTCTTCTCCTGATACTCTGGTTATAAGTTTTCCGGTGCTCTGTTCTAACTGAAACTTGCATACGTATCAGACGTTTAATTTAAATCATATTTGTGTACTTACAGTTGTGTTCAAAATAATAGGAGCGCCCTTCATTTAAAAGCAAAGTTTAAAATTAAGAAAAATAAGAAAGTAAATATCAAATTTTTTTGATTTAAAATTTATTTCTAATTCATTTTCTAATTTTTTTATCACTTAATTATTTCATTAAAACTACGAAAACAATAAATATTTTATGTAAATAAAGCTTACTCTCAAAATTAATAGTTCAAAGTAAAAGGAGTGTTAATATAATAACCTTTGTAATGAATAACCTTTGTTTTTAATGAATTCAGCACATCTACGAGGCATTGAGTCAATAAGATCTTGGCATCTCTTTAAAGGAATTTGATGCCACACATCGCGCACTGTGATCCATAGTTATTCTGCATTTGAAGGTTTTTTCTCTGTAACATACTTTTAACATCCCCCCATAGATGTTCTATGGGATTAAGGTCAGGATCAGGATCTCATTTGCCAATTTACTGGTGTATTTCGGGTCATTATCTTGTTGAAATATCCATTTTAGAGGCGTGGAGTATGGTAACATCACTTCTCTCAAAATGCCAACATAGACGTTCCTATCCATTATGTCTCTAATTGGATTATTGGGCCTACATCATTATATTGAAACCTTTCCCATATCGTTAGTTTTGCACCACCATGTTTAACTGTCTTTTGTGTATACTGAGCTTTATATTTGGTGTTGGGCGGACATCTAACATGCTGTCTAGACCCAGTGCCATCAAATAAAACAATTTTGCTTTCGTTGGTTCACAATAAGTTTCTCCATTTTTCTTTCGGATATTTGATATGTTCTTGAGCAAACTTTAAGCGTGCTGCAGCCTGTTTTGTATGTCAACAATGGCACCTTTTGTGAACTTCTTGCGAATAAATTCTTGTCCATCAGACGCTTACGAATAGTAGGGTCAGTTACGGCAAGATTCAGATCCTTTTGAATTTTTTTTGCACACGCCTAAGGATTCATTTTGCTGCATCGCACAATTCTGTCATCGACAGTTGATGTTTTGAGCTTGCGCCCACGCATTTCGAGCTTTTTTTATATTTTAATGCATTTGCAATCATTTGATTGGAGCAACTTAAGATTTCCTCAATTTCTTTAGAAGTTTTGCTTTTTTTTTCGAAGATTTTTAATTAGTTTTCTCTTTTCTTCAGTACCGTGCTTTCCCCGTCCCACTATTACAAAAATTTATGTTAATCACTGTAGAAAATGTTTTAACTACATTTTTTCGTACTTATTTTTCACTTTTTTCTTTATATTATGTGCTGTTATATTTTAATTTTTAAAAGAACACTCACACTCCTATTTTTTTGATCAACTGAATTCAGGGGCAAACACAGAAATGAATCAATTTCATCGTAAATACATATTAAAGTTATTACGAGATTTTTTTTTGTATTTTATTTCTTACATATCGTTGTAACTACCATTAAAATATATCATGTTTTGCAAATTGGTAGAATAAAAAATTTTAACTTTGAAAATATTACATGGTAGCACTCCTATTATTTTGAACACAGCTGTAATTATTAACACCTTTCGCCCATTTTTTTTTTCAATTAAAAACTTTACTGACTTCTCAAGCACACAATTGAGTTGCAATAACTTTACAGTTTTTTATCTTTTTTGAGTGTAAATAAAAGCGTTATGGAAAGTAACCAGATTAAGTCAGAAATTAAACAAACAAAAACTACTTCAACATATTATTTGTGAGCGTGATAATGATCATTAACTAAAACCATGAATATTTCAATAGAAAATAATTTCAAAATTAATTTTATTCCCGCTTTGTAAAATTTTCCAAAATAGAAATGAAAAATTAAGCCGATTTAGCTTTTTTATTCTCCACCAATTTCTCCTGGACAAACTTGTACAAAGTATCGGCACCCTCTTGATTATTCTTTTTATAGTAGGGCAATTCGGATAGACGTTCAACCCAGGCTTTGACCTTAGGATACTTGTCCTCTTCGATGGGAGCAAATAACATGGCCGTGGAGACAGAGGCTACACAACACAAATCGGCAATGGTTACATCTTCACCGCACAAGTACTTAGATGAAGTCAGGCTTTTCTCTAAGCCATCGTAAGCTTTCTGCATGTAGACCACCCTATCTTGGGGTATACTGTCCGCGCCAAAGTAAAGCACAGGTTCAACCATAAAACGGGCACGTGGAAACAAGTGGCCGCAATCGAAAAAGAGCCGGGCATCTACCTGCATACGCTTGATCTTATCTTTGGGATATAGAGTCTCATCGATGGCATATTTATCGGCCAAATAGGAGCAAATGACATGAGAATCGGTGATAACAACACCATTATCATCTAAAACGGGTATGGTATGCAGGGGATTAAGTTTTAAAAATTCTGGGGTTAAATGATCGCCTTCTTTTAAGTTCATGGGTCTGAAAATGTTTAAAAAAAAGGAAAACAACAACATTTTAAATTAAAGTTTTTAATTTATGCTTAGCGTTTTTGAATTACCTCAAGTCCAAATCAACTCCCAAAGCGGCTGCAGCCAACAAGACAGCACGGCAGGGAGGGCTGCGTGGTGTATAATATAAAACTGGTTTGGTCATTATTGTTGTTGTTGTTGATGTTTATCTATCAAAAAAAAAATGGGAAAAAATATGTCACAAGAGTATTAATTTTATTTCTTTTACATTTTTTTTTCTCAAAAAGTTTTTAAAAAATATTAAAAAAAATTAAAATTTTATTTTTTGTGACAATCATTTGAAGTGCATTGTCTGCGTCATTTTTAATGCTTTTGTTTAAACAACATGTGTTAATTTATAGCAACAACAATAGCTATATTGCTACTGCTGTTATTAAAAAATTAAACAAATAAAAAAAAATGTTAAAATATTTCCAATTAAATAAAAAAAACGCCGGTACCTCACAATATTTACCTTCTGCGCTGGAGCGTAAATACACAACTGAACAGCTAAATTGTAAAATATTTTCTATTTGCCACTTTATTCTCCACAACACTCTCTTAAGTAGAGAATAACAAGTTGAGAGAGAGCAATACTCCCCATTGTAAAAATCCCCACTATGCTGGTTAGTAAGAATACAAGAGCAAGGCATATTCATTCCATGAATATGCCATGTACAAGAGTATTTCTTTTTATAATTTGTTCACCACCTTTTTTATTTTCAAGAGAATACAAAAGAGTAACTGTAAATTGATTACTAATTGGAAACCAACATTTAAAATATGTGAATGCAAAAAGCCGGTCTCCACAATATCCAATTAGAGCAACACATTTAAAATATACAGTAAACCGGTCTCTTTGACAGTCTTATCGCATTTTTCGAAATATTGATCTCTAATCGGAGATAAACAAATTAATATTGTACTGTTCTCTTTCGTATTGTCTCTTGGGTTTAAAAATACAACACACAGTGGTGAAAAAAGTAAATAAAAGAGTCGATCCCCCAGTAGCCATGTAACTGGAGAGCAAAAATGCAAAAAAGTGTTGTCAAATAGCTTCTTGTGGTTTCTTTATTAACCGCTATGGAGAACATGCAAGGCGCGTGTATTTTTTGTGCAGGTGCACTGAAAGAAATTTAATATCGCATGCGAGAAACTCTCTTAATTTTAAATAATTTTGTAATTTTTAATTAATTTCGAAGCACCAAGTGCGGCGCAGCAGCTTATTAGAAATACAACACATCCGTGTATATATGTACATAAAAAATAATTTTTTTAAAACCAGCACTTATACAAGAGTCAATGTGGTTGCACCAAACCATTTTTGTCGGCGGCAATGAATGCAGTAGTGCTGTTAAAGCGATTAATTACATGAAATATAGGTTTTTAAGACCTACCAAGTCTAACTAATCGATTTTCTAGCAACTAGATCGTCTGCCGCCAACTGTTAACGTTGATAATTCTTTTCTTTTACAGGCATATTATGCTCAATTCATATCGAAACGTTAGTTAGGGTCGTTATTTCATTGTATTTTAGATGCAATAGACGTTATAGTCCTTGGTTGTAATGAATTGTGGCATTCAGAATATGAATTTGCTGTATATGCTTGCTTTAAATGGATGAGGGTATGATGGTTATGAATATGGAATTTGTGGATTGTCTCAAGGAATTAACAATCTGATCAGTTGTAGGGCAAACAGATACGAAAAAATATCTAAATAAAGCTGGAATGAGATTGACATGATCTTGTGTGCGTTATTAGGGAGCCTAATACCTCAAGAATTGGTGTATACTTTTCTGTCTGATTATTTCTCCGATCAGATAAATTATGTTGACGTTCCAATGTTCCAGAATCGTTTCTACATTGTAGATTTTATACCAAGTATGCAGCTTTAAGAAGTTCTTCTGGGTAGCGGCACTTTTAAGGTTTAACTTAAAGATGGTTTGGAGATGTTATCCCTGTTGTAGAAAGGTTTCACATTTTTAATTGTGAATTGGATGGACGCACTTAGGCCCCATGGGGCCCATTGTGATGCCACAGTTCGCGTTAAGTATCCGCTAGTCCTGGAACCACCTAGAGCTTACAATGAAGCGACTCAAACTGCCGGCGTCAATGCTCGACAAATCACTCAGATCATCGATGTAGCAAGCACCAAGATGTCTCTTCCTCCTTTGACATAGTTCCGGGCATGTTCCCAGTAGATGAAGAACCGTCTCTTCTTCCTCCACGTCCCTGCAGCTTCTACAGAAATCGTTCGCCGGATGTCCCAGACCAATGAGCCTCGCGTGGTCTCTCATAATGCAATGACCCGTCACGACTCCAATAACCGCACTGAGCATGCCCCTTTGGAGTTTAAGCAGTGCGCCTTCTATCCAGCCTCGGCTAGATCATGCGCGCCACTCTGCCCTTATCCGAAGCTGCCCACCTTCGGCTGACAGAGTCCGTGATCTTGTTGTCAATAATGCGTATGCAGGCCCCCAAAGGTACCCCAATACTTAAGAATTCGTCGGAGAGTTCTATGGTGGTGCCGCGTCTGGCCAGTTCATCCACTTTGCAATTGCCCGGGATATCATTGTGTCCCGGAACCCAAATGATATGTACATTATACTCTGTTCAGGTGTTTCCAACAGCCGTTGAGCGTCCTGGAGTTCATCACATTGGAGCATAGAGTCTTGATAGCCGCCTGGCTATCGGTGAGTATGGTGATGTTTCCATTGGGGATATTCGAATCCCAAATAATCTTAACCACAGCCTGTATTGCCACCACTGTTTTTAACATATGTACAAATAAAACACTCGTTTACTAAGTTTATTTTTATAAAGGGTGTTTTTTATAGAGGTATAGAACTTTAAGTTGCAATAAAACAACGATGAATTATTCGATTGACATGAATTTTATTTATCCGAAAGATAATCTTGTGGCATTACATTTAAAATATGATTTCTGGCATATGAACGCCACGGCTGGCGCGGATGTAGTCCAATCTGGACGTCCAATTTTCGATGACTTTTTCCAACATTTGTGGCCGTATATCGGCAATAATACGGCGAATGTTGTCTTCCAAATGGTCAAGCGTTTGTGGCTTTACCGCATAGACCAATGACTTTACATAGCCCCACAGAAAGTAGTCTAGCGGTGTTAAATCACAAGATCTTGGAGGCCAATTCACAGGTCCAAAACGTGTCTTTCAATAAATCTATTGTGGCACGAGCTGTGTGACATGTTGCGCCGTCTTGTTGAAACCACATCTCCTAGACATTATGGTTATTCAATTCAGGAATGAAAAAGTTTGTAATCATGGCTCTATACCGATCACCATTGACTGTAACGTTCTGGACACCATCGTTTTTGAAAAAGTACGGACCAATGATTCCACCAGCCCATAAAGCGCACCAAACAGTCAGTTTTTCTGGACGTAACGGTGTTTCCACATACACTTGAGGATTACCTTCACTCCAAATGCGGCAGTTTTGTTTGTTGACGTAGCCATTCAACCAGAAGTGTGCTTCATCGCTAAACAAAATTCGCTTATGAAAATCGGGAACAACGGTAATCTCGTTTTGGGCCCATTCGACGAATCTACGCCTTACTTGATGATCGTTTGGCTTCAAATCTTGCACGAGTTGGATTTTGTAAGCACGCAAACCAAGATCCTTCCGCAAAATCTTCCATATTTCCAATTCCTGTGCTCGATGGCGGATGGACTCATTCGGGTCTTCCTCAATGCTACGCTCTACAGCAGCAATAGCTTCTTCTGTACGCACTGTACAGCGTCTCTGGAGATGCGAGTTATCAATAAGAGTAAACGTGGTGAGAAAACGTTCCATGGTTAATCGAATTAACTGCTCTGATGGACGATTTTGTCGACGATAAAATGGACGTAGTGCGCGATACGTTTTTCGCACAGAACCATTATTTTCGAAATAAAGTTGCACTATTTGCAATCGTTGTTTAGGCGTGAGTCTATTCATGATGAATTGCCAAACCAAACTGAGAATAAATCACTTGACAGCAGTTAAATCGGTCGCCATCTTGAAAAGTAATGCCAACTTAAAGTTCTATACCTCTATAAAAAAACACCCTTTATTTAAAGCGTTAAAAAAGACTTGTTAAATATTTTTTAAATGTGTTTTTTGTTTTATTTTTAAACTAAAATATTTATGTATATATGTTTTACATATTTTGTCTGACAATTTTTTTACAATTTCAATGAACGTCTTTGACGATTTTTACGATTTTTTTCTATAATATTTTGACGATTTGATTCTTTGTTTATCTGGCAGCTATGGTGGCAACCATTATGATGCATGCATTATGATTGAATATTCAATGTTTTAATAAGAAAATGTTAAAAAGAAACTTTTATGTGATCTCTGGAAATGCAAATTTTCACTCCTCTTCGCTGCACTCAATAAATTTTGACAAATCAAAGAAATGTCGAATTTGTTCAGGAGTAAGTGAGCAACCCAACTGTTTCGCTAATCCAAAAAAACTAATTGCAGTGGTTACATGACCACATACATACTTGATCAAAACAATGTTCTTTTTTACATTAATATCCGAAATTTTAATATGTTCTAAATAATTGCTTTGAATTAATATTTGTTTTTTCTCTAGATATTCATCTTTTACATGCTTGCTAAAAAATTCAACAATTAAAGAAAAACCACGATTATGATAACAAGAAACATTATTAAGAACATA
Organism: Sarcophaga subvicina; assembly: GCA_936449025.2. Classification (NCBI taxonomy): domain Eukaryota; kingdom Metazoa; phylum Arthropoda; class Insecta; order Diptera; family Sarcophagidae; genus Sarcophaga; species Sarcophaga subvicina. Next base: position 15,948,710 of record OW388084.2, read on the forward strand.
TATACGTTTCAAATTATGGGAGGCTAATGACAAACCAATTAATTCCGCCAACCCAATAACATTAGCACTAGCTACAGTATTATTTACGTTACGAAAACTTAATCTATGGCCATCTACACCATAAATTTCTAAATTTTTCGTTTCTGGTAATCGTTTTAAAATATCTTTGTTGTGTAGAAATTGCTTTCTCATAGACTCTCCGGTAAATCGAAGAGAATAATTAACAAAATTTTGTGTTGTACGAAACACATCTATGTGATCGATACAATCCCTAAGATAACGTTCATTTGTTATTCCCATTTTTTGCGCTAATCCAATTACATTTACATAGGCCGCGTCCAAACTCAAATCAGAAGATTCCATATTCATAATGTCAACAATGCCCCACTCACTATAATCGAATATTCTTAAAGGACTTGTCTTTGGACTGTATACATAAAAATGTCTATTCTTGAGAAATTTTTCTTTAATACTCACGTCACAAAAGTGAACATAGTAGTTAAGACCATCCATAAATGTCTCCTGCACGTCTATATGAACGATAGAATCTTCAGGGATTACTACATTCATTTCATTCGCTAATTTACGAATGTTACTAAAAGCCCTTTCTGAACTTGCATCAGAACATTTTAAATGTTGTATATAAACACAATTGTCTCTTAAATCAATAACTTCTGGCTTTGGCATGGTGTTCGTATGTTCGTGTACTTCGCTGGCACTGGCAACATTTTCAGTATCATTATGCTCACCGCTGTTTAACTTGTTTTCATTTTTCGCTTCTTTGTCTTTGTTTGATTCTTGTGTTGCATTAATGTCAACATCAGGAGCCTTATCAATACGATTTGCTTGCAGTACAGCATCTTTCACTGCTTTCATCTCTCCTTCGAGTTGTTGTACAGATTGTCTCAAGCCCTTAATAGAATTGTTGTGTTCAATGTTTCGTTGTTCAGCTTCTCCAATTAATGGTGAGTCATCAAGTTCCAAATGGATTTTAAGTATCATGGGTTTGCAATCGTCCGTTCTAATGCCAATAAATACAATAAATTGTTGAGGATTGAAAAGAATACTTTTTTGTTTAAGTTTTCTCAACACACACACTTACTTGACGTTTATGTGAAGAAAATGTTCGAGGTGGGCACAACCTATGCGAAATATATCATTTTCACTGCTTTTAAATGGTATATTATAAGTGGCACAATGAATTCCATATTTTTCCGACATTTCACAAACGTTCTCTAACAGAATTTGTTCAACACTAAACGCTTTCGCTGCATTGAGAAGGGAAACCGGCTGTTTATAAAGATAAGCAAATATTTTGTATACGCGTATAAGAGTGAGTAATCAAGCAAACAAGCAACAAAACATATATACATCAGGGATTACCATTTCGTAGCACAATTGTGCAGAGAGAATTCACACACACATTGCTTATGCTCTTTTATTTAGTTGTCGATCCGACTGCGAGAATGTTACTCTGGAGCGGCAAGCACACATGTTTTTTTTAGGTTTACACTCAAAAAAATTTTCATGTTAAAAAATCCTTTTTTTTTACAATTCAAAGTCTCATATGGTCTTCAAGCACATTTTGATTGTTTTAATAAACAACACAATAATTTAGATGATATGGAAAGAGAATAACTTTTTTTTATAGATCTCAAGCAATACATTTTGGAAAAATTAAAGGATGGAGCACCCAGCAAATATCTTTTTGTGCCATCATTAGCAACGCAACCACCCTAACGTGTCTGAGTCATGTCTTGTGTGTGCGATTTTTTGTTATTCTAAGTGACACGTGCTTGAAACCATGAGTGCTGCTGCTGTATGCATATATCTAAAAACATTACGTAATTATTAGGTCGAAGATGTATACATAACTTTATGTATGTTAATGAAATGAAAAGCAAAATAGGGTGTAGTACTAACATTTTTCTATGACTGTAGCTATCAACTTATTTTCTCTCTCTTACTCAACTAATACACGACCAAAAAAATTTTGGTAACCCCTGGTTTAAAAATACAACACACAGTGGTGAAAAAAGTAAATAAAAGAGTCAATGATCCCCCAGTACCTATGTAACTGGAGAGCAAAAATTCAAAAAAGTGTTGTCAAATAGTTTCTTGTGGTTTCTTTATTAACCGCTATGGAGAACATGCAAGGCGGGTGTATTTTTTTTTTGTGCAGAGGCATTGAAAGAAATTTAATATCGTATGCGACAAACTCTCTTAATTTTAAATAATTTTGTAGTTTTTAATTAATTTCGAAGCACCAAGTGCGGCGCAGCAGCTTATTAGAAATGCAACACATCCGTGTATATACATACAGTTACTAAAGTATACATACGGTTTCAGAAATTTTTTAACTAATCCGTTTTCGTTGAAAATCTTTATAGTTTCCTTGATGTTAAGACGGTCTTTTGCATTGGTTAAAAAATTTCTGAAATTGAACTGAATTGTGGCCCTGCGCAGGCCCACAAATGTATGCATCCGATTTACAAATTTCACAAATTTCTGAACCAATGCAAAAGACCGTCTTAAAATCGAAGAAAGATGTCAGACAATTATATACATTTTCACCGAAAAAGGATTGGTTAAAAAATTTCTGAAATTTGTTATCCGTATGTATACTTTTGTGGCTGAGTGTACATAAAATATAAATCTTTTAAAACCAGCACTTATACAAGAGTCAATGTGGCTGCACCGAATCATTTTTGACAGCGGCAATGTATGCAGTAGTGCTGTTAACGCGATTAATTACATGAAATATAGGTTTTTAAGACCTCCCAAGTCCACCTAATTGATTTTCTAGCGACTAAATCGTCTGCCGCCAACTGTTAACGTTGATAATTCTTTTTTTTTTTGCAGGCATTTTATGCTCAATTCATATCAAAACGTTAGTTTAGGGTCGTTATTTCATTGTATTTTAGATGCTATAGACGTTATAGTCCTTGGTTGTAATGAATTGTGGCATTCAGAACATGAATTTGTTGTATATGCTTGCTTTAAATGGATGAGGGTATGATGGGTATGGATTTGGAATTTGTGGATTGTCTCAAGGAATTAACAATCTGATCAGTTGTACGGCAAAAAGATACGAAACGATATCTAAATAAAGCTGGAATGAGATTGGCATGATCTTGTATGCGGTATTGGGGAGCCTAATACCTCAAGAGTTGGTGTATCCTTTTCTGTTTGATTATTTCTTCAATCAGGTAAATTATGTTGACGTTCCAATGTTCCAGAATCGTTTCTACATTGTAGAGTTTATACCAAGTTTGCAGCTTTAAGAAGTTCTTCTGGGTAGCAGCACTTTTAATGTTTAACTTAAAGACGGTTTGGAGTTGTGATCCCTGTTTGTAGAAAGGTTTCACATTTTTAATTGTGAAAGGTTTTGAAATAAACAATTAACCCGCTTTTACATTTTCCTTACAAAAGAATTTTTAAATTGTACACTTTTTTTATTATTTATAATTCTTTAGATGAGGGAATTGGAAATAAAACAATAAGCCAACGATTTAATATAGAATTTCCATAACATTTCCAGTTTTAATTTGTTGTGCCATTAAAATCCCCATCTCGTGGTGAATATGTATATAAAAGAGTGATGTTACTGTTTTAATTTCTTTTTCTCCACATAGAGATCCATCTCTCCAAAAAGAAATCAACACAGAGAGAATGCAATCAAATCTTTTTCATTGAGGAATTTAGTTGTGCATTTACATTCTAATCGATAGGCAGCATTGTAGTGAAGATCGTTTTAATTTGTAAAGAATTTATGTGCTGTTATTTTGCAAAAACAAAAATGATGAAAACGGTAAAAAGCTCCATTGATTGTAATTTCTTTCCAAATTTGTGATTTTATTTCACAATTTCTTGGTTTTTTAATAAAAAGTGCTAAAATTGTTGTAAAAAGAAAATTTTTTAAATATTTTAAAAAAGTTTGTAATTAAAAATAAATAATTGTTGTAAAAAGTATTTGTTAAAGTGTTTAATATTGTAAAAAAGTTTGTAATGAAAAATAAAAAAGCTATTGCACGCCGTTTGTTGTTATAAAATGGCCAAACCCGCATTGTACTACACACTGCGCAGCCCTGCCTGCCGTGCTGTCTTGTTAACCGCTCCTGCCTTAAGAGTTGATTTGGACTTGATATCAAACCATAGCCGATTTGTGTTATGTAGTTTCTATTGCCATAGCCATGTTATTTGCTCCATTGGAGGAGCAAAACTATCCAAATATTACGGCTTGGCTAGAACGTCTAAGCAAATAACCGCGTTACAAGTTGCTAAATTAAGTTTGTGCCGGAAAAATTGATTGAAAACAAAAAAGCCAAAAAGCCGTAATTAATTTCAAATTAATAATCAGCAACACGTGTTTGAGGAAAATATTTTTAAATAAAGAAATTAAAAATAGCAAGCAAGCAGGCTCACTTCAGAAAGCGTTTGCCTTTAACATTTGTGCGGTTCACTGTAATAAGCAAAAAGGACTTTAAAATTAAAAGGAAAAATTAAAAGGATATGCCTGTTCTCAGCTGAAAAGTTTTTCTCCAATCGTGTACAGAGATTTCTGCAACTTTAATCAAATTTAATCAACTCTAGAGCATCTGAAATGTGTGGTAAGTAAATTTTTAAATCTTTTTAAATATAATCACTAAAAAAAACAAATCATTATTAAGTCTATATAAGTTCCCCAAACTCGGTTTGTGGCTCGTGATGAGTAGTAGTAGTAATAGTAGCCGTAGTAGTAGCAATAGCAAAAATAAAAAAAATTTTGAACTGCCATAAATCGCATGGACTCCCCAGAAGGGTTCGGGCCCCATTAAATGCCTAGAAGCTCCCCTATTCGCAAGCTCGTCTGCGTGCTCATTGCCGAGAATTCCCACATGACTTGAAATCCTGCAGAGGGTAATTCTATTCTGTCTACTTAAGTGATTCAGCTTCTTTAACATCATAAGAGAAAAGTGCTCGAATGTCAGCCTTGTGAACTTGCTTCCCAGATTGAATTGAGCACATCTTTTCGATGGCATAAAAACATGGAAGCTCCCCTATTCGTAAGCTCGTCTGCTTGCTCATGGCCGAGAATTCACACATGGCCTGAAATCCAGCAGAGTGTAATTCTTTTCTATTTACTTAAGTGATAAGAGCCAAGTGCGCGAATGTTAGCCTTGTGAACTTCATTTCCAAATTGAATAGAGCACATCTTTCGATGGTATATACTACTTTCACTTGGGATGGAAACCCGCAAGTTTCCCTAAGAGGCTCGAAATATTTCATTCAGGGATCAAAATCACCTGCTCCTGGGCGAAAATCTGTTATTGTTCCAACCGTATACTACAAAATAATCCTTTTTTTAAAGGAGTAGTTTACTCCATTAATATTTGCTACTAAGCACACTTTCCAAAATCAGAGAGTCTACTGGTTCTATCACGGTGGACAGGAAATGGGGAGACGTTAGGCAATTCATTCCTTAGACCCCAAAATCTTTACAAGCTTTTCTAATTATTGAATCACTTTAGAATTGTTAAAACTTTCTATTTCTGTATTTTATTTTTAAAAGATAACGAATTCCTCTCTCCGATGGGACCCTTTTTTGAATAAATAATGTTTCATCCTTAAGATATGTTTTAAAATTATTAGAAATAATCGCTTTTTCCTATATGGAAATGAAAACGAGCTGTTAAACAAATATTTTTCACATCCCTAAAGTATGCTTTAAATTTTAACTTCATAGTCCTTTTAATAAGTCATGGAATGTTTATTTTCGTGGAAAAAAAATGCTGTTTTCAAATTAAAAAGTCCTTTTAATTTATTTATCCCCTTTGAATGTGTTTATTGGCGCATTAAAAATCAAAATCTTAAAAATAATTGAATAAATAAGACGACAGCAACAACATTTGCTCATTTAATGCCTTTTTGAGCAGCAAAATTAATAGAAATGTATGGAATTTGTTAATTTTTTACTTGAAATTTTAATTTCTATTCAATGGAAAGAGAACAACTAACTCGCTGGAGTGTAAAGGATTTTTAAATTCTTTGTTCTGTCTCCTACTCTTTGGATGGAAGAAACATTTTTGAATGATTTTAAATACCAATATATTTTGTATCACCATGTATCGTCGCTAAAAATAAAATTACAAATTAAAATAAATATTAATCGACCATCATTGATTGTAAGAGCATGATAAAAAGTAAAGAATATTAAAAGAAAAATTAATCGCATTTTCATTTATCTTTGTCATCACCATAGTCATCCTCAAAGCATTCAATCATTCATTTCGTATTTGTGCCATTGCTATACATATTGCCTGCATTAGAAATTCATATTTAATTTGTAATACTGGCAACTGAACTGAAACCTTATCTCATGTTTATTATTTCGAACATACAAACCGTTTAATACTCTATCCATCTGCCGTTTTATGGTTCTATCTTCTTACCAGCGCATTGGCTTATAATTTGTAAGTCAATCCACCACTCTGTTTGTTGTATTTTCTTTTGTGTATCCTCTTCTCCTTCAGGTAAATCATTAGAAAGACAAACAAATATCCTTGAAACCGGACTAAAGCGAAATGGAAAATTGTTTAAATACATGAAGAAAATTCTATGAATTGTCATGGCAAAACCAAAGCAGCAGCTATCAATTGATTCAGAGAAAATTAAAAATGAAGAAAAAAAGGACGAAACATTTCCGAATTTCTATCCATAGCAGTAGGGTTTGTTAAAGTGTTTGCAATAAAAGATGGTAATAAACGTAAGAAACTTTGTTCAAATCTTTCACTAAATAAATTACACTTCCGACGGAAGATATTTATCTGGCGGCAGCCTTGCCAGACCAGTGATTTTAACACCACTAAATGGACATCCCAATATGTTACTGTTCAAATATATGAAGTCGCCGTGGTCTAGTAGGTAGTGTGTTGGCTTATTAGATGTGAGGCCTCGGTTCAAACACTAGGCCAGGCATTTCCAACTGAACACAATATGAAAAATATTTCTTCGGCGACTTCCTCTCAGCAGATTTCTGGCAAATACTCTGAGAGTAAATAAAAATTACCATGACAAAGCTTCTTAAAAATTTGTCGTTCGGATTCAACTTTGAACTGTAGGTCCCACAACTCATGTGTAAAATTAACACACAACATAAGTGGTGTGAGAAACTAGGTCATAATCCTGGCTAAAGGGTTCTAATGACCAATTATGTATATACAGTGGTGGCCTTATAATTAGAAACGATGTTTCTGGAACAGAGTTCTCCGGAGTGCCAAATCTAAGTTTAATTTGTCCCAATCTGATGGAAAAACGTATGTAAGACGTCCTCTAAACAAAGCCTTTGATCCCAGGTACACAGTGAAAACTGTAAAACAAATTAACAAACATATGTATATGCTGCTAAGTCGTTTCTAATTATAAGACCACCACTGTATGTATGTCAAATATATCTACATATGTATGTATGTGTACGTATTGAACTCAACGTTTTCTCGCAATCTACCTTAAATATTTTGAACATGAGTGTGAAAAGCTAAACTTTACTATGGCACTAGAAAATTAATCGATTTGAACTACAAATGAATGGCATTTCAATAGTGTTTGTTCGTACACCTGTAACCCCAAATAATAGTAATCAAGTGTCAAATTAAATTGTCATGGCTCAAATTACTTTATAAGTGTGTGCGTTTGACTCACCCCCTGTATATGAGGTCATATTCATAAAATTAATTGCAATTAAAGTGTGAAACATTTATTGCAACACATAAAATAAATGTAGAAAGTTTCTAATGACCTGTTTAACCCTATTAACACGGTCAGATATGTACATACAGCGGTGGGCAAATTGTATGAAATTATAGTTTGAGAGAATGAGCTATTAATACATGTTAGACTATGAAAGGAATTCAAAAGTAGCATTATATTCATTGTTTAATAATAAAGAAAGTATTTATATTGTACCTTTATTAAGTTATTAGTATTATTATTGCGTCCACCTTGTACTGCATTGGATGTCGTTAAGCAAGTTGTTTCAGTCAACATATTTTACAAGAAGGTTCTTAAACATAATCTTCCTAAACTTAGAATTGAAAAGGAAAAAGGAAAATTTATAACATTCATCCTGTACTTGGAAGATTAACGCAAATGTGGCCTCGGGTAGCATCTTCAACTATTTCAGAAACTTGCAACACGCTTGCAGTAGATTATAAGCAAAATGGTATCACAATAGAAGTAATGACTTACTAACGCTGTACGTCAAGCTTTGAATCTCTTGATGGAATTAAATTTTTTGCAGAAATTAGTTTAAGAAACAGTTAGACGGACAGGCAGAAGTGACTGTCAACTTAAGGGAATGAGAGATAGACATACTTACGCAATATAAATACAGTTTATTGTGATATCACAGGCGTTTCACATTTTCCCTTGTTCTGTAACCATCCAGAGCTTCTGATGAAGCCACTCCTCATTTCCATTCTTGATAGATCAATGAAATCGTTTGCATAGTAGAAATTAATGTTGTTTTTCAACCTCGTGCTAGCTGGGCATAAATCCGTGAGGTGAATAATAATTTCCTTCTCTTTCTCGGCTCTTCAAGTCTTGCAGAAATCATTTTCCATATGCACAAGACTAAGGCATCTGAGTATGCCCCTTTAAAATCTGAAGATTTTCCGCCTTAGTAATTTTACTGCTCCCTCTTGTCCGTTTCCGAAACTGTCTAGGCAGCATTGACCGAAATCATTACTACACTCGTACGCTCGTAGAGTTTCAATGAAGTTCCTAATGTACAGAACTTATCAGAGAGTTCGATGATTGAGCCACATCTGGCCAGTTTATTCGGTCTGTAGTTTCCAGGCATATCACTAAACCCTGATATCCATATATGATGTGATTATCATATGCCTTCTCCTTAAGAGATTCACGGTAGTATAATAAATCATCGTAGAGGTTATCATATTAGTCGTTTGGCTATTAAAAAGAATACCAAAATCCTTCCTAGAGCCTTGAGGCATGCATAAGACTATCAAGAAATAATCTGAGGCTGATAAATGAACTTTCGATAGGGCACTATAGACTCAGATTGCAATTGTTCAAAATAGTGGTTGTCTCGAGAAGTCACTGTAGTCTAGTAAGTAATGTTTTGGTTTTTCAAATGTGTCATAGTAGGGGACGCACCACCAATGGATAAAATTAACACGCATAAAATAAACATGAAGTCGCCGTAGTCTAGTAGGTAGTATATTATGTTGGCTTATTAGACGTAAAACCATGGTTCGAGCCCCAGGCCAGACATCCAAATAAAATACAAAACGTATTTCTTCGGTGACTTTCTCTCAACAGATTTCTTGGAAAAACTCTGAGAGTAAATAAAAATTGCCATGAAAAGTTTCTTAAAAATCTGTCTTTCGGAGTCGACTTTAAACAGTAGGTCCCACCACACATATGTATAAAATTAACGCACACAACATAAGTGGTGTGAGAAACTAGGACGTAATCCTGATTGAAGGGTTGTAATGACCAATTATGTATGTATGTATGTACATAACATGAATGGTATGGAGAGCTAGGTTGTAATACTAACTGGAGGATTGTAATAATCAATTAAGTAAGTAAGTTGTCTCGAGAGATTCTGTGAATATTCGTACCGCATTCTTAGAACCTAAACACGCAAATGCTGGGCAGCGAATTGGCACCTACTTGACTTCAAAAGTATAAAACAAACAATTAAATCAAATTTGTTGGGTCAAAAATTAACGAGGATAACAATGCCCTTCACTTACCTTAAAGTTCAGTAACTTAAATGAATGCATTCTGTATACATATGTTAAATGTTTTTATTTTTTGTTTTTTCTTTTTATTTCAACATTGATATTTTTTTATTGTGGAAAGTATTTCAATTATACTCGTACACTGATACAATCTCGAATCTAAATTTAAGATGCCAGTGGACTGGTTATCATATACGCCTTAATTTGTAGCTTTTTTCCCTTACTTGGATTTGGTATTTTTAAGGGAGGGGGGGGGGCATTATTAGAAAAAAATATTGTTTTGTTTTGGTTTTTTTTCAATTAATATTAGATTTTTATTTATTTAATAATATTTTGTTTTTTATTTATATATTTTGTTTTTATTGTATCTGATACTAAATATTTTCATTTATTTGTAAAATACAAATAAACTTTTAATTTTTATTTTTTTTTCTTTAATTTTGTTTTTCTATTTTAAATTTTTAATAATTTTTGTTTTGCTTTATTTTGTTTTATTTTTTATTATTATTTTGGTTTTCTTGGTTCAAAAGTCTTTTATTGTTTTCCTTAATATGGTTGTGTTTTATTTTCGCTTTAATATTTTTATTAATTTTTAACTATTTTTTTTTTCTTTCTTTTTTAATTTTTAATTTAAATTTTTGTTTTCTTTTTCTATACGCTTTGTTTTGTTTGTTGTCTTTAAGTTTTATGAAAAATACTTTCAGTTAACTTTTGTTGGTTTTATTTTCATTTTGATAATATAGTTTTCAAATAATTTTTTTTTGTTTTTAATTTAATTTTAATTATTATTTTTCTTTCAGTATTTATTTATTGTGTTTGTTTTTATTTTTAATTTATATCTTCTACCATCAATATATGAAAAAATATAACATGTATAAATTTTTTTTCTGTATTTATTTATTTTAATTAATTAATTTATTTATTTATAAATAATGAGAGAGAAAAACACAATCTAATTAATGATTTATTTTGTTTTGTTTTAATATAAATTAATTTAATTCATCAGTTTTGATTTGATTTATTTATTTAAGTTTATTTTTCTGTTTTTGTTTTCTCATAATAATAAAAAAAATTTAAACATTTATATCAGTCAAATAGTTTTGTTTAACATTTAATATTTTATTTCATTTTATATATTTATTTATTTATTTATGTATATCAATATTTTTAATAGCTTTTGAAACTAGTTTATTATATGTGTACTATAATAAGGTTTTGAAAAAGATTCAATGCTGAATGGCTATTGAACATAATTTAGAAATAACCATGGTATTCAGCTCATTTCAGAAAACATAAAATCCAGCTGAATTTTTGAAACACATTAGAAATTTATGAAATTCAGTGTTAATAAATAATTCGACTAATTCAGCGTATTCCCAATTTCACTGAATATGTGAAAATATGATTAAACAACATTTTTTTAAATGAATACAAAATTAATCAATTAAGAACTCTTAAAACTCTGTGTTATTTATTAGAATTATTATATTTTTAAATAAATTCATAGAAATTTGAAGAATTACAAATTAATATACAATTCAGCTAATTCAGCAAATTAAACACTTTGCTAAATTTGTTAAAAACTTACTTTTAACACAGTTTTCTTCACAGAAGTCAGAAGAAAACCATAATTAAGAAGCCAATCAATTGATTTTCATAAATTTTAAACTTTGCTGAATTCATATACAACTTATTATATAAAACTTTATTCAGAGTTTAGGAAATTAAAACAAATTCAGCAAACATATAACTTTGCTGAGTTTGTTAGAAACTTAATTTTTTCGTATAAAACTTTAAACATAATTTTCTTCAACTAAGAAAGGAATTCAGGAAAGTTTATAACATTTTCTAAACGACTATTTGTGCTGTACTTGGAAAATTAGCGCGAATGTGGTCTCGGGTAGCATGTCCAACTATTTCAGAAACTTCCAACACCCTAGCAGTAGATTATAAACAAAATGGTATCACAATAGAAGTAATGACGTACTAACCCTGTACGTCAAGCTTTAAAGCTCTTAATTTTAGGAAACTAGCAATTCAGCTACAAATATCAGTAAATTTAAATACAGTTTTTATAAATAGTTTGGCTGCCTTTCAAAATATTAGTTGCTTTGTGTTTGAACAAAGTATCGTGTTTCATAATGCCGCTGTACAAAATATATACAATGTATACTATTTCAAAACGTCGTCAATGTGTACTTTTAACGCAGTCAAAAAGCAATCAGGCATCGGATTTATAGTTGATGCATTGTTTGGTTACTTTGCATATGTACAAAATTTATGTACCGTAGTATTGATACATTTTGGAAGGCAGCCTTTATAGATTAATTTATTTTAGCAAATTTGAAATTAAAGAAACATTAAAAAAAACTCAATAAACTTCAAAAGAGATTAACAAGTACGAAAACTGGTTTTCTGTTTAAAATCTAAAATTTTTCAAATAAAGAAGACACATTTAAAATTTTTTTCGTCAACTACACAATGCTGGCAATGGAACTGAAGTACTGTTACTGGTCATAATAGATCCGTAAACTTGTTGGTACAGTGTCAAGTCTATATCACTTTCGATTCTCTTTTCTTCCATCGTCTAAAACTTCTAGACTTGACAAGTCAAGCTTGAACAGTGTAAAATCAAACAAACTTTTCTCATTTTTAATCATTTAATGGGGAATGATTAGCCTGAAACATTCTTGGTCAAATTCCTTAATTAGAAATATTTTTTCCCCCGAATTAATTTCATTGTTCTCCATCTATTTTATATAATGCTCAATGCTTTTGTTAAATTTCAAAAAAAGGTACTGCCTTACTGACCAGAGGTCAGCAAAGAGTATTCAAAAAGATGAGTAGATTCGAATCATACTTATAATTTCTAATATTTATACGCATTCATACTTATTTTAATGTCATACTCATACTACGCATATTCAAAGTTTGAAATACTCATGGTACTCATACTTAACAATACGCATAATGTTATTGATTTCGACTCTCCATGACTTATCGCATACACGAATCCCAAAATAAGTAAGATTCACGTACGAACACCACAATACTCACAAGAAGGTTGTGTGTTTGCGCTGCTTGCTGTCTTTGTCTTTTTTGTTTATGTGTCTTTCTTCTTTCTTTGTAAATGCAACAACAATCACTCGAATCATTTATAAGTATTTTTCTAAATTTCTGAATCTGAATGAGTAGGCATATGAATCAAACATGTTTCGAATGTTATGAGTTTGATGTCAACAACGTTATACTCATACTCATTGCAACTTGTACTTATAAATCAATGTTGTACTGAGTACGAATGAATCAGAGTAGTTGGATTTCAATACTGTTGACTCACTCATACTCAAAATTTCATGAGTACTCATGAGTAGCGAAAAAACGATTAATTGCTGATCTCTGTTATAGGCTCATTGAAATTATAGGAGACTAACAAATAATCAGTAAACTTAGATGAAATTTTTATAAATAAAAGAGATCAACAAGTAGAAAAACTGGTCAAGTCTGTAGCACTTTCGATTCCCTTTTCTTGCATCGCCTAAAACTTCTAGTCTTCATTCATTTAGTGCGGAATGATCTGTTTGAAAAATTTTCTCGTTCGAATTCCCTTATTAAATACATTTTTTCCCCGAAATAATTTCATTTAAACTTGATCACAATCGATTTTATTTAAAATCGCATTCATTACGTACACATTTTACGTCTAGAAGTATGAATAAATACCAAGCGATATTACGCTTAATGCTTTTGTTAAAATTCGAATAGAGGTATTGACTGACTGACCAAAACCGATATTGAAGATCAGTATAGAAATGAAGAAATTCGATACAGGATTAGAAAATATGTATTTTCCTTGCAATGATATATAAGCCATGTACATCACGAATATGCTACGTGACTTGAGAGAACAAATTGAACAGCATTATGCTGTTGAAGAAATTGAAAGTAAAATATGAAATTGAATTGTTTAAACGAAATTGAAAATATTGTTGAGTAAGAATTAAATCAAACATTGATATTTCAATAATATTGCTACACTAATAAAAATAACACTGAACAAAAACTAGCAAACAAGACAAATAGAAAATAAATAAAAACAAAAATAATACTGAACTAAAAAAAAAATAATAAAAAAATAACAAACAATACAAATACAAAATATATGAAAACAAAAATAAATATAAATATAAATAAAAAAAAAAATTTTAAATAAAAAAAGCTGTTATTTCAACATTAAAAAATTATTTCGTAAAATATTAAAACAAACCAATAAGCGGAATTCAAAAATATAAAAAATGAAACACTTTAAATCCGTTGTTTGCTTTGCTTTCTTTTCGTTTAATCATATTTGTTTAAAACAATTGTTCATTTTTTTTTATTAAATTTCTTTTTTGTATTTCACAAAAACCCTTTTAATATATTAATAAGTATGCATGCATATTTTATGGTATATAGATGTATGTAGTGTTATGCATATTACAATAATAATTTTCATAATAATTTATTAATTCGATAACAATTTGATAATAATAATAATAATCATAGTCATCATAATAATAATAATAATAAAAGTGATAATAAGTAATAAGTAATAATAATAATCATTATGTATGCATGCATATGTATGTATATTTAAAAGTATTACAGTTTTATTTCAAATCCAAATCCATGTAAAATTTCCATTTCCGGTTTTTATTTTTTACTTTTATTTCAATTTGTTTTGTTTTGTTTATTCATTTAATTTATGTGTTAAGCATACTTATACTTTTAGGCTAATAGCCATGATATATATTCAAACGTAACATACACACGTTAATAAAACTGTGTATCCCTTAAATATATTTGGTGAATAATAGTTTTCATTTTTTGTTTTTTTTTCTTTGTGGCTTTTAAAATGTTTTTAATGAGTGAAAAAAATGTAATTTTGTTGCTTTTTAATTTGCTGGTGATAAAATGTTTTATAAATATTTAATGAATATTAATTAATTAAATTTTTTTTAATATGATTTTTGTTGATTTAATTGTTATTTTTAAGAATTATTGTTGTGGTGTCATGTTCTTTTTTTAATGTAAATATGATTTTTGTTTTATTTGCAATTTTTTTAAATTCTATTAATTTGTTATTGTTGTTTTTTATAAATATATATGTATATATATATATAGTATGTATGTATGTAGTTGTATGCATGTATGTATGTATGTATATAGATATAATTTATTAATTATTTATCGTATCGTATATATTAAATAATAAAAAGGGAACTAATAAGGACGACTCAACAAGAATTTATTTATTTATTCATTATAAATATAATTAAAAATGTTTTTTCTTAACGCGTCTCCATATATATGTATATGTATGTATGTATATAAAAAAAATATGTTTTAAAAAAAATTTAATAATGCTTAAAGAATTTATTGCTCTTTGTTGTGACAATAAAACATTTAATGATTTAAAGACAATCAAGGCAATAAAATATTGACTTAAAAGAAAAAAAAGAAAATAAAAACTTAAACAGAACAAATTGTTAAATATTAAAAACAAAACTAAAAACTATCACAGTTCAATATATAATTAAATTACATATTGATATTAGACACTCATCATCATATACAATACATTAGTAACAAAAGAACGTATTAATTATATACCATATTAATAATAATTAAAACCAAAGGAGTTAAGAAAATTAAGTTCCTTTTTTCTTTTCGAATACAAAATATATAATTCAGCATAAAATTAGAATAAAAAAGTTGTTCTAAACATAACCTTCATTTTTATATTCATTTATACCGCCCTAGTCAGCAGCTTAAATGAAATGATTTAAAAAAAATATTCAAAAGTTTTCAACATTTCATTACAGAAATAATTTTAATTTTTTAAATTGCCTCAGCTGAATTACAAATGTGAGCCGCTGTTCACTATAATATGTCTTTGCATTTACAAAATCTAATTTTTTTCGAATTTAAAATGCAATTCAGCAAATAATTAAATTTTAAACACTCAATAATTTAGCTGAATTGGACTATAATTCAACATTTATTCGAATTTTTATATAAAATTTATAATTCAGCAAACGGTTTATATATTTTCCTTCTTGACAATTAAAATCTAAATTAGCTGAATTAAAAATGTAATGTCTTTTAGAAGTAAAACTTATATAAACTGGCTTTTTATAAGCTTTAAATTCAATTCAGCTAGTAAAGATATTTGCTTTCTTCAATATTAATAATTTCAATAAAAATTTTCTTTTGTTTCCTTTGCTGAATTAAAAATTGAATTACAAATTCATAGCGCTAAACTGGCTTTCTCAAGCCAAGCATATAATTTTGCTTGTAAATTGATATTTATAAGTAAATTTGTGGCACTTTTGTCAGCTGAATTAAAGAATTAAAATAATAATTTCAATAAAATCTTCTCTACATACTAAAATAGAATTCAGGAGACAATTAAAACATTTTTTTGTTTCGAAAAATTAAAGCAGCAATTTACTGAAAATAGTAAATTACTATATTTATTGCTTTAAAGTCTTGCTGAATAGCATTTTGCATGGCTGAATAGCTAAAATTTTGTTTAATGAATTGAAATCTAAAGTTTAATTAAAAATATTATCTTTTTTATATAAATAAAATAATTTTTATATTAAAAAATATTTTTTTTAAAAATAAGTCTTAAAAAAATTAATTAAAAAAATAAAACTTTAAAATTTTAAAACTGCTGAATAGGTGAAATTAAAATTGATTTTGAATTTCTAATTTTATTGCTGAATTACATATATTGAAATTTAACATTTTTTCTCCTTTTTTAAATTATAAACGAAACTTTATATTGAAATCCTCTAATTGATTAAATGATAGTTTTTTGTTCTAATATTTTTTACAATTAATTTATTTGAAGAAAACTTATATATTTTTTTCGTATAAAAACAAATTTTTGTTGAATAGTTTTCTATCATGCTGCTATCATTACTGCTTTGTTGCAAAACCCATGAGTTTTGTTTTTTTTTTTACAAAAATTTTCTTTTTTTATTTTCCTTTTTATAAATAATATTCAAAGTTTATTTTAATTTGGTTATTATTTTATTTTTGTTTAGTTTTTTTAATTATAAACTATTTATGGCATGTCTAGATTACACAACAACCGATGAAAATATAAAAAAAATTAAAAAGAAAAATAATTAAACAAAAAAATTAATTCATGAAAATCATAAGAAAAAAATATTAAAAAAAACAAAATCTATGAAAATTAATAAATTAATAACAATATTTGTGAATAATAATAATAATAATAATATTCTATTTTTAAATATATATTTCATTTAGTTTTTAATAATAATAATAATGATAATGATAAAAACAAACAATTTATTTTTTTATATTTAAAAAAGAATACATATTTCTTTTTTGCTTCCTTCTTTTTTTAACAAACTTTTATTTTATTTCTCATTCTTAAGTTATAATATAATGTTTTATTCAAGCCATTTTACGTAAAAAGTTTGAAAAGAAATAAGGTTTGAAACCCCACTACAAATCTTATTGCTTCTGCGTTCTCTCCAGTCTATGGAGAATATGCCTTTAAATTGGCAACGGAAAACACAAAACTTATTTCATGCTTTCCTGCTGCCATTGTTATACCAAAAGCCGTAAAACAAAAGCTTATTTTAGTATAACAAATTTAAACTTTAAAAAGAAGGCGGTTAAGAACCCTACTTAAACAAGAAGTTTTATGGTTTTCTTGCTTATTTCGAAGCTTATTTCTCTTCTTACGTTTTACGTTTGACAAGCGCATACGCAAGATAAGCTGTTATATTAAGCTTTTTCTTTTGCTCTCCCTCTCTCTTTTTACACACAAATTCATTTCCTTCTCTCTCTCTCTGTCACTGCATAACTGTGCTATACTGCTGTCCTACACTCTACGTTATTATATTGTTGGGTATGTAACAAACAAATATTTGTATATGGGGCTCCTCTTTAGATTAAAAAAGCCCCTTTTTAAACGCTTCAACGCGATATTTGCTTCTTAATTAATGCCTGCAAGAGACGTGTTTTGGCCTTTTTCTCTTTGTATTGGGCATAAGTCTCTTCAATAGTTTTACGATCGCTTTTCAACATTTTACGGCCATTCTGCTCCTCGAAGACAGTCTCAAATTCCCGTATGATACGCTTTAAAAGTTTCTTCTCCTCTCTAGTCTTATCAAGATTTTCCCATAGTTGTTCTATGGTTAGGAAGCTGATATTTTGATTTTCCTGTTGGGCGGTTGCTGTATTCGTAGTGGTCGTGGTGGTGGTTGTTGACTCATCCGAACTGGCGGTCGTGACCTGCTGCTGGGAATCGGTTGTGGGTGAATTTGTAGTCTCAGTACTGTTATTAGATGAATATTGCAAGGGTGTAGCTTCGAATACCATTGCCTCATGCTCGAGAATTGTTGGCAATTCAGGTGCCCCACCCAGACAGGAACCCGTCATGGTAACACTACGTGATACCAAACGTTTTAGTTGGCGATAACGATCATATAGCGGTCGTGCTGCATCACGTTCATCTTTGGTGGAAGGTCGGCCATACAAGGACTCGAAATATAGTAGACCATGTTGTACGGCAGTCTTTTCTAGAACCAACTGATCGGCGGTCAGTTCGTCTAAAACTTCAGAACGATTTGTATCTTCACGTTTCTCGGAAAGGCTCTAAAAATAGATAAAAAAAATAATGCGAGGTTATTAGTAATTGGTTCAATAATATCGTACTTTTTTTATGAATTGTTTTAAATAAATTATTAAAAATAAATTATTATATATTCAGCATAGCTAAATACAGCAAATTGTGTCATCTATTTTTTTATTTTATTTTTGGAAATTAAAAGAAAACAAAATTATTTTAAAATATTTTTAACAACGAATACTTTTAAAATATTTTTTTTTTTCTATTTAACAGATGACGTGTGGAAAGAGAGTCACGTGTTCACCATTTCTATACACTGTGTGTGGGTGGCATAAAAGGAAAATTAATTAAATTTCAAAAGAAAAATCAGAAACCGGTAATGATGACTTAAAGAATGCCTTACATTAAGGCAGGAAAAACCATTACAACAGATCCCATTGCAGAATCCAAGCTTGAAGCTGTCAAATGTAATCCTATCCTGTATAGAAAAGGTAAGTAAATACATAGTAAAGTATATATTTAGGCGCCGTATTTTATTTAATTTTTGTGCCTACATTATTATGCATGACCCCCACGTAAATATTTTCAATTTAACGTCAATCGATGATTAAGCATTTAACAATTTCTTCATGCAATATGTAGTACATTCATATATAAATTTCGAAACCTTAACCCTTTCATGCCCGAATTTTTTGGGCCAGAGCTAAAATTTTTTTAAGGACATGTGTTTGTTAGTCATGGCCTAAATATGAAGTGATATTAAATTCGGAGTCCTACGTATTCTGGTTTTACACGTTTTAAACCAAGCATGTTTGCAAAAAAAATAATGTTTTAAAAAAATTTAAAATTACGGAATTTATGAACAAAAATGTACAATGTTGCCTATAGGCAACATCGGGCATGAAAGGGTTAACTACACCATAAATATGTACGTCAGAGCCCAAAAATGATCATAAATTTTCGTTTAAATTTAAAAGCAGACAAAATGTGTTTTTTCTTGTTTTTCGATGCCTTTTTTTTCTTTTCTTCTAAAATGTATTACAAAAAATAAATAAATATTATGACAAATTCCTATTGCATTGTTATTGTTTAAATAACAAAAATATTTTTTTTTATAAAAACAACATTTGAAACATCATCTCTTTATGTGGCATACAGCACAGCCAGCAAGCAGTAGATTATTGAAATTTTGCCAAAGAAGAGAAAGATTTCTTGCTTTTCGCAATTAACAAATGGCTCAACAAATTTTTATATAATATGTACGTACATACATACATATACATATGTACCATACCTACATTTTGTTTATAAATAAAAAAGATATTTTCATTAAATACTATAAAAAAAAATTTATATTATTTAGCAGCAAGTAAATACAGTTTTGACCATATTTGAAACGTAAAGGAAATAATAATTATAAACAAATTAAACAACAAAAAAAAAAAAAAAAAACTATAAAACAATAAATTAAAAAAAAAGAGGAAAAATATTTCAACACTTTTTATTTTCCTTTCTTCTTTTCATTGTTTAGTGAAAGAACCAACAAACAGTCTCTCTTTTTAATATAGTGTATGTATGTATGTATGCATATATAAATTTTAATAAATTATTGCTAACATTGTCTAATAATTCATGACAATCTTGCAAATATGGAAATGGCCTTGTATTATTTGTCTTCCTCTAAATAATTTTATTCTCCAAAAAAAAAAAGATGTTTCTGTTTACAAATTGTTTCAAATATAACGAATATAACATCCAGACATCCACAAAATTTATTAAAATTTTTTATTACACAATTTAGATATTCAGCTCTAATGTATAATAAAATTACTACATATCTAAAACGTTTTATTCATTAAAATACAGCTTTTTGAACATTTCACATGGATATGAATCTAAATAGTGAAATTCAAATATATTCAGCTAAGCTGAATAACAAAATCTTTTGTATAGCAAGACTTTCCAATGTTTAAACCACTATTAAGTAATATCAACATACAAAAACCATATATTCAGCTAAGAATTTTTATATTTTTAGCCCTAATATATCTAATTTCCTATAAAAATCTTATTCAGCTTAGCTGAATTGAATTTGCTGGCATTAAAAATATACTTTAACAAATAAAATTACTTAAGAGAACAATATAATGTTAATTCAGCTTCGAAGTTGTTGTAGAAATATAAAACTTTTAGCGAATTCATTATAAAATTTTTAGTCAGCTTAGCTGAATTGAATTTTCTATTGCTAAAAATATTTTTTACTACACAGAACTAGCTAATTAAACCGTGTATATGCATTTTATGCAATACATCCAAAAAATTTCGATAACGTTTTAAATTTAAATTATCTCTTTGAATCTATGTAATTTGCTAAAATTTAATTGTATATTTACTTATAGTTATTAATCAAATTTGTTGTGAATGAACAGAAAAACAAAATGTTTACATGTACAGGAGAGAGCAAATAATTTAATTATTTTTGTAAATGATTTCCGGTTATAACAAAATCGAAACAAATGTTTTTCTTTTATCTTAATTAAAATACATGTCAGACATAAACACAATGCTGTAATGGGTAGTTGCATTGCCGGTAGTTTTAGCTCTTAATACACAGTTGTTTACATAATAATTTACAATTTTACGATATTTAAGGAAGAACAAATTCAAAATATATTTTCTTTTATTACAAATGTTACAAAATTATTAATAAATTGCAAAGTTCTGCAGCACCTGTTTATATAAGTTTGCATATCAATTTGAATAGTTTTTTTTTTATAAAATAAACAATTTTGTTTTCTAATTTTCTTGCTAAAACTTAAGACATGTGCTTAACCACTGTATACAGACATTCTCTTTTTTGTTCTGTATTTTTCTCTTTTTTGTCTTCAACACCTGTAAGTATTTCTATTTATAAATGTAAATAAATCTCTTCTTATAACATGTATTTACAAATAATTCTCTTCTATATGTCTTAGAGAACTTTGATATATGTCAGCCAAACAGTGATATTTTTTATTTAAGAAATTACATTTTATAAAATTGCTAAAAATCCTTGAAAAAACCTATGTTGTATACTTTAAAACTAAAATACGCTCTTTTTAAGTATTTTACAAACAAATTCTCTTTTAATATCACTCTGCTGTATTTTTAATTCCTGCTAAATGTAAACAAATCTGTAAATACTCCTTTCATTATGTTGTAATGTTATTACGTAGTCTGTTATTTATGCAGTCTTTTAACTAACATAACATTAATCATTTGCTGTTAAACATACATTCTGTTTTTCCCCCATACTCTATTTGCTTGAAATCTGTTAAGCATGTAAACAAAACTCAGATGTTTACATAAAACTGTTAATTTGCATTAATTTCTGCTACTCACTGCTCTCTCTTTATGAAATGTAAACACTAAACCTAAACCGGTGATATTTATTTCCTTTATTGAAAACCAGTATATGGCGGCATACTCTGTAGCCTACGCATACATACATAAGCACACATTTATTGTATGACCACTCTCTTATTTTAGTCATACTGCTAATGACTAAGAGTTGGCTCATTTAATAAAAATACTCTTTTTGTCTTGACCACCACCAAAAAAAAAAAAAAAAACACATTTATTTTGATTCTTTAGATGATTGATTATGCCCGAAGAGCATGTAGACAATGTATGTATATGTAAACACTGTATTAAGTAAGCTTATTTAGCTGTGAATGTATGCATGTACCCCCGAAATGTTAATGTTTAAAACGTAAAAAGAAAATATTTATGATATTTATTTAGTCATCAGACATTATTGTTATTGCTATTATTATTGTTGTTGTTGTTATTGTTTACATATGGTTTTGCTTTTTTTAAAAGGTATGATATTTATTTATTTATTTAAAACAAAACCACACATCATTTTTTTGTTTTTGCTTTTTTGGCATTATTTTCTGTAATTACGCATTTAGGTTTGTTCTTTGCAAAGACCAACGAACACCAACACATAGTAAAAATAAAGAAGTTAGATTGTGTTCGCATGGGCACGAGAGTTTATTTATATGTATGTAATCGGGTACTTGTTGTTCATGCCTTAAAAGTTAAAAAAAGAGTGTGTGTTTGTTGTTTACATTTTCAAAAGTCGAAAGCAATAAATATTTGGTGAGTAAGTTACTCTTTCTTGCATTAGGTAAGTAGCACATAAATATGGGGGGGGTATACTGTTTGTTTACAAGTTTTTAATTAGAAATGGATTTACAAATACCACAATAACTACTTTTTTTTTTGTTTTTAGTATATAAGCTCTCTCTTACATTGTAAAAGAAAACACACACACACTTTAAATGAGTGTAAATGTAAACAAAACAGAAAAAGTGTGTACACAAGTGATAAGAAGTGTGCTTATTTGTTTTTGTAAACACTGTTGAGTATTCAAATAGGTGCAAGATGCACAGACACAGTGTGATTCATATTCAATTTAAAATTCCTTGCATTTGATTATGATTGACAGTTTTCTGGACTAAAGAAATAATGAGTGTCTTGAGAATTTAAATTTAAATTGAATTAAATTCTATAAACGTTTTTGTTTTTCCCCTTGAAAATTGCAATGAATTTTTTTATGTAAATCATTTATTAATTCCTTTCCTTTTTCAATTATTTGTTTTTTATTGAATATTATTGATGTTTAAAGAAAGAGTTCTTTATTTTTTCAATTAAGTAGTCTGTGTATTCTGTGATTTTTATTGTTATCGTTTGTAATTAAGATAAGACGGTTGCTAATTAGACCAGCTTTTGTTTTCAGATAATTGACACAAATATTTTTATTATTTTCATAATTATAAAATATATTTGATAGATTAAGTGGCCTTGTTGTGTAATTGTTTTTGTTATCGTTTTAAAATAATTCGAAAATATGCAGTCAATTGCAGCCGGTATTGTAAAGCCAAAGTACCTACGCATAAGCCAAAGAGATCTTAACAAATGTACTCAAAATCAAAAATTCACGGTGCGCAAATTGATGCAATTTTAACTACCATTTGAGTTAAAAACCATTTTTGGCAAATGCGAAAAAATACTTTTTAAATTAAAAACTACCAAAGTATTACTAAAAGTACCACAACAGTGGCAAAAAGTACCATGAGATCAATTTATGCAATTATAAGTACCATTTAAGTTAAAAGTATTCTTGGCAAATGTAAAAAAGTACGTTTTTGCTTTAAAAATACCAGAATGTACTAAAATAAGTACCACAACATTGGCAAAAAGTACCATGAGATCAATTAATGCAATTATAAGTACCATTTGAGTTAAAAGTATTCTTGGCAAATGTAAAAAAGTACGTTTTTGCTTAAAAAATACCAGAATGTACTAAAATAAGTACCACAACATTGGCAAAAAGTACCATGAGATCAATTTATGCAATTATAAGTACCATTTAAGTTAAAAGTATTCTTGGCAAATGTAAAAAAGTACGTTTTTAGTTAAAAGTACCTCACTAGGTACTCAAAAATTTGTATTTTAAAATTACTTCATGAAAACGTATTTTTTTTTTGGTATATTAAAGTACAGTCTTATAATGGGAGTAAAAAGTACCATTTATATTAAAAAGTACCAAATTAAAAACAAAAAAAGTACTAAAGTTTGCCATTCAAATAAGTTTAATAGAGAATTTTGAACAAGCTAATCAGTTTATAAAATGCTACCAAAAAAAATGTACTCAAAAAGGTTCTCAAAAGACCATATTTAAAGGATTGCTCTTGAAAAACTTAATTTTCGAATTTGAAAATCTAGAAGTACCAAGTTTTTCATAAGGGATCTAAAAAGTACCAAAACTAATGTATGACAGATCTAATCGATAAAAACAAAGAAATACCTCAAACCATGTCTTCAATAAAAAATATTTCCATTTAATTCGCACTGTTTTTGGAATGAATTTTAATTTTAAAAAATACCTAAAAAGTACTAAGTATTAAAATATAATTTCCTACAACTAATAGTACTAAATGTCATATGAAAAAGTACCAAAAAATATTAACACTTCACTCACCTGTTCAATTTCCTCTAAGGTGGTCTTCATTTTTGCTAATTTCTGTTCGTTATCCATGCCACCGCTTACTTTCAAGCCCAAAGCGGCCATGGGATCTGCCTTCAACTCATGGCGTTCTTTGCGTAATTTACTCAGTTCCGATAGTATATGCTTCATGTACTTGTCATTCAAACGATCGGCTTGTGATGGCTTATAACCACAACGCACCTCGTATGAATCTTCCAGTTGGGTAAGTTTCTTTTTCAATGCTGTAACACGTTTGTTAATCTGTTTCATGCGTTCTTCGGGTGTTTGGAAGGCCATAACATTCGGTATAACCTGTTGCATGAGTTCGCGTGTCTTCATATTCTCCAAAGAGGTGAAGGTACGGAAAGTGGATTCCATGCAATCATCATCATCCAAATCGTTGACCAACATTTGGGCAGCGGTTTGATGTTGCTTATGATAGGGCTGGGCAAAGGGTTTAACCTTTGACAGTTTGGCAGCCGCATCAATGGAATCCACTAAATGGGGTCGTACAGTGGCGTAACGCCTACTAAGGACTGGGGTTTGATCTTCGGGCACAGAACGATCCCATGGCAGTGCATCTTGAGCTGAGGTGGTTACGGGAAGTTTATGTAGACTGTTTTGACTGCTATTCTTACTACTGTTGGCTGAGGTTTTCTGCATCGTTGGCTGTTGTTGCTGCTGTTGCTGCTGCTGCTGTTGACCATTGTTATGGACATCGTCATTGGAGCCATGCGATGAGGCTGTGGGTGATATTGTTTTAAGCGGTAATGGTTTGGTCACGGCTGTTGTTGCAGCTGCAGCTGCATTATTGAAATCGATTAAATTATTGTCATTCAAATCGTTGGTATTGTTGGTTTTCTCGCTAACATTTACCAGGCCACCCAATGAGGCATTCGAAGAGGAGGAGTTGCTGGATTTTTTGCTAATGAAGCCACGTCTTTCATGTTTCAAGGCGGACAAGTCATATTTGTAAACGTTCTCATCATTTAATTTCGAGGGCAAATACCGTATGGCATTTGTATTGTTTGAAGATTTCTTGGTAATGCCCGAGGCTTTACGGCCCGGCGGTCCACGTGACTTGCAGAAACGTTCACTGCTGCGACGTCTCTCGTGCTCACATTCACTGTCATCGCTGTTGTCGCGATGTTTGCCGTTGCCATTGCCATTGCCACCACTAAAGCACACTCTAATGGGTGAATGGCGTTGAGATCGGGCTGGACTGGTTTCATAACGCGAGCGACGAGTCATATCCTTAATGGGCACACCCACAGTCCAGGCCTGACAGCGTTGCGATTGGCGATTAGCCAAACTGGCATCATTCTCATCCGAAGCCTTTGTGTGTGATATTGCGGCGTCGGTGTTTTCTTTCAATTCCTGTTCATAGACCTCGTAGGGCGTGCGTTTAAAGTCCTCCGAGGATACTCTGCGTATATTATCGGCATTCTTAACCGTTTTCAAGGCATTATTGCCTAAATCTGAAGGCGTAGAGGCCACATTATTATTGTCCTGCAGTTTGCCATTGTCCTGCGGCAATAGCTCTTCGCTGTTTGAACGCTGCAGCTTACGATCTTGTGTTGTGGACGAGTTACTATCAAGGCGCTCTTTACGTTTACGTGATTTTTGCCATTCCAAAGGATTTATGATCTCTGGCAGATATGTTGAATTGAAACGTGACTGTTGCGCATTCTTATTATTTTCCAATTGTTCTGGTAATGATGAGGCATGTTGATGTTGATGTTGGTGTTGGTGTTGCTGATGTTGCTGTTGTTGTTGTTGTTGTAGTTGCTTTAAAGGAGATTTTGTATCGTGTTTCTTTTTGATATGTTGTTGTTTACAATCATCGGGAGTATGGGCAGCCGATGATGATGGCGTAGAGGACTCAGAAGAGGAGGACGAGGAAGATGATGACGATGACGACGAAGATGATGAAGAGGATAATGTATTACAATTATTATTATTATTGTTGTTGTTATTGTTACGACAAGATGCTGACGAAGATGAAGAACCAGTAAGACGACTCAAGTCGTCTTCGCTAAGTCCGGTATTAGGATGGCGCATTCCGCACTAAAAATACAAAGAAAAAAACAAGGGAAAGAATTATTAAAAAATTGTGGAACGCTATTGAATAATTATTAATTAAATGTTTAGGTGAAGAAAAGAAATTTTAATTAAATTATTTTTTTATCGATCATTTGACCACCATTACCATATAATATCTGCTTTTTTAATTTAAATCATAAAGAAAAACGAAAACATTCATGCCTCATTAAACTTTTCAATTAATGTTAATCATACTACGGCTATGATGGAGAGTGTGTAAGTAAATAGGCTTAAATAAATACAAATCATGTCATATTTAAAAAAAAAAATTTATTTTGTTTTTCCATCAATAATTTGCTGTATTTTTATAACAGAACCGAAACAGAGTGTCATAATAATTTCATATGTGAGGTAAAGATAATTACAATAAATATGCTTTTAAAATAGAAATATGTATGTATGTATTGTTTAATAAATTTAATAAGAATTTTATGATTTATGAAAAATAAAACTTTTAATATTCGAAATCATATGCTCTTCGTAAAAATTTAAATATTATTGAACGCTGTTGTCTTGAAAACCAAACATCATTAAAAGATTAAAAAGGCCCTCTACGCAAAATTGTAACAAATTGTTGGGGGGAAAAAGGGGCATGTGACGTAGGATGTCTCATTGGATCTATCTTGTCGTACGGATGCCTAGTATGGTGCGAATCAGAGGTCAGCAATAAGTATTCAAAACGATGAGTAGATTCGAATCATACTTATAATTTCTGATACTTATACGCATTCATACTTATTTTAATGTCATACTCATACTACTCATATTCAAAGTTTGAAATACTCATGGTACTCATACTTAACAATACGCATAATGTTATTGATTTCGACTCTCCATGACTCATCGTATACACGAATCACAAAATAAGTAAGATTCGCGTACGAACACTACAATACTCACAAGAAGGTTGTGTGTTTGCTCTCCTTGCTGTCTTTGTCTTTTTTGTTTATGTGTCTTTCTTCCTTCTTTGTAAATGCAACAACAATCACTCGAAACATTTATAAGTATTTTTCTATATTTATGAATCTGAATGAGTAGGCGTATGAATCAAACATATTTCGAATGTTATGAGTTTGAAGCCAACGTTGTACTCATACTCATTGCAACTTGTACTTATAAATCAATTGTTGTGCTGAGTACGAATAAATCAGAGTAGTTGGATTTCAATACTGTTGACTCGCTCATACTCAAAAACGAAAAAACGATTCATTGCTGATCTCTGGTGCGAATCCCTCGCTAAAACAACTAACTTGTACCTGATGCCACGATTGCAAACGATCTGCCTGAATAATTGTTAGTGATACAAGAGTTAATTTTATATCCTTCCGCTTGATCTCTATCATAAGGTTTTGGAGACTAAAATTAGTAGGTATATCTGGGCGATTAGATAATGCCCTTGTTCCGCAAAGTATTTTGTAAGAATTTGAAACTATGGGAAGCAGTAAGTACTTGATACAGCCATACGACTTCTAAATGAGATTCGGTGTACCTCGTACAGGACACCGACGGTTCCAAGTTCAACGGAACCGACATTTTTTCAGAATCAACCGGAATAATCCAGTCTATAAGGCTGCCGAATACATAATTGTATCCTCTTTTAAGCGGGTGTCGACAATGCAGGCTATGAAAAAAATTTTAGAGACTGATAGCCCTCCACAAGCGAGATATTACGATACTTTCCACACTATCAAAGCATTAAATTGAACTCCAAGACGATGAACAATATTATGTTCATATAAAATTACAGCAGGACACTGACACATGCAGTGTGAAAGACAGTCTCTCTTCCTATTCAGACAGATAGCTCCTGCGAAGATTATCTGCAAAAATATCAAGTCTTACGGCATGGCGGCTACCAAAAGAATAGTGGCCCGTTAGAATCGCTATTGTACAATGAATGGCCATACGATTAAAGGATAGGTTAGGGGTTAGGTCTGAGTGGTAGCTCTGATTTTACAAAGCTCACTTGAGCACGTATAGCGACCCGTTGTGATGCCACGGGTGAACGATTAAAGGATAGAAGTGAGTCGATTCACCTCTTATCCATACGTGTCCAGCAGAACCTAGCTGGATATTGCACATACCCTTCCTGCTGCCAAAGTGGTTGGATAATATTCAATTTTACTTGAGGAAATCGGAAAACCTATACCCTGTAACATATCGGAGTTTTCCAATAATATCCCTATGCCTCGGAACCCATATAAAATTTAGCTTTAAATGATCTGAAATTTCCCTGAGAAATCCCCGTCATTCATGGACAAGAACAACTTGGTCGAAACTACGTTCATTAGGGAATTAATCGATGATCCTGATCCAGAACACAGTGATATTCCAAGTTAACTCTGCAGAGTACATGAACTGGTCAGGTTGTGGCACAACTATCGAACCCTCCGATAAAATCCCGAATTTGGCAATTTCTCTAAGGCGGTCATTTAGAAAATCTGTTCAGAACTGGCACATTAGTCTTGGACACCCTACAAATGATTACCAATACAATGCTTTTCTTAAAGCAAATGGGGGAAAGACCTTTCAAAGATGATTATCAATCAAAGAACAAAGTTTTCTATGATTTCAATAAGAGCTTAATTGCAAACAAATGATTGTGCCTTAGCCTCCACATATTATATTAAATGCCGATAACAAATTAGTCTTTCCGATTAAGCAATATTAAGTAATCGGAAATAAATAACTCACAAACGACGAGTGATTAATAATAAAATAAAAAGAAATCATTATAAAAAAACAAGTGTTTTCAAATATTATAAATTAATTTAACGAATAAATATTTATCAAGTAATCCAAGTAAACGATAGTAATTATGTTCGATTAATAGGAAATAAAATGATTTATTTTTAAGGAATGTTTTTTTTATTATACAAATTTAATAAGAAAATTGCAAACAAGTCAAGTGGTTTTAGGTGATACGAAATACGACAATGTCTGTAAGATATGCTTGTCAATCATATCGATATTCTCAAGTACATACATTTTCTTATCGTTATTTATTAAATATATTCTACAGTGTTTTGTTTTGTTTTAAAGTAGTTAACAATTAATTAATTAATTACAAAAATATATAAAATTTTAATATTTAAATTAAAAAAAAAATTATGAACATTAAGCCTCCTAATGGGAAAACTTTAAATCAAAAATTTTAAAATCAATGGAAAAATTTATTGTTAAACAAATTACAAGTTGTAGTTGAAAAACGTGACTTTGCGGTAATTAAATAGAACAATTAAATCTAAAATTTATTCCATCCATTCATACTCTACTCAAATACATATGAAGCAAATGAAGTAATTTTAGAAAAGAAAAACTATTTCAGTTTTAGAAAAGCAAATAAAAAATATTTTCTAATTCCTACAGTAAAGGAATTTTGAATAAATTAAGAAATTCTTGTTAATTTTTTAAATTCAATTAAAATAATAAAGAAACTATAAATTTATGTTTACCAAAATACTTAGGTTAGGTTAGGTAAGGTGGCGGACCCTTCTTAAGGGAAAAAGGTCCCCTCCTTAAACTTTTGGACTTTTTACGATACCGGAATTAATATTCAACCCGGGGATTAAACATTCTCCAGAAGAAACCAATACCAGGTTCAAACTAATTCTTGCTATTGCAGGAAGCTTTGTGTTTAGAGTTTTAGAGTGTTTTAGGTAAAAATACCCCACTAGGATGAAATTAACATTTGGACTTATTACGATACCATAATCAATATTCAACCCGGGGATTAAATAAACATTCTGCAAAAGAAACCAATACGAGTCCAAACTAAATCTTGCTATTGCAGGAAGCTTTGTATTTAGAGAGCTTGGTCAAGGATGTCAGAAATTGACAAAATTACAGCAGGACACTGACACATGAGGTGAAAGAGGAGACTCTCTTCCTACTCAGACATATAGCTCCTGTAGAGGTCATTTACCGAAATACCAGGTGGTATTAAGGCATGCCTATCAAAAGGACAGTGACCCATGAGAATCGCTATTGTACAACGAAAGGCCATACGATTAAAGGATAGAAGTGAGTCGATTCTCTTATCTTATCCATACGTGTCCAGCAGAACTTAGCGATATTGCACATAACTTTCCTGCTGCCAAAGTGATTGATTTACTTGAGGAAATCGGAATACCTATGTCCTGTAACATGTCGGAGTTTGCAAGCTCCATACCGGCTCTGGCCAGTTCATTAGCAAAGCAATTTCCAATGATTCCAGAACACAGCGCTTTGCGCATACCTTCCTGCTGCCAACGTGATTGATCCTCCCCATAAAGTGGTTGGATAATATTCAATTTTACTTGACGAAATTGGAGTACCTACGCCCTGTAATATGTCGGAGTTTGCAAGCTCCATACCGGCTCTGGCCAGTTCATCAGCAATTCAGTTTCCAATGATATCCCTCCCTATGTCTCGGAACCCATATAAAATTTTGCTTTAAATGATCTGAAATTTCTCTGAAAATTTCACGCCATTCATGGACAGAACAACCGCAGAAACTACGTTCGTTAGGGAATTGATCAATGATCCTGTTTGCGCGAGTACATCAAGAGATTTACAGGGAAAATTTCGCCGCGCAATAAGCTTTACAAAGCTTGCAAAAGAGCCATGACCCCTCTGCCTGGAAAACACTGTAGTGGTTACACAGCGCATGAGAAAATCCTTGAGTTAAAAACTTATATTTAATAAAGAAAATATTTTAATTTCTACTTAATTTTCTTATCATCTAAATTAAGGCAATAATTATAATAAAAAAACATCTGTTGCCATTGCAAACAAAAATGTTTCCATCAAGTTTTTGATAAAAAATTTCCAAAATTCAAGCAAAAAAAATTTTTTTTTTTTTTTTTTTTAAAAATTGTGAAAAATAATTGTAGCATTAAGGGGTTAATTGGCGTTGAAAATGAAGCCATATTTTTTTTACATATTTTTAATCAAATTTTAAGCGTATAAAAATAACACACTTTAGTTACCAAATGTGCCATAAAGTGTCGTCAAAAAGTTTAAAAATAAATTTCAAGTTTTTTTTATTATTATTATTAATTTAAGTACAAAGTTTGGTTAACATAACACGAAATGAAAACAAAAACAAAAACAAAATGTAATTCTATTTGTGTGTGTATATTAAAGAGAGTCAATTAAAAAAAATTATTAATCAGCCCAGTCCAGTCCAGTGTCGGTTAAAATAAATCGATACCGCATGATGATTTATCAATCGATACACAAGTCTGTCTGTGTGCATGCAGCCTGTATTATTAAATAATTTTTTGTTTTTATTTTTTTAACTTTTTTTTACTAAATAAAAAGAAAAATAAATTTTTCTTTTTATGCATGATTCGTTGAAATATTTTTAAAGTCATGCTGATTAATTTTTGTTGAGAATACAATGATAAACGAAGATAAATGTGAGGAGAAAAAGATTAAAAAATTTTATAGTTATTAATTAAAAATAGTACATGATTTAAAAAAAAAATGTTTTTAAATGAATAACAATTTTTCTATAAAATTTAAAAAATCACCAGAAAGAATATCTTCCTCATTCAATTCAATAAGAAATTACAAATCATTGAGAACGACTCAAGGAGGAATTCCTAAACAGTGTGCAAACAACAGTGGAAATTATGCTAAAAGCCAAATTATACAAAGGAAACACAGGGCCCTAATAGCAGGTCAGATTGCTATCAGAGAAAGATTACCGCCAGCCATAAGCCCAGTGCTCTGAACCTGATTGTGTTTTATATACGATAATATGTAGATACGATAATGACGTTGAGAGCAGCATTATTGTCAGAGGCCTAGCAAGGCTCAAGCTAAAATAACTGATGAACGCCGCAAATACTTCGATACTTTTATGCGCCTGAACAGTGCGGGGCACATATGTATATTGGTGCACAAAGCAAAAGAAATATACAGAAGGCTTTACAAAGAGCCTGTTCACTAAAAAATGGTTTTTATAAACAGCAGGCTAGACCCAATAGACCTTCAAGGTCTATGAGCGAATGGTATTGTGGCAAAATTTTGTGAAATGAAGGTGAATAGCAGCAAGCCTGATACCAAGGATAGTTGAAGAGTAAAGTATTATGTCCAGGCATGGCTACTGACGGAATTACCATTTGAAAATAGCAAAAACTTAAAATCCAGATGGTTTCTACGGCGATGTAGATTTTAACGATGGAGAACATACATCCTTTAAATGTAGACAAAAAAATTAAATTGGTGCTGCAACTGTTCAAACTATCGTAAACAAAATGGTTACGTAGCAAGACAAATTGAACAAGAGTAACAAAATACGCAGAGTACTTTGTCCTGAGAATGAAGAAGGATGGAATGGGCAGGGAACCGTAGTGGCCGGCCTGATTGCAGACCACTGATGATCGTGTGTAGAATACCCGGAACATTACAATCTTTTAGCCAGGACTACAACCTAGCTTCTCATAGCACTCGTATTTTATCCATGAGATATAATCCAATAATACCTTCTGTACTACAGAAACGGAGAAGCTAGGCCGTAATCCTGACTGAAGGGTTGTAATGAGCAGTTATGTACTATGTAAGTATGTATGTTCCATACTTCGGTGACATCGAGCTTTTAGTCGAAATAATCCTTGTGCTGTACCGGCTAGAGAAGTTCTAACGAGGACGATGTAATTGTTTAGTGAAGAACCACATTTTCCTATCTTAACGACAAAAAAAAAAAAAAAAAACATCAAAAACGAGAATTCTAATGGAAAATATTCCTTACTATCATACTACTATTTGCACTCATAATAGTTTGAAAGACACGGCTTCTAAATTCTACAATTGTATCCCCTTTATATCCGAAAATTTACCCCCCATCACACCTTGAAATGAAAGTAAATCTTTCATTTAAATTTTAAGCTTTTATTCCATAATATAGTGGGCTTTTAACCCCATGACAAAAATTCAGCAAAAAAAAAATTTTTTCCATAATGTGTGTCTGCCTTTTAAATTATTTAAACAAATAGTTATTCGTCGTCTATTGTTGTTGCTATTGTTATAATTTCTATTACCGCGTGTGTTTTTTTATTTTGTTGTTATGCCCTGTAAATTATTATTCATTTATTTTTGTGACAACTAATCATCTAATATTTCAGACATCCCATCCCTGTTAATTATATAGTACGTGCCAGTTATTATTTTTTATTTTTTATTTTTTTTTTATCAAAATTAAATAAATTTTAGAAATAATAATAAAAAAGGCAATAAATGACGTATATTGTATTGAATATTACAAATGAATGAAAGTGTGTGTATGTGTGTATGTATATTAATTAGTAATAAATAAAAAAATTATAACATTTTATTTAAATTGTTAAACTATTGTATTGTATGGCAGGGGTATTAGAAAATAATTAAAAAAAAAATGAAATGCAAATATTGTTTGTAATTTAAAAAAAAAAACAAGGAGGACACTACGTGCATACCAAAAAGTAAGTAATAATCCGGGGTGTCATTTCTTGGGGTTAGTTTTGGTTAGATGCGGTTAAATTATATTTTACAGGATTTTTTTTTTATTTTTTTTTTAAATAAATTTTTTTTTAATATTTTTTGTTTTTTTTTTGCCTTTTTTTAAACTTCAAGTTCAATATTAAATTGAAATTGGTACACGTTTCTTGTTGCTTGTTTAGTTTATAAAAAAGAAGCAATTCCTTAAGGCTGTCATAAAGTAATTGAATTTAATTAAAAACAATTTAAAATATACTCGTGGTTAGTTTTCTTCTTTATTGTTATTGTTATTTTATTTTATTTTTATTATTAAAATGATTTTGTGGTTAAATAATTTAACACAATATTATTTTACAAAAAAAGGGTTAAAATTTTATTAATTTTTATAAGTTTTATGTTTCTAAAATTCAATTTCTAAGTTTTTTTGTTTAATTACCAGTAGTAACATATTCTTTTGCTTTATATTTTATTAATTAAAAATATATTTTTTAAATTTTATTTTCAGTTTTTTTTGTTTTTCTTTTTCTTAACAAACTTTGGTTTTTTATGTCTTTTTTTCTTGCACTTAAAAATGTTTCATTAAATTTTCTTGTATCATTTATATTTTTAATTTTCATTCAATTTCATTAAAAGAAATTTTCTTTTATTTTTTTTTTTCAATTTTTATTCACTTGGATGCTCACTGTGCAAAATCTAAAACACTAATAAAATTATTTTCTCCCCGTCAAGGCAAAATATATGCAAAAAAGCAAAATGAAAACAAGCACACACACACGCACATAGAAGAAAAGACACAATATCAATATACTCTATTGTTCTCTGCTGTTCTCCTATGTTCTCGTTGTTGTTGTTGTTAATCTACAAAACTCTACGGCGAAAATAAAATAAATGACAAGTTAGCCAGTCACACGCTCACTCACTTTATATGTTTGTAAATATTTTCTTTGCCATTTTTTCTTTTTTTGCTTTTATTTGTTTTTGTTTTGTAGAACAAGGTGTTCGGTATTGTTTACATTCTCTCTTGATTTATAGTACTCACAACAACAATAACAATACAATATAGTAAACAAGCCTACCTACTAATGATCTATCTTTTTCTACCATAGGAAGGCATATACTCATCGTATCACAATGATTGTTTAGCGAGAGAGAGATAGTGGGAAAAACAAATTTCTCTCGATTAAACAAGAATGATGCCAACTGTTGTTGGTAGGCAAAACAAATTGTTAACACGTTATATAAAGAAAACAGTGGTTTTTATAGCCTCATTCTTTTGGAAATTTTTTTAATTAGAATTATTTTTCTTGATTAAACCAGCAATAAAAATAAAGTTTAATTACTTTCTAATCAATAAAATTTATATTTTAATAAATAAAGATTATAAAAACATAATTAGGTTTAAAAATTCAAATTAATTGCTGTTTAAAAATTTCAAAATTCCACTTAATAGGGCCTTCAAAACCTCGGATTTGGCAAGGCTGCCAACTAAAAATGCCATGTAATAAACGAGCAGTTTGCCTTTTTTCGAATTTAGATCATTTAATGAGCAAGAGCTGCTTAAGCAGTGAGTGATTTCAAATGATGAAAAATGTATACGTAAAACTCTCAAATATTTTTCAGATATTTTCAAACAAACTGCCTGCAGATAAATTATTTCTAAACAAAGGAAATAGAAAAGAGCCTAAAGCGAGCGTTGAAATTATCGATACGCGCGCTAAAAATATATTTTAACTCCAAAGTATTTATTTTGCCTTTGTAATCACTGTTTCGAATTGAATTTATCTTAAGTACACACTCAATACTACATTAAAACAAATTCAAAACAGAAATGATAACAATACACACACACAACTAAAGCAAAAAAACAATGTAGCGGCGAGAGCAAGGCATATTTATATGAATATGAATATGCCTTGGGCGAGAGTGTACGAGTATACTTTTTTCTTTATCTTTCTGTTTTCCAACGATATCACAAGAAAAATTGAGAATCTCGTGAGGAAACAAAAGCACACACAAACACAAAATATGAAGAGAGCGAAAGCAAGAGCGAGAACGAGTGAGAAAAAGATAGAGAGAAAGCAAAGTAAAGTGAAGAGAAGTATAAATCATATGTAAACAAAATTCTATTTAACGAACAATAACAGCAATAGTGTAGTGGTGTGGATAAGAATTACAAATAAAAGCAGCATAAATAAATAAGCCGGCTGTCGATTAATGTACAAAAAAAAAAATGACAAATAAAGACGTGTGTGTGGGTGTGTATGATATATGTAAGTGAATGAGAAAAAAAATATTAGAATGAATTGTTTGTGGGGGTGAAATAAAAGAGCGTCACAAAACATCAAGTAACCGGTAAAAATAAAAGAGAAAACACTATTGTTTTCTAACCTTTGTGCTCAACAAGTTATTTAACCACAATAAGCGAAATTTTGTTATATTTTGTTATGTTTTAGGGTTAATTTTTGTTAATTAATTTGTTATTTTCAGCAAAATGTTTATTTCTTTAGTAAGTTTTCTTTTTTTGTATTTAAACACGCGCCTAGCATATGACATTTTACGACCTTTATAATGATGGATGCTCCATAAATTTAAATTGTATGAGAAATATAAAGCACGGAGTAATACAGAGATGTTAAACAATCCATAATAAACTGGCAGGTACTAATTAGACCTTTGTTAGCTTACTTATAAAGCGTTATTTATATGCTAATTATTTTGTTTTGATATCAACATTTCGGATTTCTGCTGTATCTGTTTAAATTGATTTGTTAATTTCAATTACAATCTCAAGTCTATAAAAAGAAATTCTATTTTTGTCAACATTCCAACACAAATTGAGACTCTATTGTTGCCAATGTCTGGTTAAAAGGGGATTACAGTTGCAAACTCGTCAAGTGGTTTTATTTTTAGGCTTTGATACGAATTTTATTCGAATTCAAAACGTGTTTGCTTTATTATGGATGACAACAATTGATGACAATTATCATGATTTACAAACAAATTCAAATTCAACAAAAGAAAAACAACTTAAAAACAAAAATAAACAAATAAATTTTAATCAGTTATTTCGTCACATTGACTACCCAGTGACTACTTGAGTACTTCAGAAGTTCGGAGATAACACAAAACCACAAAGTGGCCAAATAAAAGGGAAGTAAAAACACTTTCAAGTGTTCTAAGATAATGTTTAACCCGCAAATGATGGGCAAAAATATTTACATTTATCTAAATGGCACGTGATTATTTTCTCTTAATGATAATACAGTGTCACTGTCATTCTTTAACAAATGATACAAGTCCACATGCTGCGATGCATGCATCCCGAAAAAGTCATTGTTTGATATGAATTTTAGGCTGGCTGCTTTATCAGTCAATATTTCTTTGACAATGACATAAGCCAAGCCATCATGGTCAACGGTGAGCGCTATGGGTCGTGGATGACCAACCTCTTTTGGCATGAATTGTAGATCTGTGCATTAACAACGTGAGATTTTAGTAGGACGCCGGTACGTGCCACACAGCTCATGCCACATTGGATATTATTCACGAGCGATTAGAGAATATCGTCATCTGTAAACTGGCCATCGAGATCACCCTTTTTTTTAAAGGTTTATTAAATCACTGGTATATGCAAATAAGTCAAAAACCAAAGCGGACTATAAAGCCAACATACTTTATGTTAACGCTCTCATTACGCCCAAATTATTTGCCAGTGTTATGGAAAATTGGACATTTCGCATACGCTCCACGCGGAGTAGCCGAGCGGACATCAATAGGTCTCTTAAACAAATAAACAATTTCGATGATATCTCATATACACATATATATAAAGGGTGTTTTTTATAGAGGTATAGAACTTTAAGTTGGAATTACTTTTCAAGATGGCGACTGATTTAACAGCTGTCAAGTGATTTATTCTCAGTTTGGTTTGGCAATTCATCGTGAATAGACTCACGCCTGAACAACGCTTGCAAATAGTCCAAGTTTATTTCGAAAATAATGGTTCTGTGCGAAAAACGTATCGCGCACTACGTCCATTATATCGTCGACAAAATCGTCCATCAGAGCAGTTAATTCGATTAACCATGGAACGTTTTCGCACCACGTTTACTCTTATTGATAACTCGCATCCCCAGAGACGCTGTACGGTGCGTACAGAAGAAGCTATTGCTGCTGTAGAGCGTAGCATTGAGGAAGACCCGAATGAGTCCATCCGCCATCGAGCACAGGAATTGGAAGATTTTGCGGAAGGATCTTGGTTTGCGTGCTTACAAAATCCAACTCGTGCAAGAATTGAACCCAAACGATCATCAAGTAAGGCGTAGATTCGTCGAATGGGCCCAAAACGAGATTACCGTTGTTCCCGATTTTCATAAGCGAATTTTGTTTAGCGATGAAGCGCACTTCTGGTTGAATGGCTACGTCAACAAACAAAACTGCCGCATTTGGAGTGAAGGTAATCCTCAAGTGTATGTGGAAACACCGTTACATCCAGAAAAACTGACTGTTTGGTGCGCTTTATGGGCTGGTGGAATCATTGATCCGTACTTTTTCAAAAACGATGGTGGCCAGAACGTTACAGTCAATGGTGATCGGTATAGAGCCATGATTACTAACTTTTTCATTCCTGAATTGAATAACCATGATGTCCAGGAGATGTGGTTTCAACAAGACGGCGCAACATGTCACACAGCTCGTGCCACAATAGATTTATTGAAAGACACGTTTGGTGACCGTCAAATTTCACGTTTTGGACCTGTGAATTGGCCTCGAAGATCTTGTGATTTAACACCGCTAGACTACTTTCTGTGGGGCTATGTAAAGTCATTGGTCTATGCGGTAAAGCCACAAACGCTTGACCATTTGGAAGACAACATTCGCCGTATTATTGCCGATATACGACCACAAATGTTGGACAAAGTCATCGAAAATTGGACGTCCAGATTGGATTACATCCGCGCCAGCCGTGGCGGTCATATGCCAGAAATCATATTTTAAATGTAATGCCACAAGATTATCTTTCGGATAAATAAAATTCATGTCAATCGAATAATCCATCGTTGTTTTATTGCAACTTAAAATTCTATACCTCTATAAAAAACACCCTTTACATATATGTACATACATACAAAAATGGTCATAGCAACCCTTTAGTCAGGATTACAACCTAGCTTCTCACACTATTTATGTTGTGTTAGTTAATTTTATACCTGAATGGCGGGACCTACAGTTTAAAGTAGACTCTGAACGATAGATTTTTGAAAAACTATTCATGGCATCTTACACACACTTTGTTTTATTTAAAAATAGGAAATGCTTGGTGGAATACCCGATAGGGGGCGTACAGAACATGGAATCCAATCAAGCAAGTCAAGTTGAGATAAGACTAGAAAACTGAGCATCAGCTCAGACGCAGATTAGAAATGTAATTAGGTGGCCCAAATAAATATACGAGACACATTCGATACATATTCAAAGAACCATTTTAGAAATTGCAGAAAGGAGCTGAGATTTGAAACATGGGATCTCGTCTAATAAACCAACACACTATCTACTACTAGACTACAGCTGTTTCTAGGTGATTTAGAAGTAAAAAATAGGGGAAACTGGAAAGGATAGAGAGAGATAGATATAGAGAACATAGTCATTTCACAAACCAACTAATGCCAGAATGAAAAACACAATGTCGTAAGAAAGCCTCGTCAAAAATTTTGAATTTTTTTCGTCTGCACATCTTTCAAGGCTGTCAACTGTTTGAAATCATTCATCTGAAGTGTCATTATTGGAATATTTGAAAACCAACATACGTATGTATGTATACGTCGAAAAATCGATAACGTACAGATTGGTAAGGTCTCGGTACTCAATGAAATAAAAGTTTTATCGAAATCAGCTGAGCTTTATGAACCATTTTAGCTGAAATGCTCACAAAGTCGTCTTTAAATTGTGAATAGAATAACACCTGCGCATAAACTTATAATGTTTAGAAAGGCAGAGCTCCGATTGACAACAATCATTACAATAACGTGACTACTAGCAATAACTATGGCCAATACCCAGTATTGTCTGAATACTACAAATAATATCCCCGGCACTAAGAGCGGGTAAAAAAGGCAATCAAAGTCCATTTTAAAATCTTTCGATGAACTAAACTTGGGGGTGTTACAACCTAGAACCCTATAAGTGAATGCTTTTTGATGTGAACTTAATTTTGTAACGAAATAAGTTTCATGTAAAGGACACTATGATGATGAAACAATACTTGGGGAATAACGCCTACTTTTTGAAACACAACAGCCATTGAAAAGGGGCAATAATACTTTACTAGTATCAGTTCCCCCTCAAGAAAATTAATACGAATTAATTGAGAAACTAAGAACAATTTGATGAATGGTTTCTTCAATGCTTTTAAGTTTTTTTTTATTTAATTTTGAATCACTTCTTTAAAAGTAGAGCCTATTAATTGCCTTTTTACATACATTTTTCTCCCCGTTTTAATGGAATTTCAATTACCTTGAGTGCAAACCAACTGTTTCTTTTCGAATTAAAAAAAGGTCAGAACCATATTGTGTGTGTGTGTGCCTAAATTAATTGTGAAATAATTTTATTTCTCATTAACAGCCCGTATCGCACAATAGTTAAAGGGAAACACAAGTGTTTTTATTGTTTAAAACGACGACGACGATTACAAATTAAGAAAGTAAACGAAAACAATTGTTTTCAGTTCTCTTTTGCCCGTTAATGACTTTTACGGGGTTGCTACTGCTCGAAAATTGTCAACCTCTGCAAATACAAACCCCGCCCCCTCTCGAGTGTATGAGAGTAACAATGACTTGGCTTCAGTTAAGAAAATTATATGTCATCCTCCCATTTCGTTCAGTCATATATTGAACCATAAAATTGTTTCTTTTTTTTGTTATTTTTTGTTTTCATTGTTGTTGTTATCATTATTGTTTGTTTGTTTATTTATTTTGATTGCCATCAACAACAATCTAAAACAGTCGTTTTTTTTTTTTAATCACTTCTTACCAGATTAGAGTGGTAACATCTGGTTTCCTTAGGTAAATAAAGTCATCAACAACAGAAAAAAACAAGCAAAAATAAAAACAAAACAAAATGCAATAAAAACTCATGTGAAACCGTAAAAAGAAAAGAAAACGTCAAATTTATAATGAGCCTAACAACAACTACAATAACAATTTTAGTTAAAATTCTTTACAGATTACAACGTCAAATCAAGCAGCGTAACATTGTCTTTATTCAAGTTCAATGATGATAGACACGATACACTTGTGTGTAGAATTTTTTTTCTCCTGTCATATGACGTTTTGCCCGCCCATTATGCAGTCGAAGATCGAACACAAACTTTTTAGGCCACTTGTTTAAACATTTGTCATCGAATTATTGCAACAATTAAGCCGGTTTTTTCTAAGAAACTAATCTGTCTTTAACATGAAATTACCGGAATTATCCAGATGTTATTTGCTTAGAAAGTATTCTTAATTAATTTGGAAGATCAATATTTATTCAGTTTCTTTCGATGTGCTTATGAAAGGCAGGGGAATGATAATTTATCACCATAGGAAGGTTAGGTTAGGAAGGTAAACGCTAAAAACATCTTCAGTCGGAAATCAGTAATAGATACCAAAATAGATACCAGAGAAAAAAAACCAATGGAAAATGTCGAGAAAATATGTATGTATGTTTGTCATTACAAGCCTTTAGTCAGGATTGCAACCTACACTCAGCCACAAAAGTATACATACGGTTAACAAATTTCAGAAATTTTTTAACCAATCCGTTTTCGTTGAAAATCTTTATAATTGTCTGACAACATTCCTCGACTTTAGGACGGTCTTTTGCATTGGTTCAGAAATTTGTGAAAATTGTTAATCGGATGTATACTTTTGTGGGCCCCTGTGCACGGCCAGAATTCAGTTCAATTTCAGAAATTCCGTAAGACAGATTTTTTAAATTTCCGAACGACAGATTATCTTAAGAATTTTATTTTCTCTGAGTTTTTGCCAGGAGACTGGTGGAAAAAAATTGCCGAAAGGAGTTGAGATTTGAACCATGGAATCTCGTTTAATAAGCGAACACACTATCCTCTACTAGACTACTGCTGTTTCTAGGTGATTTAGAAGTAAATAGGGGAAATAGGAAACGAGAGAGAGAGAGAGAGAGAAAGAGAGAGAGAGAAAGAGAGAGAGAGGGAGAGTGAGAGAGGTAGAGAACAGAGTTGTTTCACAAGCCAACTAATGTGCAGAGCAGTGTTGCCAGTAATTCTTTTCAAAAAACTTTTTATTTCTGGGAAAAAAAACTTTTTTTTACAAAAAAAAAACTTGTTTTCTACAAAATTATCAAAATTTTTAAAGGAAACACCGGAGAACGGTGTCCTCTATTGGTGTTTCTTTGCTACTTATGCCCGGGACGAATAAAATACACATTATTTTATATAAAAATGTAAATATTTCGTGTTATTGTTGAATTTATTGAAATTTTGAATTTTTCGAAAAAACTTGTTGTGTTAGAAAACAAATTTAATGAAAACTTTTTCGCATCTCAAAAAACTTGGAAAAAAGGGAAAACTTGGCAAATGGCAACGCTGGTGCAGAGTGAAAAACACAATGTCGTAAGAAAGCATCGTCAAAAATCTTGATCTTATTCGTCTGCACATCTTTCAAGGCTGTCTGAAATTATTCATCTGAAGTGTCCTTATTGGAATATTTGAAAACCTAAATACGCTATCTACTACTAGACTTTAACTGTTTCTAGGTGATTTCGAAGTAAAAAATAAGGGAAACTGGAAAAGAGAGTGCCCGAGTAGAAATTCTCAATGTAGGTAGAAATCCCCCATCAAGAAT
Organism: Sarcophaga subvicina; assembly: GCA_936449025.2. Classification (NCBI taxonomy): domain Eukaryota; kingdom Metazoa; phylum Arthropoda; class Insecta; order Diptera; family Sarcophagidae; genus Sarcophaga; species Sarcophaga subvicina. The sequence goes on from OW388084.2 coordinate 15,991,580, forward strand.
CTTGATTTGTCTCCTCTGCACATCCTTCAAGGCTGTCAACTGTTTAAAATCATTCATCTGAAGTGTCCTTATTGGAATATTTGAAAACCAACATACATACGTATGTATACGTCGAAAAATCCATAACGTACAGATTGTTAAGGTCGGTACTTAATCAAATAAAATATTTATCGAAATCAGCTGAGCATTATGTGTGTTTTATTTAACGTGGCTTTAGAAATCAAATTTTGGAAAACTCTTTATTTTCTAATTTTATTTGCATATTTACCACATGATTTAATTAATCGTTGTTGACGTAAAGTATTCTGAACGAATATAGTTTTCAACAGAGACATCGAACCAAGAATAATCGCAAAATCAAAAGGCAAAGAAACTAGAAAAGAAAACTAAGGCGGGACCAAACCGCAAAGAAATTACAAAAGAAAACTAAGGCGGATCTCAGTCACGTTTTGAAAAGTACCCAGGGTAAATATTTCCAATCCAATATGACAATTGAAAACAATGCAACCGAATGCAATTTAAAATGGATGACGTCATGGATATCTTAATTTAATTATCGATGCGACCCTGTTCTTCAACCACGAGTCATGGAATTATTGAATTGTTTCATTCGTTTGCAAGACCTATTGATGCTATTATGTGCGGCATGGCTTCTCTGGGTTTATCTCATCTGAAATGTCAGATTTTCCATAGCTTTATCGCAAAAATCTGGCTGAATTTGGCTGATGGAATGGGTTATGTTGGCTTAGAGGACCGCTATGGGTTTTGGGTTTATTTGCATATATTTGCGACTTAAGAAACCACAACAAGAAAAAGTTCAGCGGAGTCAAATCGATCTCGGTAGTCAGTTCACATTATCTTCTTGTGAGATGATAATGTACTCTAATCGCTCGTGGAAAATCTTCAATGTGGCATTAACCACTTGGCAAATAGCGCCGTCCTATTGAAAACACAAGCTGTTTATGCCCAGATCATGAAATTTAGGCAAAAGAGAGAAGTATGGAACGATAACGCTGCTAGCCCAAAATTCACACCAAACAGTGCCTTTTTCGGTATGTTTTGAACGCTTTTGAATCTCATTATCCTCGTCCCAAATTCGGCAATCACGATAAAATGAGTCTCGTCACTCAAGATAATTTTTCGATGAAAATCAGAGCCCATTCAGCAAACACATACCATTGTTTATGATCGTCCCTCCTTCGATATCCACTAGTTCTTGATACTCGAGCAACTCCAGAAGAGTTTTTCTATGCGCAAAACCATCTTGTTTAAGAAGACAAGGTAGAATGGTTTGCCTTTTTTTTTTGAAGCCCGGAGAAAGCGGATCTTTTTCTATCCCCTTGAATAAGAAGGATTGTTTTATGTGAAGCCCTTTTTTCTTTTTCGTTTTTAAGTAAAGTCATAAACTTGATTTGGAATATTAAAACCATTAAATATTTTGACCAAATCAGTTGACAAAAATGAGTCAAAAATTTATTTTTCCTCACGTGGGTCGTATAATTAATATTAATTGCAGACACCACACTACGTATAAGTGTTTTGATTTTATTTCTGTTAACCTTTAAGCTTTACAAACCAAAGACCAACCAAACAACGTAAACAAAATTTTTGTTCGACTATAATAAGGAAATAATCTAGAAAAGTAGCAACAAAAAAAGGGGGCTGCAAATTCAGTACTAAATTGAAAACAATTTCATGCAATTTATTGTAAAAAAAAAGAACAGAAAGGAAGGGAAGGGAAAAAATGAATTCACTCTGTACGACGTTGTAACAACATATGGACTCGAAAAGACTTTTTTTGTGTTATGAATGTGGTCGGTGGTGGTGGTTTGCCTTGTTTTCAATCATTTTTAAATGCCATGACTCGTGTCTCATCATTTAAATGTTTTTTTTTTTTTTTTCTTAATTTTACAACACATCACAGAGATAAATTTGCAATAAAAAAAAAATATTTATAAACAAATTGTACATCGAGAAAAACAACAAGAAGATGAAGAAAAAAATTTAAGTATTTTGCGTCATTCAATTAAAATTTAAAAAAAAAGAAGAGGCAAAAAAATTCTTAGGGGCTACGTGTTTACAAACACACGACGACGACGACGACACTGCTCTTGAAAAATTGAAAATTTTCCTTCAAGAGAAACAAAAAACATACAAGACGATGTTTTTCTTTTGAAAACAACACGAAAACATGTGAATTTCTTATGTTTATGAGAAATTAAATTTAATATGAAGTTAAGTTAATTAAAAAATTAAATATTTTGTTCCAAAAAAAAAACACTCAAATCGATCAGCATTCCTTAATTACACGTACGAGTACAATTTTATACAATATTTGTGACGATAAAGTTCAGTGTCATTTAAACGTATTTTTTTGCTCTTTTTTTGTTTGTCTAGGCCTTTTTATTTTTGTATACAATTTGTCATAACAATTTTTAATAATTATTTACAAACATATGTATTTCTCTTCTACAATTTATTATAGGTTGGTAAACAGACCGGCAGCTGTGGCTGTGCACCCGCCGTTTATTATAATAAAACGTTGACATTCATTTTAACGAATCGTAAAGTGAAAATTTATCGATATTTTGGGGATCTGATTATTATCGTGTTTTTCGAATTTTCTTCTTACATTTTTTAATGACTTTTATTCTTTAAGTAGGAATTTTCAGGAAACGTTTCTGTCAATTATTTTCCCACTCGGAAAATTTTAAGTGAAAATTTTTGTAAAATTTAAAATTAAATTTTAAAAAATTAAAAATTTTTTATTTCAAAATTACAATTACTTCCTCCCACATATGATGAATAATCACAAGCGTTTTTTTTCTCTCTTTTCTACAGATACACTAGGCCCGTTCACATGTTCAAAACTTTAACAACACCAATCTTGGTTTGCTTGGTCTCAACTAAAGTGAAAATAAAAAGTGGAGATCAGAGTCATGTATCAGACTATCCAGCAATAACCAATTTTTTGACAGAGCACTGTTGAATTAATCATCGGAACACATTCTTGGAACCTGTTTGGTATTAATGCATAATGCAATAAATCTGGACAATAACAATAATAATAATCTGTTGTCTTTTATTTACAGACTTTTATTATCAAATAATAAGTGAATAATGGAATTCCGTACACGGTAAGCACGGCGAGCCCAGTTTAAGAAAAACAAAAATTATACACAATGTAAGGCCTTGAAGATGCTGAGAATTGAAATCCATCAATCAACAAACCGAAAGGATCGTTAATCTTGAAGGGATAACATCGATTTTGCACACTAATATTATCGATTACATATGACCAATAATAAGCACAAACTTGCAGTAAAAAGAGAGCCAAGCGGAATAGAAATGACGTTGTGAATAAGCCCTGATGGTTTTTGTATAATAATTAATATTAATAAAAAAGTTTTATTTGATTAAAAAAAATTAATCAATGTTATCGATAAATGTTATCGATAAAAAGAAACTAATATAATAAGTTAATAGAATATATAATATTAAATTTTATAATAATGTTTTATAAAGAATCATTGTTTTAAGTTATTTTCCGTTCTTCACATTCTACGGAATACTTGTCGATAACACTCATTTTTCATATTAATCGATTTTCTAAGGAAATTGCTTTCCATAAAAAATCTGTGAAATTAAGATTGTTTTCTTAGAAAATCGACAAGTTTCTGTAGAATGTAAAGAATGTATAATGAAGAATGTATACGAAGAATGTATGTATATGTAGAAAGTATTTGAATAAGAAGTTAATGTTATCGAAAACTTGCTTGTAGAAGAAAATTTATAATGTTATAGAGCTTGTTAATAGAGCTTTTAAGAAGTTAATGAAGAATTTTCTTTAGAAACTTACTGTTATCGACGAAAAATAAATGCTGATGAAAAATTTCTTATAGAAAAATTTTGAAAAAAATTCTATCAATAAGTCTTTTCAGTTATCGATCGAAAATTCAAAAATTGTCTGTAAAAAGTTACACAATTACGAGAAAAAATTATTATAATTCATATAATTTTGTATAGAAAAATATGGTTATCGATTTTTTTAATATATAATAATTGTTATCGAAACATTTCCTATAGAAAATCATTGCTATTAATATATTTTTTATAGAAAATTAATGTTATAAGGGAATTTTTGCATAAAAAACGAATGTTATCGAAATACGAGTTATAGAAAACTAGAGTTATCGATACATTTTCTAAAGAAAATTAGTGTTAATGACAAATTGATATAATTTTGTATAGAAAAATATTGTTATCAATTTTTTTTTAATATATAATTATTGTTATCGAAACATTTCCTATAGAAAATCATTGCTATTAAGATATTTTTTATAGAAAATTAATGTTATAAGGAAATTTTTCCATAAAAAACGAATGTTATCGAAATACGAGTTATCGATACATTTCCTAAAGAAAATTAGTGTTAATGACAAATTGATATAATTTTGTATAGAAAAATATTGTTATCGATTTTTTTTTAATATATAATAATTGTTATCGAAACATTTCCTATAGAAAATCATTGCTATTAACATATTTTTTATAGAAAATTAATGTTGTAAGGAAATTTTTCCATAAAAAAACGAATGTTATCGAAATACGAGCTATAGAAAATTAAAGTTATCGATACATTTCCTAAAGAAAATAAATGTTATCGACAAATTTTAAACAGAAAACAGATTTTTTCATAGAATAAAATTTCTTTAAAAAGGATGTCTATTGGAAATTATAGTTATCGATAGAACTTTATAGAAAAATGAATAGCTTTACAAGGAATTTTGTTTCCAAACTAAGAATAAATTACTCACTTGCGATCAGTTATACGAATTTAAATTTGAAAGATTATGTTTTGGCTAAAAGAGCTTTGCATTAACTGTAGCTCTCTAATTCTACTGAATAGTTTGGAATTTTGTTTGAGAAGAAAGTTCAAGTACAAACAACACATCTACACATGTTAGGTCATTAACGTTAGTATAATTCTCAAAAAAGGGGATTTCTTCAAAAACAAAACTTCCAGTAAAACACACACCCTAAATGAGAGACTATTTTTGAAAGCGCCTGTGACTTTAACGACCATAAATTAAAAACTGCGTAATTTACGATAATTTGACAACGGCAGTAAACACAAAAACAAGTTGACCAAAAAAGGCTTAAATGGGTATTAAAAACTCATTTAAATGAATCGTGATAGGATTTCCGATATTCGATATGATATGAGGGGGAAGAACTTTAATTATGAAATTTTTATTCATTTTCAATGATTGCGAAATGACGGACAAACAAGTGTATGGACTATAAATTCTAAATAATTGCATCAAAAAACATTTAACTTTGTGTAGGGGAGGAGGCGGGTAAAATTGTATGTCTTCGTAGAGATGTGTAGGTAAATTGTGTGTAATGTCAACGTAATGTAAACTTAATAGTCGTATACTGTGTATTTACAATATAATAAGAGTGTGTGTTTGTAGAAAAGAATTTGCGTATAAATATTGAAAGCGTGGTGTGTTATCACGTACGCATTTTGTTTTTATTTTTATGGGTCTGACTTCTATGCAGGCCCACTAAGAGGCGCACAAAGGGGCCTGTGGAGGCATCATGACACAATTTATTGTTATTGTATATTTTATTCTTTGTTTATTTACTTCTAATAAATATGCATGTAAAGAAAACTTACAATAACAATCCTTATGTTTACAGTGTACATACGAGAATTATTTCCATCATATGGAATTAGAATTGTATTTTGATCAGATGTTTTTCTTGTTATTATTGTTCACATTATTATCGGTTTAAATATATATTTATTAAAGAAAATTAAACATTTTTTGTAGGCCTTTGACTTTCGAAGACTGTGAGATAAAAATAAACAGTAATGGTAAGGCAATGACACCACATCATTTCACTTTAAAATGGATTTTAATTTTTGTAAATAAATAGTGATTTATAACCCCTCCTTTAGACAACCAAAGGTGATTTCATCTTTTAAACCGTAAACTCTTTAAGTTAAGACTGTGATAATTTATTGCCCTTTTGAATAAAAAAAAAGCAAATATTAACTTTAGAAGAAGAAAAAAATGTGCTTCAGATTTTAATGCTACTTGTTTTAGTATAAATATTTATCATTCTTTTCATTATTATTTACTTAACCTTCAACTTGGTCATTACAACCCTTTAGTCAGGATTACAACCTAGCTTTCTAACATCAACCATGTTATGTGTGTGAATTTTATCCATGAGCGGCGAGATCCACTTTTTGAGTAGCTGTTCATGGCAATTTTATTCATTCTCAGAGCTATTTGCCAGAAATCTGCTGAGAGGAATTCGCCGACGATATATTTTTTCATATTTGTTTGAGATGTCTGATCTCTTTATTTACTTAACCTTATTGATCACTACAACTCCTTAGTTTAGGTTTAGGTTGGGGATGGTAGCTCTGATATCACAAAGCTCACTTGAGCACGCATAGCGGCCCGTTGTGATGCCACGGGTGAACGCAGTCCCTGTACTGATCAAGTTCCACAAAATCAGGGAAGAGGAAGAAGTTGGTCAGCGCAAGGGCTACACTGGAAAACCAGCCATAAAGTTTGATGAACGAAGCTATATCCTTGATATCAATAGATGATAGCTCCGTCAAGCTGACAAGAAATGGGGAGCCAAATAACCTATATCTACACCTAGCAAGAGACGGGCACTGACAAACAAAGTGGAAAACAATCTCCTCTTCCTCAGCGGATCTGCATCCACGGCAGAAGTCGTTAAATAGGAGCCTCATTCTTTTCGCGTATCTACCCATAACGCAATGACCTGTAAGCATGGCCACTGTGGTTGAGATGACCTCACGACCAAGGCCAAGTAATTGGTTGGTACGCCTTCTATCCATCAAGGGCCAGGTGAGTCAGGACTCTTCATTGACCCAGGATAGGTTGGCGTCCCGAAAGAATTTCCTCGCAATATCCAACTTGATCGAGGCAAGTGGCATACCCAATTCAATTGAAGAGGATTCCGGAAGGAGTGCACCAGCTCTGGCGAGCTCGTCGGTCCTACAGTTTCCCGGAATGTTACTGTGCCCGGGGATCCACACCAGTGAGATACTGGCGAAGCGCCCAGAAAGAAGGTCGAGACAGCGTCGACATTCCCTAACGATCCTAGAGTTAATCACGAAGCCCGATAGAGATCTTATCGCGGCCTGACTATCAGAAAATACTCTTTAGTTAGGATTAATAATTTTATACGTGGGTGGCAGGACCTACTGTTTAATATCCACTCCGAAGGACAGATTTTTTGAGAAACTTTTCATGACAATTTTATTTCCTCTCGGAGTTTTTGCCAGATGGAAGTGGCCAAAAGAAATCTGGGCTCGCTTCTAATATGCCAACACACTGCCTACTAGTCTACAACGTCTTCAACTTTTCTAAAATATCGGAAAATTCCAAAAACTACTATAGAAACTAACTTTGATAAGAACTCTGGCGATTAATTTTGTTAAATTCCGTAAGCGAATTAAAAACAAATCACTTGGTCCGCCCATGTTGTCCTGTCTCTTCACAAAAAGCGCACTTATTGGATTTTTAAATCTGAAATGTGTGAAAATTTCAAAAACTACTATCCAAACTTGCTCTGAAAAGGGTTCTGACAATGGGTTTAATTAATGGGGCGTAGTGTACACTAAAAACAATCCACCACGTCAGCCCATGTATCCTGATGTATGAACCGATTTATATTGGCTGTCGGAAATGCATGATTACCTGCTCTGTTGTAGTTCTTTTTACACAATATTTTGTAACAATAATTAACTATACGACTAGAACTTACTCCACAAGCTTGTGTTTTTTACCCAATTTTACCAAGGAATTTAGTTCAGTTTGCTGGTTTTAATTTGAATTTATTATTCTGTAATAAAGCTTTATTAACTAAATGGGTTTGTGTCTAGGATAATACATTTTAAAATCTTACACATCTAATAAGTTTTCCATATGTAAGTCGAGGTTATAAAGGGTCCGCCAAATAACTCTTTTTTTTTTTGAAAATGCTTTGAAAAAACTACTGAATATTTTCTCAAATATCTTTTTTTATTTGAAAGTACAATCCTTCCGGTTAATAATGGAAAATAATTTCATTGAAATGGCTGCCTCGGCTGGCCATGCAGTAGCCTACACCAGAAGATGCCGATTTTGGCAAAAAAAATCATCTTTTCAGATGAAGCTCATTTTGAACTTGGCGGGTATGTATAAACAAGCAAAATTTTCGCATTTGAGGCACAGAAAACCCGCACGCATACATTGAAAAGCCGACGCACCCAAAACGAGTCACTGTTTGGTGCGGATTTTGGTCCAGAGGCATAATTGGGCCATTTCTCTTCGAAAATGAGCAAGGAGTGGCCGTTACAGTCAATGACGATCGTTATCGGGCCATGTTGAACGAATTTTTGTTCACAAAAATTGAAGAGGAGGATATTGGCAACACTTGGTTTCAACAGGACGGCGCTACGTGCCACACAGCCGAAGCTACACTCGATGTTTTGTGCCCTGTTTTTGAAGATCGCATTATCAGCCGCAGAGCTGACCACCTCGGAGCTGCGATTTGACACCGTTGGACTATTATTTGTGGGGTGCCGTAAAAAATAAGTATTCGCCGACAAGCCAGAGACAATTGACGCTTTAAAGAACAATATTCGTGAAGCCATTGGTGAAATACAGCTGCACACAATCGATAATGTGCATAAAAGTTGGACCGATCTTGTAGGCTACTGCATGGCCAGCCGAGGCAGCCATTTGAATGAAATTATTTTTCATTATTAACCGGAAGGATTGTACTTTCAAATAAAAAAAGAAATTTGAGAAAATGTTCAGTAGTTTTTTTAAGCATTTTCAAAAAAAAAGTTATTTGGCGGACCCTTTAGTTTCCAATTGTGGATAAATTATGTTCAAATATTACCCAAAAGAAGGCTTCAAAATATTAATCGTACAAATTGAGTGCCTTAACAATAATATTTGTAAAAAATAACAACAAATTCCTGTGGTTTTTTCCTTAACGTCATTGAAAATAAAAGTGTGTGACTAGATCAACTATAATGTGATTAGTATGCCAGTGTTATTTTCCTTTCCATAGCAGCATTCTTTATTCAAACAAAAGAAATCCGATGTTGGATGTAAAAAATATGTCATCGAACCATATAAACAACATACGCAACAAAATTCCCACCATAATCATATGCAAATAATAATAAAATACAACCAACAACAAAAGAAATTAATACAAACACCTGAGAAATAAAGAGTCAGGCCAGTTAACAACATCTCGGCTTCTTTCTTAAGTTCAACTTTTAGTTGAATACGGCGGCTTGGTTTTCATGTGCCTGTGTTTCATAAGTTTTTTATAGCCAGGCAAGCAAGGCAACCCATGTATCATTATCATCGTCATCGTAATCATCGTTAGGTATGACGCAAGCAAATAGTTAAAAAGGCGGTTATATTTTCTTTTTCAATATTGCAAAAGTCCAATGTACACAGCTCGGGGGTCTTGTGACAACAGCACAGTATACAATGATATTTCCAGTGATGGATGGTTGGTTGGGTTCGTTGTTTGGTTGCATTACTATTATGATGAAACTTAGAACTGTAATTATGGGATTTCGTATTTTGTTTGTTCAGGTTCGCTCGTTCGTTTGTTGTTTCTATTTTTCTTCTTTTTACAAATACTTGTATAAAGAAGTGAGCAAGAATTTTATTCAATAAAAATAAAATATTATTTTTATACGGACGTCATTTATTTAAATTGTTAAAAAAGAAATTCGCAACAAAATGATATGAATTGTACAAGTGTGGCTATATTATGCGCTGATACTTTATTAAAGAAAGATGCAGAACGGAGGTAGGAATAAATTTCATTACATTACGTAGCATATTAATAGCATGGTTTGTGAACGAACTAACCTTTATTGAAGAGAGAAATAATAAATCTGACCTCTTAACAAAAAAATCTACATACTGCAGTAAACACTACAGTAGCTTAGATTAGGTTAGGTTAGGTTAGAGGACGTGTACTTGCCAATTAAGACAAGTACAGTACCCGGAGGTCGAATTGACCCATTGTACAAACGTCCTAGTTTCTCACACCACTTATGTTGTGTGTGTTAATTTTATACATGAGCAGTGGGACCTACAGTTTAAAGTCGACTCCGAGCGACAGATTTTTGAGAAACTTTTTCATGGCAATTTTATTTACTCTCAGAGTTTTTGCCAGAAATCTGCTGAGAGGAAGTCGCCGAAGAAATATTTTTGTATTTTATCTTGATGTCTGGCCAGGGGCTAGAACCCTGGCCTTAAGTCTAATAAGCCAACACACTACCTACCAGACTACGACGACTTGAAATTAGATTAGGGCACCCAGGGAATATGGTTTGAAAATATAGGATCCTAGGATGCTACAGTAACTTAAATAAGGGCAACCGGGGAATGTGATTTGAAAATATAGGATCCTAGTACACTACAGTAGATTAGATTAGGGCACCCGTTGAATGTGATTTGAAAATATAGGATACTAGGACACTGCAATAGATTAGAGCACCCGTTGAATGTGATTTGAAAATATAGGGTCCTAGGATGCTACAGTAGCTTAGATTAGGGCACCCGGGGAATCTGATTTAAAAAAATATGGAATAACAGATAAAAAATACTAAAGCCTAATGCCAAAATGGACTCCTGCCAAGTTGTAAAAATTGTCACTTTATTAGGGGAAGGCAAATACCGATTTGGTGTCGGAGACAGACCAAACCACTGGACAAAAGCACATATTTTCATTTTCTACTCAATGAGGAGCATAGATGACACGGTTGGTTTTTATTAGGAAATCTGTGAATGCCAATCTTCTGAACTAGATCAACTGGCTGAATTTGTAAACATTTTAGAAAATACCATACTATAATACCATACTGTAATACCATACCATAACCCTACCCTAGCATTGAAATTGATTCAGTAAATCTGCGATTGTAGATCAAAAGATCGCACAAGTTTGATAGGATATGGCTATTTATTAGCGATGACATAAACCTAGAATCTAGAAAGGACCTAGAAAATTTTGTTCTGCATATAGCGATAACTGCAGCCGCCGTAGTCTAGTAGGTAGTGTGTTGGCTTATTAGACGTAAAGCCAGGGTTCGAGGCCCAGGCCAGACATCAAAACAAAAATACAGTCTTTCTTCGGCGACTTTCACTCACTAGATTTCTGGCAAAAACTCTGAGAATAAATAAAAATTGCCATGAAAAGTTTCTCAAAAATATGTCGTTCGGAGTCGACTTTAAACTGTAGGTCCCGCCACTCATGTATAAAATTAACAGACACAACATAAGTGGTGTGAGAAACTAGGTCGTAATCCTGACTGAAGGGTTGTAATGACCAAATATGTATGTATATAGCGATAACAGGCCTAGATTCGCCTGGTCTCTGTGCTACATGGTTTATTATCCCATTCTTTCTTTTAAAAAATGATACAAGTTCTTGATATATTATTTATTCGAACCTTCAGAGAGGAATGCCAATCTTAGGTATGAACTCATTTAATTCTGTTTGCAAGAGCGTCAGGGAAATACATTAGAACGATCGTAGAATGTTTCGCTATCACCTCTACAGACACTCGAAATTCTTGGTAAATCTATGTGGTGGTGTACAAACTCTCTAGGGATTTAAAGGCCGCTTTTTAATAGTGCGATGGCTTATCAGACTATAGTTCAGACATTTCGAACAAAAACGAAATATAAAAAATATTTCTTTCGATAACTTCCCTCTCAGCAGTATTCTGGCAAAAAATCAAAGGCAAGAAAGATAGTTCTTTAAAAACCCGTGGTTTGGAGTGGACTTTAAACTGTAGGAAGTCTTGTCAATCATACATAAATGAATGACGATTAAAGGCTGTCTTCCAAAATGTTAGTTGCTTTGTGTTTGAACAAAGTATCGTGTTTCATAATGCCGCTGTACAAAATATATACAATGTATTCTATTTCAAAATGTCGTCAATGTGTATTCTTAAAGCAGTCAAAAAGCAAACAGGCATCAGATTTATAGTTGATGCATTGTTTGGTTACTTTGCATATCTACAAAGTTTATATACAGTAGTAGACATACATACATAATTGGTCATTACAACTGTTCAGTCAGGATTACGTCCTAGTTTCTCACACCACTTATGTTGTGTGTTATTTTTATACGTGAGTGGTGGAACCTACAGTTTAAAGTCGACTCCGAACGACAGATTTTTGAGAAACTTTTTCATTGCAATTTTATTTACTCTCAGAGTTTTTGCCAGAAATCTGCTGAGAGGAAGTCGTCGAAGAAATACTTTTTGTATTTGGTTTTGATGTCTGGCCTGGGGCTCGAACCCTGGCTTTATGTCTAATAAGCCAACATACTACCAACTAGACTACGGCAACTTAACAGTAGTAGAACTGCATACAAACTTTGTATTGATACATTTTGGAAGGCAGCCAAGTTGTGTCACGCCTCTTGAGGATAACATTAACACACATAACATGAGTAGTGTAAGAAGGTAGGTTGTAATTCTGACTACAGGGTAAGAAAACTATACTCTGTTACCGGATACCCTGCAGTAATCGGGTAGTTTAAATAACTACTTGTTTCGAAAAGATTCCACACTCGATTTTTTCTGACTTTGTTGCATAATCAATGAATACTTGGTTGACGTTCTTTGGAAAGTATCAAAGGCACTTCTAAAAACGATGGCCACCATCCTTATGTTTTCCTCAAACGGAGTTTCATTATTCCACCACCAAACCGTGGGCCAGTAGAATAGGGTCCGTTCTGTTTAAGGTTTTCAGAAAGTTGTCAAGGGAAAGAAATGTTTTTCTTGGGCTTACTTTCTATTTTTAAAGACATTTCTTAAATGGTTGTTATTTGAGAACGACCGACGTGGAAATGTAATTTTAATTGAAGCCTCTTGCCCCCACAACAAACACAATCTAAAACCAAAGCAGTTTAGAATTTTGAATTTATATTTAAAGAAGACGGTGTGAGAAGCAAACATTTTTTTCATTCTTGGTAGAAGACGAGTTTTAAATCCATTAAAAACAATTCTTAGAAAACGATCAATAAAACAACATTCTTGATAAGTCTCCTTACTTTCATATTCAAATATTTTGAAAGTACTTTACAAACGAACACCCTGGGTCTGAAGTGTTATTTTTTTATAAAAAAAAAGAAAAATAATTTCAAAACAGCTTTTATCTCCTTTCATTTTACAATAAATATTTACAAAAGATATAAATAAATTGAACATATATATTGTACACGTACAAAAAGATATTAAAAAAATATTAAATATTATTTAATTAAACAAATAAAATAAAAGAAAAAGAAAAGCAATGAAATTAATTAAACAGATACGGACGTTGGGATTTTTCTTTTACCGGCAGACTAAGCGGGCGGCGTCGGCACATGCAGCCAATAGGTTTTAAATTCTTAAGAAATTTAAAAATAAATTCCAATATTTAAGAAACAACAACAAGAAATGGTGATTAATTATCGATATGTCTTAAATAGATTGTGTTTTCTTTTTATAAGTTATTTTCGCAATTGTTAAGCAAATATTTAAAAGGGATTTGTTTTAACAAAATAAAATCGAAATCAAATCAAACTCAAAGCAATTGTAGACACAAAACAAAAAGAAAGAAAGCGTCCAGCGTTCGTTATTAAATGAAAAACTAAAATTAATCACGTATATGGACTTAATACCTTTCAAAGAGGAGGAATTTTCGATTTTTTTTTCAGATAAAGTAAAAAAACAATACGAAAAATTAAATAAATAATGCAATCAATGAAGTAATTGACGTCATTGGAATTTAAAGGGAAAAAACGACGTGTTTGAAAAGAGATTTTGTTTTCATTTTCGTTTTTTAAAGAAGAAAAATTACCACGAACGAGGTAAAGAAAATGAAAATTCCAAAGTTTGCTTAAGAGTCCCATGAAAAGTGGTAAAGTTTCGAAATAAAAGCCGGCATATTTAGGTTTTTGTTATCGTCAGAAGTTTGTCAAAAGTAAGGTCCCCCCATCCCCTTCAAATACAGAAATTTATTACAGTCAATTCCTAGCATGGTTGATGGACGAAGTACTTACTTACTTAACTAGTCATTACAACCCTTCAGTCAGGATTACGACCTAGTTTCTCACACCACATATGTTGTGTTTGTTAATTTTATACATGAGTGGCTGGACCTACAGTTTAAAGTCGACCCCGAACGACAGATTTTTAAGAAACTTTTCATGGCAATTTTATTTACTCTCAGAGTTTTTGTCAGAAATCTGCTGAGAGGAGGTTGCCGAAAAATCACTTTTTTGTATTTTGTTTTGATGTCTGGCCTGGGGCTCGAACCCTGGCTTTACGTCTAATAAGCCAACACACTACCTACTAGGCTATGGACGAAGTAATAGGTCTTATTAAACAAAAAGAAAGACCATTTCTGATCGCTTGGATCGCATGTATTTAGTCATTACATCTCTTTAGTTAGGATTTGAACCAAGCTTCTCACACCACCCGCATTGTATGTGTGTGTGTTCAATTTATCCAAAAGAGGCAGGACCTACAATTTAAATTGGTTTCCGAATGACAGACTGATGAGAAACTTTTCATGACAATTTTAGTTTACTCTCAGAATTTTTGCCAGAATACTGCTGAGGGTTTGAGCAGGGGTTGAAACCATGGGTACTATATTAATAAGCCAACACACCAACCTACTAAACAACGGGGCGACTTCACATGTGTCCGTTATTAAAATCTTTTAATCAAACTCGAGGCACCGAATGGTTTGATGTTGATAAATGGGAATTTATTATCAGCTATTTATGTAAGTCAAGGGTACTGGGGGATGTAACTGATGAAAACAGTTCCACAAATGCTTTATGCTTACGTCTCTAACACAATAATATCAAGACTTAAGAAAAGCAAGATCACAGGTGCCAACAGAATTGTTAAAGAGCAAAGCTGGATATGACCGGAGCGTACAAAATGGTAAGATACATTCACAAGCTAGGCTGCACGGTCTCTTCGTAGTAATATAAGTATACCGAATTCACCAAATTAAATCAAACCCATCACCATGCCTCTCGGAAATTGTTATACACTTTCTTTGTCAATGTCCATCTCCTGCGAGGAGTTAGGTTAGGTTAGGTTAGGTTAGAGGACGTGTAATTGTCAATTAAGACAAGTACAGTACCCGGAGGTCGAATTGACCCATTGTACAACGTCCTAGTTTCTCACACCACTTATGTTGTGTGTGTTAATTTTATACATGAGTGGTGGGACCTACAGTTTAAAGTCGACTCCGAACGACAGATTTTTATTTGTTGAGAAACTTTTCATGGCAATTTTTATTTACTCTCAGAGTTTTTGCCAGAAATCTACTGAGAGGAAGTCGCCGAAAAAATACTTTTTGTATTTTGTCTTTGATGCCTGGCCTGGGGCTCGAACCCAGGCTTTTGCGTCTAATAAGCCAACACACTTTCTACTAGACTACGGCGACTTCAAGGAGGAGTTATTTGGCACTACATTATTTGCCAGCTTAACTGAGTTATCATCCATTGATGTCAAGGATATAGATTCGATTATTAAACTTTCAGGCCGGTTTCTTCGTCGTGCTTTTAATATGTAGCCATTGCGCTGACCAACGTCTTCCCTAAATTGTTTGAATTTGGTCAGAACAGGAACTGCGCTCCGCTAAGCGTGCTCAAGTGAGCTTTGATAATCAAATCTACGACTTCAACCTAACCTAACAAAATCTACACACTCCGACTTATAGTGTAAAAGACGCATTGAAAGCAAATTGCACATACCGCAGTAAAAATAGAAAGTTACTTCAACAGGCTATTCAGCAGTCTTACAGCTGTTTCTCACGAGAAGCACACGAAGGTGTTGGAAACTGTGAACACTTGTCACTGACGAGAGTGCTACAGTAACAATACGATAAGAAAAATACCACTGTAGGATTATGCGCTTTGTGCATAGAACGATCTCTACGTTTAAAAAAGAAATCCCATTAAAACCACTGTCTATCGTCTGCAATAAACTCAATAAATACATAAAATTGATATTGATTAAAAAAATATTTCCAATGCCTTAATGGCAGCATCGAATGTGGTGTTCAGACATGCACCTTTATTGGGTAAATTGCAATAAACGCCATTATTGTGTTCAACATTTCATTTCAAAGTTTCAATTAAGTATTGCGCAATAAATTCGTAAATTGTAGTGCCCTGGTAGTCTAGTGGGTAGTGTGCTTGACTATTAGCGTGAGTGTCGTGGCTTCGATTCCCACCAGAGACTCTGGTCTGTGACACTACACCGAGCATATGGTCAAGTTACTCCGCTCGTATATAATTAGAATATAATTTGTAATTGTATTGTAATTAATAAATAAATAAATTCGCAAATTGTTATAATACTGTGTAAATCTTGAAATGCAGCACTGTCAAAAGTGTGTTTAGTGAGCATATTAAAATTAACCGAACACTTCCTGTTGACATTTGACAACTCAAATGTCTACAACGACAAACGAAAAAAAAAATGTTTTTGAAACAACCAGCCGTTTTGTTTACCAGCTATCAAATGAATATTGAATAAGCAGCTGAACTGCGTATATTATTATGCCTGAACTCTTAAAATATTGTACTCAATAAAACGAATATTCAATATCAAAATATCAATGACAGTACATATCTGAACATAGTATAATTCAGTGCAAAACCCTACCATAATTGATACCTGATGCCTACTTCCATTGGTATACCTTTGGTAAAATGGAAATTGTAAAGAACTTAACGAAACAAATGCTTTCAATACAATATTAACATCATTATTGATATGATAATTTAATTTATATATTTATTTATCTATATATATAAAAATGAATGTTTGTTTGTATGTAATTAATAGAATCGTAAACTATGCATTTGATCATGTTATGGTCTTTAGCAAAGTTGTTGCGCATGAGCCGGGGAAGGTTCCTAAGATGATATGACATATTTCCGACAGGTGGCGCCACTTAAAATTACTAAAAATGATTTAAATCCTACAGTGTGCATTTAATCATGTTTCGGTCTTTAGCAAAATTGTTGCGCATAAGCCTACGAAGGTTTCTAAGTTGGTAGGACCAATTTCCGACAGGTGGCGCCACTGAAAAATACTAAAAATGAATTAAATCGTAAACTGTGCATTTGATCATGATATGAGCTTTAGCAAAGTTGTTGCGCATAAGTCGACGGAGGTTTCTAAGTTAGTGCGATTAATTTCCGATAGATAGCAGTACTGAGAATTATTCAAAATGAATTGAATTGTAAACTATGCATTTGATCATGTGTTGATTTTACCAGACATTTTAGGATTAATCATTTATGATTTTAATAACATTTAGTATAACTCATTCCCGTAATATGTCAATCACAAGTTTGAAACATTTTAATTTTGGAAAATTTTTAAAAATGCTGTTGGGTTCAATTGGATTGGCTACATTGTTAGAATCTAATAAATTTAAACGCATTTTTTACGTCGTTCCCGTGCAATCATGCCTCCAAAGCGACAAGCAATTGCTCGACCGTGTAGGTCAAGAAGCTTTGAGATTGGAAAATCTTCGAGTTGAAGCCGCTAAAACCCGTTGGCATGAATCACTTGGACAACGACAACGGAGATTAGAAACTAATCGCATGAGTACTACTCAGGCCCGTTCGTCTGAATCAGCTGGACAACGGGAAACAAAATCCATAAAATTATTCAAAATTAATTGGAGATTTGTGTAATGTCTTTTCTTGAAATTTATTTTTGTTGGTGGCGCAGTAACACGCACAGGGTACAGCTAGTTTTTAATAAAATTATTCACAAAATCAAAAAAATTGCAAAAAAAAAAATAAAAAATGACGAAAAAAATTAACATTTTAATTATGTATTCCTATATGATGAGTACCAACCATTGTATCTGCTACACGAGTATGTTACGGAAAAAAAATAAATATTTACAACAAGTGTCAAAAGTATGTAAACAAATTAATAAACAAAATAATAATAATAATAATCATTATAATTAAAATTATATTCCGAATTATTATTTTTTTTGTATTTACTACACGCAATATTTTAAGTAATCATCATTAACATTACTACCTCCCTCCCTCTCCTATACTCATTATGATTGTAATTGTTTGTTTGGGGCATGAGATCATCATTTCAAGAAATTGAAAGATGACAACAGAAATATCATCGGTGCTGCCATAATAAACAAAACAAAGCCAAAAATTATTAACAAAATAAATGATTATCAATTAAATTATTATTCTTAAGAATTGAAAACTAAACAAACTACGACGGATATTGAAACAATGTAAATATGGGTCAATGAAATTTACTTTTCATGCAAAAACAAACATGCGTTTAATTGCTGGCGACGGTTTTGGGGTGTGGACACTTTCCACACAATTATCGATAAAACAATTGATTGTGTCACATTTTAATCTGTAATTAAATGAGTAAGAAATTGTTCATGGGAAGTAAATATGCCACCATTTGCCACAATATATTTTTTTTAGAATACTTAGTAGCTTGTGAGTAAAGTAATGAACAACCGCTGCATACTCAAGAGTTAATAGCTTAGTACTTATAACGGGTGATTTTTTAGCTTTATTATCTTTTTGGCAACACTGGTTTAAACAGCTCACGCACGTTTCGTGTTTTGTTTCACTGTCAAACATCTTCAGCTCACACACGTTTCGTGTTTTGTTTCACTGTCAAACATCTTCAGTTTGGTCTATAATTTAACCATGAATCGTGTTACAAACGAACAACGTTTGCAAATCATTGAATTTTATTATCAAAATGCGTGCTCTGTTAAGAAAGTTCATCGCGCGCTTCTTCCACTTTATGGTCAGTTTAATCGATCCGATGAAGCGACTATTCGGGCTATTGTGACTATATTTCGCACCAAATTTACATTGTTCGGCATTAAACCACCCAACACGCTTACGTCGAGTGCGAACTGAAGAAAATATCGCAGCTGTATCGGCGTCAGTGTTAATGATGACCATCAATTATCGATTCGTCGCCGTTCGCAGCAATTGGGCCTCTGTTACTCAACAACGTGGAAAATTTTGCGGAAGGATTTAGGTGTAAAGCCTTGCAAAATACAGCCAGCTAGTGCAAGAATTAAGGCCGAACGACCTACCGCAACGCAGAATATTTGGTGAATGGGCTCTTGGAAAGTTGGCCGAAGATCCACTTCTTTATCGAAAAATTGTGTTCAGCGACGAAGCTCATTTTTGGCTCAATGGATACGTAAATAAGCAGAATTGTCGATTTTGGAGTGAAGATCAGCCAGAAGCATTGCAAAAGCTACCAATGCATCCAGAAAAAGTCACAGTTTGGTGCGGTTTATGGGCTGGTGGCATCATTGGACCGTACTTCTTCAAAGATGCTGCGAATCGTAATGTGACTGTGAATGGTGAGCGCTACCCTGAGATGATATCCAACTTTTTTTTTGCCTAAAATTCAAGAGCTTGACTTGCATGACATGTGGTTTCAACAAGACGGTGCCATATGCCACACAGCACGCGTAACAATGGACTTATTGAGAGGCGAACATTTTATTACAAGTTCGGGACCGCCTAGATCGTGCGATTTAACGCCTTTAGACTATGTGGGGCTATGTTAAAGCTCATGTCTATACAGACAAGCCCGCTTCAATTGACGCATTGGAAGACAACATTGAAGCATTTATTCGTGAGATACCGGCCGAAATGTTGGAAAGAGTATGCCAAAATTGGACTAAGCGGATGGACAATTTGAGGCGCAGTCGCGGTCAACATTTGCATGAAATAATCTTCAAACATTAAATTATATGGACGGTACTATCGATCCAAATAAAGATTTCATGCATTTTTCTGAATTTTGTGTTTTTTTTTAAAAATTTTCCTATAGCTCTTAACCCTTTCATGCCCGATGTTGCCTATAGGCAACATTGTACATTTTTGTTCATAAATTCCGTAATTTTTAATTTTTTTAAATGATTTTTTTTTTGCAAACAAGCTTGGTTAAAAACGTGTAAAACCAGAATACGTAGGACTCTGAATTTAATATCACTTCATATTTAGGCCATGACTAACAAACACATGTCCTCAGACCCAAAAAATTCGGGCATGAAAGGGTTAAAAAATCACCCGTTATATGTTAAGCAAACGTATGTTTAGCTTGTAATTTTTGTTAATAGGAATTTAATAACTATGGAGAGTTTCCTGAAGCCAAAGCGCTAAGCTTACGTAATTCGTCATTACAACTCTTTAGACAGGATTACGGCCAAGCTTCTCATACCATCCAAGTTATTTGTAGTAAATTTATTGGCGGAAATTACAGCTCAATATCGACTTCAAACGACAGATTTTTGAAAAACATTTGATGGAAATTTATTGACTTTCAGAGTATCTAACAAAAGACAGTTAAGACGAAGAAATATTTTTTCCACACTTCATTCGAGGTGTCTGAGCTAGGGAAGAGTCTAAGCTGAGGTTTGAATCTCCGGCTAGTGCATAATAAGCCTACCTACTAGACTATGGCACCTTAAGCTTAATAATCGATAATTTAATACAAGATTCCTTCACAAAAATTATGAGAAACCATTCTCTACACAGTGGCGGCCTTCCAAAATGTATCAATACAAAGTTTGTATGCAGTTCTACTACTGCATATAAACTATGTAGATATGCAAAGTAACCAAACAATGCATCAACTATAAATCCGATGCCTGATTGCTTTTTGACTGCGTTAAAAATACACATTGAGGACGTTTTGAAATAGAATACATTGTAAACATTTTGTACAGCGGCATTATGAAACACGATACTTTGTTCAAACACAAAGCAACTAACATTTTGGAAGGCAGCCAGTATGTTAAACAATTTGCATCTTCTCTTACTCAAACGAAATAGATGACCGCTTTGAAATATTTGAATTCACTTAGAAATTTAGTCTTCACTTCACTTCACTGTATCCTTTTATTGTATGTGACTATTGCACTCAACACTTGAAATTATACTTAACACTTCTTGCTTGTGTAATACATCCTTTGCAATTACCTTTAAACACTTTAAACAATTGTGTGTCATTTTTCTAGCATTTCTTAATTAAATTATTTTCTTGTCTTTAAATATTTAAACAATCAACATTGAATGCAAGCACAACATTCAACACTAAATTACAAAAAAATACCACGACGCAATTATCCATCCACAGTATGTTCTCATATTTATTTAGTTGCCTCAATTATCTGGCAATTTACGTTTTTTTTTCTTATTCCGTTTGTCATTTAATTTTTTTTTTGTCTTTCCTTTCAATTTAATTTCTTTTAAAAGCCAGTAGAGTCTAGTCAAGCGATTTGGGTAAAGAAAACACGCGTAATAAAATGGAAAAATTATATTTTTTTAGGCTTTCAACAGCCATTTAAAGTCGTTAAAGGCACGCAAAACGTATTGAAAAGAAACGAGACTGGTTTTGTTTTTTGTTGTTTTAACAATATTTCCTGGCGTTCCAAAGTTTCCATCCCAAAAGAAATTAGAAATAATTATTGAAAGAGGAGAAAAAGGCACTTATTTGTGATAAATAAGGCTTTTAACATTAATGAGAAAATAAAAGCAGCGAAATGGGCAAGAGGTGTTGTAAAGGCACCCAGCTGAAGAGAAATTGCTTCAAAAAACAACAGTTTTTGAAAAACTTCTGATGTATAGGTTAGATCAGATTAGCTTGGATGGTGCCATCACGTGAAGTTTCCATTTATGCCCGTTCATTAAGGCAATTGTTCTCCCAAGCTTCATGACAGGAAAGCGCTCATGCACTCCACTAGAAAGAGTCAGCTAAGACAATTTGCCCTTATTACCGGCCAATGTTGTTGTTCAAGGTTAGGTTAGGTTAGAGGACGTTGTCTTGTCAATAAGACAAGTACAGTACCCGGAGGTCGAATTGACCCATTGTACAACGTCCTATTTTTTTACACCACTTATGTTGTGTGTGTGTTAGTTTTATACATGAGTGGTGGGACCCACAGTTTAAAGCCGACTCCGAACTACAGATTTTTGAGAAACTTTTTTTCATGGCAATTTTATTTACTCTCAGAGTTTTTGCCAGAAATCTGCTGAGAGGAAGTCGGCGAAGAAATGTTTTTTGTATTTTGTCTTGATGTCTGGCCTGGGGCTCGAACTCTGGCTTTTACGTCTAATAAGCCAACACACTACCTACTAGACTGCGACGGCTTGTTCAAACTCGGCGACAAACTGTTCCATCTGGGATATTAAGAGTGTGGTTTTGTCGTAAACCTTAGTACGAGGTCTGGGCAAAAACACATGATCACTTAAAATCTCTTCCTCCCCCTAGTAGGTGTCTTGTCTATGAGATTGCTACCTTGTGTATCATAAGGATAGAGACCGACCGTAGCGTTTAAGCGTAACCATAATTATAATTATGCCAACTCAACCTTGTGATCAAGCAGGTCATTATTTTTGCCCAGGAAATCTTAGTTATGGTGTGAAATTAATTCGTAATATTTAGCCCCATTGTAGCAAAAGCAAGCCTCAATTACGGACCACATAAGGAGTAGTCGACTTTTGGAGCCATTATGGTCAATTCGTTGTCGAGGATAACACCGTGTTCATTGTTGAAAATGATGAAGACATGCATACTGAACGTCGATATGATGTTCGTAAAGGACTTTATGGCAATCTTTTTCTTCGGGCCATCAATCTGCCCATATTCTGTGCATATTCTGGCTAAATCTCCTGGTTTATAACATTTTTGAGCACTATTCTCTCTACGCCGTAGTCTAGTAGGTAGTGTGTTGGCTTATTAGACGTAAAGCCAGGGTTCGAGCCCCAGGCCAGACATCAAGATAAAATACAAAAAGTATTTCTTCGGCGACTTTCACTCAGCAGATTTCTGACAAAAACTCTGACAGCAAATAAAATTGACATGAAAAAGTTTCTTAAAAAATCTGTCGTTCGGTGTCGACTTTAAGCTGTAGGTCCCACCACGCATGTATAAAATTAACACACACAACATAAATGGTGTGAGAAACTAGGACGTTGTACAATGGGTCAATTCGACCTCCGGGTACTGTACTTGTCTTAATGGACAAGTACACGTCCTCTAACCTAACCTTCTCTCCACAAAAGAAAACAAAATGGATGCTGAATAAATGTCGGCTATTGACCGAGCATATGACAGCCGTTATCTACTGGGTGAGGTAATGACGAGTTCTAACCTTAGCAACGACATGTACTTCTCCCCTAGCAGCAGTCTACTGGTTAAATCTTTCAGAGTAAACTAATTGCCTGTCGTTCAGGGTAATGATTAAGCACTCATGGATTAAAAGTGAACACACACCACACAATGCTGTGTGGATTAAGCGGTAATGTGGCTACAAACATACAGTGGTGGCCTTATAATTAGAAACGATGTTTCTGGAACAGAGTTCTCTGGAGTGACGAATCTAAGTTGAATTCGTCCCAATCTGATGGAAAAACGCATGAAAGTCGTCCTCCAAAAAAAAGCCTTTGGTTCCAGGTACACAGTGAAAACTGTAAAACAAATTAACAAACATACATGGTGCTAAGTCGTTTCTAATTATAAGGAACCCACTGTAGGTAAAATATATATTTTTTAAGACTTGAATTCGTTTAAAAACTAGAAATAAAAGGTTTTTATTTGTCGAATGCATTTTTTTTTTGCCATCAGCCAACAACGCATGTTAAACCATGTTAAACAACTTCGTTTCAAATAATATTGCTTTCAGTTTATTTATTTGCCATAAACCATAGGCCATAAAATTGTCATTTTCTTTTAAACAAAATTAAAGCTAAAGGCTACGCGTAATCATTTATTTGATCTACAAAATAAATTTAAGCCACCTCTGTAACACTGGCCAAAAATAGCTTTTAATGTCAACTCGTGTTTGTGACACGCTATTTAAACAATTCAATTCAACTGTTTATTGACCCACAAAAAATGATTTTAAAATAGTTTTTGTCTCATCTGCATAAATAATGGATTTAAACCGTGGGCGTTTGCGCATGGGCACACCGTCTTTGAAACCGTTATGCAGTAGTTATTGGCTTAGCAACAGAGATTACAAACCAGTTTTATAAACAATATCTTTAAACAAATGCACTCCATAGATTTATTTAAATTTAGAAAAATGTTTAGTATGAATGAAATTTATTTGAACCACAGGTGGATTTTTGTGAACATAATGAACTGCTAGAACTAGATTTGGTGTTAAGAATGCCGTATAAGTAGACTTGGAATTCCCAGGCTGCTAAACATATGTCATGCTCATGTGTATCCCGTGGGCAGCTCTCTTAACACGTTGACTGCCGCGGCAATTTTCAGAAAACTTGCCAAAAAAAAAACGACAGTTTGATTCTTTCACATTAGTGAGTACGAGCTAACTCGTAGTTTGGCGCCCTAGAAGAGAACGCAATCTACGAGTTATCTCGTAGTCGGCAGTCAACGTGTTAAAGAATCAAAAAGGCGGTTGAGTGTATTTAAGTAAATGCAAAAAATCAAATACATACAGTATCGAAATGGCAATACTTCTTTAAAGTTTCGAGACTTGGTTTATTACAAGAGCGATCATACAAAGTAATCCCATGTTTCGGAAGAATTCTTAGAATATTCTGGCCACGCATAATCAGCAAAGAACTGCTTTGGACCATAGCAGATATGCTACAAAAAAAATTAAAAGTTTGCAGAAGAAAATTGGGTTGAATACCACACGCATCATAAGCAAACTGAGTGAAATTTGTTATCGTGCCCTAGTTTACACCCCCTTAAGAAAGTAGAACAAGCGGAATGCCGAAAACTAAAATATGAGACACACTATAGGAAAAATAAAACTCCAAATCAGGTAGTCTTGGTAAGAACTTTCACAACTTTGAAGAACTCATAAGTATAGCCGTGTGCATTAGACACAATGTAGCGGCATCGTGTGCCCAGTATACAGGCATCTGATAATTGGACGACCTCAAGCAAGGCATTATTTAGACTTAGAATTATAATAGTTTCTGAGGCAGCTTTTTTAAATCACATCTAAATGTGAGAAGTGTGCTCTAAATTTTTTTGTACGCACTCCTCAATTTATTAATCAAATAGTAAATATAAACAAACAGTATGAAAAACACCTGCCATGCTTGTTATAAATTCTATTGTTTGGATATAAGAAGTCGCCGTAGTTTAGTAGGTAGTGTGTTGGCTTATTAGACGTAAAGCCAGTGTTCGAGCCCCAGGCCAGACATCAAAACCAAATACAAAAAGTATTTCTTCGGCGACTTCCTCTCAGCAGATTTCTGGTAAAACCTCTGAGAGTAAATAAATTGCCATGAAAAGTTTCTCCAAAAAATCTGTCGTTCGGAGTCGACTTTAAACTGTAGGTGTCCCATCACTCATGAATAAAAATTTGACACACACAACATAAGTGGTGTGAGAAACTAGGTCGTAATCCTGACTGAAGGGTTGTAATGACCAATTATGTATGTTATGTTCGGATGTAAATCGGATCTCGGGTCTCTTGACCTACAGGAGGAGGATGCTGTAGTTCTGCTCCTGGCTACATAGCCAGCGTTATGCCGTGGGAGAAGGAATCACCAGAACCTGGTACTTTGCAGATGATATGACTGAAATTATTTGTCAGAAAGTCTGAATGGTTACATCGAAAGCTCTGTACGGTTCCAGTGTTATAGGAAATGAAAAAAACTGTGTTAACACAATTGCACCACATATGGCCTAAGCAAGATCAATTCTCTACCCAACTGTATGCATACTCTTGCTTTACACTGTATACTATCTACATATACACTCAGCCACAAAAGTATACATACGGATAACAAATTTCAGAAATTTTTTTGACTAATCCGTTTTCTTTGAAAATATTTATAATTGTCTGACAACTTTCCTCGATTTTAAGACGGTTCAGAAATTTGTGAAATTTGTAAATCGGATGCATACCTTTGTGGGCCTGTGCAGGGCCACAATTCAGTTCAATTTCAGAAATTGTTCAACCAATGCAAAATACCGTCTTAACATCAAGGAAACTATAAAGATTTTCAACGAAAACGGATTTGTTAAAAAAATTCTGAAATTTCTTAACCGTATGTATACTTTAGTAACTGTGTGTATCTGTATTACGTTAACCTATTTACAGCTTAGCCTGCGTTGTTTATTAAAAGTTTTTCTATTTTAAGTTTTTTATTTAATTTTTTTTTACTTTTTTGTTGTTGTTTTCTTGTTATTAAACAGACAGCTGGTCGACGGTTTATTACACTTTTTTTTTTATTTGTTTTGCTTAATTTGCTGAATTTTCTTTTTGTTTTTTATTTTTCTTGTTTATTTATTTTGCATAAAAAAACCAGCCTAAAACGTTAATCGAATATAAAATAAACAAAATTTAATTTAATTTTTTTCCTATTTTTTAAAAATTTTTTAACATTGTTTGCAATTGAAGCTATAAACAAAACATACATACACGTTTTAAAGGGGAAAAGGAGAATTTTGCAAAAAACAATTCCATGCCTTAATTTGATTACTAGACAGTGATAAACAAAAACTACCTTTTTGAGGAAAAAATTTGTGACGAAAACAATAAAAAAAACTACAAAACCTAAAAAAAAATTATTATTATTAATCACTTTTAATTTAATTAAAATACAATACAATACCATACACTACACAATAATAAACAAACAAATTTATATTAAAAAAACGATATTGTTGTCATTGAAATATTGAGGAAATTACATACATACATATGTACATACATATGTATGAATGCTCATACGCCCGCATGAGTTTAATGGTAAGACTGTCTGTCACCTTTAAACCAACAGCTAAACAAACAGCACGTGTATGATGACTTTGAATGCAAAAAGCGGCATAAAAAAAGAAACAGGTCACCACCACTAGTGGGCAAAAAAAATTACCCGAAATAAACATTTCAAAATAAACCTTGAGATTCAGATTAAGATATTGAAAGTAACAACCGCAACAAACAAACAAATGTTTGTGATTAGTAGTGGTGGTAAAAGTTGTTTTCAAACTGGTACTTAATTGGATTTTTTTTTTTAAATTTCATATGTATTCCAGTATCAAATACTTAGAGTAGCCAAAAAACTGTTGTAGTGGATATACCCGAATACACCTACAATGCCTTTCAACAATTCTGTTATTGTACCGGTAAGGATAACTCCCTGACTCGTTTTCCTTGTCACAGAATCTGTAGATATTGGGCCTGAAGCGGTTCATATTTCGAAGTTTGGTTTGACCCTTGGAAGTCGCCGTAGTCTAATAGGTAGTGTGTTGGCTTATTAGACGTAAAGCCAGGGTTCGAGCCCCAGGCCAGACATCAAGACAAAATACAAAAAGTATTTCTTCGGCGACTTCCTCTCAGCAGATTTCTGGCAAAAACTCTGAGTAAATAAAATTGCCATGAAAAAATTTCTCCAAAAAAATCTGTCGTTCAGAGTCGACTTTAAACTGTAGGTCCCACCACTCACGTATAAAATTAACACACACACAACAGAATGGTGTGAGAAACTAGGAAGTTGTACAATGGGTCAATTCGACCTCCGGGTACTGTACTTGTCTTAATTGACAAGTAAACGTCCTCTAACCTAACCTAACCTTGGTTTGAGCCTGGAATGAACAGTTAGTTGGCCAGTTGTTATTCACAGGCTACTACCGAATACTCTAAAGAAAAATTTAAATCTCGTTCTATTGTAATTACCGAGCTAACGTTAAAGTTGGCCTAGAAAGTATACACCACGACCCATCTGAAGTCCATACACCATAGAAACGTTCTGCCTGCTTATTGAAGTGAATTCTTATCCTTTACTCAAGGCCAATGGTTTACTCAATCTCGCGCGAGAGTACGATAAAATCGCTCTACGCCTTATAGCGCGAGAGAGTAGTAAAATCGCTTTAAAGCCTTACCACATAATGGAGCAATAAAATCGCTTTATTGTGCGAAACAGCGAAATATTTGTTGTACCACGTTTGGGAAAATTACTCTACGCCTTATAGCGTGAAAGAGAAGTAAAATCGCTTTAATGCCTTACCACATAAAGGAGCAATAAAATCGCTTTATTGTGCGAAACATATTGTTGTACCACGTTTGCGAAATTTAAATTCGCCTTATCGAATAAGGGAGCGATTAAAACGTCTTGTCGTAATAGAAAGGGATAAATTCGCATTATCGCGCTATATATCGATAAGGTAGCGATAAAATCATTTAATCACATGACAGCGCTAAAACCGCTTCAACACCTTACCGCATGAGTGAGTGATAAAATCGACTTATCATAAGAGAGGACGATAAAATCTTCTTGTCACTTTAGATAATGATATAATCACTTTATCACATTATCGCCTTAGTATTATGAAATCACCTTATTGCAGCAAAGAGTGAAAATGCACCTTAAGGTGCGAGTAAGTGAAACAATTTTTATTATTGAACGAATCCCTTATCGAACAAGAGAGCTGTATAGGCTAGAAAGAAAAAAAACTTCAAATCTTCTCTTGGGTACATACCAAGCATTATGTATAAGGAAGAAGCTTCTAAAGGGTGTTTTTTTATAGAGGTATAGAACTTTAAGTTGGCATTACTTTTCAAGATAGCGACCGATTTAACAGCTGTCAAGTGATTTATTCTCAGTTTGGTTTGGCAATTCATCATATCATCATGAATAGACTCACGCCTGAACAACGCTTGCAAGTAGTGCAATTTTATTTCGAAAATAATGGTTCTGTGCGAAAAACGTATCGCGCACTACGTCCATTTTATCGTCGACAAAATCGTCCATCAGAGCAGTTAATTCGATTAACCATGGAACGTTTTCGCATCACGTTTACTCTTATTGATAACTCGCATCCCCAGAGACGCTGTACGGTGCGTACAGAAGAAGCTATTTCTGCTGTAGAGCGTAGCATTAAGGAAGACCCGAATGAGTCCATCCGCCATCGAGCACAGGAATTGGATCTGTGTCCATCCACTTTATGGAAGATTTTGCGGAAGGATCTTGGTTTGCGTGCTTACAAAATCCAACTCGTGCAAGATTTGAAGCCAAACGATCATCAAGTAAGGCGTAGATTCGTCGAATGGGCCCAAAACGAGATTACCGTTGTTTCCGATTTTCATAAGCGAATTTTGTTTAGCGATGAAGCGCACTTCTGGTTGAATGGCTACGTCAACAAACAAAACTGCCGCATTTGAAGTGAAGGTAATCCTCAAGTGTATGTGGAAACACCGTTACATCCAGAAAAACTGACTGTTTGGTGCGCTTTATGGGCTGGTGGAATCATTGGTCCGTACTTTTTCAAAAACGATGGTGGCCAAAACGTTACAGTCAATGGTGATCGGTATAGAGCCATGATTACTAACTTTTTCATTCCTGAATTGAATAACCATGATGTCCAGGAGATGTGGTTTCAACAAGACGGCGCAGCATGTCACACAGCTCGCGCCACAATAGATTTATTGAAAGACACGTTTGGTGACCGCCTAATTTCACGTTTTGGGCCTGTGAATTGGCCTCTAAGATCTTGTGATTTAACACCGCTATGTAAAGTCATTGGTCTATGCGGTAAAGCCACAAACGCTTGACCATTTGGAAGACAACATTCGCCGTATTATTGCCGATATACGGCCACAAATGTTGGAAAAAGTCATCGAAAATTGGACGTCCAGATTGGATTACATCCGCGCCAGCCGTGGCGGTCATATGCCATATTTCATATTTAAAATGTAATGCCACAAGATTATCTTTCGGATAAATAAAATTCATGTCAATTGAATAATCCATCGTTGTTTTATTGCAACTTAAAGTTCTATACCTCTACAAAAAACACCCTTTATTATGCAAATAACCTAACGAAGTCAACAGATATGAGCAAATTTGGATGGTTCCAGGTTGGAGGATTTGAAAAACTGTTTGATCACTATGAACCACACGTGGCATAAGTGTTTTAGCCTTGGGTAACAGTCACTTTTATCTCTCAATCTGCCTCAAATAAACTAAAAAAGCTTTATTGAATCAATAATTAGCATAAGAATGGTACCTGGCACTCTGTTACTGAAATATATTCCTTAAGGAAAATTATGAAGCATATCATGATTTATTTTTAAGCACTTTTTGAGAATAATAAAATTTTTAATTACAAAAACCAAAATTCTTTAACCCTTTCATGCCCGAATTTTTTGGGCCAGAGATAAAATTTTTTTAAGGACATGTGTTTGTTAGTCATGGCCTAAATATGAAGTGATATTAAATTCAGAGTCCTACGTATTCTGGTTTTACACGTTTTTAACCAAGCTTGTTTGCAAAAAAAATCTTTTAAAAAAATTAAAAATTACGCAATTTATGAACAAAAATGTACAATGTTGCGTATAGGCAACATCGGGCATGAAAGGGTTAAATGAATACATCAAATCGAAACAATTTGTCGTTTGTTTTTTATTTCCTACAAATGTGTTACAAATTTTCTAACAAAATTGCCCTATGAAATGTTAAATAAACATGCAATACAAAATGCCAATTTGTTAAGAAAAAAAAAAAAAAACTTCACGTGTTTTGTGGCAACGACAAATAAAATTGTTTGTTGCATAAAATTATACAAAAAATAGAAAATTTTCCCACAATTTTATTGTCATATTGTGTGTGATGAGTGACGACACAGCCTAAGTAGTAGTAATAGAAGAAGAGGACTTTTGACAATGTTGTGG
The DNA here is from genome assembly GCA_936449025.2 of Sarcophaga subvicina. Taxonomy (NCBI): domain Eukaryota; kingdom Metazoa; phylum Arthropoda; class Insecta; order Diptera; family Sarcophagidae; genus Sarcophaga; species Sarcophaga subvicina. Next base: position 16,022,389 of record OW388084.2, read on the forward strand.
CATAGAAATTTTTATTTCCGTGATATCACCGCCACCACTTTGTTTCTTTTTTTGCTTTCTGTCTGTCTGTCCTTCTTAATTTAATTTATTTCTTTCAATACGATATTCATTCATATTGTGTTACGATGTTATTTTGTTACAAAACATTGTTAATTTAAAATGATTATTATTTTGTTGTTATTTTTTATTGGTTTTGAATATTTTTTCTATTATTTATTCTGTATTTTTGTAACAAACAGTTAACATTCTTACACTTCAAGTCTCCCTCCTCTCAATGAGTTTAATTAAATCGAGGAAAAATACCAAAAAAAAAGAAAGAAAAAGAAAAGAAAATCAATAAAGAAAATAAATTGAAGAATAACAACTGTTTTGTCAATAAACAAAACCTCTACCACCTTACCTTTCCGTTACAAATTCTTTAACAGGAGGAAAATGGAAAATTTTCCGTTAATAACAAAAAAAATATTTCAATGCGTTATTAGGGAAAGCAATGTTTCTGTTTGTAAATCTTACAAGAAATTAAAATGAGATGGTACGCTGACAAATGAAAAGGGGCCAACAGACATTTTTATAGGATTCTAAAACTATGGCCATACACTTTATAATTATTTCACGAATAAGTCCTCGTAAACAGTTTGGCTTCCGAAATATATTAACGCCGCCGATTGACACTGAAAAGGCTGGTTTGCCAGCGTAGGGTAGTCGCGTTTTTAATGTGCAGCTTTGGCGCTGACCATCGTTTTCCCTAGTTTGATGGAATTCGGTTAGTACAGGGACTGCGCTTACCTGTGGCATCACAGCGGACCGCTATGCGTGCTTAAGTGAGCTTTGGTAGCCACCACAAAGCCACCACTTCGACCTAACCTAACCTAACCTGACACTAGAAAGTCGGGACACAGTAAATAAAATTAGATTCAGCGGAGTGAGACATATCATGGCTTCGTTGTAAAGCTTAGGTTAGGTTAGAGGACGTCGAATTGATCCATTGTACAACGTCCTAGTTTCTCGCGCCACTTATGTTGTGTGTGTTAATTTTATACATGAGTGGTGGGACCTACAGTTTAAAGTCGACTCCGAACGACAGATTTTTATTTATTGAGAAACTTTTCATGGCAATTTTATTTACGCTCAGAGTTTTTGCCAGAAATCTGCTGAGAGGAAGTCGCCGAAGAAATACTTTTTCTGTATTTTGTCTTGATATCTGGCCTGGGGCTCGAACCCTGGCTTTACGTCTAATAAACCAACACACTCCTACTAGACTACGGCGACTTCAAAGCTAAAATGTGTCTAAAAATCTAATCCTTGTAATGTACAACCCTCGCCAAAATATTTTGAATAGTTACTGATAATGCTGCGAAGTTACTCGGGAGATCGCAAACTCCTCTATGACACTCCCAGAGATCTATTTTTGGTCCTAATTTGTTATTAAAATACCACACGGCACACATTTTTTGCCTATTACAATTGCTTCAGCGTATCACACAGCATCAGGCAACGCAGTCTCCGTCATTAGCGAAGAGATGCCTGTCGATCTAATGGCGTGAAGCGTCAATGAAGAAGTGCTTAGAGGGCACGGAGAGAAAATCTCTCTGTCATTGCAGCACCCGCAAAATCCCGAGACATACAACAATCGCAAGAAGATGGCGCACAGAAACGAGCAAAACATAAACGGCGAAACATTTTTCTAGAAAAGAAAGGAGAATTCAGAAAGTCTTTGTGAAATCTACTTTCCGATTCAATTCCTGTCTCAGGTCGCGGCTTTTTTCGTAAATGTTTCTAGAAAAGAAAGAAGAATTCAGAAAGTCTTTGTGAAACTTACTATCCGGATCCAATTCCTCTGACAGGTCGCGACCATTTTCGTAAATGTTTCTAGAAAAGAAAGAAAGATTCACAGAGTCTTGTGGAACTTACTTTCCAATTCAATTCCTCTGGCAGGTCGCAGCCATTTCCGTAAATGTTTATACCGCATGGACAAAGTAAGCGCAAAGTGGTTGCATTTACTGTGAAGAAATGAGCGACAACGCTAAGCATTCTTAAACTGCAGCCGATGGTATTGCGAAAGGAACACACTAATAGAGCAGATTGGTGATTTTACTACCTATGATTTTTGATTACGAAACCAAATTGGGCGTTGCGCTTGTAGTACAAAGCAAAAGGACTAACTCTGAGGTAATACTGCAAAGTGCAGCATGGGAAGACGAGTCGATATTCTGTCCCGATACTATATACACTCAGCCACAAAAGTATACATACGGATAACAAATTTCAGAAGTTTTTTAGCCAATCCGTTTTCGTTGAAAATATTTATAATTGTCTGACATATTTCTTCGATTTTAAGACGGTCTTTTGCATTGGTTCAGAAATTTGTGAAATTTGTAAATCGGATGCATACTTTGTGGCCCTGCGAAGGCCCACAATTCAGTTCAATTTCAGAAATGTTTTAACCAATGCAAAAGACAGTCTTAACATCAAGGAAACTACAAAGATTTTCAACGAAAACGGATTAGTTAAAAAATTTCTGAAATTTTTTAACCGTGTGTATATCTTAGTTACTGTGTGTACATACGTACTCAGGAAACAGCTATTTAAAGTAGGGATATCTCTGTAATGACGAGAATGCACCATCGATCGAAATAAATAATTGCGAACGGTGTGGCATGAAAGTATTTCAGAAGGAAACTACAGACATGAAGTTATCATTACGGACACCAGAACTTCGTCCGGACAACAGAACTAGGGAAGACGTTACAAGGACACCTAACAGATATTGAGGTCAGTACAACGTGACAATAATAACAATGGATGGTAAAGTATGAAACATGGACTACAGCTGTAGAGTGAGCTGGGTTTTGGGTGCTGTTAAGACCTTTTTCCTTCCACAATAAGTTCATCTAACAACCAATATTAGAATCCAATAATAAATCATTTCCATAAAATAAGAAAAAGGAAAAAAATACTTGTTGTTGTTATTCGATCATAGAAATTAACATTTGAGTGAATGACAACAACGACGACGAACGACGATGACGATGTCTGAAGAAATGTCACGTTTTTCAATTTAACCATAATTTGTTCATCATAAACGAAAAGGAAAATCATAATAAAACCAAAAAAAAAAAACTTTTAAGATATAAAAAAACAGAGAAGGAAACCATAATTCGACGGAAAAGTACTGTCGAAATGTCACGCAAATATAATGAATTACGACCAAAATAAAAAAAAAACAAAAAAAAAACATAGAAGCAAATAAAGTACTCGAGACTGAATATGAATGGAAGAATGGCTATCGACTGATTGGTTAAGGAGTTAAAAATATTAAATTTAATATTAATTTTCGACATATTTTCCAACGAAAAAAAATTATTTGGAGTTGTGAATTGAAAATGTGAATAAAAATAAACATAAAAAAATGACAAATTGATTACTGATACTCGTTTAATTCAGCGATTACTGATTGTAATTAATCGCCGTTTTTGTGTGTGCGAAAATGTACCAACGGGCAGAGACTAAAAATAAATTTTTAGTGCGAGTGGAAAAATCTGTTGATAAATAAAAACAACAAAAATTAAAAAAAAAAATTGTGAACGAGTTTACAAAAAAAATTCAGTTTGTCCCATGATGTCGATTTATAAAAGCAGTGAACGACGAATTGCGAATGACCTAAAAAGGAAATAAAATAGATTAAAAACTAGGTGAATTTACTAGGTTGTCATCTAGGCCACCAAAATCACATTCTTACAGAGAATCTTAATGGGATTAGCACTCCGAAAAAGTAGGCAAGTCTGTTCACGATTTAATGTTACTTTGGTAACAATGGATGAAGTCGCCGTAGTCTAGTAGGTAGTGTGTTGGCTTATTAGACGTAAAGCCAGGGTTCGAGCCCCAGGCTAGACATCAAAACAAAATACAAAAAGTATTTCTTCGGCGACTTTCTCTCAGCAGATTTCTGGCAAAAACTCTGAGAGTAAAAAAAAATTCCCATGAAAAAGTTTCTCAAAAATCTGTCGTTCGAAGTCGACTTTAAACTGTAGGTGCCGCCACTCATGTATAAAATTAACACACACAACATAAGTGGTGTGAGAAACTAGGCCGTAATCCTGACTGAAGGTTTGCAATGACAATGGTATGATTGGCAGTTTTCAAAGCACGGGTATACAATACAATGCCTATACCAACTCCCCCATGCATGATGCCAGCAATTAAAAGTCTACTGCTACTATACTTAAATATCACTTCCGGTTTAGTGAGTGAGTGGTCGGTGACTTTCTAAGCTCGTGCCGTTTCATGGGAATGTAATAGCACACTGAGCTTGTTTTGGGTATAAACACAACCACCACATAGCTTCCCCTATAGAGAGAAAGAAAGTTTTTGAGTAAATAAACACCCGCGAAAGGAGAAACAAGACTCTTGTGTTACTACTTCACGCCGAAACGAATGACACACAAAAGCACACGATATACCAACAATAACGCCGAAAAGTGGTCAGTAGGGCAAACGCTTCCAATAAGTGCCATATTTGGTATATGTGCTGGGCAGTGACGTTTTAACTCTCCTCCTCCTCCGAGTCACAACTGCTGCAGAATGCACATGAGGGGTCATCTAGTCAAAGGGCATGCTTCCCTACTTTTAAGCAGTAAGGATAGAGACCACATAATAAATGTCAAATCGGGAGAGAATAATGAGCTAGGCTGCCTTCCAAAATGTATCAATACAAAGTTTGTATGCAATTCTACTACTGTATATAAACTATGTAGATATGCAAAGTAACCAAACAATGCATCAACTATTAAATTCGATGCCTGATTGCTTTTTGACTGCGTTAAAAGTACACATTGACGACGTTTTGAAATAGAATACATTGTAAACATTTTGTACAGCGGCATTAACACGATACTTTGTTCAAACACAAAGCGACTAACATTTTGGAAGGCAGCCCTATTTCCTCCTGCCTGCGTTAAAATTTCTTAACAGTTGAACAGATATTGTCTTAGCTAAAGGAAAAGAGCCAAAGAGTGAAATTATTCTCAAATTCCCAGCTTAATTGTGGTCAATGGTGGATCGTTTGTGAGGTGTGACTAGACTCTAGTTGTCTTATTAATTTTTGCAAAAAAAATCGATATATTTCTGTCGTTATATTTCTGTGTTATAGGTCCTGAATAAACTTACCACACACCACATGAGTGCGGCGAGACGCTAGGTTGTAATCCTGAGTAAGGGTTTTGTAATAACCCAATCAATACTATTATTCGACAAAGATGATAGTTTTGAATCTATCAAAATGTAGACCGGAAGTCAATCAATACGATATTCATTCTAGATGTCGTAAAATCTTTCTTGTTATATGAAAGTCAACAATTTCTTGGCTAGATATCGGTAATTAAAGCTAAATTTGCTCAAGAAAAGTTGTTAGCTCTGAGCTGAAGAAGGTTTTCCCCAATAATAAGGGAACAAAAAAGATAAAAGAACCACAAGATAATCTACAACCATTTTGACAAACATGACCCTTCAATTAATGCAGACCGTGACATCTTTTCATATTTCTTGATGTAGGGTTTCATACCAACATACTTAAGCGTTCATAATTTTCTTAATTATTTACCTCTCAAGTTCATTGCTACACTCAATTACTACAGCCAATTGATCTGAAATAAATTTAAAATTTTTTTTTAAAATTAAGATGTTCATCATTTTTTTTTATTTATTCTGGGGTCTTTTTCCATCGCCTGTAGATATTTTGTATGAAATTGTTGAGATTTTTTTTTGCTTCACATTTTCACTACACTCGTGGAGGTGTTAATTATTAATTTACACCGTTTTTTTTTTTGTATTATAAAGTTTAACTTAATCAAGCTAAAATTAAGTTGTCGTTAAATTGAACACAATAAAAAAAATTTAATAAAAAAAAAACCAAATATTTTTGAAGTCAATCAAACACAATGTGTTAAAAATACTCGGGCACAATACAACAGAGAAATTTTTCTAAGGAAATTCAATATTTATTTCAAAATCATGGGAATATTTTTGCTTTATTGAAATAGATTTTCACACCATTTAAACGGTGTTTGACTGATACTTAATTATTGGCAACAAAGAAAAATTCAAGGAAATTCTATGAAATAAGGGGAAAAAATTAAGACAAATTAGCAAGAAATTAGTTAAAGTAGATTTCAATTGCAAATAGCATGAAGAAAATAAAAATAAATTAAATTAAAAACTAAATTTTCTATTCACTAATAAGGAATAAGGTGTGGTATTTAGATGAAAATCTTTAAATAGAAATTTAATTTTAAATAAAAATTTATTTAAACAAAATAAAAATAATTAAGAAATAAAGCCCGTTTAGAAAGAAAATCAATTTAAAAATAGCTAGTTGAAGTCGCCATAGTCTAGTAGGTAGAGTGTTGGCTTATTAGACGTAAAGCCAGGGTTCGAGCCCCAGGCCAGACATCAAAATAAAATACAAAAATACTGGCGACTGCCAGCAGATTTCTGAGAGTAAATAAAATTGTCATGAAAAATTTTCTCAAAAATCTGTCGTTCGGAACCGACTTTAAACTATTGGTCCCACCACTCATGTATGAAATTAACACACACAACATACATAAGTGGTGTGAGAAACTAGGACGTTGTACAATGGGTCAATTCGACCTCCGGGTACTGTACTTGTCTTAATTGACAAGTACACGCCCTCTAACCTAACTTAACCTAACCTAAAAAATAGCTCATTATCCATTTATTGGTTCTAACTCTATTGGTCTGGCAAGGCTGTCAGATATTACATACGTTTTATCTGAAGTGGGACTGACTTAGCGAAAGGTTTGCCATTTACGACCGATGGATCGACGAACACGTTAAAATAGTTAAAACTCCCTATAAAAGCGCTGATTAAAAAGTGCATAATTTTACATTGTAGCGCCATCATTTGCTTTCAAAGGTCATACAATATGACGGCGTTAAACTTTTTTGTGTGGCTACGCTGATAACCCTCTAATTTAAGAGCACTTGAAAACGAACATATGTATGTAAAGTTTTCGCCGAGATGCTGCCTGAAATGTGCGAAAACCTATCTCATAACGATCAACTGGTCTGCAATCAATCTAGAGACGTATATAATACACTCCCCGAAATATTTATAAGACCAAACGTATTTATCGAAAAACTTAAAATCTTTTAGACCAATTCGTACCATTTTTGGGTTAAATATAACTAACAATAAAATAAATCTTTTTATGTAAAAAAACTATATTTTTCTTTATTTAATAAAAGGATAACACAAAATGAATTTAATTTTCAAACGAAAAAAGTTATAAGACCACTATTAAATAATATTCATCTAAAACTGTAATAACAATGATAAAAAACAACTTCTGAGGAATTTTTGTATTTATTAGTAATGAGTGTGTCCACCAACTTTCTAAATAATATAGAAAACTATGGAAAGAAGAAGAGAACTGGAAGAACGCCCACGCTATCTGAACGAGATATTCACAATACAAAGCGATTAGCAGCAAACAGCTCGATATCTCCATCAGAAATAATACGTTTGTTGGATCTTAACATAACAGTAAGAAGAATGCAACAAATTCTGCATTCTGAACCGCACTTAAAATACTGCAAACCAGCCTCTAAGCCTAGCCTAAATAAAAATCATAAAAGATGCAGACTGGACTTTGCAGAAAAATATCAATATTGGGAAGAAGAATGGGCTTCAGTTATTTTTTCTGATGAAAAAAATTTAATTCAGATGGTCCAGACGGTTCCCAAAAACATTGGATGTATTCACGTAAAAAAAAATCAACGAATGTCGCGAAATTTCGGTGGAGGCACCGTAATGGTTTGGACTGGGATTTCGACTACGGGAAGGACTCCTAGTTGTTTTATATCAACTAAAATGAATAGCGAGAAGTATATTGAATTATCAGATGACGTTTTAATTAATTTTGGGGATGATTCGTTAGGCAATAATTGGATATTTTAGCAGGATAATGCCGCAATCCATAAATCAAAGGCAACAAAATCGTTTCTGTCGTCCAGAAACATACCAGTTTTGGATTGGCCGGCATGTAGTCCAGATCTAAATCCGATAGAAAATTTATGGGCAATACTATCAGACCAAGTTTTCAAAAATAACACCTAGTATAAGGATGTAAAATCTTTTAAAAGTGCCATCATAAGAGAATGGAGTAGGATTGCTCAAAATTGCAATGAAAATTCAATAAATTCTATGCCCCGTCGACTTCAGGAAGTCATTATTAATCACGGTGGACACACTCATTACTAATAAATACAAAAATTCCTCAGAAGTTGTTTTTTATCATTGTTATTTTGGTTTTAGGTGAATATTATTTAATATTGGTCTTATAACTTTTTTCGTTTGAAAATTAAATTCATTTTGTGTTATCCTTTTATTAAATAAAGAAAAATATAGTTTTTTTACATAAAAAAATTTATTTTATTGTTAGTTATATTTAACCCAAAAATGGTTTCGGGGAGTGTATATGTATATAATGACACAGAACAAGCAAATATTTTTATCGAAATCATTGCTATGGTCACCCCTATAATGGAATGCATTTTATTTATGGTAAACCACAAACAAACAATATTTATAAACCACACAACATTTGTTTCTATTTTTTTTATTTTCTATTTTTTAATTAAATTAATGACCACTTATACTTGTTCAAATGATTATAAAAATAAAAACATGACTAAATTAATTAATCGCATATCTTAAGTTTTATAATAAAAATAATAATTGATACCATTTCTTTCAATTACTTCAATTTCTTAAATCTTTTTTCTGCCCTCAAAATGATTAATTATTTCCGTTTATCGTCAAGCTTTCGAAAGAAAAAAAACTGAAAATCAATTGATAGTTTTGTTTTCACATAATTTTCTGCAATAATTTTAAAAAGCAAAAGAGTTTTGTTTAAACAAATCAATGCCGACAGAAAAACGACGTCATACGTCACACACTCTCTTACTCTGTAAATGACGACTTTGAAGCGTTAAAGCAAAATTTTTGCAAATCATATACGATTTTTTTTTAACAACAACTTTTAACTACTTTAAGTCCGTAATAAACATTAAAAAATGTAAAAAGAAGATGAAAATATGCATATTTACACAACTATTTTGCAAGTGAAGCATAAATAACAATAATAAATTAATTAAATAATTAGTGTGATGATCAGTTCCAAGAAAAGTAAAACAACTAAAAAGTATACAGTCGGTTAAACACGACTACAGTGTACTCTACATGTTGAAATGAGGTGTTTGTGTAGAGTTCAATTCAACATTAACAACAACTGCAAACTTTGATTCCCTATTTCAGACCAAGCATTGGCTTCACTACGGAACTTACACAAGATGAAACTAACCGTCCTCCTGAACAATAGCTACCCATGAACTAAATTCAAATTCTGAGTGCATTCACTATCGAACTTGACATCAATAAGAAAGCATTACAAACAGTTGCATGTTCTACCGAAATTGGAAGTCGCCGTAGTCTAGTAGGTAGTGTGTTGGCTTATTAGACGTAAAGCCAGGGTTCGAGCCCCAGGCCAGACATCATGACAAAATACAAAAAGTATTTTCTTCGGCGACTTCCTCTCAGCAGATATCTGGCAAAAACTCTGAGAGTAAATAAAATTGCCATGAAAAAGTTTCTCAAAAATCTGTCATTCGGAGTCGACTGTAGGTCCCACCACTCATGTATAAAATTAACACACACTACATAAGTGGTGTGAGAAACTAGGACGTTGTACAATGTGTCAATTCGACCTCCGGGTCTTAATTGACAAGTACACCTCCTCTAACCTAACCTAACCTGTATCGAACTTTTAAAACCTTCTAACATCAATTAACGTTAAATAGGCCAGAAGACCACAAACTCTCGTACGTCAACGGAACGCAGGATCCGCCACAAACATCCACGCTGTCCGTGAGAGAGTGCAAAAGAATCCGAAGCTTTCAAAAAACAAAATTGGTGACGTGACTTAATAAATTTTGCGTCGTGAGTTGGGTCTGTCAAATAGAACCGACCCATGAACGGAAGGTAAACGACAGTAGACAACGACGTTACCTCTTCTTTGCACTGGTCAGTGCTGACCGGCTTATGAGTAACAGTTAACAATAAAACTCCCTCTAATTAGCCTCTCTTTACCTGTTCCATGTAACTAATAAAGTCGGCTTGCTATCGAATTAGTAAGAAACCTTTTTCAATCACCTAGAAGTTGTATCGAACATCATTTATCAGGCCAATCCATCATTATGGGTTTTACTAAGGAACCTCTCCCTAAAGCCGACCAGTGACGGCTGGCTTATCTAGGTCAGTTGGCCCTAACAAAATACTTTTTTGTTCAAATGAGCCCCTATCCGCCAGTACCAAAATCGTCAAATCTTGGTAAAGAAGATCTATTGCCAGTGACACTAAAAAGGCTTTTTATGATCAGAAAAAATTCAGTACTGGTTTACGCTGACATTCTAATAGGATATTCAGCATCTACTTTAAGCGAGACAGTAATAATCTAATCAAGATCCCAATCCGGCAGCTGGGTGTCGAGCTTAGGCCGCCCCACACCTACTAGATATGAGCAGAACTAACTAACTTTCTTCAGCAAGCGCCCATTAGACAGCCGTATATATGCTGATAAATCCGAAAACCACATGCTTTCAGTACTAATTTTCCGAATAAATTTTATTCAACGCCCAAACTCAATTCTATGTGAGAAGCCAGGCTGTAACCCTAACAGAAGGGTGAGTTGTAATGGCCGATTATGTATGTATATAACGGGTGATTTTTTAGCTATTATCTTTTTGGCAACACTGGTTTAAACAGCTCACGCACGTTTCGTGTTTTGTTTCACTGTCAAACATCTTTAGTTTGGCCTATAATTTAACCATGAATCGTGTTACAAACGAACAACGCTTGCAAAATCATTGAATTTTATTCTCAAAATGCGTTGTCTGTTAAGAAAGTTCATCGCGCGCTTCTTCCATTTTATGGTCAGTTTAATCGACCCACTTAAGCGGCTATTCGGGCTATTGTGACTAAATTTCACATCAAATTTACATTGTTAGACATTAAACCACCAACACGCTTACGTAGAGTGCAAACTGAAGAAAATATCGCAGTTGTATCGGCGTCAGTGTTAATGATGACCATCAATTATCGATTCGTCGCCGTTCCCAGCAATTGGGCCTCTGTTACTCAACAACGTGGAAAATTTTGCGGAAGGATTTAGGTGTGAAGCCTTTCAAAATACAGCCAGCTAGTGCAAGAATTGAAGCCGAACGACCTACCGCAACGCAGAATTTTTGGTGAATGGGCTCTTGGAAAGTTGGCCGAAGATCCACTTCTTTATCGAAAAATTGTGTTCAGCGACGAAGCTCATTTTTGGCTCAATGAATACGTAAATAAGCAGAATTGTCGATTTTGGAGTGAAGAGCAGCCAGAAGCATTGCAAAAGTTACCAATGCATCCAGAAAAAGTCACAGTTTGGTGCGGTTTATGGGCTGGTGGCATCATTGGACCGTACTTCTTCAAAGATGTTGCGAATCGTAACGTAACTGTGAATGGTGAGCGCTACCGTGAGATGATGTCCAACTTTTTTTTGACCAAAATGCAAGAGCTTGACTTGCATGACCATGTGGTTTCAACAAGACGGTGCCACACAGCACGCGTAACAATGGACTTATTGAGAGGCGAGTTCGGTGAACATTTTATTTGACATTCGGGACCGGTCAATTGACCCGACTAGATCGCGCGATTTAACGCCTTTAGACTATTTTTTGTGGGGCTATGTTAAAGCTCATATCTATACAGACAAGCCCGCTTCAATTGACGCATTGGAAGATTAACATTGAAGCATTTATTCGTGAGATACCGGGCGAAATGTTGGAAAGAGTATGCCAAAATTGGACTAAGCGGATGGGCCATTTGAGGCGCAGTCGCGGTTAACATTTGCATGAAATAATCTTCAAACATTACTAACATTAGTACTATCGATTCAAATAAAGATTTCATGCATTTTTCTGAATTTTATGTGTTTTTTTTTGAAAAATTTTCCTATAGTTCTTAAAAAATCACCCATTATGTATGTATGTACTCACTTGACGTTTACTTGTCGTATATGGAGCTCGGAGGAAACAGGAATGATTGTGGAAAACTCATTGAATCGGAAAATAGGGAGTATCTGGCACGCATTAAGGGTTATTGGAAAGAAAGGGTGACGCCAACTAAAAACGTTATGGGCGATAACCAATTTTTGTTGGCCTGAGATTTTGAATTGTACAACAACAATAAAACGGCGTCACGATTCTTACAACCCCACCAATTTTTGATGTTGGGGGTTCGTTGTCAGCTACAAAAACCTGAACAAGTTTATTTCGGTATTTAAAGAATTTTATGCCGGCAAACTATAAAGTAAACGAATTAATAATAAAATTGAGACAATTATCTAGTGGTTGCCATATAGAACGCAACCTTTAGAAATGAAAATAACAACTAAACAGTACAGTGGTACAACAGTGGGAAAAATTAAACAAACAAAAAATGGCAAAAAAAATAAACTTAAAATAATTCAAGAGATTAGATTGTAAAACAATTTGAAATATTTCCATTTAAAAATAAAAATTTTGAATCATCTTTGTCATCTTCACATACCACTGTGCACATATTGTTTACTTCGGTCTTATTACTTAAAGAATTTCAATTTCAACACATTTTTTTCCGTTTTTTGTTTTCTTATTGGAAAGAAAGAAAAAAAAAACAATCGACAACAACAATAACAACATCTATACATGGTATCGTAACGACGATATATTTATGATGAGTCTGTCTTTTGTTTATAAAAATTCAAAAAAAAATTATATTTTTTCAATTTTTCTCTCCCATTTTTGTTGTTATAATATTTGTTGTTGTTGTTGTTGTATGGTTTTGTAAATATGTATGTATGTTGAATAATTGAGAAACAAAATTTAATTAATTTCGTCTTAAATTTCAAGCAATTGTTGATACGAATAATCGTTTATTTTATTCGTTTACACACAATTTGTTGCATGTGCTACTGTAATATGACAAGTATTGTTCAGATGTTATACGGTTTGTAAGATGTTTCAGAAGATTATCGTAAGAAGAAAAATTTTCATGAAGACTACACTACATTACACTGTTGTCCACTATTCTAAAATAGTTTCACGGTAACCTGGTCTGCCTTCAAGCGTCATAAAGTTGCGAAATCTGTTTTAATCGCTTATGATTCTACGTATGTATGCCTCTGACTAACCCATTTAAACTATCCTAACCTCATGATTAATCTCTGCTTTAAAGCAGGACAAAGGGAACACCGCTAACTTGTATTAGGACTCACTGTATTCGCAATAGTTTTGATCTAAAATCAGGCTTGGCTCGCTATCAAGATATCTCAACATTGTAAAATAGCCTTCTATCTGAAGGGGATAAAGACGTATCAATAAAAGAAATGAAAATTATTGGCGCAACGTAAAAATATTGACACTCAGGCGAGCGTATTTGAGAACCATAGGCAAACAAAAAAACCAAATCGCAGATCAAATCAGCGACAATGCTCTCGGTGTTGTTACATCACAACTAAAAAGGAAAAAATCAGTCCAGATATTATGTCCAGCTCTGTTTAACAAAACAGTTCCAAAGAACAACTTTACACTGGCGATTGTTTCAGCCGAAATATATCTGACGCGTTGGCAAATGCTATTAAAAACTTATCAGGAGCTTTGTAACAATATTCTGCACAGAGCTCATCAGACAGAGATAAAGTAACGCCACATCTGTTGGCAAAACTAAACGCTTAAGAGAGGGTGGACAGTGAGTAAACAGACAAGCTTGCGAGGAGGTTATCTTCAATGCCCTTGATGGGACCAGAACACTTCTGTATAGTGAGATCGGATATATGGAAAGGAATTCTTAAGGAAAGGGAAGATAAGGAGATGCCTTAAACCATGTCGATTTGATCCAAGAAAAACTTTTGTTAGATATTTACAAAAAGTAGGAGTTCTGAGTCATGTATCCGACTAACAGGTCTTTTGCCAGAGTAAACTTATTTAGAATGGGGTTGATTCGCGTCCAACAAATATATTCAATGACGATGAGAATGAGTCAGCGGGACATACACACAATTACTAAAGTATACATACGGTCAAAAAATTTCAGAAATTTTTGAACTAATCCGTTTTCGTTGAAAATCTTTATAGCTTCCTTGATTTTAAGACGGTCTTTTGCACTGGTTAAAAAATTTCTGAAATTGAACTGAATTGTGGCCCTGCACAGGACCACAAAGGTATACATCTGATTTACAAATTTCACAAATTTCTGAACCAATGCAAAAGACCGTCTTAAAATCGAAGAAAGATGTCAGACAATTACAAAGATTTTCAACGAAAACGGATTAGTTCAAAAATTTCTGAAATTTGTTATCCGTATGTATACTTTTGTGGCTGAGTGTATACATAACCAGGAAGAAACATCTGAAGTTATATCTACAGCTAGGCGGGGAATTCGCATAGCTGACTCCGAGCAGCATTCCAAAATTCGGCAATTCAACAATAGACTTTGAGGAGACATTATAGGTATACCCTATAAAGTTTTAGGAGAGATCATATGGTTTCAGATCGTATGGTCGTAGTACCTTTTTGCACTACAAATAACAACAATAACGCTTAGTGTTTATATCTCCATTGCAATTAATCAAATAAAGAAACATTCTGAGGCTTTGGTGTTAAAATGTGGAAAGGGTAGGGTATAGGAAAATTCGTTATTAACTGAAGAAAACCGATTATTGCTCTTATTCCCATCTAGATAAAGACTATTTTTTTTTAATTTCAGACTATTTTTATATTAAAACTTTTGCTTTTTTTTGTTTTTTTCTTCTTAAAACTGGTTTTAGTTTCAAACTATTTTTGACAAAAAAAAATCAACTAGTTGTTGTAGCCATAAATTGCCAGATACTTGTTGTTTATGTATGTACGAGTATGTATCATGTGGTAATTATAGAAGAGTTTTTTCTACTTTATTTTTTTTTCATATTTCATATGAGTATGTAGTATGTATCCATTAAACATACTTAAATACACACAATTTTTTCTCTCTTCTTTTTCTTCTTCTTTTTCTTTTGAGCTCAATCTGTGGGTAATTTTCCATTCATTCATGGGTTTTTTTTGTTTGTCGAAGTTTGTTCATATACAAAAGCACTTCCCCCCTCTCTTCTTGTTTTGATTTCCAGAAATTTTGTTACATTTTCTCAAGTGAAAATTATTTAAGGAATGCAATTCATATTACACAACAACAACAACAATATACATATGTATGTATGCATTTCATGCATATGTATAACAAAAAAGGATCTCAATTTACAAAATTTACCAGGAATTTCTATACGCACTACCTAGTCACGAGTAGTAAAGAAGGGAAAAAAAGCGAATTCAACGTTGTTGCCAACTTGTGAAAATACTTTTCATTACCATTTCAAATTAAGCGATTATTAGTTAATAACGATTCACGTTTTGTTGTTGTTGTTGTTTTTGTTCTATTCTAAAGATAAGTTAAGAAACAAAAAAGATAAATAAAAACGAATAAATTCTTTAATTAGTTGAGTGCAAGCAATTAACAATTAATTTGAAAGACCGAAACAAAAAAAAATAATTTAATTGCTGTTGTTGTTTTATGATTAATTATTGAATTATAAACTCTTAAATTAAAAAAAAATGGAAAGACAATTGAGCCAGTGAACTTTGTCTTTAAATTTAGGAACCATCAGCACTCATTATACTGGACATTAGCAGAATGCTCTAGAAAAGGTTCAGACTTAGACTAGTATAGCCAACTAGACTATGTATGATAAGCAAATATTTCATAGAATTCTAATATCCGGTTATCCATTTAGTGCATTAAGGCCTAGACGTGTCACTGGGATGTTACAATCAATTCGAAGACCGTATGATAACAACCTCTTTTGGCCTACAATTGAAAGCAATATGAACTGAGCGGTACAAGACCATGCCACGAGGTCAGACATCTCCACCACTACGATATATGAAAAATATTTCTTCGGTGACTTCCTCTCTCAGCAGATTTCTGGCAAAAACTTTGAAAGGAAATAAAAAATTGCCATGAAATTTTCTTAAAAATCTGTCGTTCAGAGTCGACTTTAAACTGTAGGTCCCCCGCTACCCATGTATAACATTTTACACACACAACATACATACAGTGGTGGCCTTATAATTAGAAACGCCTTAGCAACATGTATGTTTGTTAATTTGTTTACTGTTTTCACTGCGTACCTAGGATCAAAGGCTTTGTTTGCCGGACGTCTTACATACGTTTTTCCATCGGACTGCGATAAATTAAACTTAGATTCGGCACTCCAGAGAACTCTGTTCCAGAAACATCGTTTCTAATTATAAGGCCACCACTGTAAGTGGTGTGAGAAGCTAGGTCGTAATCCTAACTGAAGGGTATGTATGCCACCAGCACCACAATACGATCGAATTTCATTTTCTTGCGTGGCAAATAATTTCACAATTTTGCAACTTTAATTGGCCATCAAGATGGCGACGATTGAATTTATTATGGAGCAATATCAACAACCGTGTTTACGCGGATCCATTACAGGATTTAAAAATCAACATTCACCAACTTACTGCCGAATTACTGCCCAAAATGAACGAAAAAGTGTTGGAAAACTTTCTCAAAACGATTGATTTCTTCAACCAATAAAGAGACGGCCGTGGAGAGAATCCAAGATGCCTCAAGTGATTTACACTTGAAATAATGACTGACAGAGGGACAGGCGTTGAAATCTTAACCATGGGATCACTAGCAAAGAGTCGTTTCGGTGTAAGCTGAGATGAATTTTTATTACTCAGGCAGTTAAGCTGCCCTGACAATATTGAATTCGTGTGCGATGAAATTGAGGTTCGTGGTTTGGCCTTCAACAAGTCCTCATTGGGGAACAAAGTTATGCTTTGTTGTTAATTTTATACATGAGTGGCGGGACCTACAGTTTAAAGTCGACTCTGAACGACAGATTTTTTGAGAAACTTTTCATGGCAATTTTATTTACTCTCAGAGTTTTTGCCATAAATCTGCTGAGAGTAAGTCGCCAAAAAAATACTTTCTTGTATTTTTGTTTTGATGTCTGGCCTGTGGCTCGAACCCTGGCTTTACGTCTAATAAGCCAACACACTACCTACTAGACCACGGCGACTTGAAGTGATTTACACATGAAATAATAACTGACAGAGGGGTAGGGCTTGAAGTCTTTACCATGGGATCATTAGCAAAGAGTCCTTTAAGATGAGATTCAGGTAATTTCGATGTAAGCGGAGATCAATTTTTATTTCTCAGACAGTTAAGCTGCACTGACAATATTGAATTCGTGTGCGATGAAACAGAGGTTCGTGGTTTGGCCTTCAACAAGTCCTCATTGGGGAACAAAGTTATGCTTTGTTGGATCCTTATGGATCACAATGGGACCACTGCCAATGAAATTTCTTATAAACCGACAAGTGATTAATTTGCAGCATTGTTTATTGATCTAGAATCCTATCGGGGTGCTATTAATAGGACAGAAGTCAGGTGAAAGTTGCAGCTCGCATATTGAGAGGAAAACCGAGAACTGATTTTCAGCTTAATTCTAAGCGAGTCATGCTCCAAGTGCAAAGCCTATTAATCTGGTACTCCTCAGTTAGTTGCTGGATTATCGTTTCCTGTAGTATCACAACAAATAGCTACGTAAGCTTACTTAAGTAAGCTTGGATTTAAAAAAAACTGTCACTTGTCCTATTCTATCCTATCTATCCTATGCTAAGGCTTATGAAGTGACAATGAATGTCGTCTACCACCACCATTGAAACAATAAAATATTTCTGCAGCAATAATTAAATTTGCTGTTAAAAAAAAAAAGTTTATATGTAATTTAATAATTAAATTTCAACAATTTTATTAACTCATGTTGCATATGGCCAACTTAATTGAGTTATTTAAACATGTTGCGAGCAATGAAGCAATGACGAATACCAGCCAATGTTGGCAGCACTACCCATAGTGGGGTTTAAAGTTTGCAAAGTTTATTTATAAAGCCGGAAATATACTTTCATTCAAAGGCCGACTGTGAAAATAAATTTAACTTTTTAGCCGCCGCCGTTCACTTTATGCGTTCATTCTTTAATTTTTCTTTAAAACGAAAATTTATTACGAAATTTATTTATAAAACCTTCGTTGCATAATAATGTTGTTAAAAAAATACCACAGCTGAAGTATGTAAATGAAGTTGACGGCTGTAAAAATGTTTGGTTTTACGAAAGACCCGTAAATAAAGCAGAAAAGTTAAGTACAAGTGCACGGGGAGAGGAGTTTATATAGTTTATTTTCAAGTGTGTAATAAAAGACTAAACAAAACTGGTTGTTTAAGAATTTTAATTATTAAAACGGCCTTTATTTGGATTGTTTTTGTTTTTTTCGGTTGTTTTTTTTCTGAATTGTTTTTTTTTGTTGGTTTAAAGGTCTTTTTATACAAAAAATAAAAACAAAGTTTAAAAAGGGAAATGAAATAATCAACAGATTGTGTAATCAATTTATTTAAAAATAATATTCAAACAAGAAAAAACAAAAAAAAAATAAAAAGAAAAGAATTTTATTTATTTCCTTGATTTAAAATAAACCATGACAATAAAAAAAAGAAAAACTTGAAAGAAATTACTGCTTTAAGGCGTATTTAAAAAAAGTTGAAATAATTCATTTTAAATAATACATTGCCTACTTTTAGCTGCTTATTAAATATTTAAATTTGTAGCCTACTTTTAGGATGGCACGTTTTATTATTTCTTTAAATTAATTATTCTTTTGCTTTCCCTTTGTATATCTTATTTGTGGTTCAAAGTGTTTACTTGTGTTACTTAATTACAGGGGAATTGTAGGCAAAAAAAAAAAGAAATAAAATCGATACCATAAATTAAATATAAATGATATACGATATAAAGTATGTACTGGATAAACAATCAATCATGTGATAATAATAATTAATTTCAGAAGGTAGAACCAGGTGTGTGATGATATTTATAATAAACAAAGTGTAACACAGTTTTCAGTACACGATATTGATTTTCAAATTTGACAATTGATTTTTAAAACATCATTCAACTGTCTTAAAGAGTTTAAAAGGCAAAAATTTTGAGCATGAATTAAACTTTGGAAAATATGAATATGTTTTCTTGATTATAGACAATACACAACTGCCTTGATGATTTCATAAAGATGTGTCCCTAATCAGGACACATTCTTCTCGCAAAGTATTGCAGTTTCTAATATATTTCGGATGGTTATGTGGGATCAACATGTACCATAAGTACTGAAATAAGTCGAAGTTGGACGCAAATAGTCTAGCGCAGATAGTTTGGATATTGGAAAATGTTGAGATGCATGAAAATGAAATCTCTAGGGAGTGTAAATTAAACGTAAAATACATATATACGTTATATTTTCATAATTGATTGGAAAAATGTCTCCGTATCAAGATATCTCGCATGATGTGGCCTGTGCACCATAGGAGGAGGACCAAAGTCTCGTGATTTGGCTGTCGATTATTACAGGAAATGAATAATAGATTTAATACGAGATTATTAAATAAAATTATTCCTAATCAAAGGCAGGAGACATTAGACAAATTACTTCAAATCCAGAAACAGTTTCAGAGAAATAAATTCGGATTTCTATGGGTTCTATGGTGAATCTATGATGGTGTAGTTTTATGGTTAGAGCTCTTGACTATAAATCCAAACAATCAAAGGTTCGAATCGAGAGGATATTTGAAACATTTTAAATTCAATTCAATCCTTCTTCACATAGTCCAGATCTTTTAATGCCTGACCCTTAGACAGAATGACAATAAAAACAGACATCAGACGAAAATCCGGAAGTTCTACCTCTTGAGAGGGCATAGATCGTAATGAATCCTTCACCATTACACGCAATATCGAGAGTGAGGTATAGTTCTTCAGATACTTAGAAGAATGTTATTTGTGGGTAAGCAGATCGTACAGTTAAGATTACTTCAAGATCAGGCAATAAGAATAAACAATATCGATGTGACATCGAGAGCTGTATGAATAAACTACTAACTACCCAATATATGTATGTATGTATGTACATAGAATGGTAGATAAAAAAATGGATACAGAATGACATAAATTACTACATATTTTAGTTGCTTTCAAGAGAAAGCAAGCGTGGCTCTTGAACTAATGAACCTGAGGGGCAAAAAAATGCTTGTTCATAGGAGGGATTGCATCAAGACCAATATGTAGATTCTATAGTGAGGAAAATGAATCAAAGAAGTACTTAGCGACACCAAATAACATCCTAACATTAGTCTTTGGGCAACAAAATTGTTGGGAGACATTACAGAGATATTCCATATAGATTGGAAGCAGTACACGGCAATAACACTTTTTAAAGTTAGGTTAGGTAAGGTGGCGGACCTTCCTAAAGAAAGAAGTCACACTTAAGCCCATTATCGAACCACAATCAATATTCAAGCCGGGGATTAAACGTTTCCTAAAAAAAAACAACCCGAGTCCAAAATAAATCTTGCTATTGAAGCAAATTTTATATCAGAGAACTTGGTCCAGGATAATATGTGTTTAAAATGTAAAATATGCTCTTAAAATTGGAATATGCTTTCAATAATTTAAATATTATTAAAGTATATAAAAAATATTTTTAAAATATGTATTAAATTTTAAAGAAATAATAGAAAAAAAGTTTTAATACTTACAACGCAAGCCTTAACAGACTTCCAAAGATTTTTTACAAAGTCTTCAATCTTGCTGGTTGTTGTTATTGAAGCAAAAAAACGTGTTCTTCCAATATTTGCTGCTTTTCTTCTTCTTATTGTTGTTGATACACACTTTACTACTTCGTTTAATCTTTAATTCCTTAAGTTGTGATTTTAAAATTAATTTTTTAACACTTATTTTTTTAATTTTTATTAAATAAAAACGTTGAATTATTGCACAAAATGAAAAGCAATTCCTTAAAACTCCTCCGGAATACCGTTCGTTTTTTTACAAGTTAAACTAATTGAAAGTTAATTAATTTCGATTATTTCGAATAATAAAAAATAAAATTTATTTCCCGTTTATCGTAACAAACTCTCTTCGTATCCTATGCACTCCTTTAAGTAACCTTTGAAGCCAACACTTTGCGTCTGTGTGGCATACGCACAATGTCCTCAATTAAGCGCTTTTCTTTACGTTTACGTCGCACTTTTCTTTTCTCGTTTCTCTATGGTTTAGAGTCTGCCTTTCGTTTTCGTTTTGATTTATTTTTTGGAAAAATCGTTTCAGATTTCACAGAATATATTAGAGGGAGTCGGTCTTTTCTTTAAAAAAATTATTTTTTGGTTTAAAGAGTCACATTTTTTGTTCGTTTAATTTGTTGTTGTTATTTTTCTTTTAAATAAATTTTTTGAGTTTCTTTTTTTAGATGAATTTATTTGACTTTAATTTTTTTCTTGACTTTATACTGGCGATTACGCTGATCTATGGCAAAATCATATCGCGATCTCTGCACATTTTCGCTAATTGAAATATAATTATAGACGTTAAATAGGCCAAAAACTTTTAACGAATACGTTGTGCCGAAATTATATAAACTTGATCTGTTAATAATTATTTAATAACGCTTATTTAAGCGATATTTTTCTTGGTTTTATTTTTTTGTGTTGTTTTGTTATGGCGATTTAAAGAAGTTGTTTAGCAGGCGATGTTATTTAAATTATATGATGAAATAGAATGAGAAGGACTAAAGCGTTTACAATGATGTCTACTTGTCTTGTTGATTGATTGGTATTCTAGCGTTTTTAATGATTTCGGTTCTTCCGGTTTTTGTGTTGGATGATGCTGCTGAAGCTTTAATTAATTAATAACTGGCTGGTTAATGCTGTAGCGTAGGTGTAATTAAAGGTTAGTTTTGCTGTTCTATAACTGTTATACTGTTACAAACAAAAACAAAAAACACATACACACTCACTAAAATAAAACAAAAAAAATACACGAAATACTTTGCACTTTGCTTATAATGTTTATAATGATGATAAATGTTATACTGTTGTTGCTTTGTTGTTGTTGCTGCTGTTCGTCAATGATGTTGTTAATGTAATGCAACTAGAGACTGAATAATATTACAGTTATGAAGTTATGTTATAATTTGTAAAAAAGAGAAATGCTTACGCTCTTTTTGCTTATGTGCGCGTTTATTTTTTGTTATACGCTCTTAGGCTTTAATTTCTCGGTCTTACACGCTCTTTCTTTCGCCTGTCTTGTTTGTGTTCTCTTTTGCTAAAGAGACGTTGCGTTACTTTCTAAAACCATCACATTAATATTTCAAATATTAAAGCATACTTTTAGGCTTAAAAAAAATTAATTTTCGTAATTATTTCGTTATATTATATATTGTTTTATTTATTTATTGAATAACTTATTTATTTATTTATAGCGAGCCTTAAGGTCTTTTTCTTAATTTTAAACCCGTTTTTTCGTTAAAAATTCCTTCGATTACTTGAATTTACGGTTGCTTTAAAAAGTGTGTCGATACTAATCTATATCTCAACATGGATTTGTTTGTGTTGAGTGTGGGGGTTTGTTTTAAAAGTTCTTCTTTAAAACAATTTCAATCAGCAAAAATTCAAAAAAGTTTTTTGTTCTTCAGCCATTTAATACACTCTTCTTTCTTTTTTGTCGCTGTTCTTTTTAAACTTTACTTTATAATTTTCGTTATTTTCGAAATTTTCTCTTCACTTGTTCGTTATCTGTTCTCTTTCTTTTCTTTTTAGTTCATATAGAAATATTGTCGTTTCGTTGCTATTTATGAATATTTACGTACACTCGTTTAAAGTTTTACACTCTTTAATGCTATAAGAAGAAGAAAAAGAAAGAGAAAAATGTTTAGAGAGTGAGTAAGGTCGGTTTACAAAAACAAATGCTGTGATGATAATAAAAAATATAACATGAAAAAGCAAAAATAACATAATGATGGAAAAAATAGAGACGTAGTGTTGTCAATTCCGTGTTAAAAATGTGTAAAAATGGGGAAAACGCCTACTTTTTTATTAAAAAAAAATTGTGATGAGATAAAATTTGAATTTACCAGGAGTATACAACTAAAAGTAAGATTCAAATTAAAACAAAAACAAAATGAACACCTCAATAATTAAATTTACAATTGAAATTGTTATATTCAGAATTCTAGAAACAATTTTGACATAAAGGACTATTTAACATCCTTTGAATTGTTTTTCTAAGGGTTTTCAAACTATCATTAGGGGCGGTGTTCTATGAGGAGTACAATGAATCTGAATTCAAAATGACACGTTATCGAATAAAGCCGTGTATAGTTAAACTGAGTGGTTATTTTTCATGAATAAATTCCTCAATTTCAAAGAGAAATTGTGATATTTTTATGCTACACCTTGTATAAGATCCAATAATTTCATTGCTAGTTTGCCAGCTTATAGATTTTCTCAATATTATTTAAATTAAAATTTGTTTAAATAACCTCAAAACAAGTACTCTATTGACAACACTGTTACTAAGAAAAAGAGTAAAACTAAACATGGACAGAAAAAAAATTTTCGTATACCGTACCGTTTACAACAACACAACACTGAGTCAAATGTATATGTAAAAGCAACAACAAGAGACTAGAAAAAAGCCTACAACATATATGGATGTATGCGGCTGTGTAATCACTCTTTCGAACACCCCACTCGTTTGAGTATAAAAATAATTACAGTATGTTTGCCGTTGCTGTTATAGATGACGATGATTATGATGATGATGACGAAAGAAAACAAAAAAAATTTATGCACTCGTTGTTTTTGTCGATGTCGTACGACACAAATAAACACTTACATATGCACACACGCACACACCAAACGACAAACGATGTTTTTCCTTTGCAAATACAGCCCAAAAGGCAACAAAAAAACGAAAAATCAAAAAAGAAAAAACACTGAAGAAAAAATTTTTTTTAGTTTTTTTTTTTTTGTAAACGAACAAGTCGTGGCTTTTCGTGAGGTTAAATCGTAAATCAATAATTAAAACAAAAAAATGTTTTTTCCTTTACTGGCAGCAATAATTTTTTTTCTTAATTTTTTTGAGCAATTTACGGAGACCCGTTTTACATCAAGTTTAAAGCAATTTGCTTTATTGCTTTAAAAATTCTTATTTTCTTATCTTTTTTTTACAGAATTTGATTTTTATTTTATTTATTTATTCAAGGAAAAAACAAACACAATTTATTTTCAACACTTTTTTCTTTTAATTTGCGTTTGGAAAGCAAAGAAAAAACACACAAAAATTTAACCGTAAAGACTCGTTTAGTAGCTTGTTACGCTTTAGAATCACGATTTATATCTGAATTGTAATGTTTGAAGTTAAAATTTTGTGCCTCCTGCTCTTTGTTAGATGTGTTATTGCTGTTGTTGTTGTTGCCATCTTCAGTACAACTAAAACAAACTTGTTCTCCTCTCTATACTCACGTTTCTCTCACGTTTCTTTTTTCTTGTTACTGCTGTTATATTTGCTGAGTATAACATTCCAATAAAAGAATACACTCAGAGTTATGTAAATATGGTACTGCAGAGATGGAATATATTTTCTAATAAGAAAAAACAAAAGTTTTTTGGCAAATTGATCCGTACAAAAAAATATGAAAAAAAATTGAAATATGATGGATGGAGGTGTAATAAATTTAAAGTGAATTTGCTCGCATGTGCAATATTTACTATCAATGAAGAAGTGCAGGAGACTACACACCATATTTTATTTAATTCCTACTGTTTCATGGGCTTTGAAGACCTTTTCACTTCATTTCAGGTTAATTTGTATACTGCAGATGCTACTTCCTTAAGCCTGCTTACTACCGCTTCTGTCAGCTTTCAAAATAATTTCAATTTCAACATTTTCTACCTTGTAAAAGGAACCAAAGCATTTATTAATACGTTCCCTTCCAAGTTTAAGGGTTTCGGCTCTCGCTAGGCTGCATTTGTAAACAAAACTGAATTATAATAGAACGGAAATGTACCAAAAACTGTATACGTGGCCTACAAACCTTCTCCTAAACAGTTTAATCATTTAAATCAAGTAATCATTTGGCTATTTTTAGCCAATATCATGGTATATTATCAATAATCGGAACAGAGCCATTCCCACACATCGATTGATTCGCCTGAAACTCCGAAGGCTTAGTTAGAAGATTCTGTGCCAATAAATTAAAGTCTGGACATCGATTGTTTAGACGGTTCGCCAACAATTTATAGTCTACGCCTGCCATAAAACCATGATCACCAGTTTCCAACAATGCGAAATTAATCGGTGAAAAAATCGTAAACGAAAATCTGCTTTGTATTATACCGCCTAGTTGTAATCACCATGAATACATTGATAAACAAAATATTTATTTGTTTATAAATAATATGAGTTTATAAATAGACTGAACAACTATAGGAATCAATGCATATAATTGCGTTCTAAAAATTATTTATGCATTGAAAATAAAATTGTATTCTTATCAGAAAACGTTTAAAATAATTTTTATGACGCAATCAAACGTACATACCTCTCCAATGAATTATAAATATTTTAAAATTTAAAATAAACCCGTAGATAATAAAACAAATTACTTAATACCACGTATATTTTGTAGATTATTATTCAAATCATACTGAGTGTATATATTCAATACACATTGTGATATACATACACTACGACATGTGCTGCCAAAAGAAGTGAAAACAACAAAATCAGGCACTTTACAAAGAGTAAATAATCAACAAATGACTCTCTCTCTCTCTCGCGCTCCGTCACCGTGTGGCTTTTAAAAAAACTAATTGTACTCATGCGTGACAAAAAAAAAACACAATGAGTCAGATGAAGTGCAGAGAGTGAAACTATAACGTTACCAGATGTAAAGGTTTAATTATTTTCAATTTTGTTTGTTCATATAATTTTTTAACAACTTTCAATAAATTGCAGTTGTTATTAGTTTTAATTGCATAAAGTGTTTTAACTAAAAAAAAAATAAATTACGTGTTGCCAACTTCTAGACATTTTTTCCTTTGAAAAGTTGTTACGCGTTTTTTATTAATTTCCCTTATTTACTATTCAACAATCTGGCAACTACCTAGTCTTGTGCATAAATTCTCTCTATGCTACAGCCTTTGCAACTGTTTAATTGAAAGGCGAAATACATATGTTGTACTCTCTCGTATGTTCTTCTTTTGTACATGCATTTTGTGCCGGTTTTGAACATAAAAATTCCACACTTAAGAACATTTTTATGTATGAACCTCCAAAAAAAACTGGAATATTCTAAGCAGGGTGGTGCATGTGATGTAATTTAAAACATATGTACACATTTTATGCTCAACATTCTCTTGTCGCTCTTTAACAATGCTCTCTCACTTGGTGAGTGGAAAAAAACTATATGAAACTTACAAGTGTGCTGTTGTTGTTGTTGCTTTGTTTAACAAATTCAATTATGCTAGGCTTGCAATGCACCATACATGTGGTTTTTATTTTTGCTCTTTATGAATGGGTGTGTTTTCGTTATTTTGCTTATTTACTCACTCTTTTGCTTCGGCATTTAGGCCTATTTTTCTGCTTCTTCTTCTTCTTCTATAATTTGATTTAATTGTGGTTTAGTTGGTGTTGCAAATTTTCTTCTTATTTCACTTGATGTTTTTTAAATAATCAAAGTTATCATTATTATTATGTTAATTTACACTTATTGTTGTTATTGTTAAAGCCTAATTAGACATTCATTACGGTTTGTGCGAATTTTATTTGCGGTAATTGTTTTATTTCTTCACTCTTCTTCCAAATATACAAGTAAGTACGTCCATACTTAAGTTTTCAGTTTTTTTATTTGATTTTTTTTCTTTTCTTTGTATCGTTGTTTCTGTTATATTTCCAATTTATGTTTTTTTTTGTTGTTTGTTTGCTTGCTTTATGCTTTATATTTTAAATTCGTTTACGAAAATCTACTTTTGCTTGTTTGTTTGTTGGTTTGTTCGTTTGAATTGTAGGGGTCTCTCTCTCTCTCTCTGTGGTTGTATTTGGTGTGGCAATATTAGCGCATTTAAAAAATTGCTCGTAAATCTGCAAACGGCAAAAAGCAAAAGGAAAATTCAATTAAATTTTTAATTAACGGAAACATTATTTTAAAATTTTTATTTTTATTATTTTTGTATGAAATTGTATGTGCTTTAAGTTTTAAAACTCATTTTAAAGTCTTAAAATAAAATTAAAAAATAATTTCCTCATGCGCAATGCCTACGAATAAAATCATTCTATACTTAACTCTAGACAAACTGGATACACTCCAACTAAAATCGTGATTTGTAGACTAATATTCTACACACTTCGCAGTCTGACACAAACAGGATAGTAATTCACTGGAATCTCCAGCTACACCTGACACGCGAGAACTAGAAATGGAGGCAGCGAAACTAAATAAAACATGGAAGTAGCTGAAGAAGTCCCTTGCATTGTAGGGAAGGAAATGGAGTCCAATTTTTGAAGTAGAGTCCAGTAATGAGTTTGACAAGAAAGTATTTACCGTGTGACAATGCGGCAGATAAACGTAAAGAAAACTCACCCAGTAAATTAGCATGTCAGAAGCCAGAACGATTAAGGCAATAGATTCATCTACAGGATCTGGACCCAATGTGTTCGCGTCGTAGAAAAATATTTAAGCGAAAGAAGTTAGAACAAGGAAATAGCGAGTAAGGTAAAGTTAACCGAAACAAACGGTTAATCTGCATGGTTTCGCGAACATCTGTCCCTCCATATCCCTCAGTCTCAGCGTAATTCTGCATTGAACATCAGAAGGGTAACAGAGAATTAAAATCGCCAAAGAATCCGCTTGTCAAAGCATTTACTTAGGAGAAGGACTATCAATAAGGTGATGGTCTACAGCCTCTATCTCCTCGTTATCTCTACATACTCTATAGAAATCACGTTGATATCTAACTTAGATCTCCATCAGTGAGCTGATACCACAATGTTCCGAGAGAAAATCATTTCCAGTTCCATATTGATCTTATTAAGTCCCAGCCGCGAACAAGTTTTACCGCCTTCAATCGATGACAAAAAAATGCCTTATGTAGTCCTGTCCTGCCAACGTTTCCAGTCCGAATTTATTTCTTATGCGCCGATAGAGATGGCAGATTGAGAATTAGCAAACACTACATTGATGGAATTGGAATCTAATATATGTATTAAGGGCATCAGCTTTCTTTTTCCCAAAAATATTAGTGGGTCACGGAACCCAACTGTAACTAATTCGACGTGGTAGAATGTTCACCATTAGAATTCTTACTGTAACGGGTAACTCTCGACTATCAAGATATTCGAATGCCCTCAAATAGCCACTTGATAGTGGGCGAAAGTTAAACAGTTAAAAGACCGAGTAGGCCTCTGATAATCTAAGCAAGGATTTCAACAGATTCTCTTCTGTTCTTTAGCATTCTCGTTAATATTGTTCTAGAAGTTTATTACTATTCGTCATGAATTTCTTCTTTTTTTTTATAAATAATTTGTATACAGAATAGTTATTATCATTGTTATCGATACCACATGTGCGTATTTTTCCAGAAAAACGTTATTCACACATTTAAGAATATTGTTTGTGTGTGTGTGCACTTGCATTGTATTATTAATAACGCTTTTTATTCGTTACGTTACATTACCCGGTTACACATTAATGAACTTTGATCAGAGAGCGATTGTTGATTAAACGGAATGAAATCAAAACATGCCATCCTTCCTTCCTATCTCTTCTTCTCTGAGCAATCATATCGAATGACAATTTGTTGGAATTCTATTGCATGTATACGCTGTGCACAATTGTTTAAACGTTAAATATGTACTTATTTAACACCATTGTGATGCGATGAATACCCTACACGGGAAAGGAAGGAATGTGTAACGTGTTCTCCAAGGAGAATACTATACTATGAATTCCGTAATGTCTCTGCAGTCTTCTGGCAAAAACTCCGAGAGTAAATAAAACTACAATGAAACATTTTTCATAAATCAGTCGTTCGGAGTCGAAGTTAAACTGTAGGTCTTGTCACTCATCATGTATGAAATTAGCACACCCAACATCAGTGGTGTGAAACGCTAGGTTGTGATCCTGATTTAAGGGTTTTAGTAACCAATGAAATAAATAATTAAGTGTGGATATCAGCCTTCTTTTTAAAATCGTGGGGCATATCCTTACATATCTTTCTCTATAGAGTCCTAAAATTGTCTGCATTGCCGCCAACAGTACATGTTCATTTTGTTTTTGTTGCTGAGTTTATTTACTTCTTCGTTTTTTTCTTATTTTTTTTTCTTTAAAATTATTTTCAATTGACATTAATTACATCGAATTTATTTATTTTTTTATTTTTACATCCATATGTCTCATAGGCACATCGTATTTGCTGACAATGCAGTTGCTGTCAGTTCATCTGTCATATGGCGCCCGTTCTTCCTTCCGTCTATACATACTATTCTTTTCTATCGATACCTTCTTCTCTCTTACTATTGCACTTTTACATGCTATTAGAAATCACTCTCCTTTTTTCCATGTTTTTTTTTGCTTGTTTTGCTTGATTATTTCTGCAATTTGATCCATTTTTATTATTTTTTTTGTTCTCTTTTTCTGTTTTTCATTTTATTTATTTGCACAAATCATTTTATTGGTTTTGTGTTGTTGTTGTTATTGCCCGAATTGTGCTATTGCTGCAATTGCAGTTGTAAGTAAAATCTGCGGGTTTTTGTTTTAATTGTTATTTATTCGATATTTTAATACCCTACACTATCACTGGCGGTGTTTTTTGTGATACAGGACCATTTTTCAGTGCCATTTTCGATTATATTGATCACTTTTTCGGACGGAAGGGAATAATTATGCATGGTTCAGTTCTTAAACTTTCCCTGAATAGATTCCCTTCTCATGAAAATATTATTTTAACCTCCCATGCATTAAGGTAAAACTGATAGGTTAAGTTATGTACCAGCTGGCACTCGTATAAGATAATCATTTAGAATCCTGGATGAATAATCTGTAAGCAATTTCTGTGCACAATTTACAATCGGACATTAAGACAGATAGCCCATATATATACATATGTATGTATGTCTGATGACATCCAATCGCACTGCAAAGTATAGATCAGAGATCAGCAATGAGTATTCAAAAAGATGAGTAGATTCGAATCATACTCATAATTTCTGATACTTATACGCATTCATACTTATTTTAATATCATACTCATACTACTCATATTCAAAGTTTGAAGTACTCATCGTACTCATACTTATGAATCTGAATGAGTAGGCGTATGAATCAAACATATTTCGAATGTTATGAGTTTGATGTCAACGTTCTACTCATACTCATTGCAACCTGTACTTATAAATCAATATTGTAGTGAGTACGAATTAATCAGAGTAGTTGGATCTCAATATTGTTGACTCACTCATACTCAAAATTTCATGAATACGTATGAGTAGCGAAAAAACGATTCATTGCTGATTTTTGGTATAGATATCCTGTAGAAAATAGCCTACGGTATTGGCATGGCTATAGTTCTTCCCAGTACAATGGTAATTATGGTCAGGATTACGACCTAACTTCTCAAACCACTGATGTTGTGTGTGTTAATTTTATACATCAGTGGTGGGACCTAGACCTTATAGTCCATTCCGAGGGACAGATTTTTGAGAAACTTCTCATGTTCGCTTTCAACTTTTCAATTTCATTTACTCTCACAGTTTTTGCCAGAAATCTGTTGAGGGAAGTCACCGAAGAAATGATGTCTGACCTGGGGTTTGAAGCGAGGCTTCACGTCTAATAAGCCAACACACTACCTACTAGACTGCGGCGACTTTAAAAACCAAATACTAGGCCGCATGGAAAACTATTGCGTTTTCTACAGAGATTAAAAGCCAATGAGGATAAGTAAAGAATTAGAAATTGATTCTTGGTTTATAATTACGATGCATAATTTAAAAATCCGAGACATTTGATGTTTTGTAGGGTATGTGAAAGGTCGTCTATGTTTCTTTCTTCCAATTTTTTACGGAATTTTTTATTACATTTTTTACATGCCTTCAATGAATATGTTCTGTGGATCGTTTTACATTTTAATTCGGAAAATTTCTTTTTTTTTCTTGTTTTTTGTAATTGTAGAACAATTGTTTATTTGTTTTTGTTGTTATTGTTGTTTTGTGAATTTGTTTTTTTGTTATTTATTTTCATTTATTTATTGAATTTGAATGCAGTTCTCTGACACTGGCCCGTAAATATACGAATCAAAAATATTGCAATTGGAAAATTCTAGATTCTGTTGTAAATTTTTGTTTCCATAGTTTAATGAAATAAAATGACTTGTAATTGTTATTAAATTATATAATAAAACAATTCCTTTTTATTGCTGATTATCATCTATTAAATAAGCTTAGATTTTGATCAAATAAAAGATCGGCATTGCTCGTTTTATTTTATTTTTTCATATCGATGACGAATGGGAAAAGACTTTTACTTCATTACCAGCTAAAACTGGTGCCAAATTATCGAATTTTGATTAAGGACCACCTGCAGTAATATAATCAAATCATTACGCATGCGAATGACAACTCCACACCATGATACTTATCAAAAAATCACTTTTTTGGATGCAATGGCTGTTCCATAATCAATTCTGGGTTCTTCGGGCTCCATATTCGACAATTTTTTTTTTTATTTTTTATTTTTATTTATTTATTTATTTATTGATTAACTTCAGTACAACAAGCATTTAATCTTATTTAATAGTACTGTTTATATATTGTTATAATTAAAGTAATAGTTATATATATATGTACGTAAATTTCACAAAAAAAGCAAAATTATATTAATTAAATTTAAGTTAGCCTTAAATTGGATTGAATTAAATGGTAAATCTTAAAGACAAGAAAAATGTGTTAAAATTGCAGTTTTAAATTGCATTACATTGCTTTTCAATTGAATTTCTGGCGGAAGTTAGTTCCATGAACGAATTGCATTAACATAAAAGTGCTTTTCAGACACCTGTTTCTGGAACCTTACGGCGTTTATCCTATAGCCCCTGTTAGTTCTGGAAAATTTTAGTCTAGTAAATAGATAATTCGGTTCCCCTGAATAAACAATCTTGTATAGAAAAATTAGCATGCGATATTTTAAGAGGTTTTCCAGTGTCATGTCGTAGATTTTATAGGCAAAAAACGATATACTACTATATCTAGTGCGTCCAAAAATATATCTTGCAATGTTATTATACGTCACGTTAAGTTTATTCCTGCTGACAGAGTCCAAACCCGCAAAAAGCTAACATCCATTTAAGAGGGTTGGAATCAGGTATGTCTTCGCCAAGAGCATACGTATATTAACAGGCGTAAAGGACTGAGTCCTGCAAAGATTCCTGAGCATAGCATATGTCTTCCCACAAATCATATTAACATGGTCAGTCCAGGAGAGTTGACTATTAAAAGTAATACCCAAGTTTTTGGCATATTGTACCAATTCTATGGGCGAGTACCCAACGACTAATGGATGGTGGCAGTAAGTTCGGCAAAACGCCAATTTTCCCAATTATGATAGCTTTAGACTTATCAGCGTTCAAGCAAAGACCATTCGCAGTGGCCCATTTATATATACTGTCAAGGTCCTCGTTCAGTCTCAATATACAATTGTCGATGTCAGTTCTAAAACAGCTAACGTAACTTCATTCCTGAATTATGTTCGCAAAATCGTTGCATTAACACTTAATCAGCATAATTAAGGCGTTGTTAATGATCAAACGTTTTTAATTGACGCATGAATTAGACTTTATACGCTTTATACGAGCGGACGTAATACAGGCTCAATTACTGAGAACGCCGTGATATCGAAAATCGGCAAATCGAATTATTCCTCACACTTTCTCTAACAGAAGCTAGATTTTTGGCAATGCGTACATTGTGATGATGTACAGCGCTTCTTGCTGTTGCAAATTTCTGTATAATTCTGAAAATCTTGGATCATAGGGACAAAAATCGGCCAAGTTTGAATAACGACTTGTAAAGTGATTTTTAACCATTTATACGCCTTTTTCAGTTATTAAACGATCTACATTCATACGTTACGATAAATGGAATAAATGACGCTTCCGATGAAAGATTCTCAATAGCTGTCGGCCTTGCCCGACTGCCAGTTTTGAAACCACTAAATGGATAACCCGATATTATGGTGCAAAAACTAGTGGAGCTAATATGCAATTAAATTGTACACAATTATTATTTCTATAGTTTGCCACAAAGTTATTCAATTTTTCTTGGAAATCTAAAACAATATTTAACAGTTATGACACACACGCATACACACACCCATATACCCACTTAGATTTCCTTGATATTCAACAAACGGAATGAAAAGTGCGTTTATGTGTGTAGTATGAAGAAATTGAAATCTTTAGTGTTGCCATAGTATTTGCGTAACACGAATGTACTTTTCTAATGGTTGTGTCTGTTTGTCTGTCTGTCTGTCTGTCCACCCTCATGTGTAGTGAGCGTCATGGAGGTCGTCGTTATTATAACATTTCTTTGTTTATTTGGAAATTTAATTAGAAAAAGTTTTTCTAATTTCCTTTTATTTTTTTTTTCATTTTTGTTTTTATTTTTATTTGCAAAATGCGAATATTAACGTGAAAGTGAAAACAATTTAATGAGAGAAGTGCAGAAATAATTGTTTTGTCATCATTTGTTTGTTTGAAATTATTTAATTGGCACAATAATTAATATTTAAATAAAATACGGCTGTTAAAACTTTTTTATGTTTGAAAAGAAATACTTTTTAAATACGTTTCTGTTTAATTTACCTGTTTCGTAGCAGTATGATGCAACTGTTGATGAAATTAATCTGAAATAAAGAAGGATTATTAATAAATGATTTTTTTAAGTGAATAGAATAGAAATAATTAAACTGATTCCTAATAAATAATCATAATGATAATATATTTACATACGTACATAATTGGTCGTTATAATCCTTTAGTCAGGATCAGAACCTAATTTTCCACACCACCCATGTTGTGTGTGTTAATTTTATACATGAGTTTAAAATCGATTCCGAACGACAGAGCTTTGAGAAACTTTTTCATGGATTTTTTTTATTTAGTCTCAGAATTTTTGCCAGAAATCTGCTGAGAGTAAGTTGTCGAAGGAAGTCGCCGTAGTCTAGTAGGTAGTGTGTTGGCTTATTATACGTAAAAGCCAGGGTTCGAGCCCCAGGCCAAAAAGTATTTCTTCGGCGACTTCCTCTCAGCAGATTTCTGACAAAAACTCTGAGAGTTGAAAAAGTTTCTCAAAAATCTATCGTTCGGAGTCGACTTTAAACTGTAGGTCCCACCACTGATGTATAAAATTAACACACACAACATAAGTGGTGTGAGAAACTAGGACGTTGTACAATGGGTCAATTCGATCTCCGGGTACTGTACTTGTCTTAATTTGACAAGTACACGT
Organism: Sarcophaga subvicina; assembly: GCA_936449025.2. Classification (NCBI taxonomy): domain Eukaryota; kingdom Metazoa; phylum Arthropoda; class Insecta; order Diptera; family Sarcophagidae; genus Sarcophaga; species Sarcophaga subvicina. The sequence continues at coordinate 16,057,000 of OW388084.2, forward strand.
CCTCCAACCTAACTTAACCTAACCTAACCTAAGTTGTCCAAAAAATATTCTTTCATATTTTCGTTTTGATGTCTGACCTGGGGCTTAAACCCAGGCCTCACATCTAATAAACCAACACACTACCCACTAGACTATGGCGACTTCAATAATACTCTTAGGGTTTTTACCAGAAGACTGCGGAAAGGATGTGGCCGAAATAAGTATTTTTTTCATGTTTCGCATCATTCGAGACGCCTCAGCTGGGGTTTGAACCACGAGCTCACATCTAATACGCTAATACACTACGGCATCTTAGAACAAAGAGGTCTATGTTGGAAAATAAAAAGATTTTTTTATCCAAAAATCTTTGCTTGAAGAAATCGCTGAATCTTTGACACGCCCTCGTAAGTTCCTTCTGCTTTGCTCCAATAAGCATTAACTAAAGGACTAACAGATGATCTATACCGTGAAAATAAAGTTTTCAAGCTATTTATTGGAAAACCCTTCAAAAACTAACTCTTATATGGGTTCCGGGACATGGGGATACCCTTGGAAATTACATTGCTGATGAGCAGACCAGGGTCGGTAGGCAAAACGCAATATTCGACATGTTAAATGACATAGGTATTCATAGGTTGCCTCCATTAATTTGGATATTATCCACTTGGTTTACAAGTTAGGGGCTTAATTCCATTGCCAGAAGTCGCCGTAGTCTAGTAGATAGTGTGTTGGCTTATTAGACCTTAAGCCCAGGTTCGTATCCCAGGTCAGACATCAAAACGAAATATGAAAAAAAAATATTTCTGGCAAAAACCCTGAGAATAAATAAACCTGCCGTGAAAAAGTTTCTCACTCACGTATTAAATTAACGCATACAACATGAGTGGTGTGAGAAGCTAGGCCGTAATCCGGACTGAAGGGTTGTAATGACCAATTATGTATGTATGTATGTTGGTTACATAAGGATAAGAAGAGGACGTCAGGACTTAAATCACATTGCCATAATCACGGCCCCCTAAACTTTGGCAGGCATGCCAAAAAACTTAGCATTCCGGCAAACAACTTTTGCTGTATCTGTGGGTCTGGGGTGAAGGAAGAATCTGTCTTTCACCTCATGTGTCAGTGCACTGTTGCTTGTTATGAAAAGGCGGAGATTAACCTCTCACTTTTTGACATCCTCGATCAAGCTTTCAAATTTAAAATTTGCCGCAATAGCGAGATCTACTTTGGACAGAGGTTAGCTACCTTTAGGGGAAGTTTGATCCCCCAAATGCCTTTTTAAAGGGCTACGCTGCAATGTACATACGGCACATTGTAGGCGAACTTTGGACTGCCTAAATTTTTTTTGTTTAACTTAATCTTAACAAAAGTAAGCTTAATATTGGAACCAAAAATATTTCGTAGAATTCTTCTGTGCCCCTGCATAACTTGTGGAGACGTGACGCAATTGTTTTTGCAAAATTTAAATTTTCTAAATTTTTTATATAAATTCTTATGGTGAAATGTGTTTTCCAAGAAAGCATTTCCCTCCCCATATGATATCTTTCTGATGAATTTATTAGCACATGAACTTTGAAATTGTATCCGCTTAAAGCAGACACAAAAGCAAATCAGGAAAAAAGGCCATTCATTCGCAAATATGTTGTGCTTCATTCAATTGGCTTATGTTTGCTGTAGGTAGGTACGCATAAGTTTTTTTGAGGAAAATTGAAATTATTTTTAGATTATCAATGAAAATATGAAAATAAAAAATCAGAATTCGTGGAATGAAATGAAATTTATTGCCTAAGTATTCATTACGTATGTCTATATCGTTATGCATTTAAATTAAACAATCAAATGCCATGGTTATGATGAAATCTTTTCAATTAAAAATGGATTTTTTTATTTTGTTTTTAGTCTTGAACTTTACAAGTGTTTTGCAATATTTTCTGTTATACAACAACAATTGTTTATTCGTATTTGTGAGCAACAACATCAACAGCACCGGCAGAATTTATGAGGTTTCCTTAAGTGCAACAAATAAAATACTTGAGTTGTAGAGAAAATAAAAAAATTTTTCTCTCTTTCCTTTCGTTCGACAACTGATGAGTATATGACGAAATATTGGAATGGCATTAAAACTTTTGTTTTATTTTATTTTCTGTTGTTTTCTTACATTTCTTTTCTAGCCATAAGTCAATAGTGACAGAATATAAAATTTATAACATCTACAGGATGCAGTCCACTTCATTCTACACTATACATCGATACAATGGTTTGATTATCTGAAATTTTTTAAGATGGTAGTCAGAAAGTATTGCTTTCTTAGGCTGTAGTTTTTGTGCCGATGTTTGATGGCCCATACAAAAAGCATCTCTTTAACCCTGTAAATGCTATAATCTAAAGGTAGGTATCAATTTTGAAGATATTTTTAGGCATGAGACCTATTGTTCGGAATCACTGGCTAGGTGGATTTGGGTGGTGGAAGAGGAAAAAATCTTTTTCATCTCTTGGGTACTGCTAAGGTATTGTAAAGGGTGTTTTTTATAGAGGTATAGAACTTTAAGTTGCAATAAAACAACGATGGATTATTCGATTGACATGAATTTTATTTACCCGAAAGATAATCTTGTGGCATTAAATTTTAAATATGATTTCTGGCATATGACCGCCACGGCTGGCGCGGATGTAGTCCAATCTGGACGTCCAATTTTCGATGACTTTTTCCAACATTTGTGCCCGTATATCGGCAATAATACGGCGAATGTTGTCTTCCAAATGGCCAAGCGTTTGTGGCTTTACCGCATAGACCAATGACTTTACATAGCCCCACAGAAAGTAGTCTAGCGGTGTTAAATCACAAGATCTTGGAGGCCAATTCATAGGTCCAAAACGTGAAATTAGGCGGTCACTAAACGTGTGTTTCAATAAATCTATTGTGGCACGAGCTGTGTGACATGTTGCGCCGTCTTGTTGAAATCACATCTCCAGGACATCATGGTTATTCAATTCAGGAATGAAAAAGTTAGTAATCATGGCTCTATACCGATCACAATTGACTGTAACGTTCTGGCCACCATCGTTTTTGAAAAAGTACGGACCAATGATTCTACCAGCCCATAAAGCGCACCAAACAGTCAGTTTTTCTGGATGTAGCGGTGTTTCCACATACACTTGAGGATTACCTTCACTCCAAATGCGGCAGTTCTGTTTGTTGACGTAGCCATTCAACCAGAAGTGCGCTTCATCGCTAAACAATCATCGCTGAAAATCGGGAACAACGGTAATCTCGTTTTGGGCCCATTCGACGAATCTAAGCCTTACTTGATGATCGTTTGGCTTCAAATCTTGCACGAGTTGGATTTTGTAAGCACGGAAACCAAGATCCTTCCGCAAAATCTTCCATAAAGTGGATGGACACAGATCCAATTCCTGTGCTCGATGGCGGATGGACTCATTCGGGTCTTCCTTAATGCTACGCTCTACAGCAGCAATAGCTTCTTCTGTACGCACCGTACAGCGTCTCTGGGGATGCGAATTATCAATAAGAGTAAACGTGGTGCGCAAACGTTCCATGGTTAATCGAATTAACTGCTCTGATGGACGATTTTGTCAACGATAAAATGGACGTAGTGCGCGATACGTTTTCCGCACAGAACCATTATTTTCGATATAAAATTGCACTATTTGCAAGCGTTGTTCAGGCGTGAGTCTATTCATGATGAATTGCCAAACCAAACTGAGAATAAATCACTTGACAGCTGTTAAATCGGTCGCCATCTTGAAAAGTAATGCCAACTTAAAGTTCTATACCTCTATAAAAAACACCCTTTACTATACAAATAATCTCATTGTTCTCTCAAAGATGGACATTCAGGGTCTAAATAGCTTCACCAGAAGATCAAACCTCAAACTTTTCCTCATGCCTATACATTAGGCAATAACCTGTAAGAATAAACACAGTGACAGATATGTATCTACCTTTTCCTAATTGGCAGCCATACAGAAGTAAGAGGTGTATCTGCACTAACAAATTCTTCAGCTACAAAACTACTCGATCAAGGGACGACTCCCCACGTATGAAAAGCAGTTTAGACCGTAAAGTCGCAATTAAAGGAGACTTGTTTAGCGAATAGTTGTCAGACGTAGAAATTTGGTAGCTTAGAACTGAGGACCGTGATTTAAGGCTATTTTGCCGTCCTGGAATACACTACAGTAATCAGAGAGATGGAAAACTTTCCTAAAATTAAAGCCTAAGAAGTAAATTTCACGACCTACCCTATTACCCAGTTTAGATCGCCAGTGGAGACTGCCACAGAAACCCCGAAGCAGATAATTCCAGAGGAGCAGCTGTAGTGCATTGGTGTATTAGACGAGAGCCCGTGGTGCAAACCCCAGGTCAGACATCTCGAACAAAATGTGAAGAAATTCTTTTCTTTGGCGATTTCATCTCAGCAGTCTTCTGGCAGGAATTCTGCGAGTAAGTAAAATTGCAATAAAACTGTATGTCTCGTCAGTCATAGATAAAATTAACACACACACATAATATGGGTGATGTGAGAAGCTAGGTTGTAATCCTGGCTAAAGCCTTTGCAATGACCAATTAAGTAAGAAAGTAATAATTCCGTGGAGTTTTAGTATAGAATTTTAGTGAAAAATCTCCTATTAAGACCGTGTTCTTCTGCACGCGAAATTTGAGGATTTTTAGACAGGAAAAGGATGGCACAACTGGCGCATGTTACCTGGACAGTAATTTAGATGGAAGCCATTTGAAGGATCTTTGAAATGGTATTGCGAAAAGCACCCATAAGCTGCATCACAGCAGAGTTACTGCTTTTATCACGGAGCTTCATATTATATTTGTTCCAAATAGTAGTAATTGGAGCTGCTTTATAATTCCACATATTGGCCTCTTTTTTTCTTTTGAATACCTAAAGAAATTATTTTCGTTTTCAAAAAAAAAAACTGTCTCTTGAAATGCATCTTAATTGTGAATCAGTGAAGTGTAAAGCAAATAAAAGTGAACATATTGCCAAAAAATCAAAAAGGAAATGTCAGACAGATGAACCACAATAAAATTATAAACAATACATAGCCAGAATTATATTATTTGCAATTCAATATAATCTATGGACACATTTGCAATAGAAGCGTTATGGAATAATGATGCATACCGTTGTATATTTTTATATTTTTGCAATTATACTGGAATTGTTGTTGGTTTTCTTTTATGGTATTTCATAATGTAATGTATAATTAAAATATTAAAAATAGATGAGTCCTACAAATAAATTCAATCAATGATTGAATGGAACAACGTTAAGTAATGGAAAAAAATGTTTTAATAACAAAAATAAAATTATTGTCATAAGTATGTATGTCATCAAACACTATGGAGTGCATAACAACTAAAATAAATTCAATTAATTTGTTAATGAATCATTATGTCGTTGTAATATACTGTCATCCATCCATCCATTCTTTTAAGCCAATTAAAACGTAATCTTTACACACATGTTTGCAGTGCTGCCAAATTTATAGATACAGGTCAAGGATACTTTTTGGTTTTTTTTTTTTTTTTTTGATTACAAAATGCTGGTATCAGGTGTGATGAATAATAAATTAAAAAATAATTTATTCGCCACCCTTTTTGAGTATTTTAAATTCTGCTGATGTCCAAAAACATGCAATCTAATTATTGCTTTTCCAATAGATGGCTTTAATCATCTGTATCTTGTTTTTTATAAAAGCGATTAGTCATCAGGATAAATGGCTTTAGAATGATACGAAATTCTTTTAAGGATTTTTTTATAATCTTTTAATATTTTCCTTTATCTCCATTCAAGAGAATTGTGTGCTACTTCTGTCTTTAGAGAGCTAATAACTCTGGCTCATATTTTTACGAGACTGTTAGATTTTATTGCAATTTTTAAAAAGAGCCAGGGAAAATTGTCGGGATGATATGTAACCCATGTTTATATGTCTTCAAAATATTAAAAATACCTGATTATCATGGTTGAAAAGAGGATGAACATATGCTTCGCTCCAGTATTGAAGGAAGTGGTACGTGAAAGTAACTGAATTTACTTAAGCTGAGCTTTACATGATCAGCGAATAATGATAAATCTTCTTTGAAATCACCGGAGTCGGGTGTATAGAGTATTGGCTTAGTACACGAGAGCCAGTGGTTCAAACCCCAACTCAGGCAAACATTTCTTTCGGTGACTTCCTCTCAGCAGTCTTACGGCAAAAACGCTGAAAGCTAATAAGATTGCCATGTAAAGATTATCAAATGTCTGTTACAAATTAAGGGTCCCTCTCCTCATGATTAAAATTAACTCTCTTAACATGGGTGGTATGAAAAGCTAGGTTGTTATCCTGACTAAAGGATTGTAATGGCCAATTAAATAAGTCAGTAATGATAATTCTGCTTCAATTAAAGGAAGCTGCCAAACAGTCTTACATCATAAATCTCAAATTAACTTAATTGGGTAAGAGCTATAGACTCTGAGGGTTAAGCATCAACCTATTGATGTCCTTCGTATGGAAATTACTGAGAAAATAAATTTACTCTGATAGAGATACAATTGTGAATCAGGGGCACATATAGGAAATGCAAATATAATAAGATTAATAAAGCGCAGAGACTTAAATGTATACAATGCCTACAACAAAAATTTCTATTCAATTTAAACCTTATTGAAGGAAGAAGAAAAGGACAAACCAGAAAAGAAGAGACTAAGAAATTGGAAATTGCTTTGGAAAGAGAAAGATGAACAGAAGTTGATGTAAAAGCTATGTTCTAAAAAGGTTTCTCAAAAAGAAAGATATGTTATCGATAACCTAGTATAGTTATAGTAATAGAACTGGCCAGTTTCGAACATATAAAAATACTTCGCGTTATCATGAAATGCAAAATTCTTGAGTTTTCTACATAGTCTTTAAAACGTTTACAATCTTTCTGATTTAAATCGAGTGTCTCCAATGTTGCAACACAGAAAGTGAAAAATTGCATACCTACTGCAACCTTCGTTAAACTGTATAACCAGTCTATGTATAACCAGTCTCTTTATCCAGGTTATTAGCTACAAAAAATCTGAACTAGCTTTTGATCTAGGTTTTATCCTAAAATCAGCAGAAGGATCCTACTGCTCCTATGATAAGAATGGCCTACACCTCTCAACGCGGTGTAAAGTTAGTTGATTAAAAAAGAAAAAAAATTTGTTTAAGAAATTTGGTCTCTGAACAAGCCTTGTGTATGGATTCATTTATTATTGGATTAAAGTTTCTCAAGGAATATTTCAAAGTAATTAAAAATTTTCCTCCTCCCATATACAGTTACTTGTTTAAATTTTATTTCATTTCTAAGACGCTTAAATTCATTAAATTAATTGGATTTAAACTACTTTTTTTTGTTACATTTAAGGCGTGTGATTAGGTGAACACATTAAGAAATTAATCTTTAAGAAAATGTCAACAAATACTCACTCACATGTTATCGATTAAGGTAAACAAATACTCGTATGTATGTTCTCTACACTTCACTAAACACTTGAATTTTTTTGACGTACACACACGGCCAATTGATACAAAATAAAAAATGAAAAATTTTAATAAACACTCGAATAAGTTTTATGAAATTTAGTTGAGTTTTTTATAATGAAAATCCACATTTTTTTTTTTTTTTGTTTCTAGAGAAAAACCATTTTTTTTATTCGATAACACTGTTCGACGTCGATTATTGTTTACTTTTCATGTGTTGAAATGTTTAACCATCAAGAGACCACAATAAACTGACTGAATGACAATAAGAGAGTGCAGACGGTATGAAATTGAATACACTGAACAAAACTATCAAAAAAAAAACAAAAAAAAAAAAACGAAAACTTATGAAAAAGGAAAAATTGAGAGAGCAAGAGAATGAAAAACCCAAACACCAAGCACCAACAATTTCACATTCGTCTGGTGTGCAAAATGAAACGAGAGAACCAAAAAAAAACCAAAAAACAAACAAAAAATGTTAAAAGAAAACAAACATTTGCAGCAACGTCATCAGCATCAGACAACCATGGAGAGAAAACAAAAGAGAGAAAACATAGTTTTGCATGGAAAACAAAAACAAAACAAACAACTATAAAGGAAGAATAACAAAAACAACACAAACAGGCTGCTTTCAATATTTTAGAAACCAAACATTAAATAAAAGACAAAGAGAAACTCAAATACAAACATAAACACAAACGAATATTGAAAAAAAATAAACCGTAAAGATGATTAAAATCAAAGAAAACCTTGCATCATTCTGTTTTTATATTATTATTATTATTGTTGTTGTTGTTGTTGTTGTTGCTGTTTGTTATTTGTTGTAGTTTTTTTTATCAATTTTATCATAACGGTTTGACAAAAAGACAATAGAAAAACCTTTTTATTTATTTTCCTTTTTTCCTTTTTTCATTTTCTGCTTTAACATTGTATGGCAAGGACAAAGTTTATAGACTCGCATAAAAACTAAAATTAATGAAGAGAAGGAGAAGAGCACAAGTGAAAAGAGAGAGCATAAAAACTAGTTGCATTGTTTTAATAGCCTCAGGCTAAAAATTTGCCAGACGTGAGAGCATGTTTGCAACAAAAAAAGAAGAAAAAGAAAAAAAACAATGAAAACAACTACTTTAACATGTTATTTGAGCCCACATATACGCATGGGTGGGCGTATGAGTAATAAATTTCCTTCTTATAGATAATAAAAATCAATCATACGCCTTTGATGAATAGAAACACAAACATCTGAGAACCAAGCCTTTAGGAAATTTCTATTTTTAACTTAAAGGGAAAATGTTTACTTATAGAATTGTTTCTACTGGTTCGGGATTTCTTTACAAAAACAAAAACAAAACTATTTAAGGTTTGCTTAACCGTTAGAAATCCACACCAAAACATTGAAATGTAGTTTTGAATTTGTATTCCACTCCGCTGGCATTGATAACTCTGTTGTGGTAAATTCTTTCCTATAAAACTGGAAGAATAGTTCGAAACACAAGCCAATAATTCCAAATATTTCTTTATTAATCAAATACCTTTACGTCTCCTTGAAAGGCCATGTAGGCCATGTAGGCCATTCTTATTATAGGATCTTTCTGCTGATTTTAGGCTAAAACCGGGATCAAAAGCTGGTTCAGATTTTTTGCAGTTAATAATGTAGATAAAGCACGTTTGCTATTCTAAAAAAGACGACTAATTTATTAAGACTGGTTACAGTTATTACAACTCGGGTATATACTGTTTGCGGGGATGGAGTAGGTATGCAATGCTTCACTTTCACATTAGAGACACTCGATTCAAATCAGTAAGATTGTGAATGTTTGAAAGACTATGTAGTAAACTCAAGAATTTTGCATTTCAGGATAACGAAAAGTATTTTTATATGTTCGAAATTGCCTATGAGGCCAGTCCTGCAACTATAACTACACTACGATGTTGTTAACATTTCTTTCTTTTTCTAAATCCGTGATAGAATATAACTACATATAGCAACTTCTTTTTATTTTTCTGTTTCTAACGTAATTTACAATTTCTTATAATTTCTTATTCTTTTCTTTTTTGGTTTATCCTTTTCTTCTTTCTCCAATAGGAGTTAAATTGAATAGGAATTTTTGTTATAGGCATTATAGACACTTATGTAAGCCTTTCCGCTTTTATAAATCTTATTACATTTACATTTCCTAAAGTTGCCCCTAATTCACAATTGTATCCATGCCTAAGTAAATACTTTTCCCAGAAATTTCCGTTGAAAGCACATCAGTAGTTTGATAATTAGTTTTCAGGTTTCATAGCTCTCATCTAATTAAATTCTAAACAATATGAGATTTGTGACTTAAGACCGGTTTGGCAGCTTCCTTACTTAATTGGTCATTGCAATCCTTTAGTCAGGATCACAACCTAGCTTTTCAGGACACCCAAAGGCGTTGGCTACACACTAGACTACAGCATTCATTCTTTTCTATTCGACCATGCATGCCATATAACCTGCATTTTCTGATTATAAATTTCCAAAACAAATAATGGCAAATATAATGCCTTCCAGATAGCTTAGTAATGCATTCCTTTAAGAAAAAAAATCTTAAATAATCTTTCAATCAAGGTTACATTTTTATTCAATGCCATAAAAATATTTTCCAATCAAATGCATTTAATTTGTTGCAATAAATTGAAAGAAAACTAATTTATTCAATCGAATATAAACATTTAATGGTGATGTAAAACAAAATTATTTCAAATTAGTTCAGTAGGCGTATGAGTAATAATAATTTTCTTGTGTTAATAAAACAAAATAATTCTATTAATCATACGTCGTGGGGGTAATATGTAGTAAATAAAAGCATTAAATTGTAATCCAAATAAACCACAAAATAATTGTAAAATTTGAGAAAAAACAATTGAATAATGGTGGGATGATAATTAAAATATTTGAAATAAAATTGATCGTATACGGTATCAGTCTATTTTAAAAGATTGGCGTTACTGATTGACCGACTGACTGCTTGCCAGCGATGACTTGTCATCTTCCCTCTAATGCAATATTTTGACATCGCTAAACTAAACTATTTCTCATTAAGACGCGCTCTCATTTGTCTTTGTGGAAGGCATGAAATTCTATTTGGATAGCATGATCTCAGCTAGCCTTGGTACAGAGTTTGCTGTAAAATCAACGATCAACAACCCTATCGAAATTCTACTACCACTGCGGCATACGACATATTCGAAGTATTTTCTTATTTCTTACATTATTATTGTGCAACTGCTGCGTACTACAAATCAGGTTGATATAATATTCGAAGGCAATAGGCCATAGTTTGACCACTTGCTTCAGATGGCATAAAAACTAACTGTTGTTTGGTATTACTCTGTTGGATTTAAGTCCGCTGCACATGCTGGTGAAGACCGAAGCCTTGGAGTCTATGGTTAGTTTAATGAGAGACATGTCTAACGTGATCTCGTGATCTATGGACTCGAATGGCTGATTGCTCCCTCCTTAGCTGTGACCTGCACCAAACCAGTACGCTATATGATTTTCAAAAATGCGCTGAATGGAGTATTTTGAAAGCTGAATACTCTTTATTAAGGCAGCGGATCAATAACGGTAACAAAACAATAACAAAAATAAGAGCGAAGATACAAACTAAGAACACGAAAGATAGAAGAAAATAGCAATTTCTAGAAGTTGCCAGACTGAAAACAATATAGTCAAGAATGAATAGGTCGACTTTCTTCTTATAATGTGGACAATCCAACTCCATTTTCTATCTATAACTTCTTTTAGGCAAGGTTCCAAGTTGATCAAGTTGCAGAAATATTGCTCAGCATATCCTGTATATGGGAAGTCGCCGTAGTCTAGTTGGTAGTGTGTTGGCTTATTAGACGTAAAGCCAGGGTTCAAGCCCCAGGCCAGACATCAAAACAAAATACAAAAAGTCTTTCTTCGGCAACTTTCTCTCAGCAGATTTCTGGCAAAAACTCTGAGAGTAAATAAAATTGCCATGAAAAGTTTCTCAAAAATCTGTCATTCGGAGTCGACTTTAAACTGTAGGTCCCACCACTCATGTATAAAATTAACACACACAACATAAGTGGTGTGAGAAACTAGATCGTAATCCTGACTGAAGGGTTGTAATGACCAATTATGTATATACCTGTACTGTTTACGTAATTGTATTCGATTGCAAAACGATAATAATTTATTACATAAGCCGCAAGCTAAATACAAATATTATTTTAAATATTTTTTTAAATTTTAATATATTAAGCACTGTAGACAGACTTTCAAACGCAAAATTAAAAATAAAATAACGGACACTTAACAAACAATTTCGTTACATAGCCACGATTATACCGACCATTACCAACTGTAGTGGAAGTTTATAATTTCGTTTAAACAGCTGTTTTATGAAACTCATAAATACACTGGACAGCTTCCTTAATATTTGTTTGCAATCGTCATTTAAAATTCAATTTGCATGCATCATTCCGACACATATAGAGCCAGTAATTTCGTTACATAGCCACGATTATACCGACCATAACCAACTGTAGTGGAAGTTTATAATTTCGTTTAAACAGCTGTTTTCTGAAACTCATAAACAATACACTGGACAGCTTCCTTAATATTTGTTTGCAATCGTCATTTAAAATTCAATTTGCATGCATCATTCCGACACATATAGAGCCAGTAATTTCGTTACATAGCCACGATTATACCGACCATAACCAACTGTAGTGGAAGTTTATAATTTCGTTTAAACAGCTGTTTCTCAAACCCATAATTAAAACACTGGACAGCTTCCTTAATATTTGTTTGCAATCGTCATTTAAAATTCAATTTGCATGCATCATTCCGACACAAATATGTATATAGAGCCAGTAATTTTTAAATATTTAATTTTTTTGTGGATTTTATGACTAAAATATCATTAATATTTTATTTGCATTTTTTTATCATTTAAAATATTTTTTCAAATTAAATCAAGTGTAACATTCAAATTTTAAATGAAATTTATTTTTTGCGCATTTGGCAAAAAATCATCACAAAATTTGGTCAGGCACAAAATTAAAAAAAAAATTTTAAATTTCTAAATGATCACATTGTAAACACATTTACTTTTAACGCTACCCAACAAAATTTATTCAATTATTAAATTAAAAAACAAGAAGAAAAAAAAATAATTTATTTTTAAATGAGTTAGGAAATGAGAAAGAAATTGGCATAATCCAGCAAACAATTATTAATTTTATATAAAAAAGTTATAAAATGTTCAATTAATTGCTTAAACTGAACACAAAAAAGTGCATTTATTATGTGCTTAACATAACCCACTAAACATTTTGAAAAAAAAAAACTTGAACACTCGCAGCTGAATGCCTACCCTTTTGCAACTGCTTTTTAAACCTTTATTAAGAAATATTTCTTTCATGTCCAATCGGTATTTACAAACTTAGTAAACGTTTTGTAAATTTGCTGTAGATCTTCTCCTATCTCTAATTTCTTTGTTAATTTCAATACAATTACGAATTACTTTGAATTATTATGAGCGGAGTAACGGTGTAATGTCATAGATCAGAGTTTCTGGTAGGAATCGAACCGACGACCCTCACGCCAATATTCTAGCACACTAACTACATTACTACCAAGGCACGCAACCTCTAATTTAAATCTACAGCAAAGCGATAGCATCACAAGTTTTTATACTCAGTCTAGAAAAGCTGTCATCTTAGGGATATGCAGCGATCGTGCCTGTTTACAACATACATATAAGGCTCACCAGTCTCCTATTTAATCACATACCATCCGAATGGCGTAAGGAATAAGTGTTTTATACAAAGAGGATAGGACCACCACATTTGAGGACAAGAGAACCATTAGTCTCTTCTCTTTTCTGTTGTCTGTTGAAGACAATGAAAACACTCTACTCTAAGGGAAACTGCGTTATAGCTGCTGCATATCCTAACGTATGCATAAAAAGATTGCTATGCACAGAAGAAGTATACCTACAAACAAATAGTAAGGGCCTTCGGTAATCTGGAATTCGTCAATTTTTGAACGAAATTTTGCCTATATAACCCTGTGGTTGACTAAATATAGAAATTATTTCGCGTAAAAACTAACTATTGAGTTCGCTTATCACTAGAATGATAGGAAGGGGAATTTTCCTGTGTCCTATAGAATAAGCTATGTTGGAATAACTCAATTGTGAGGCAATCGCCTAAGCGATTGTTTTGATCCTTAAAATTTCGGGTAGATTAGTATCTCTTATAAGATACGCAACTTACTTTAGGAACAACTATGGTACTTTTTACCAAAAGAATGTGATACCTTTTACCAGATGTTACAAGCCACAAACTTTTCTACCATAGAAGAGGTATGGGGTCAAAGCATATTTTTTATAGGAAACTGACAAGGATCTTCAATGTTCCAGCTACTTATAATAAAGAATTGGAAAGAAAATGTTGTCACAGACCTACGATGACTCATTGCATCTGTACAGCAGAAGTTAGGGCCTACGGACGCTTGGCATCATGGAAACTTTTGGACGCAATAGAAATAATCTCAATTTGAGCTTTTTTGACTAAAGTAAAGGCTGTTTTTTATAGAGGTATATAACTTTAAGTTGGCATTACTTTTCAAAATGGCGACCAATTTAACAGCTGTCAAGTGATTTATTCTCAGTTTGGTTTGGCAATTCATCATGAATAGACTCACGCCTGAACAACGCTTGCAAATAGTGAAATTTTATTTCGAAAATAATGGTTCTGTGCGGAAAACGTATCGCGCACTACGTCCATTTTATCGTCGACAAAATCGTCCATCAGAGCAGTTAATTCGATTAACCATGGAACGTTTTCGCACCACGTTTACTCTTATTGATCACTCGCATCCCCAGAGACGCTGTACGGTGCGTACAGAAGAAGCTATTGCTGCTGTAGAGCGTAGCATTGAGGAAGACCCGAATGAGTCCATCCGCCATCGAATTGGAAATATGGAAGATTTTGCGGAAGGATCTTGGTTTGCGTGCTTACAAAATCCAACTCGTGCAAGATTTGAAGCCAAACGATCATCAAGTAAGGCGTAGATTCGTCGAAAGGGCCCAAAACGAGATTACCGTTGTTCCCGATTTTCATAAGCGAATTTTGTTTAGCGATGAAGCGCACTTCTGGTTGAATGGCTACGTCAACAAACAAAACTGCCGCATTTGGAGTGAAGGTAATCCTCAAGTGTATGTGGAAACACAGTTACATCCAGAAAAACTGACTGTTTGGTGCGCTTTATGGGCTGGTGGAATCATTGGTCCGTACTTTTTCAAAAACGATGGTGGCCAGAACGTTACAGTCAATGGTGATTGGTATAGAGCCATGATTACAAACTTTTCCATTCCTGAATTGAATAACCATGATGTCCAGGAGATGTGGTTTCAACAAGACGGCGCAACATGTCACACAGCTCCTGCCACAATAGATTTATTGAAAGACACGTTTGGTGACCGCCTAATTTCACGTTTTGGACCTGTGAATTGGCCTCCAAGGTCTTGTGATTTAACACCGCTAGACTACTTGCTGTGGGGCTATGTAAAGTCATTGGTCTATGCGGTAAAGCCACAAACGCTTGGCCATTTGGAAGACAACATTCGCCGTATTATTGCCGATATACGGCCACAAATGTTGGAAAAAGTCATCGAAAATTGGACGTCCAGATTGGACTACATCCGCGCCAGCCGTGGCGGTCATATGCCAGAAATCATATTTAAAATGTAATGCCACAAGACTATCTTTCGGATAAATAAAATTCATGTCAATCGAATAATCCATCGTTGTTTTATTGCAACTTAAAGTTCTATACCTCTATAAAAACAACCTTTACTTAAAAATAATAGACCTCTTAAAAATTTTTTAAAATTTAAAAAGAAATTTGTTCAAAATTATAAATGTTCGTTGGGTAATTTGAATTTCTATTTTCTTTTTAATTTGTGGTAAACAAAAATTTGTTTATGGACCCCAAAATGTAATTTTAACCTTAAAAACTGTTTATTTAAATGAAAACAAAAACACAAGCCATACAAAATCAACAATTTTGCAATAGGAAGTAGACGAAAACTACAAATAACAACAACAATAGCAACAACAATAGCAACAAATTTTAAAAATAGACAAAAATATCGATAAATTATGCAAAAGAAAACATCTATTAAAATAATCCATATTTTGTTGAGGAAAGACAAACATTAAAAACAATCATAGAAAAAATAAACGAAATAAAATGAAATGAAAAATAAATAACAGACAAAAAGAAAAACAAACAAACACAGAAATGAACAAACATAGGAGCTGAGTTTTAGAAAAACTAATTAATTATTGGTTCAACGACTGACTTACTTACTTAATTGGTTATTACAACACTTTAGTCATTGTTACAATCTAGCTTCTCACACCACCAGTATTGTATGTATGCGTTTGATACATGAGTGGCGGGACTTTTGTCGAAATCGACAGATTTCATTGCAATATTACTTACATTTAAAATTTTTGCCACCAGACTGCTAAGAGGAAGACGCCAAAAGAAATGATTGAACTGAAATCTGAACCACGGACTCTCGTCTAATAAGCCAACTTACTACCTACTAGATTACGACGACTTATATAAAAGCTGGAAGCCTTGTGTAAGTAGTACTCGTTATACCTTAGCTTGCTAAGCTAGCACTCAATATTACTTTGCGGTTCGCTTCTTGACAGCTTTTCTGGAACTTACACCTTCTCACATGGGCTGGTGGTGACATCATTATTACCACAGCTTTACTGTTTTGTTTGCTGGCATGATAACCAAGTTGAACACGCCCTAGTTTTCCTCAAAGAGCCGCAATACCTTTACTGCTTGGGCTACATTTTAAATCATCAACTAAGCCTCCTCCTATTTTCGTAATTCCAACACAATAAGCTGCTTAAATAGGGTCTTATTAAAAAAAATATTTAAACCACCTGTTTAGAAGGCCTGAAAATGCCAAACGAAATTAACAATTCAAAGACTAACAACAAATGCCGTATAAATTTGAAACACCCTGTGCATAAACCTGCCCAACTGGATGTATGGACAGTTCCGTCCGTCAAATTGCCGACGAGGATTTAGATTTCAACGTTCCTGTTGAAACAAAGTGGACCAGTCATTGAACGAGTGACAATTGGATAAGTTTGCAAAATTGCTGGACCTTCGATTCGTTCTATCAACAATACTCCACACGATATGACTTTATGTAACTAATTTATGGGACATTATGATAACAGACATTAAATAATATATAAATAATATAAATAAAATTAATTATTAACTTAACAATATATTAAATATAATTAATAATTCCACTTAAATTTCTTTTTTAGCTGTCAGTCCTTAATTACTCTCGATCGTTTTCATTGGACCTCTGCCTGTTGTTGCTTGAAAATGTTAAATAAACGCGACGACATTTGCGTAAATAACAAGGAGCATTACATTTACCGTTACGGTTACATTTTCTTGAGCCTTCGTCGAATTTATTATAGAGACACATTCAAGTGAACCATAAACGACGTCATCACTTTGGAAATATTGTGAACAAGTTCCACACTTTACTTGGCTGAATGTAGTAGAGATTTTTGATTGAGTATACGATTTATTTCCTTTGATTTTATGCTTCTTTATCTTATGAAATCTTTTATCGAACCGATGATAGTATAAGATCAAGATAAGGTTTTTATATCGCACAGATAGAGAAGTTTATAAAGCTTGAGTGTATTATTTTTAGGAAATTATTCTGCTTAGTCATCACTCATCACTTCATTGTGTAAGACAAAGCGAAATTGTCTTTCTATAATGCAATCCTTATGATATAAAAATGTGTGCGTAAAGATAGATACGAATTTAAAAATCAAAGACTTAAGCCCACACTTTT